>BSBM01000890.1:0-1200000 GCA_027924585.1 Larix kaempferi | reverse complement strand
AGCTGAACTATTGTCGAGCACTACTGCGTCGTTTCAGCTCCAATTTTGCAAGCCGTTCCAGATCCAACAGTTTTCAATACATTCGGCGTTGTTCCAGATTCCTTCCGAGTCGTAGCCACTCCAGTCTAAAAATTTCAATACATTTGGCGCTGTTCCAAATTCCTTCCGAGCCGTAGCCGCTCCAGTCTGGAAAAAAATAAAAAATAAAAAATCATCAATTTTTTGTCCATATCTCCCTTGTTTTCACTCTATTTCCCTTGAAATTTTCTGGAAACCCCTATCATCCCATTGTGCATATTTCATTCCTGAGGACCCTATCCCCAATTCCCCTTCCCAAAGCCCGAAAACCCACATTTGTCTATTTTTAGGGTTTGCCATAACTTCCTCAGATTTCACCCAATCGCCTTCAAATTTTACCACAGAGTTCCTTTCTGAACTCTGCTTCTTTGTCCCTCTCTGCCAAATTTTCTCATTCTATCACCCCCCTTCTGAAATTCCACTTTTTGCCTTCTTGTCCTTTCAAGAGTGTCCAAAATCTAGTCAAACCCCAATTACCCATCAGATTTTTTCCCAAGTCCAGATTTTCCCTTACTAAAGCAGTTTCTGTTTTTGTTTTCCTACCCAGTCCAAAAAAAAATAAAAAATAAAAAATAAAAAATATCCTGGTTATGGTTGTCACCCGTGCAGGAGCAAAAACCATGGAAGAAGCACTTGCAGCCATCCAAGCCAAACTCTAGGATCTGGATGAAGAATTTCTCGGCCTCCATATTGAACATTCAGCTATGAACAACAAACGGCAATCCGAGTCTTCATCAGACAATGGGTTCTCTTCTTCTAGCAATTTCCGTGGTCTGAAGCTTGATTTTCCGCGCTTCAATAGTACTGATCCAACTGGATGAATATATCGTGCAGAACAGTATTTCAGTCTGCATAATACTTTTGATGTAAACAAAGTTCCGCTGGCATCCTTTCACTTGGAACAGGAAGCTCTTCAATGGTACCGTTGGTACATCAAGGCTCATCCAGAGCCCAAATGGTCAGACTTTTGCCAGCTCCTTTTGCAACAATTTGGTCCTAGTGCTTTTGATGACTTCACTAGAGCCCTAACTAAACTTCGCCAAACTGGCACTGTGAGAGAGTATCAAACCGAATTTGAGAACCTAGCCAACCACACTGAAGGATTGTCTGATGACTTTTACCGGAGTTGTTTTATTAGTGGTCTAAAGGATGCCATCGGCTCGGAGGTCAAAATGTTCTGTCCCACCACAATGATGGAAGCCCTAGGGTTGGCTAAGTTGGCAGAAGACAAGATTGCAGCCCAACAACGCTCCAAGCTCACTTTTGTTCCCTTCCGAAATATGGAGTCTCAGCGACCACCTATACCATAGGCTCCTCGACCGACTCCTATCAAGTATTTGTTTGAAACAGAGATGCAAGCCCGCAGAGAAAAGGGGCTTTGCTATAATTGTGATGAGAAATTCACTCGGGGACATAGATGTGTTCAACAAAAGCTCTATCTCTTGGATGTGGAGTCTCCGTCTGCCTCTGAAATTGGTGACAAAGATCCAGAAACACTGGATGCTCCGGTCGACATTCAGGAACCGCCTATTGACCCTCCGTCTCAGGATGACCAGCCAGAGATATCTCTCCATGCTTTAGCTAGAATCACGACCCCCCAAACAATGCAGGTCAGGGGTTACTTCGAGAAGCTTCCTCTTACAATACTCATTGATTCTGGTAGCACTCATAATTTCATTGACCCTCGGATGGCCAAACAAGCTGATTGTTTTATCCATCCTTGCTCCAACTTTGAAGTCATGGTTTCCAATGGGGACACCTTACCTTGCAAAGGGAAGTGTCGAAATGTGCATATCTCTATGGGAGATTATACTTTGTGCTCTAACATGTTTGCCTTGCCCTTAGGCGGATGTGATGTGGTTTTGGGCACTCAATGGCTACGCACACTTGGCCCTATCTTATGGGATTTTGTTGAACTTTCGATGCAGTTTTCTCTCAATGGAAAAAAACACACATTGACAGGATTACAACCAGGTTCTCTCAGCATCATCAGTTCACATCGCATGGAAAAAATCCTCAAGAAGAATTCACATGGTGTCATCACTCAGATCCATTCCATTCAGATGCAGCCTTCAGCGGTCTCCACTACTCCTTTGGATCTACAACAAATTCTGGATCGATATACAAGTGTCTTTGCTGAACCAGTGGGATTGCCACCTTCTAGGCCAGAAGACCATCGTATTCAGCTCCTTCCTGGAAGCGTTCCTCCCAACATTAGGCCCTATCGCTACCCATTTCACCAAAAAACAGAGATTGAAATGCTCGTTCGGGACTTATTGAAGCAAGGTATTATTCGCCCAAGCACTAGTTCCTTTTCTTCTCCAATTATTCTTGTCCGCAAAAAAGATGGGTCATGGCGCCTCTGCATTGACTTGCGAGCACTTAATCACCTCACCATCAAGGATAAGTTTCCAATTCCTGTTGTTGATGAGCTTCTTGATGAGCTTCATGGGGCTCACTTTTTCTCCAAGTTGGATCTTCGTTCTGGGTATCATCAAATTCGGGTTCATGAGGATGATATCCCTAAAACAGCTTTCCGCACACATGATGGCCATTATGAGTTTTTGGTCATGCCCTTTGGCCTCACTAATTATCCCTCCACATTCTAGGCCTTAATGAATAAAATATTTCGACCCTACTTGCGGAAATTCATTCTGGTATTCTTTGATGATATCCTCATCTACAGTAAAACATGGGATGAACATCTCCAGCATCTGGATCTTGTCATGCAACTTTTCTCTGACCATCATCTCCATGCCAAGTAGTCTAAATGTGTTTTTGGATAGAAGGAAGTTGAGTATCTCGGGCACATTATCTCAGCATAAGGGGTTCGCGTGGATCCTGCCAAAATCGATGCCATGGACAATTGGCAGCATCCTCAGACACTCAAGAGCCTTCATGGTTTTTTGGGGTTGACTGGCTACTACCGCAAGTTTGTCAAGGATTATGGGAAGATTGCAGTTCCATTAAATGCTCTATTGAAAAAGGATTCTTTTACATGGACACCTGCTGCTTAGTGTGCATTTGACAAACTAAAAAAAGCTATGTGTACTACACCTGTGCTAGCTATGCCTGATTTTTCCAAGCCCTTCACTATTGAGAGTGATGCTTGCAGCAATAGACTTGGTGTTGTTCTCCTTCAAGATGAACACCCCATTGCATTCACCAGCAAAGCCCTTTCAGGTAAGAATTTAGCTGCCTCTACCTATGAGAAGGAAATGATGTTTATTTTGCATGCAGTACAGAAGTGGCGCCCATACCTATTAGGGAATCATTTCTGCATCAAAACTGATCACCAGAGTCTAAAATATTTCTTGGACCAGCGTGTCTCCTCCCCGACACAACATAAATGGGTTAGCAAACTCATGGTTTTTGACTATGAGATCACTTACAAGAAGGGTAAAGACTATATTGTGGAAGATGCTCTTTCTCGCACATTTGATGCCCAAGGTTCTCTTTCAGCTATTTCTATGCCTGTTCCAAATTGGTTGCAATTTGTTCAACAGGGTTATGTCAATGACTCTTCCTTATCTCAAATCATCCAACACTTGACCAAAAACCCTTCTTCTATACCACATTACTCTTGGGATGGTGCTTCTCTGCGATACAAGGGTCATCTGGTGCTTCCCCAGAGCACAAATCTTCAACAGGCTGTCTTCTATGAACTCCATGCTTCTCCATCGGCAGGGCACTCTAGGTTCCTCAAAACATATGAACGAGCACGACGTAACTTCTTTTGGCAGGGCATGAAAAGGACAATGCAATAGATGGTGGCCTAATGTGATACCTGCCAACGTAATAAGGGTGAAACAACACTCCTTCCAGGATTTCTTGAACCCTTGCCCATACCTACACAGATTTGGACAGATATTTCTATGGATTTCATTGAAGGGCTCCCTAAATCTGGCGGGAAGACAGTGATTCTTGTTGTGGTTGATCGCCTCTCCAAATATAGTCATTTGTGTGCTCTCAATCATCCCTATACAACCTCCTCCGTCACTCAAATTTTCCTGGACCAGATCTTTCGTCTTCATGGCATCCCTTCTTCCATTGTCTCGGATCGTGATGCGACTTTCACTAATCATTTTTGGACAGAACTATTTCACCACACTGGCACCAAACTGAAGATGAGTTCAGGGTATCACCCACAAACAGATGGTCAGACTGAAATTATCAATAAATGCTTGGAAACTTATCTTCGTTGCTTCACCTCGGAACAACAACATCAGTGGGCAAAGTGGCTTCCTCTCGCTGAATGGTGGTACAGTACCTCTTACCACACCGCCTCTAAAATGACCCCATATGAAGCATTCTATGGTCAGGCACCTCCATCTCTTCTTCCATACACCCCCACCAGTTCACCAGTTCAGGAAGTTGACACGGTCCTTCGAAACCGCGATCAAATTCTTCGCATTTTGCGGGACAATCTTCACATGGCATGAAATCGCATGAAGCAGCAAGCTGATCAACACCGTTCTGAGCGCACTTTTCAAGTCGGCGATATGGTTTTTCTTCGTCTCCATCCGTACAAACAATCCTCCTTGAAACTCAAAGGGAATCATAAGCTCGCTCCAAAGTTCTATGGGCCATATCGGATTCTTCAGAAGATTGGGTCCATTGCATATAAACTGGAACTTCCTCCTTCTTCCCGCATTCATCTAGTCTTTCATGTCTCTTGTCTAAAGAAAGTTCTTGGCACCAACATCAGTGAACAAACAATTTTACCTGAACTGGATAATGAAGGATCCATCCTTTTGGAGCCAGAGGCCATCCTCAATCGGCGCACGCGTCAGCTTCGCTCTCACTCTATCACAGAGGTCTTAATCCAGTGGCACAGCATGCAACCAGAGGATGCTACATGGGAACCACTCCTTGAGATTCAACAACAATTTCCACATCTAAAGCTTTGAGGACAAATCTTTTTTTTAAGGGGGAGGGGATGTTAGGAACCCATGTCTTTACTTTGTTAGTATGTTGTTGTTGGACGCATATGCTTTGTAAGTCGTCCCATAGTAATTGTTGATCAATAGTTTGTGTTATTGTTGTTGGCACATATGCTTTGTAAGTCGCCCATAGTATTGTTGATCCATAGTTTGTAGCGGCCCATGGTTTTGATCCATATTATTGGCGCCTAGAATTAGTATATAAGTGGGTGTTGAGACCTATGAAGAACCGTGAAGTTATTTGTATTGAGCTTGCTCATAGGAGGTTGCCCCCTCGAAGTGGCCTATGATCAATATAAAAGTGATTCTGAGTTCTGTCATTTCTGCTATTTCGCATATTTTTATTAAGTAATTGTTGCAGGTGCCTCACAGTATCTTGTTAGTAGACAACATCAACCTCATACAACACCATAATGCATTAGTACAATCATATAGCCCTAATCAATGAATGTCTTCGATCATTCACATGCATTCATACTATTACTAGCGTGATAAGACAATTCTAACATTAATTAAGATTGTACTAATAAATAATATGAAGACAAACACATTATGAACTTAATCAGGAATCAGATTTCAAGACATACCTAAACCTCCTTAAGTCATACCTGTCGAGACTTCTTGTAGGATTCTTATGTAAGGCCTTAGCCTCAACTCCCCCTGAAACTTGATCTGGAGCTTGATTAGGGTTTGTTAGAGAAACCCTAAAAATTCAATATTTGACTTTCACACTTCTGAATGGATGGAAGGATGTGTCTTGCTGAGCTGATCAAACTAGCATACTTCAATTTTGAAATCTCCAAAATTTGACCCCTCAAAATTGCCTTCGAAACTTCTGGATCCTCTGGACAGGATCCCGAACTAGGGTTTGATGAAGCCCACCCTTCTACCCAATCAACAGGTTTGATCCAAGGCTCTAAACTCTGATTTTTCTGAGGAGCTTCCAACCGTGGTTACAGACTTCAAAAATTCCAACTTTTGTTGAAGCCCTAATTTTCCATCTTTTCGATCAAAATCCCGAACTGGGGTTTGATCAAGCCCGGTATTCTACCCAACCAAAAAATTCGATCTTGGACTCTAAATTTCGATTTTCCTAAGTATCATTCAGCCGTGGATTCCGATTCCAAAAATTCTAACTTTCTCTAAAACCCTAAATTCCGAAAGCCATGAATGAAGGTGCTCCAAAAATAATTCTGTTTTGACAGAAATATGTACCTGATTGTTTCTGCTATAACTTCAAACTTTTTTCTCCACAGGGTCTGAAATTTTTTTCTATGGTATTCTGATCTATCATCTTTCCATCCCAATAGGTCTGACCTCAATTGGATTTTCTTAGAGAGATTTATGCCAAGTGTCGCAACATGACCTGTTTATGGGATAAAATAGGAGAGCGAACTTGTACAGCGTTCCACGTGTCACTGGTTCCACTTCGGCCTCTGAAAATGTTTCTTGAGATAGTACAGTCTGTGTACTACCTGTCACTTTTTACGAAATTTCATTTGGAGCTTCCTAGCCCAAGTTATGACCTTTTTTCCAAGGTCATCTGATTTTGACTAAGATCTGGAAGAGGCAGAAACCCTAACTTGTATTGATCATAACTCACAAAGTACAACGAATCGAAGGGTTTCCTTTGGACACAAGGTACCTGGGGATGTTATCTACGACCTGTAAGCTTTTCAGATCTTGAACCTTCGCAGAAATGGATTTATAGCGAACGTTCCATGATGACTGGATTTTTCTATGTAAAACCCAAACCTTCAAATTGTCGCAAGTGAAGCAAGTGTCGTAAGTGCCATGCATTGCCTTCCTTCAGGTTAGCTCTGATACCATGTTAATATTTAATATGCTAAGACAGAAAATAGAAACATTACATTCAATTTCACAATAATAGCATATACAGGATCACTGAAGAAACAACAAGCACAACATAAACACAAGAGACATAGATTTATCCTGGGAAACCCTCATGGGGTAGAAAACCTAGCAAAGCTTCCTCAATATAGATGACCAGCAATATACAAAGATGCAAACCAAAGACATGATCTCCTCCTCCACCAAATCAGACCTCTCCTCCACAAGTGCGCTACTCTCAAGTGAGTGAGTGTGTTAAATGAGGAATACACCTCCTCTATTTATACACTACTTCGACTTGTCTTTTACGCAAATCATGTAGGCTTGTATTTAACCATTGGGTTAAATACCCCATTACAACTGATTGGGATGACCCCTTTAGGGTGGTCTAATAACCCTTTGACCCACATAACACATATAGGGCCGACCCCCACTAGGGAAGTCTAATAACCCAAGTTACCACATTCCAACGGAGGAATAAACATCTCTGGATATACAATAAGATCTCCACGGAGGAATGAAACATCTTTGGAATAATAAAGTAGAAATATAATATTCTTTGAAGTTACAATATTTCAACAAGCGCTTGAGTGGATTTAGCTCATTTTTTGCTATATTTGGAGCATTTAATGACTCCTTGGACCCCCCACACTCCTCTACTTGCTCACCCACGCATGCCTTAGCCTTATTTATGACCCAGCATGCTTCATCGACCTTCATACCAGAATTCGTGAATGTTTGGGATGATTAGGACTGAGTTGGACCCACCTAGGGGGGATTGAGGCCATTTTGGCAATTTTAGCTTGTACACTCATCTTGAGCTATCTAATTCTCTTGAATTTCTCCATGATGTAATAAAAACCTGTTCTAAACATTTTAACATGTTAGACATACTGATAATGCCAAGTTTTAGTTCACATTGTGTGTAAATTTATCTTCTTTTCAAGCTATTTTGCTGGTTATTGCAAATTATTCGATTTTGTGAGGTTCTCCATAGCTCTAGGATCTACTATGAATCAAAATACTCACATGGTATCAGATCCTTGTTTAGTTAGTGAGTGGCAGATCATTCCTTAAGCATTTTAACTGCATTCTAGTGAGGATTTCCAGATAAAAATCGAGTGTTTTTTGCAGGTGTTTCAATAGTTTTCTCACCAATGCAGCAGTCATGGAAGCAAACCAAATGTTGCTCACTCCCTTCAATTTTTTTGATTGGAAAGCTGATATGGTTATCAAAATTAGATCGAAAGGTCTCTATAGAGTAACCATGGGCACAGAGGTAGAACCAAACTCAGCTGTAGAGAAATCCAAGTATTACAATCGACTTGATGAAGCATATGGTATGTTGTGCCTGAGAATTTCAAGGGAACTCTTGTTTCACACTAACAGTCTAACAACTCCCAATGAAGTATGGGTGAAGCTTGAGTCACTCTTTGGGAAGATTGATGAACTAAGAGGCCACCAACTTGAGAACGAGCTCATCAGCTTGAGCCCAACTCACTTTGAAACAATCCAAGAATTCTTCACCAAATTCAAGTCATTGGTACTTCAGCTGCAGCAATGTGGTATTGTTAAGAAGGAAGAACAACTAATTCTGTCAATACTGTCAAAGCTAGGGCTAGAGTTTTCTGTATTTATTAGCACATTCGACTTAGGCAAGATGACCCTTCGAAATTGGAAAATGCCATCTCTAGCAACCTTCATGGAGTGTCTTACTCAGGAGTAGGATAAACTAGTTCAGATGGGCACCATAAAATCGAAGGACCAAGCACTGGCAATGGGTGTTTCGAATGCTACCAAAGGCAAGCAGAAAGCAAAGGGTTTGAAGCAGCCAGAGAAGAGGAAGTTTGATTAAACCAAGCTTGTAGATGGAGGTTTGAATCCTTCCAAGGAGAAGGACAAGAAGGGAAAGGAAAAGACCAAATGCACCTATTGTCACAAGGGATGGCATCCAAAGAGCTCATGTATGAAGAAAACCATTGAATCAATGGTGCAGCTGCTCGATAAGAACAACATCCCATTCCCTGAGGGCGTAAGGAAGAAAGAAGGCACCTCAAATCCTGACAATAAGGAGAAGTGTCATGCTTTGGTAGTAGGTATTTCGAATTCCTCATCCTTTATCATTGATTCAGGAGCTTCTAGGCATATGGTTTCATTCAGAGAGCTCTTCTCCCCTATGCATTCGAATGGTGGCCCAACAATTCGAATGGGTGATGACTCTGAGATCCAGACCAAAGGGATTGGTAGGATTGACTTGGAGGATGGCTATTTAAGTGATGTGCTATATGTACCTTCATTGGCTGCAAATTTGGTATCAGTTTATCAAATGACCCATACAGGAGAAGCCAAGAGAGTAACATTTACTCCAGATTTGGTAGAAATCTCAGAAATTTCATCAAATCAATTTGTGGCAGTGGGGTTTGTTGATTATCAAGAGAGAATGTACAAATTATCCAATTTTATTCCAAATTCTAGTGACCATGCTCTTGTATATCATGCCAACGCGACCTCCAAGCTATGGCATGAAAGCTTTGGCCACATGAACTACAAATATCTCTAGACATTGCACAACGATGAGATGGTAGAAGGGCTTCCTGAAATCAAATCTTTAAATTGTGCATGCATTGGTTGTGTAGTTGGAAAGCATCCAGAGCACAACTATGAGAAGGGAATAGCAAAGAAAGCCACTCAACCACTTGGATTGGTACATTTATACCTCATTGTTCCTCTTCCCACTCCATCATATGGTGGATCAAGGTATGACTTACATTCATAGATGACTACTCTCGATTCTGCTGGGTATACTTCCTTAAATTGAAATCAGAAGTGTTTGATAAATTGAACATTTGGAAGGCCTTAGTGGAGAATCATAGTGTTCATAAGATAAAAATCCTTAGGACTGATAATGGAAAAGAATATGTGAATAACAACATTCAATATCTTTGTGAGGAATGTGGCATCCAAATGCAATATTCAATCCTCTACACACCTCGACAAAATGGTGTGGCAGAGAGGAAAAATAGATCTCTCAAAGAGATGGCCAATTGCATGATTGAAGCTAGGGATCTAAGCCCTAAGCTATGGGCTGAAGCCATCAATTGTGCTGCTCATATTCAGAACAAATCCTTTCACAAATCAGTCATAGGTAAAACCCCCTATTAGGCATGGTTTGGCCAAAAACCAAATGTGTCAAATTTCAGGATTTTTGGATCTAGAGCATGGGATCGAATTCCATCAGAAAAAAGGAAGGATTTGGAGCCACAGAGCAGAGAATGTATCATGGTTGGATATGGTGAAGACACAAAGTGTTAAAATCTCTTTGACACATCCACACTCAAAACTTTCATTGAGAGAAGTGTGCAATTTGAAGAAGAACCAATTCCTGATTTTGAGCTTGCACTGGGGGAATGCTCTTCTCTTCCACACCTTAATGAAATATGTGATGATTCAAGTTCTGATTTTTCTGATATTTATGAATATTAAATTGATTTACATGATTCTCCATCAAGGCCCAAGTGGGCTGAAAAAATCATACAAGCTGCAGGTGAATTGGCAGGCAATCCCCAAGAGCTTAGGAAAACTAGATCTCAAACAATCAACGCTTCCTTTGAAAATGAAAGTGAACTTGATGATCACTATTATATGTTGATTGGATATGATCCAACATCATATCAAGAAGCTCATCATGATCCAAGGTGGAGAACAACAATGCAAGAAGAATTCCAATCTCTCCAAGAGAAAAAAACATGGGATTTGGTGCCTCTTCCTCCCAAGAGAAAACTTGTGCAATGTAACTGGATTTTGCAAACCAAACCTATTGATGACAGTTTTTATATGAAGTATAATGCTAGGTTAGTGGCTAACGGATACTCAAAAATCCATGGTGTGGATTATACAGAGACCTTTGCACCAGTTGCAAAGATGGACTCAATTAGACTAGCTCTAGCGATGGCAGCTAGTAAGGGTTGGCAAGTTCACCATATGGATGTTAAAAGTGCATTATTACATGGTGACCTACAGGAAGAGATCTATATGCAGCAACCTGAAGGTTTCCAAGGAGATCCCTCACTTGTTTGCAGGTTGAAGAAGTCACTATATGGACTCATTCAAGCTCCCAGGGCTTGGTATGCCAAAATGGATGCCTTTTTGCTCTCAATTGGTTTCATTCGATGCAAGTCTGATCCAAATGTTTATTTGCAGCAATGTGATGATATTTTGAAGGTCATTGTACTGTATGTTGATGATATTTTAATTACAAGGAGCTGCAACAAACAAATTGGGTCAATCAAAGCATCTTTGCACAGTGAATTTGCCATGAGCGACCTAGGATTGCTAAGGCAATTTTTGGGTTTGGAAATTGAGCAAACTGAAAGAGGTATATTGTTGAGTCAACCGAAGTATGATTTAGACCTATTATTGAATTTTAAAATGGCTGAATGTAAGTCATCCAAGTGCCCATTCCTTTCAGGCATAAAACTAGGTAAATTTGAAGACTCTCCATTGGTGGATTGCACACTCTATAGGCAGCTAGTTGGAAGTTTGTTGTACCTTACACATACAAGACCTGATTTGTCTTATGCTGTAAGTGTTGTAGCAAGGTATATGTAGCAGTCACACTAGATCCATTGGAAGGAAGCCAAAAGGATCCTTCAATATTTCAAAGGAACAAAGAGCTTTGTGGTACACTATGCAGCTGGTTCTTCACCACGACTAGTTGGATTTTCTGATTCCAATTGGGCTGGAGATCCCATTGATAGAAAGTCCACTTCAGGTTTTGTTTTAATGTTTACTGAAGGTCCTATTTTCTGGTCAATTAAGAAACAACACATCATTTCACTTTCATCAGCAGAGGCCGAGTACAGGGCATCAATGAATGCAGCCACACAGTGTGTTTGGTTACAAGGTATTCTTCGGGAGTTTGGTGTTGCTATTGATTCTCCAACCAACATTTGGGTGGATAATCAAAGTACCATCAAGATATCTACTGATCCAGTACAAAGGCAGAGAAAAAATCACATTGAAATCCATATGCACTACATTCAGGGCTTGGTGCATGACAGAGTGATTTCCTTGCAGTATTGCCCATCCACCGAGCAAACTGCTAATATTTTCACCAAGAGTTTTACTAACAAGACCTTCACTTACTTGAGAGATTTTCTTGGAGTAAGTGATGGATGGTGATTGCTACAATTTTATTGCAGGTTTAGCCTCATGTCCATTTTAGAGGGAAATTTTTATCCCATGTGGTTTTACTTCTTGTCCTCAATTTACATGGACAAATAAAATTTATGTTTGTAATGAGGTGACTTGAGCCTTTGTTGCCAAGGCCTCCCACTTTAATTTCATGAGATGTACTAAGTTCTTGTTAAGGGGGGGTGTTAGAACCGTAATCCATACTTAGTACCATAGTTCATAACCTTAGTCAATTTTATTGCCACATGTGCATTATTACACCATAGTTTGGACTAAGTAACTTTAGATGGTCAAATATCCACTTTTGGGAGTGTTCACACCTGTTTCTAAGCAAGCTAGCCCACCCACACTCCAGTTTTGTCCACAATTGCACCCTCATTAAATGCTTCAGCGCTCTTCTTCCTTGAAATGGGGAAAGTCTGTTGACTTTGAGTGCTTGAGTGGATTTAGCTCATTTTTGGCTAGATTTGAAGCATTTAATGACTCCTTGGACCCCCCACACTCCTCTACTTGCTCACCCACACATGCCTTAGCCTCATTTATGACCCAGTATGCTTCAGCCACCTTCACACCAGAATTTGTGACTATTTGGGATGATTAGGATTGAGTTGGACCCACCTAGGGGGGATTGAGGCCATTTTGGAAATTTTAGCTTGTACACTCATCTTGAGCTATCTAATGCTCTCAAATTTCTCCATGATGTAATAAAAACCTGTTCTAAACATTTTCACATGTTAGATAGACTGATAATGCCAAGTTCAGTTCACATTGCGTGTAAATTTATCTTCTTTTCAAGCTATTTTGCTGGTTATTGCAAATTATTAGATTTTGTGAGGTTCTCCATAGCTCCAGGATCTACTGTGAATCAAAATAATCAAAATATGGACATTGTTGCTACCCCAAAATATTATATATGAGAAGGACTCACCCTCATACCAGTCACCAATTGTAGTAGTGAAGGTTCTAGCATCAACTGAGAAAGCAGGAGCCTGTTCTTTGAATATTTTAAGATAAATACTTCCAAGGAAGTGGTCACAAATGTCATATATCAAAGTTATGTAATTTCTCTCCCACAATGTAGAATGATAAATATGGACAGGAGGGTCTGATGGAGTCCAAAGCCATTGCATGTTGGGATACTAAAATTCTGTGCAAAATACATCAATGACAAAAGTTGAAAAGAAGAAATGTGGCTTCCTTAGAACCGGTGCCTACTAATATGTTTGAATGGATGTCTTGAGTTCAAATCACAAGATGGATGCCCAAGGGAAAGACTCACCAGTTTTTAGGACATGATGGGCTACAGGAGCCCATTCAACTTTAAATACTGAACAATTTGGGAGACCATACAATATGCATAGCATGGCTACCACTAAGGAATAAGGTTCTCTAAACCAGGAAACCGGGTATAGGTTATCATCCCTAGGCATGAAACTGTTAGATTTAATCATCCATGACTTTAGCATTTCGTTAAAATTATACCTGGTCTTAGAGGATTCTACGAATTTAGCGTTGAGGGGTTGGACAATCGGTTTAAGAGCATAGGCTCTGATGAAAACCTCAAGGCAGAAAGTAGCCAATTGTGACCCTGCGCTGTCATTGAAAGACTGGTCTTTAGGGTTAGCGTGGTCCACAATCCATTTAACCGCATCAATATAAGGAAGGATAGGGGGTCTAACAACAATAACATGAAGCTGGGAATCCCTAATTCTCTCATATGCAAGCTGGTCATTCTCGATGTCTGGTAGGTATTCATTATAAAAATTTGAGTAGATTTTGGACCAGTCAATTTGGTAGGTTTCAGTAATCTTGTCACTAGTGTCTAAGAAGATACCAAAGTTTGTGTGTTTGGTCGGCGGGTATTTGTGAGCAGTCTTGAATCGAGTATTCCGTGACATTTTGAAAGATTGAAAAATTATGATAAATAGAAAAACAAAAAATAAAAACTAATTCATAAACGGAAAAACCGTAAATAATAGCATGAGAAAATGACACGAAAACCAACCTGAATTAACTTAAAATGGTGAAAATGACCCCTAGTAAAATTCACAGTGAAAATGCACTCAATAAGGTATTTTTTCAAAAATGAAAATGATAAGGAAAAATAGAAAAAACCATGTATTTATCAATTTTTGACAAATAAATATGGGCCGTAGGATCATGACGAATGAACGGATGAGATCAAATCTTGTGGGATGCAGGGTCAAGTTGCAGAAGTTTATTTTGCAAGTACATTCTTCCCGCAATCTGAAATCTGCAATTGCGGGTTGCGGGATCACAACTTAGAAAACCAATGGATAAAAGAGTTTCTGCAATTTGCAATTGCGGGTTGCGGGGATGCAAACAACTCTTTAAAAATAAAGAAATCTTTCCGCAATCCACAATTTGTGGGTTGCGGGTTGCAGAAACACACAACGCAATTTTATTATTCAATCAACTTTTTCGCAATCCGCAATTGTGGGTTGCAGGTTACGAAATGAAAAGTTCAAAACTATTTACAAAGCTTTCCCACCCACAATTTGCGGGTTGCGGGATGCCAACATCCCAAAAAAAGGGAAAAATAAGCTCTAGCAATCCACAATTGTGGGATTGCGGGTTTGCAGGAGCAAAATGACTTTCTGAGAAAAATCAAAGCTTCCCACAACTTTAGAAAAAACAATAAAAAACTAGAAATTTTCAAAAGGGAAAAAAATCCTAATTACCTCAATCGAAATATAAAGGCATGAAATCATAATAAACATGATAGAAAACCCCATAATGACAAAGGAATTTTAAACCATTACCTTTGCATTTAAGAATCTTGGAGCTCCCATGTTCTATTAGAACATGTTGGCTTCACATGTGCTGTTCCATAGGGTTTTCAAGAAAGACCCAAGTTCTTTGCAGTTTCCCCTTTGACCAACAAAACCCCTTCGCATCGGCCCTTTTGGCTACAACCTACTAGCAGGTTGAGGTCTCACCCGAGGTGTATCTATGGGGTACTACGGAATCAGGTTTCCACAGTAGGTGATGAGTTGCTTAGGCTAATGTGTTGCACAGCACGACACGAGACACGTGCTGCGAGGAAGAACTGTGCAGCGATAGACAACACCGCGGTCCGCACCTCTAAATCCTGGTACTGCGGAATTTCCTCGTGACTACGGCCGACGCAGCCCAAACTAAGACTTTGAAATACTTGCAATTAATTAGTGTACTGGAATTATTAATGTTCAATCATTCATCCATTCACTATGGGTGACTAGTGCTCAATCATATGCTACGGGGATGATTCTACCGCCATGCATTCTTCCTACTATGTAATGTGAAAGTGCTTAAACAACATCTAACCCTTAGACAAATAACTGATTCGTTACTACTTCATACATAAAGACTAAACATTCACCATTCAACCATTCATGTAGACTTAACATATTATTTCCATACTCTCCTGATGGAAAATACATACAACAGTCCAACCATAACAGTATGCAAGGGAAAGTTTAGGCATTCATTTACAGAAATTAAATAAATGCACGCTACACAACCACATCACATTACACAGTATTTAACGTGGTTGACTTCCCCAGGTGGGAAGCTACGTCAACAAGAATGGTTGTTATATATATCTTTAATGGGAAGGGGACAACCGCTCTTAGTCTGTGCACTCAACTGCAAACTCTCTTCTCTCTTGGCTAGGTCTCTGCGCACTCAGCTGCAGAGCCTTTTACATTATCTTTTCTCAGAAAGGTCTCACAATACAAAAGTGAAGAATAAGAGCCTTAGTAACCCCGATTAACCCTTCCCCATACAAAATTGCCTTCTTAATAGATCATGCCCATAGGTCATGTCTTTACAATGCTAAAGGCCGAAACCCTTAGGGTTTCCAAAACTACTACAGTTTCTCTAAACCAACTTGCTGGACTCTGGTAGTGAGTGCTCCATCGTGGTAATCCTCCATGCATTCATCCTGTCACTATTGGCCTTTTTGTTGCATGCACGCCAATAGGTCACTTTCGCCAAGTCGCCCTTCCTTTAACGGCCTTGTACAACTGGCTCAGCTCCCATTCACTTTCATCAAACCATTCTTCCTCTAATCGAATTTTACACGTGGCCGTTGCTCGGCCTTCCTAACTTGCTCATGCCCACCGCTCGACACTCCTTGAGCATCTTTGCCAAAATTAGACCACTACTGGTCTATCCGGTACCTGTACCTGTCCTTTGTCTAGCATTCCGCTTTACTGGCTCCACGTGGCCTGATCACTTCGCAACACTGCTTCCTTGCAGTGCTGATCTTTGCGGTACTACCAAAATTTGGTCGCTGCGCACAACTGCGCAGCATTCCCATACATGTACAAAATTATATCATTTATTGAGCAGCACTCAGCTCCGCAGCTCAACCTCCTTATGCTATCCAAAATTGCCCCATCTTGGGCCAGGCCCAACATTCCCCTAACACTTACATGTGGCTAGTCCCCGAGCCACCTTATGCTTCATCCTTCTCGATCTGCTCCGCGACCTATGGAGCTAGCTTGTCCGCGAACTGATTGTAAGTGCTGATCAATTGTTCCACTACTTCCTTGGTGTCTTGCTCGACTTGCTGTACTGTGTCAAGCAGTGCTGGGGTTATCTCTTCTCCAATCTTTCCTTGTACCTGCTCCTGGTTGTCGTGTAGATCTTTCAGCTTGTCTTCAATCTACTACGATACTGCTGTGGCATCCTCCAGCAGTTGCTGTGACTGATTATCCATCTCAGTCTCTTTTTCTCTTAATCCTTGGACTTCTTTTTTCAAACTTGAGATCTCCTTATACCTTGGCAGTCTGTCCTTGCATGGCAGGGCCTTCACTTTTGCATCCGATTTTTCAAGCGCGGACTGCTTTTCCTTTACTGCGGTCTTTACTTGCAGTAGCACTGGATCCTCTTCAAGGGCAGTAAATTATTTTGAAGTCTTGGCCAACAAATCTTGGCACTTAGCCATCTCAATGGTTATGTTCTGTGCTGCGGCGTTAACTGCTTGTTCTCTTAACTGCTGCTCAGTTAATACAACCTGTGGGTTAAGTTTTTCCTTGAGGAAGGCGATGTCAACCTCATAGAGGACTTCCTTGTCCTACATTTGTACTTTGAGGGATCACACCATATCTCCTATCCTCAGAATGGTATCCGCAGGATCGTCCTGGACCTGCAACTCTTCAATAGCCTCTGCGACAGTAGTAATAGTGGCCTCCAATTGCAGTCGTCGGTCCTGTTCATCGTGCAGTTGCATCATGGTGTGTGAGCTCGACTCCTGGAGCTGTCTATTGGCCACTTGTAGTTCAGCTTCTACCTTCATTGCATTAGCAATTCTATCATGCATCTCATCTCCAATCTGTAGGTGTAGATAGTGTAGACCTGGTAGCGGGATCTTGGCCAAGTCGAGCTCTACGCGCTCATCATTCTTCGTATCTAGAAACACTTCTTCTGACATCAGTAGGGAGATGGTCATCGGGTCCAAATGGACAACTCTTGTCTTCATTGGCAGCATGATGGCTAGCTGTGGGCTTTTCTGCTGTGAGGTTCCTCCAGACCTCCCTTCTGACTTTGAGTCACGTGGAACGGGTAGTCTCTTCTGCACAACCTCCATCTTTTGCATCAGTCCTTGCAGTGCGAGACAGTTATTTTGTAGGTCATCCGGTATGGCCTTGTCCTTTTTCTCTTTGTCTGTCATCAGCTCTCCCATATACTCTGAGACTTTTTCAGCAATCATATCAAAGTCTTATTCGTTAATGATTGTTTCTGACCCCACCACAAAACCTAACAAGAGCATCTCAGGATGTTACGGGTACACAACTCCAACCTGAAATCTCCCGAGGGCACAAATTACATGTGGTCACCACAAAACCTAGCAAGAGCATCTCAGGATGTTACGGGTACACAACTCCGACCTGAAATCTCCCCAGGGCACAAATTACATGTGGTCACCAAAAAACCTAGCAAGAGAATCTTAGGATGTTACAGGTACACAACTCCAACCTGAAATCTCCCCAGGGCACAAATTACATGTGGTCATGGCAAAAGCTCGAAAGAGCATCTCAGGATGTTACGAGTACACAACTCTGACCTGAAATCTCCTAGGGCACAAATTACATGCCATAGGAAAAAACCTCGCAAGAGCATCTCAGGATGTTACGGGTACACAACTCCAACCTAAAATTTCCCAAGACACAAATTACATGTCCTCCCAGAGCAATGTCTCGAAAGAGCATCCCAGGCTGTTACGGGTACACAACTCCGACCTATAGGATCTCCCAGACATGCTCATCTGCACAACCTGATCCATGGCCACAAAGTATCATTTTGATACTCATCATACATCATCATGATGTACACATGATCATCCTGATCATCATCACTGCAACATCCTACTGCATGTCATCTGGAGCAACATCCTGAAGCTCGTCATCTATGATCATCCTGATCATACGCTACATCCACCTGATGCATACCAAGTATCTACCTAATACATATCATCATACATGATCTACCTAATCATACAATAAATCCTCCTGATACATACAAAGATACATGATCCACACAATGTATCCACCTGATACAGATACATGGTCCAAGCATCCAACATGATGCATATACAAAATACATACAAATGATCTAACTGATCATATCCAACATCCAACATGATGCATACATACATAAATGATCCAACTGATCATAACAAGCATCCAACATGATGCAATGATCCAACTGATCATAACAAGCATCCAACATGATGCATATACAAATACAGAGTAGTAATTGGAGCATCGTCTTGATGCTCATCATCCATGATCCTCCTGATCATCATAGCATCGTCCTCTTCAGATCATCTCATCGTCCACGAATCACAACCCAGATGCACATCATCCAACCCTTACACCACCGACATGGGAGGACACATCTACCACCATTCAAGGAAGGATTCAGCCCTTACTTTTTCACCATGGGAGAACACATCTACCACCATGTGAAAAATGGCTCAGCAATTACATCACCACCAAGGGAGAACACATCAACCATGTCAGAAAATCTCATGTGCATGTGCATCTTTTGGACTCATCACTTCCCTTTGGAAGGAACCTTTATCTGAAGTGCACCAAGCCTCTCTTTGAAGTACTCAAACTACACTCTGGCCAATGGCTTGGTCAATACATCTGCAACCTACTCATCCATCGCAACATACTCTACTTCGACTATACTCAGTGCTACACAGGACTACTTCGTGCTAAACCAAGAGATCACACCTGATCCCTATCTGCAGCACTGCCTACCCAATCTGAATCAACATAAACCTGCAGGTTAAACTTTTGATTCGCATCATACTTGAGCCCATAATCAACTGTACCCCTCAGAATATGCTTTACAACAACCAGGTGAAGACTCCTCATATCCATCAGGAACTAGCTCAATGTGTTCACTGCAAAGCAAATATCCGGTCTCGTGTTCGTCAGGTACATCAAGGACCCAATCATCTGACGATACATAGTGATATCAACCGGCTAAGATTAAGCATCACACAGAAGCTTTAGGTTTGATGCCATAGGTGTGGCCATAGCTTTGCAGTCCATCATCCCGAACCTCTTCAGGATCTCTACTGCATACTTCCCTTGTCCAAGGAAGATTCCATGTGCACTCTGCCACACCTCCATGCCAAAAACAAATAGTGGATCATCCCCAAGTTCTTCAACTTGAACTTGGTAGCAAGCTTCCGCTGCATGTCGGCAATCAATCTATCCTCACCTGTTACAAACAGGTCATCCACATAGTAGTATCACTAGATTGCCTTCCTCAACCTTGTAGTAAAGGTTGGAATCCGCTTTATTCTTGGTAAAGCCCAAACTGGATAGAAAGATGTCTATCCTACCATACCAAGTTCTACACATATATGACTCCCTGTCATGTGTCTCAGAACCAAGTGGCTTCTCCACATACACTTCTTCTTCAACTAAACCATTCAAGAAGGCTGTCTTGAAATCCATCTGGTGTATCTTCCACTTCATCACTGCAGCCAGAGAAAGTACGGATCTAATGGAAGTGTATCTGGGTACAGAAGCAAAAGTCTCTATGCTACCACCTGCAGCATGCTTGATCTTGTAGATCCTCTTGGAAGTCACTATAGACTACCCTTTGGGACTGCATCCCAAACATCTTCATGATCGACTGGTACTCCTAGATCATGGCATTCTTCCCAGATCCTAGGAACTTCAATATCTTCAATATTTTCAATAGATAACTTTGTTACTAAACAAATGTTGCAGTCCTTCTTTTCGTAGGTGATGGTATACAATCTTTCCTACACAACAAGTTAAATTGCATGATTAGAAAACATCTCATAGCTTTCAGAAGAAATTCTTACACATAAAGAAATATGTCATACAGTCATGCACTTATCTTAGCCAATGCTTCAATACAACATTTATCCATATTCCGTAACTTTCTGGATGCCTTCCAATCTCTACCAGAACATTGTTAAGAGTGTGCACAACTCCTAACATGTCAGTAAAGAGGTTTCATTCTAGATAAGTAGCAATGGAATGTTGTACAGTGCCATAGGCCACTTACCCATGTATATTAGTAGTATACTGTTCATCAATGCAACTATTCTAATATGCATAATACACAACCTAATTCTAGGAACATAAGCATATACATCATTGAATAACATTATGTAAGAAATGACAATTCAAATACTTATCTTTGTTTGGTTGCTGGGTGGACTCCCTCTGAATCTTTGCAACTCCATTCTGATGTGGATTGTGAGAAGTGGTCAACTCCCTCTGAATATTTGCATCCTTGAAGAAACTACTGAAGTGTGCTCCTTTGCTTTCTTGTAGGAACAACTGGAGTGTGATCCCTCTTGATCTTTGCTTCCTGGATTACATGTCCTTGAACTTATATCCATCCTTAATCACTCTGCATGCTTATTAGTATCATCATTGTGTTATCTTTGAGGTCTCATACATAATCACACATTTATTAGTATAATCTTAATACTATCAAATCACAATAATCTTAAACATGTATAGTCATGATCATTCATAGATAATAAACATTAGTATTCAAGGTTTCGGGGAAGTCTTCTTTTAGTCATGCATATTCTTATTTGATCATAGGACTCTTCTGATTAGTTAAATCATCAATGCATAAACCTGTGATTACTCAAACCTATACCTTCATGATTCTTCTGGTTAGTCATATCATCAATTATGGTAAAACAGAATATGCATACAACCATGACTATTCAAACCTATGACTTCATAAATAATCATTATCAACAACACAACAGTATAATATCCTAACACAAGGTAGGATTCTAGCTTGATATAGGAAAAACATACCTGGATTAGCATGCTAGCTAGTTATGTCTAACATACCCGCGTAATGTCTTCTGGTTCTCTTCAATGACTTGTGCTAGTAACCTGCATGTCTCATAAGTTATCCATTGTAGGACCAAGTTATACATACCTCGTAAGTAGATCTTCTAAGCGATCCATGACAATGGATGAATCTTTGTCCTCCTGTCATCATGATCATATGTTCTTGAACCAGAAAATGATTTGTCTTTCTTGGTGTACCTTTCATGTTAGCAGACAAGATAAACCTCATACAACACCATAATGCATTAGTACAATCATAAGTGTCAACACCTTAATCAATGAATATCTTCTATCATGCATTCATAATTTTATTAAGGTGATATGAAAAGTCTAGATTTAATCAAGATTGTACTAACCGTAATAAGATGAAGACAAATATACCATAAACTTAATCATGAACAAATCTTGAAACATACCTGGATAAGTCTTACCTATCGATATTGCTTGTAATCTTCTTATGTAATGCCTTAGCCTCATCTCCCTCTAAAATAGGAACTTCTTCACTTATGCAGGTGACCAATCCATCTTCTTTTAGGATTAACCCAATCCACTTGATTTGCAAGAACTGGATCTGGAGCTGGATTAGGGTTTGTCAGAGAAACCCCAAAAATTCAAACTTTGAATTTCAAACTTCCGAAAGGATAGAAATATGCGCCTTGATGAGTTGATCAAGCTAGTATGTTCAGAATTTGAAAACTGCAAAGTTTCACTCCTCAATTTTGTCTTTGAAACTTACTGATTCATTGGACGTGACCCCGAACTGGGGTTTGATGAAGCCCACACTTCTTCCCAATCAAAAGGTTTGATCCAAAGCTCTAAGCTTCTATTTTTCTGAGGAGCTTCCAGCCGTGGTCACAGATTTCAAAAATTTCCATTTTTACAGAAGCCCTAATTTTTCAATTTTCTGATCAAAGTCCCGAACTAGGGTCTGATCAAGCTCGGCCTTTGCCCAACCAAAAATTCTTATCTTGGTCTCTAAATTTCAATTTTGATGAGTATCATTCAGCCATGGTCTCTGATTACAATAATTCAAACTTTCTCCGAAATCGTAAATTCCGGAAGCCATGAATGAAGGTGCTCAAAAATAATTATGTTTTGACATAAATATGTACCTAATTTTTTCTGGTGTAACTCTGCACTTTTCGATCCACAGGGTCTAAACATTTTTCTTGAGATATCCCAACCTGTCATATTTCCATCTCGATAGGTCTGACCTCAATTGGATTCTCTGAGAGAGAGTTATGCCAAGTGTCGCAACATGACCTGTTTATGGGATAAAACATGAGAGTGAACTTGTACGGAGTTCCACGTGTCACTGGTTCAACTTCGGCCTCTGAAAAAGTTTCATGAAATAGTATAGTCTGTGTACTACCTGTCACTTTTTACGAAATTTCATTTAGATCTTCCTAGCCCAAGTTATGACCTTTTTTTCAAGGTCACATGTTTATGACTGAGATCTGGAAGAGGCAGAAACCCTATATTGTACAGATCATAAATCACAAAGTACAACGAATTAGAAGTTTTCCTTTGGACACAAGGTACACAGGGATCTAATCTTCGACCTATAAAAGTTTTAGATCCGAAAAATTCACCAAAATGGATTTATAGCGAAAGTGATACGATGACTGGTTTTTGCTATATCAAGCCCTAGCATCGTAAGTGCAACAAGTGTCATACATGCCATATCATGCCTTCTTTCAGGCTAGATCTGATACCATGTTAACTTTTTAGAATTTACTTCAATCTTATCTAGGATCTTAACTGAGAGAACAACATGTACAACAAATCTACAGCATATCAATCATGGACACAATAATGCAAGCACACAAGAGACACATAGTTTACTTGGGGAAAACCATAAAGGTGAAAAACCCCAATAACTTCCTTAGAGATAGATAGAGCAATGATACAACCAGAATACAAGAGATAGTCTTCTCCTAGCAGCAGAGCCTCCTCCTCATAAGTGTGCCACTTTCCGAATGAGAGAAGTGTGTGAATGAATGACCAAATAGAGATCTCCCGATCTCTATTTATACTTGTTATGTCCTGCCCAATAAACTAATGGGGCCTACATGTCCAACTTAACCCATGGTTAACTTAATCCGGGATGACCCCACACTTGGTGGTCTAATAACCCTTTGACCCACATGGCTGACCCCCAACAGGGTGGTCTAATAACCCTTCGACCCACATGACTTATACAGGGCCGACCCGAACAAGGTGGTCTAATAACCCATCAAGTATAAGTTACGACACTTACAATATAAATGACGACACTTCCGTATAGAGGAATAATAACATCTCTATAGGAATACAAACACTTCCGTATAGAGGAATAATAACATCTCTATAGGAATACAATCTACATATATGAAATACATTCTGAAGTTACATATACATCAACATTTTTTTTCCAAGTTGGAGGTAATGGTTAATGATAATAAATATCTCATAAAAATCATAAAGCTATTGTAGTGAATGGAAAGCAAAAAAGGCCCACACCTTAGAATTTAAGAAACCTAACTAGTGGTTCCAATATGTGCTTGTGTGAAGCTTTCAATGATATTATTTCCAAAAGGACCTCTATAATTCCTCTTTCAGAACTACATGATATGGAACAAGGTTATTCCTTCTTTAGGTTTGTTTGTTCCGGCTATTGAATTCAAGGACACACCACTTGCGATAAATCTAGTAACACATTTAGTTTATCATTATTTATAGTGATTTCCTTAAAAGTTAATTTTCTAGAGAAATGTAGTGGAGATGGAAACATGGTGTTGGGGAAAGTAAGTATTGTTTGTTCAATTTTTACAATGATTTTGATCCTAAAATGATGGTTATCTATACTTGGATTTGGGTGCATCTTCCCAAATCTTCCCCTTTATATATCATTCAAATATGGAATGTTATTGGTAAGATTGTGTCTAGTGGAACCCCATCCAAGAAAGAGGACAATGGAATTTGCTAGGATGTGTACAGATTTACCATAAATGAGGATAAACGAGGCTTACCAGAGTATATTAAACTCAAATTTTAAGGATTTCCACTATATATATATATAAGAAAGTTAGATTTCAATTTGTTGTATTCATCTTCATAATGTTAGGAATATACTCATCTAGAGAAATCATGTAATATTAAAGCTAAAAATATTTGTGGTTGAAGGCAAATAAATATTTGTAAAAAACATCTAAGTACATAACTTAGTAGATTCTTTTTTGAATCCCTATATTTAAAGAGGAAACATAAGTTGAATCTAAAAATCATGAAATAAACAAACATAGGAAGAAGTTGAAAAATCATTAAAGTGGAAAAATCTATGGATAAGTTCAAATCAGTTATGATTATGCATTACCAAAACAAAGGTGTAGAGGATAGATAAAATGTTTTAGTAGGATTAAAATGTGAGCCAAACATGTTGGAAAATGCCATTGATACTGAATAAGTCTAGAGTTCAAAGTTCAGAGAAAGTATAAATGGAGAAGAATAAAGTTTGAATTAGAATTTCTCAAGGAACTTCAAAAGTTTTTCAACAAAAATGATTGAAATGTTTCCCACATCCCTAAAGTGAAAAGAAAAATGGGTTAAGAATATACTATAGGCCAATCATTCAACCTAAAAGCAATCCATCATGGGTTGGTGTAGGAGGTCATAGGTGGTTTCTATAATGAGAGGTTCTTAAGAAAAAGGTTCGATTTAAACTAGTTTGTATTTGTATAAAAATGTGATTTGAAACTTTACAATTAATTGTTTTAAATACATGATAATTTTCAAATAAAGGTTGGTGCAAGGTAATGATACCCACTTAAGACACATTAGTTGCAATGGACTTCCTAGAAAACATAAATCCGACCATTAAAATGAATTTTTAGAGGTACCTACACATTTTTTAGAACATGATGTAAAAATATGAAACGTAGAGAATCCGATCGCCTTCCATAATATATAACCTTTATTTATGGAAAATAGGTATAACTCGCAAAAAATGGCGTTCTTCTACGGTTGGTATGCTTTTTTTCTTCATAAAACATAATGCATGTGTTGGTATGTAAAATGTCTAAATTTGTAAAACAAAATATTTAGGGTTATAGATAACAGGCAGATATAGTGCAACGCTATTTTTTGAAAATTTTCCAAGCTAATTTTATATATTTTTTTAAATTAAGGAACTGATGACATCCCTAAAAAGACAAGGTTGAGCATTATGCCCCACTATCATGGTCTTAACAAAGTCATTTTTTTAGTGCGTAGGTCTTTCAGTATACTTGTGTGGGTTCTTTTTCGTTTTCAAAATAGGTGTGTTAGTCAAAATTTATAGCTGAAATAAATGAAGTGAGTTTTATGTAAATATGACATGGTTGCAAACAAAAATCAATAAAAAATAGAAAGTACTAACAAATTTATTCAAAAAATATATATTTGGAATCTACGCAGAGAGTTCTATAAGCGTGTGTAGTTTCATTAACAGTGGACAAGTGGAGCATATATAGATTTGAGGTTGAAAAACATGAAGTTACATAACATGGTGTGTTTTGCTATATTTTAGTCCAAGGCATCAGGTTTGACAATATGAGCCTAGAACCACACCTACCGAGTCATTACACACAGTATGGAAAAAGGAAATCACACCAAAAAGATTTAAATTTTTAGAGCGTGTGCATTAGTAACACGCACGCACAAAAAGTGTGCACACACTATTAGCGCGCACACACTATTAGCATGCACACACTATTAGTGCACGCGCTAATGTTACATATTTTTTTGACTCTCCTTCTAGCTATATCTCCCTTTCTCAATATAATTCCATGCCCCCTCCCTTTTTATAAACCCACCACCCTCTCTCTCTCAACCACCCATATATCCCCTCACCATAAAGCATAAGCCCTTGATTAAAAATATGTACCATAAATCCCAATCCACCCATCTCTCTATTAACCTAAGCCCCCTCCTTTCTCTATTTCTCTAACGCCCTACCAATAACATTGCCCCCTCTCACTTAGTCCTACCACTAACCATCACCCCCCCATCTCTCTCTCTCTCTCCCTCTCCCTCTCTCTCTCTCTCTAAACCTCAAAACCCTAATCTCTCTCTATATCTCCTTCCCCAAACCCCACTCTCCACCATCATACCCCCACACCCCTGTCTCTTTCTCTCTCTCTCACCTACCACAAACCATCTCTCCATCCCTCTCACTCTATCTATATCCCTCATCACCTACTCCCCCACTACCCATTAACCACCCACACTCTCTCTTCATTTTGGTCTCTCACCTACTCCTACCACTAACCACCTCCTCTCTATCTCTCTCTCTCTAAACCTATGACCCCCAATCTCTCTCTCTAAACCCATAACACCTAATTTCTATCTTTAAACCACTAACCACCTCCCCATATCTCTCTCTCTCTCTCTGTCTCTCTCTCTCTCACACACACACACAATTCCCAACCCTTTCTCTTTTTCTCAATATTTCTCTCTCTCTCTCTCTCTCTCTCTCTCTCTCTCTCTCTCTCTCTCTCTCTCTTCATAACCCACAATATCCCTCTCTCTATATCTCTCTAAATCCCTAACCCCCAACCTCTCTCTCTCTCTCAACCCCTAAGCTACAATATCACTCTCCCTCTCAACCCGTTCAATAATTCACACCCTCTCTCTCTCTCTCTAAACCTGTAACCCCCAATATCTCTCTCTCCCTAAACTCGTAACCCCCAATATATCTCTCTCTCTAAACCCATAACCCCCAATATCTCTCTCTCTCTAAACCCCTAAGCATTAATATATCTCTCTCTCTAAATCCACAACCCCCAACCTTTTTCTTTCTTTCTCTCTCTAAACCCCTAACTTCAAATCCATAAGACCCTCATCAAGGAATCCGAAACTTAATAGTAGATATTGGTTAGCTTTTGCATATTTTTCTTCAAGACTTCACACTCTTTCAGATTTGATAGTCTCCCCTTCTCTCACTCTAAACCCGGAAAACCCCATTATCACTCTCTCTCAACCCCTAATGGGCATCTAAAACTTCATAGTACATATTGGTCAGATTCTACATATTTTCCTTCAAGAATTCACACTCTCATATCCGATGTACTCTCTCTATCTCCCTCAACCCCTAACCCCCAGTCTCTCTCTCTCTCTCTCTCTATATATATATATATATATGTATATATATGTAATCCCTTAAGCCACAATCTCTCTATCTCTCTACCTAAACCCTTAAACCCCAATCTCACTCTTTCTCTAATTGGAAACCCCTAACCCCTAATCCATCTCTCTCTCTCTCTCTCCAAACCCTTAACCCTCAATCTCTCTCTCTCTCCAAGAGCCTAACCACCAATCACTCTATCTATAAACCCTTGATTGCCAATGCCTCTCTCTCTCTCTCTCTCTCTCTCTCTCTCTCTCTCTCTAAACCCCAAACTATCTCTCTCTAAGCCACAATCTCCCTCTCCCTCTCTCTAAACCAATAACCCCCAATCTCTATCTTTCTCTATCTATAAACCCCTAATCCCCAATATCTCTATCTCTCTCTTTAAATATCTAATCTCCAATCTCTCTCTCTCTCTCTCTCTCTCTAAACCCCTAAAACCCAATATATCTATCTGTATAAATCCCTAACCTCCAATATCTCTCTCTCTAAACCCCTAACCCCCAATATCTATGTCTTTATAAATCCCTAACCTCCAATCTCTCTCTTTCTCAATTATTCTCTCTCTCTATCTCCCTAACCCACAATCTCCCTCTCTCTAGATCTCTCTAAAACCCTAACCCCCAATCTCTCTCTCTCTCAACACCTAAGCCACAATCTCTCTCTCTATCTCAAGCCCTAACCCTCTCTCTCTTTCTCAATCTTTCTCTCTCTTTATCTCCCTAACCCAGAATATCCCACTCTCTAGATCTCTCTAAACCCGTAAACCCCAACCTCTCTCTCTCTCTCTCAACCCATGAGCCACAATCTCTCTCTCTCTCTCTCTCTCTCCCTAACCCACAATCTCCCACTCTCTAGATATCTCTAAACCCATAACCCCTAACCTATCTCTCTCTCAATCGCTAAGCCAAAATCTCTCTCTCTCTCTCTATCTCTAAACCCCTAACCCCCAATATCTCTCACTATATAAATCCCTAACCTCCAATCTCTCTCTCTCTCTCTCTCTCTCTCTCTCTAAACCTCTAACCCTCTTCCTCTTTCTCAATCTTTCAGTCTCTCTATCTCCCTAACCACATTCTCCCTCTCTCTAGATATCTCTAAACCCCCAACCCACCTCTCTCTCTCTCAACCCCTAATCCATAATATCTCTCTCTCTCTCTCTCTAAACCCGTAACCATCTCTCTCTTTCTCAATATTTCTCTCTCTCTATCTCCATAACCCACAATCTATCACTCTCTAGATATTGTTTAGCTTATGATTAATCATCTAGATATTGGTTAGATTCTACATATTTTCCTTCAAGACTTCATACTCTTTCACATCCGATTTAATATATCTATCTCCCTCAATGCCTAAATCCTAGTCTATCTCACTCTCTAAACCCCTAGCCCACAAACTCTCTCTCTCTCTCTCTAAATTCCTAACCCTTGATATCTATCTCCCTCCCTCTCTCTAAAACCCTAACTCCCAATATATCTCTGTCTTTTTCTCTCTCTAAACCACTAACCCCCAATCCATCAGACCCTTTCACATTTGAAACTCTCTCTCTCTCTCTCTCTCTCTCCCTCTCTCTCCCTCTCTCTCTCTCTCTCGCTATCTCTCTGGGGCATGCAAAACTTAATAGTAGATATTGGTTAGCTTTTGCATCTTTTCCTCCAATACCTCACACTCTTTTGCATCTGATACTCCCCCCCTCTCTCACTCTAAACCTATAAACCCCAGCATCGCTCTCCCCCAACCGCTAATAGGAATCCAAAACTTCATAGTAGATATTGGTTAGCTTCTGCATCTTTTCCTTCAAGACTTCACACTCTTTCACTTCCGATGTAATATCTCTATCTCCCTCAACACCTAGCTCCCAGTCTCTCTCTCTCAATCTCTCTAAATTCCTAAATCCTAGTATCTCTCTCCGTTCATCTTTCTAAATCCCTAACCCCTAATCTCTCTCTTTCATTTTCTCTCTGATCTAAACCACTAACCCCCAATCCCTGAGACGCTTTCACATTTGATACTCTCTCTCTCTCTCTCTCTCTCTCTCTCTCTCTCTTCAGGGCATCCAAAAATTCATAGTAGATATTGGTTAGCTTATGCATCTTTTCCTCCAAGGCTTCACACTCTTTCACATCCTATGTAATATATCTATCTCCCTCAATTTCTAACCACCAGTCTCTCTCATTCTCTAAACCCCTAATCCATAATCTCTCTCTCTCTCTCTCTCTCTCTCTCTCTCTCTCTCTCTCTCTAAATTACTAACGCCCAATATCTCTCTCCCTCCCTCTTTCTAAATCCATAACACCCAATCTCTCTCTTTCATTTTCTTTGTCTAAACCCCTAACCCCCAATCCATAAGACCCTTTCATGTTTGATACTCCCTCTCTCTCTCTCTCCCTCTCTCTCTCTCTCTCTCTCTCTCTCTCTCACTCTCTTTTCAGGGCATCCAAAACCTTATAGTAGATATTGGTTAGCTTCTACATCTTTTCCTCTAAGACTTCACAAAATTTCACATTCGATGTAATATCTCTATCTCCCTAAACACTTAACTCTGAATCTCTCTCTCTCCTTAAACGCCTAAGCCACAATCTCTCTCTCTCTCTCTAAATTCCTAACCCTCGATATCTCTCTCCCTCCCTCTTTCTAAATACCTAACCCCAATATCTCTCTTTATTTTTCACTCTCTAAACCCCTAACCCCCAATCCCTGAGACCCTTTCACGTTTGATACTCTCTCTCTCAGGGGCATCCAAAACTTCATAGTAGATATTGGTTAGCTTATGCATCATTTCCTTAAAAAATTCACACCCTTTCACATCCAATGTAATATCTCTATCTCCCTCAATGCCTAACCCCGATTATCTCTTGCTCTCTAAACCCTTAAGCCACAATCTCTCTCTCTCTCTCTAAATTCCTAACCCCCGATATCTCTCTCCCTCCCTCTTTCCAAATCCCTAACCCCCAATATCTCTCTTTTTTTTTCTCTATCTAAACCACTAACCCCCAATCTGTGAGAGCCTTTCACGTTTGATACTCTCTCTCTCTCTCTCTCTCTCTCTCTCTCTCTCTCTTCAAGGAATCAAAATATTCATAATAGATATTGGTTATCCTCTACATATTTTCCTCCAAGACTTCACACTCTTTCACATCCGATGTAATATCTCTATCTCCCTCAATGCCTAACCGCGAGACTCTCTCGCTCTTTAAACCCCTAAGCCACAATCTCTCTCTCTCACTAAAATTCCTAATCCTCACTATCTCTCTCCCTCCCACTTTCTAAATCCCTAACCACCAATCTCTCTCTTTCTTTGTCTCTCTCTAAACCCATAACCCCTAATCCCTAATACCCTTTCACGTTTGATACTCTCTCTCTCTCTCTCAAGCATCCAAAACTTCATAGTATATATTGGTTAGCTTCTGCATATTTTCCTCCAAGACTTCACACTCTTTCACATATGATGTAATATCTCTATCACCCTCAATGCCTAACCCCTAGTCTCACTTTCTCTCTAAACCCGTAATCCACAATCTCTCTCTCTCTAAATTCCTAACCCTTGATATCTCTCTCCCTCCCTCTTTCTAAATCCCTAACCCCAATCTCTCTCTTTCTTTTTCTCTCTCTAAACCCCTAACCCCCAATCCCTAAGACCCTTTCACGTTTGATACTCTCTCTCTCTCTCTCTCTCTCTCTTTGGGGCATCCAAAAATTCATAGTAGATAATTGTTTGCGTCTCCATCTTTTCCTTCAAGATTGCACACTCTTTCACATCCTATGTAATACCTTTATCTCCTTCAATGCCTAGCCCCTAGTCTCTCTCACTCTCTAAACCCCAAGCCACAATCTCTCTCTCTCTCTAAATTCCTAACCTCCAATATCTCTCTCCCTCTCTCTTTCCAAATCCCTAACCCCCAATATCTCTCTTTCTTTTTCTCTCCCTAAACCCCTAACCCCCAATCCCTAAGACCCTTTCACATTTGATACTCTCTCTCTCTCTCTCTCTTTCTCTCTCTCTCTCTCTCACTCACTCTCTTCCAGGCATCCAAAACTTAATAGTAGATATTGGTCAACTTATGCATCTTTTCCTTCAAGACTTCACACTCTTTCGCCTCCGATACTCTCCCTCTCTCTCACTCTAAACCCATAAACTCCAATATTGCTATCTCTAAACCCCTAAAAGGAATCCAAAAATTCATAGTATATATTGGTCAGGTTCTACATCTTTTCCTTCAACACTTCACACTCTTTCACATCCGATTTACTCTGTCTATCTCCTTCAACCACTAACCCCCAGTCTCTCTCTTTCTCTCTCTCCCTCTCTAAACCCCTAAGCCAAAATCTATCTCTCTCTCTCACCCTAAACCATTAACCCCCAATCTCTCTCTCTCTAAACCCATAACCCTCAATCTCTCTCTCTAATCCCCTAACACTCAATCTCTCTCTATATATATCTCTCTAAACCCTTGACTTCCAATGTCTCTCTCTAAACCCGTAACCCCCAATCTCTCTCTCTCTCTCTCAATCCCTAACCTCTAATCTCTCTCTCTCTCTATCTCTCTCTAAATCCCTAACCTCTAATCTCTCTCTCTCCAAACCCCTAACCTCCAATATCTCTCTCTCTCTCTCTATAAATCTCTAACCTCCAATCTCTCTCTCTCTCTCTCTTAAACCCTCTTTCTCTCTCTCTAAACCCCTAACCTCAATATCTCTCTCTCTCTCTCTCTCTGAACCCCTAACCCCCAATCTCTATATTTCTTTTTATCTCTCTAACCCCCAATCACTAAGACCCATCAGAGATATATGGGAACAATTAGAATGTTTTAGGCATAATGTATGGGTCTCAAGTCCTTGAACATGGACGTGGGAGAAAATAAGGGTCTTACGACCTAAATTAATCATTTAAGGCTCATGATCCATGTACAGTTCCTTGAAGCACTATAGAGGCCCTTTAGAGGGGATGTTGTCCTTCAATTAGTATATGGATAGCATTAGGAGGTTTTATGCACCAATTATGGTAACTGAGGTCTTAAATATATGGTAAGAGGAGGAAACAAAGGTCCTATGGGATATCAGTGCCTATAACAAATTTTGTGTACTGGTGACGAATCTTGGGATGATTACTATGGTCGAGTGAGGAAGAAAAGGCTATATGACCTAAATTAAACTTCTAGGGCTCATGGGACAAATGATGCCTTCAACCACTACACATATAATGTAAAGGGGATCTTTAACCACCAATTGGGATACATATTCCATTAGGATATTTTATTCACCATATGTATCAAGGCCTTGACCATCATCATATGGGAACCATTAAAATGCTTTCTACACTAAATGGTTCTACACTAGATGGTGTCCATATTATACTTGTGGGATAAAGATTTCATTTATAGGGTTTGTGTGGTGTTTTTGGACCATATGCATGGTCCACAAACCATAAAAATATATTTTAATTCCTTGAGAAAATAGTTTTTATCCTTGTACCATGGGTAGTGTATCAAGAACCATCTACTATGGGAAACCTCCTAAAGGCTCAAATATTACCATGAATAAGGTCTCGAGACCCATCCCTGGTGAACACAAACTCCTGATTGTGTGTGTACCCCACTTAGTAGTTAAAGTTCCCCTTTAAATGATGTTTGTAATGGTTCAATAATTCCCTTTGTCCCATCAACTATGAAATATTCAATTATGTCATATGGCTCTTGTTTCCCCATTTCACCATGGTTGAGACCTCAATATCCTCCCCTAGTATCAAAAACCTTCTATAAGTGCCTGCATCCAACTGTATATCAAAGATACTTCATCCAATCTATTTTGTCTACAAATTTCTAATCAGATTCCCATATCTCATGCAAATGCCAAAATTTATGAGCCCTAGAAGAATAATCTTGATCACAATGACCTTTTTTTCTTCATCAACCATGGTCAAAACCCTAGAATCCACATTAAGTATATAAAATATTTTAAAGATACAAATATCTCACCAAGAGGCCAATGATATTGGTCTATATGATGCTTTGAGGCCTATTTCAGGGACCAAGACCCTACAAGCTTTATTTTGGGACAAAGTCCCAAAATCCATCTCTTGTGTGCAAAGCCTCCTAATAGTACCCATATTTGGCTAAAGGAAAAAGGTACTTTGTAGAGGTGTTTTGTGGTGGTTTAAGGAATATTTCATGTCCATAAGAACTCCAGAATTAATTTATGGATGAAGGACCTTATTTTCTCCCCCCATCATGTTCAGGGACCATAGACCCATTCATACTACATAAAAACTCCTAATGACACCCCTATACCACTTGTATGTAAAACAAACATTTTAGATGGCCTATGTTGTAATTCAAGGCCTTAATAATAGCCTTTTAGTATAAGGATCTTCATTTGAATATAATTCCCTAGATTTATCTCCCAACCATGGTTAAGGCCTTAAGACCCATCTCTAATGCACAAAATATTTAATAGCACCCATATCTCATTTAAAGGACAACGATTCCCTATAGAATACATGTTATGTCCACTTTATGGAATTATTTATGGCCCTTCATCCTTTAAGGTTTCATTAAGGTTTCAAGGGGCATACTTTCCTTTCTTAACCATGATCGATGCCTTAAGACACTCATACCTAGTATGTAAGACTTCACAATGATACCCATATTCCACCCAGAGATCAAATATCACCTATAAAGGGCATGTGTTATAGTTTTATGTCATTTTCAGGGTTAATGAGCCTTAGAGATTCGTTTATAGTATTAGGCCATTGTTTTCCTCTCGTAAGTTTGGTGAAGGCCTTAAGATCCACCCTACAACCATTTTAATTAACTCTCACTCTCTCCATCTCACAATCTCTCTCTCTCTCTCTCTCTCTCTCTCTCTCTCTCTCTCTCTCTCTCTGTCACTCACCATATATATGTCTCCCTCCCTAAAACCCTACCCCCCTTGTTCCATATCTCTCCACCCCTAACCCCAAATCTCTATCTTTGTCAACCCATTACCCCTAATCTCCCTCTCTCTCTCAACCCCTGACCAGGTTCTACGCAGCCTCTCATGCGAATAATATTAGAATTAAAGCATGGTTAATGTCGAAGCTTATCACTTATCCGGGGGTGAATTCGAGAATAAAGGTTGTATTTGATTTTAAATGGATATCAAATTTCATTTTCGACATCAATAATATATTGTAAAGTTAATGTTTGTGCAACACAACTTCAAATGTACAACCATTTTAATTACCTCTCACTCTCTTTGTCTCACAATCTCTCTCTCTCTGGAACTCACTATCTCTTTGTCTCTCTCCATAGACCCCTATCCCCCTTGATCTCTCTCCCTAAACTCCTACCCCCCCTTGTTTCATCTCTCTCCACCTCTAACCCCCAATCTCTATCTCTCTCAACCCCTAACCCCCAAGCTCCCTCTCTCTCTCAACCCCTGACCAGGTTCTACACAACCTCTCATGCCCCTAATCTCATAAATAAAGCATGTTTAATGTCAAATCCCTAACCCCAATTAGTCTCTCTCCCTAAACCTGTAACCCACAATCTCCCCCCCCTCTCTCCCCCTAATCCCATAACCCACAATCTCCCCCCACCCTCTCTCCCCCTAAACCGACAACCCACAACCCCCCCTCTCTCTCCCCCTAAACCCATATCCCACAATCCCCCCTAAACCCATAACCCACTACCACCCTCCCCATCTTTCTCTCCCTAAACCCATAACCCACAATCCCGCTCCCCATATTTCTCTCCCTACACCCATAACCCACAATCCCCCTCCCCATATTTCTCTCCCTACACCCATAACCCACAATCTCCCCTATATATCTCTAAACTTTATTCAATATCACCAACGTGACGTTAATGTAAAAAAAAATATTATACCCGAAATACATTACATGAATGCTCACCAACCAAATTAATGAGACAAGAGTGTGCTCACACTATTAACGCGTGCGTTCTCCTAGAGCCGTCGACATCTGGAAAAGTCCACCATGGTCGTACCCCAAACGTTGGTGGTGAACGTTGATTATTTAATGCACAAAGGAGCGCACATGCATTAATAGTGTGTGCACACTAATAGTGCACGCGCGCTATTAAAGCGTGTGCTTCTCTGTCTAAAAAAGACAGAGTAACATTTCCTGCACATCATCCAAAATTTCAATTTTCACTCTTAAACCGTAAACTAAGCTCTGCTTCATGTGATTTCAGTTTTGTAACTCTTCCACTCACATTGAACTTGCATTATTTGGAATATTGGAACCCTCTCAACCATCTTACACACAACATTTACACTGAACCATTCTTAGAGCTCTGTTTGGAACACTGGACCATTTGATTACAACTGTTGGACACATTGGAGTTCACTTGTTTTGCAATGCAAGTAAGGAGCTATTAAAAAAAGGTATGGAGAAAAGTTTTCTACATGAATTGTATGAGTTGTCTACCCTTGTAATATCCAAAGGTTGAAGCTGGTGTATTCATTCAAATTTAAATATTATAGATTTTAAAAAAATTATATATGTTCTTTATTTTTGTTCAAATTGATCTATAGATGAATTTTGCAATTCCAAATATCAATTTCATATAAGACACATCTTTTTGAAGAAAAATAATAGATTAACAAGTGTGTAAAGAAAGGAATGAATTTGATTAGAATGAAAAATTTGATATACAAGTTCTTCCAAAAATATGTTAACATGATGGAAAATATTTAAACTCTCTCCTAATGTACGAATTAAATTGGAGATGTCACAAAATCATTCTCAAGTTAAGGGGATATATCACTTGGTGGTACCTCTTCTTCTTAAACATAGTATGTTGTCCAAAATGGATCATTACATACATTTCACATAAAACTATGAAGCTCAAAACCAATGAATTCTATAAACCAAACTTGCCAAACTTGATCAACATGCATACATTAGGTCTAATCATTGATACACATAGTAGAATACAACATACTACTCTATCCATTTTAGCCTTCAATAGGTCCAAACTCAAAATCCATCACTATTTATGATCCATCACTATGAACTCCAACCCCTTTTCGAACACCATGAACTCCAACCCCTTTTCCATCACCATGAAATCCAACACATAGTAGAATCCATCACTATGAACTCCAACCCCTTTTCCATAACTATGAAATCCAACACATAGTAGAATCCATCATAGTGCTCTATCCTTGTTAGCCTTCAATAGGTCCAAACTCAAAATCCATCACTATGAACTCCAACCCCTTTTCCATCACCATGAACTCCAAAACATAGTAGACTCCATCACTATGAACTCCAACCCGTTTTCCATCACTGTGAACTCCAAAACATAGTAGAATCCATCATAGTGCTCTATCCTTGTTAGCTTTCAACGGGTCCAATCTCAAAATCCATCACTATGAACTCCAACCCCTTTTCCATCACCATGAACTCCAACACATAGTAGACTCCATCACTATGAACTCCAACCACTTTTCCATCACTATGAACTCCAACACATAGTATAATCCATCATAGTGCTCTATCCTTGTTAGCCTTCAACATGTCCAATCTTAAAATCCATCACCGTTTGTGATCCATCACTATGAACTGCAACCCCTTTTCCATCACCATCAACTCCAACAGATAGTCGATTCCATCACTATGAATGCCAACTCCTTTTCCATCACTATGAACTCCAACACATAGTGGAATCCATCATAGTGCTCTATCCTTGTTAGCCTTCAACAAGTCCAAACTCAAAATCCATCACTATGAACTCCAACCCCTTTTCCATCACCTTGAACTACAACACATAGTAGAATCCATCAATATGAACTCCAACACATAGTATAATCCATCATAGCAATCTATCCTTATTATCCTTCAATAGGTCCAAACTCAAAATACATCACTATTTGTGATCTAATAATGCACTTTCTACTGACAAATGCCATCCACTATAATAACTATATAATGGTAAGGGGAAGCTTGAAATGAACTACACCGACCATTTTGGATCAATAACTTGCTATTTATCTCAATGGAGAAAAAATGAAGACCTAGTGTTAGTTACTCTTTTGGGATGACCCGGGTTCAATGAAGCTCTATTGTAGACCCAACAAAATCCCCTTCATTGGCCCTTTCGGCATCAACCTACAAACATGATGAAGTCTCACCCGAAGCGAATATGGGTGGTTACAGAATCAGGTTTTTGTAACCTTGGTGATGTGGAGATGAGTTATGTGAGCTTGTAATGTATTCCTTCCTTAGCATCTACTTAACATATCAATACCAACTTGTAACTACACACTTCGTATTTATTGACAACCTACAGACTTTGCTGAATCGTTGTTCATTTACCCTTATAACCACGCATTCATCCTACTTGACATTACTTTGTACCATTCATACATATTTGTTCTACTTACTTAACATGACCTTCTCATTCACATACATATGGAAGAAAATACATAAGCATAACCATAACATGAACACAAAGCATATCATAGATTCACACACATACACAAGGATTTACATGGTTCACCCCCTAGATGGGAGATATGTCCATGTGAACTGTTATTATATTAATGGAAGGGGTAACAGTTCCAGCCTATGCACTCAGCTATGGACTCTTCTCTAAAATAGACATTTGCGTACTCAACTACAAAGTATTTTCCTCTCTAGATCTCTCTCAGTCTAGATCTAGTAATATATAGCATAAGTCTAACAAGATCTCTCAAAATCTAACCCTTCCTTATACAAAATTTCCCTTTATATAGATGTTCTTGAAGGTCACATATTACAATAACTATGGGCCAACCCCCATAGTACCCTTAAACCTAAAATGGCATGGTTCTCCTGTTGACCACACTTTTCCTTAACTTCATTGGAGCTCTGTTGTCCTTTTGCACCACTCCTTCTGAATCTGACGCTTCTTCTGACAGTCGTAGTTCTGGTCATGTGGATCTAACTCTACAGTGGCATGTCCTTTGCACCATTCTACTTCTTTACTCTCTTCTCCTGTAGCTGACAGTTTGCCTCTTCATTCATAACTACTCCAACTACCTCTGGTCGTCCTTATTACTTCGTCTTTACTAAGGGTACAGGTCCTTTCTTGTTGAGTTCGCTTCGCTCCATACCCTCCTCCCGGCAATTGCGGAGTTGCTTCTCCCAAAACTAGTCAATGTTAGGCCTCACCTAATTGTACCTTTGTCATCAAAACTTCCTGCACTTGGGCTGCACCCAACACCTAGAATTTTATCTTTTTGGAAGGATTCAATGACAAATTGCAACTCCTTTGATGAGACTTATTTCATACAAAGTCTTATTGTTTTTAGAATGTCTTATTACATTCAAAGTAGAGATTGCAAGGTCACTCACATAATAATTCAATGGATAATATGGAATGATACTCACCATCTTGTTGCAAGTATTTATTCTAGAAGGGACAATAAACTTTTTTTCTAAAAACAGTTGTTGGAGATGGGAAACAAACATAATATAACAAAACATTCTAGACGGAAGGATCTATCTCTTGAAAAGCTCCATGATCTAAGATAAAAATCAAGGTTGGGCATGGAAAGATATAGATATGCAACTACCACTACATTAGATACTAGCACAATGAACAACACAATGACTTATAGTTAAGCTCCACAAGTGAAGCGGATGCGCCCAATGGATCCCATTCAAATTCCATCAACAATTCATCCTTGAACCAATATTCATCACCAACCAATGATGAAGTGCTTCAGGACTTTCAAATATTAGCAGAACCTGATTATGCAAAAATGGATGTGCATCGAGTTGTGGATTTTTAGTCTCTCGAAGAAGACCATACACATGTCAAACACACTCCCAATCTGGAACACATGTGAATGAAATGCCACAACAAAGAAGTGGTGGGACTCATACTTATCCTAAACCTACTTTACCTTGATTTTCCAGTGCACGACTAAGAATAAATCCTAGTCATATTCATGTGGACGAAAGTTCCCTAATAGGTCTTGAAGGTAAGTTACCTAAATGAACTATTGATTGGCAATGCAACAAAATTGTCAAAGAATTTTTTAAATCTAAGAGTGATGCATCTAAATGTCAATTATTTTTAGCTTTGCTAAAATTGCATTGTTTAGCCACTATTAGGAAAATTTTAGGCATAAAGTTAGTTAGAATTTGAGAGGCTAATAGTCATGTTGTTATAAATGTCCAAGTTTCATTTAATTTAATTGGAAATACGTCTCATACAAAATATCTTAACGAGGCCCATCATGTACTACCAGAATCCATTGTAATCAAACGCATGAGGCATAGTCTCCTTATATCACAGACATCTCACCTCTTTCAAGTATATAGAAAGACACTCCATAAGTATTCTACTATTAGAGAAAAACTAGACACTCCAGGACAAAAGGATTGTTGGGCATTCATTGGTAGGTTGCCTCATTCAGTCATGAAGCTAATTGTTGCAGTTAAAGACCTAGTGTGCAAGTTTTGGCATGATAACACTAGACCTAGTGTGCAAGTTTTGGCATGATAACACTAGACCTAGTGTGCAAGTTTTGGCCTGATAACACTAGATAGTGAGGGCATTGACTTTCTGACTGTCTCAACGGTTGTTGAGGGTGGATATCTAACAATAGATGGAAAGTCACCAATGACCAATGGGTAGTATACATGGATTACAAACTAGGTTCATGGGTGTATCACTACATGCACTTGATTGTTGGTACTAACATCCAACTACAAACAATGTCAACAAAGAGCTTGAACAAGATACGCTATCGTCTACCTCACCCAAAGCAAGAGAGATTGTTGGAGACAATCATAAACAGAGAGGATCAATATGGCTTAATTGAATGAGGTAACTATTTCATGCTATGTACATAGGTTAGTCATGTAATTATTAATCCATGCATGTCTAATGTTATTCATGTTAAATTTTTTATTTCATGTTATGTTAGATATTTCATTTCATGTTATATAGATCTTGTTACCTTGGATTCTTTATTTCATGTTTATGTTATGTTTAAGTTCATATTACCGTACATTGATGTATTATTGACAACATTATATGATTTAAATCATTACATGTTTTAAACCATGTTCATTGTCCAATAACCATCATGCTTCATCGAAAAAATTCCCACTATCATCATCAACGTTGACACCATCCTCCCCATGTCCATGTTGTCACCGTTGCCATCCTCATCATCCCCATTGTCACGATCGAGGCCATCGAATGCCATCCCCATTCCCATTGCCACCATCAATTTCACCATCCTCCTCCTCATGCCCATGTTTTCACCATATCCATCCTCATCATCCCCATCGCCACCATAAAACACCCTTGAAGGATCATGCTTGAAGGGATCAATTCACTTTCATGTACATGTTCTTCTTTGAATTAAGCCCTAAGTATGCCTTCGAAGACTAACTTTAGCAAAACAATTTTTTATCATGTGTTGGTCACCCACATGTCCCACTTTCTTTTGTAAAATCCCCCTATTAGTGTTTATTTTGCATATATTCAGTCAAAGGAAGCATTTTTTCACAAAATTGAAATTTCATGCAAAGTAAAAAGCTATTAAATAAATAAAAATTGAAGACTTGACTAAAAGACATAGTTAAAAAAAATCAGGTGTTCTCCTCCAACTGCTTCAAAGATGAATAAAAAGGATACTTTCAACTCCAACATTTAGCTATGCTATATGGCTCTACTCACATGTAATACAAACACCTATGTGGCTCTAGTTTCATGCAACCCAACCCAAGCCACAAAAATTCAAATAGAAAAAGACACCCAGCATAATTAATTTCAATGGGTATCTCACCCATCCAACAATTAATCATCCAGGAATTTCTCTCAACCATATGCAACACAATATTCAAACCTTCCCTTCTCTCCTAATGAGTCCCTCATGACATCTATCTCTTCTAGTGCTCTAGTGTGGTCATCAAGAATAAGATCCAATGGCTGAACTCTATAAACCTCGAGTGGTAGATCATTATGTCATGAATATCACCACTACTTGCCTTCTATCCACCTTTGTTATATTCAACAAACTTAAATAAAAAGGACCCTAATTTAAATTTTTGCTAAAGTTGCTCAAGAATAAAAGTATGTGAGATATTTGGGAACCCCAAGTAAAATGCCTCACAAAGGGAATTCCAAGTAATTTTGAGAAATTGAAAAATTAGGTTCAAAGTAGGGCATCGTGTTCTAACACTACTTGGTCATTGGTCTAGTAGGATACATGGAGAGTGTATCTAACACCTAACATGATTTTGGATGCTATCAATACAATTGTATTTCCATGTACTGGTGTGATGCAACATGGGTAGGGTTTGCAAACACTAAGAAAGCCAATCATGCTAGTGGTGAGAGCTCGAATGGCATAAAATTCTTGTTGAAGCCAATTAGGAATTCATACATATCCTTGATATTATAGGGTTCCTTAGGAAACCCTAGGACTTATATATTAGGGATCACAAAGATATAACCCGTGGAGAAGATAAGGGAAAGAAATACATCTTAGATGATCTTGGAGGGATTTCTCTTGTGTGGTGCTAGAGTATAAATCCTAGGGTTTGAGGATTGAAAATACCAATATGGACATGTAGAATTGGATGATATAAGTTAAGTTCTCTAGTGGTGTACTTGTGTGATGTTACATGGGTATGGTTTTCTATTAGGATCATAAATACTCCATCCTTGTCCCACCTAGCATTGTTTCTTTTTCCTAGTATTTGATGATGTCATTTCCCCCTTATAGGTGTGAAGATGTCATCTAGGATCCATATACGACCTAATGCACCCTGCATGCATCATTTTAGGACCACTTAAGTCAGTTCCCTATATTTTAGGAGCCTACTCAGTGTTCTAGTTCAGTTCACCTGAGTTATATGACTCTTGTGGGGGGTTTATGCTTCGATTTCCACTAATTGTAGCCTCATGCTCCCTTTTTTGAGTGATTTGCATGAAAAAATCACTAATGCACCCACCTTAGTCAGTTAACTGATTATGTCTTCAGTTAACTGAGTTTAGGTTCAGTTGAGTTGAGTTTGGGTCTCTCGGAGAACTCCAATGGTGACAATTCCTATGCTAGACACACTGAGACTCAAATTCTCCCAAGTGATTTGAATTCTCTCCATTGTAACATCACTGTTGATTATACTAATTGTTGGATGATGTGAAATTATTTTTTTCATATCTAAGTTCTCATGCAAGATTAATTATCTTCATTTTTTTACTGCAATTTTCACTGTAACTCAATTTCTCTGCTCATTCTTTCTCAGTGAGGTATAGTCAGCTCCATGATCTTTAGTGATTTAGAATTTCACATGGTATAAGATCTAAATGAAAATAGGTTGAGGAACTGCTTTCAGTAGTGCACCAGAAGCCTCTGGATTTCAACAACAAATCATGGTTCCATTGCGTTGAATTCATTGCAGAAATCCTTTGAGGTCTAGCCAACTGTGAAGGATGCGAAAAAATGTGTCTATTGTCCTAAAGCAGTGCTCAATAGTATTCTATCTCCAATATTGAGATTTTTTTGCAGGTTATTGAAATTTTTTTAGTGCAGCAGTTGCAACATCAACTGGAGTAACACATTATATTCGCTCCAACAGTTCTAATGGATAATTTGAGTGCTCCTCTCTCTCCCAAGATCCTTACACCCTTCAATTAACTTGATTGGAGGTTGATATGTATATGGTATTCCGCAACAAGTCATTGTACAAGGTAACAATGGGAAAGGAGGTCGAACCTCATGTAGCTATTAAGAAGGCCAAGTATCTGAATAAATTGGATGAAGCATTTGGTTTCATGTGTATTCATATTTCCAGAGATCTACTCTTCCACCTCGATGTATTAAAGACTCAAAAATAGGTTTGGTTGAATTTGTAGACCCTCTTTGGAAAACGATATTAGCTAAGGGGCCATATTCTCGAGGATGACTTGATTTCTCTTCAAACCAACATTTTCAAGGCCATCCAACAATTCTTTTCCAAATTCAAATATCTGGTCATGCAATGCAAGTAGGGTGGCATTGAGCAGAAGGATGAGCAGTTGGTGCTATCCATTCTGAGCAAGCTAGGTCTTGAGTTCTCCATCCTTGTTTATAACTTCCATTCAGGGAGATTGTCAATCCCTGGTTGGAAAATTCCATCTCTAGATGTTTTCACAGAATCTCCCATCCAAGAACAAGACAAATTGACCCATATGGGCACCTTGAAGGCCTCCAAAAATCAAGACCTTGTTGTTGGAGAATCAATAAGTGTGAATGAAAAAGGTAATTAAAAGGGAATAGAGAAGAGGAAATCTGAACCCAAGTAGAATTCCAAGTCTAGTCCATCAGAAGGAGCCTCTAGCTCCAAGAAGGACAAAAAGGAGAAATTGTAGAAATCCAAGTGTACATACTACAAGAAGGGTAATCATCCTGAGAGTTCTTGTATGAATAAGACCATAGATCAAATGGAAATACTTCTTGAACAACATAACATTTCCCTCCTTGAATGTGCAAGGAAGACTAATCCAGGTGGCAAGTGAGAAGATCATGAGAGATGCCATGCGTTGAAGGTTAGATTCTCACAATCCTAAGTTTTTCTTATTGATTCTGGAGCCTCCAACCACTTGGTTGCCTCCAGAGAGCCATTTTATTCATTAGATCTCACCGATGGACCCAACATACATATGGGAGATGACTCTCAAATATTTGTTGAAGGGAAGAGTACTATACAACTTGAGCATAGAAAGCTCAACAATGTGTTCTATGTGCCTTCTCTAGTAGCTAATATGTTGTTTGTTTATCAGATGGCACACACAGGTTCAGCAAAGAAAGTATTATTTGGACCTAACATAGTTCAGGTTTCACATATCTTATCTGGGAAGCTGATAGCCAAAGGAGTTGCAAACCATGCCTCCAAGGCATATGAGTTCTCCTTCTTCTTGCCATACTCACAACAAAGTTCTCTCTTGAATTATGCAAATGAGACAAGCAGACTCTGGCATGAAAGATTCATACACCTCAACTTCAAATATCTATAGCAGTTGCACAAGGAAGAGATGGTTGAAGGTTTTCTGAGCATAAAATTCTCTCAAGGAATATGCAAAGGTTGCTTGGTAAGGAAGCACCGAGAGAAAAAATATGATGTTGGGAAGGCAAAGAGATCTTCCTCCATCCTAGATCTGATTCATAGTGATGTTTCAAGACCAATTCCCACTGCTCTAATGAATGGATCCAGATACCTTATGACCTTCATTGATTATTTCTTTATAAGGTTATGTTGGATCTACTTTCTCAAACAAAAATCTGATGTGTTTGAATGCTTCAAAATTTTCAAATCCTTAGTTGAGAACACTATTGGAAGGAAGATCAAGGCACTCAGATCATATAATGGAGGGGAGTACATTAAGAATTATTTTTAGTAGCTATGTGCTTCCAAAGGTATTCAAATGAAACATGTTGTCCCATACACACCACAACAAAATAGTGTAGCAAAGAGGAAGAATAGGTCATTGAAAGAGATGGCTGCCTACTTTCTTGAAGCAAGAGATCTCCCATCAAATCTATGGGAAGAAACAGTGAACTGTGCCACATACATTTAGAATAGGGTACCCCACAAATTAGTTGATGGAGTCACTCCATTCGAAGCATTGAAGGGACACAAACCTAATGTCTCTCATATGAGGATTTTTGGATCCAAGGCATGGGACAAAATCCCCTCCGACAAGAGGAAAGCTCTTCAACCTCAAAGTAGCGAATGTATCCTTCTTGGAAATGCATAAGATGCAAATGATTACAAGTTGATGGAGATTGAAACCAATAGATGCTTCATTGAAAGAAGTGTTCAATTCAATGAGGATCAATTGCATGATTTGCAACCAGTTGAAGAAGAAGGTATAATTGATCTACCTATTCCATTTTCTCCTAATGGTGTTTCTACAGGTGATCCACTTTCATATTCCGAAGAAGAAGATCAATATGATTCTAATCTAGATATTGAGCATGAAGATCTATTAGATCTAATTTCAGATGCAACACCCACTCCCAATACAAAGCCTAAATGGGCTCAAAATCTTATTAAGGAAGCTAGGGACATTATTGGATATCCATTTGACTATAGAAGAACAAGATCTCAGTACCAATATGAAAACATTGCACTTTTCCATACAGATCCACTTCTCTCTGAGAGGTGATTCATGATGGCGGGGTATGATCCATAGTCTTTCAAATATGATTTCCATGATCCGAGATGGCAAGCAACCATGGATTATGAACATGAATCATTGAAGAACAATGAGACATGGGACCTTGTCCCTCTTCCCCTGGGGAGGAAACTAGTTTAGTTAAAATGTATCTACAGCCAAGTACAAGGCTCGGTTGGTTGCAAAGGGGTACCCACATGTTCAAGGTTTGTACTACAATGAGACATTTGTTTATGTAGAAAGAATGGATTCAGTAGGAGTTGTTTTGTCCATTACGACTTCGTATGCATGGGAGGTACATCACATGGATGTAAAGAGTGCCTTTTTGCATGGTGACTTGGAAGAAGAGATCTACATGAAAAAACCTAAGGGGTACACTGACGATCCTTCCTTGGTATGAAAATTGAGGAGATCACTCTATGGGATCATGTTGGGTGCAGCCTAAGTAATGGAAGTTTTGAACTCAAAGTATAGTTAGGTGAGGCCTGACATTGACTAGTTTTGGAGACAAGCAACTTCGCAAGTCCCGGGAAGAGGGTATGGAGCAAAGCGTAGTCAATAGGAAAAGACCTATTCCTTAGTAAATACGAAGTACTAAGGACAGTGAGAGGTGGTTGAAGAAGTTAAAGGCCGAGTGGTGACCTGATAGCCACATGACCAGAAAGTAAAGAAGTAGAATGGTGTAAAGGACGCACCACTGCAGAGTCAGAGCCGCACTATTAGAACTACATTGTCAAAGGAATCGTCAGAGTCATAAGAAGTGGCGCCAAAGGGACAATGAAGTTAAATCATAGCGTGGTCTACAGGAGAAATAAGAGGTTTTGGGTTTAAGGGAAATATGGGGGTTGTCCCATAGTTATTTTAATATGTGAACTTAAAGAACATCTATATATAAGGGTAATTTTTTATAAGGAAGGGTTGGTATTTTGTTTCGATGACCAAGTGATGTTGTTTTTTTTATTGTAGATCTAGACTAAGAGAGAACATACTCTACAACTGAGTGCATAGAGATATGATTATATAGAAGAGCATTCAGCTGCATGCGCAGACTGGAACTGTTACCCTTCCAAGTAATATAAGAACAGTTCCTATGGACGTATATCCCACCTATGGGGTGAACCACGTAAATCTATGCATTATGTATGCATTTGCAACATTTTTTTAGTTCATGTTGTTATATGTTTATGTATTTTCCTTCATGTGTATGTGAATGGAAATCATATGTTAAGTAAATGGAACACATGTGTATGAATGTTGTGAAGTAACACTAAGTACGATGAATGCGTAGTTATAAGAGTAAATATAACAGCGATTCAACATAGTCTGTAGACTGTTGGTAGCTGCGAAGTGCGAAGTCATAAGTTGATATTGTCATGTTAAGTATATGATAAGGAAGGGACATGTTGCGAGTTCTTTAACCACATATGCACATCGCCATGGTTGCAGAAACCTGATTCTGTAACTCCCCATATTCGCTTCGGGAGAGACTTCATCCTGTTTGCAGGTTGATGCTGAAAGGGCCATTTAAAGGGTTTTTTTTGTGTCTACAATAACTTCTCCAAACCCGGGTCATCCCAGGAGGACCGACAGCTCAAGCAAGCCCCAAGGGCATGGTATGCAAATATGGATTCCTTCTTACTGTCACTAATGTTTGAATGGTGAAAATATGATTGCAATGTTTACATGCAACAAAAGGGGGTATGTCTACTGTTGATTGTCTTGTATGTGGATGACTTGATTATCACCAATGTATTTTCTATTGGGTTGAAGCAAATTAAGTCTTCCTTGAACAAAGCATTCACTATGATATATCTACGACTATTGAAACAATTCATTGGTATTGAAGTAACTCAAAATGCTTCAGGGATCATGATTTCATAGTCAAGGTATGCATATGATTTACTGTCAAAATTTCATATGGATGATTGCAAAGCAACATTCTTTCCCTTCCTATCTGGCATTATATTGGAAGAAGGTGGTTCCACTCCCTTGGTTGATAGCATTCTTTATAGATAACTGATTGGTATCTTGTTATATTTGACACATTCAAAACCTGATCTATCATATGCTGTTGGTGTTGTGGATAAGTACATGTAGGAGCCACATGAGCTACACTAGAAGGAATCTAAGAGGATCTTGCAGTATGTGCAAGGTATGAGAGAGTTTGGTATACATTATTCTGTTGGTGCTCAACTATATCTAGTTGGTTTTACTAAATCAAACTGGGATGGGGAAAATATTGATATGGAATCTACTTATGGGTACGTATTCATGTTGGGATCAGGACCAATCTACTGGTCAAGCAAGAACTAAGCAGCACTTGCACTTTATTTAGCATAGGCAGAGTACATAGGGGCTATGGATCCAACTATGCAGGAAGTTTGGTTGCATGGGATATTGAATGAGTTTGGAATTCACACTTCTCCTTCAGTAGAGATTTTTTGTGATAATAAAAGTGCCATCAAGATCTCTAGTGACTCATTTTAGAAGAAAAGGACCAAACATATTGAGGTTCACATGCACTACATCAAGGAGCTAGTGCACAACAGGACCATCACTACATTATTGTCCTACATAGGAGATGATTACAAACATATTCACTAATTTTTTCACTTAGAAGAGATTTGGTTATCTTAGATATTTACTTGGTGTAAAAGTTCTTTAAGATCCATGTTGTCCTATTTTGAGGGGGGGGTTCCCATGAGGTTTTCCCCATTTCGTTGGTACAAGGACAATTATTTTATTTTCATCATTTATTTGATTGTATGGGTGAACTCTGCTCTTAGTAAATAGGGCCCAAGATGCACAAGTTTGTATTAAGGGGGGGTGTTAGGATCATTAAAACTCCATCCTTGTCCTACCTTGCATTATTCATTTTTCCTAGGAGTTGATGATGTGATTTCCCCCTAGTGGTGTGCATATGTCATCTAGGATCCATATGCCACCTAATGCACCATGCATGCATCACTTTAGGACCACTTAAGTAAGTTCCCTATATTTTAGGATTTTACTTAGTGTTCCATTTCAGTCCACCTGAGTTAGCTAACTCTTGTGGGGCGCTTATGCTTTGATTGCCACTAATTATGGCCTCATGCACCCTTTTCTTAGTGATTTGCATGAAAAACTCACTAATTCACCTCCTTAGTCATTTAACTTATTGTGTCTTCAGTTAACTAAGTTTAGGTTCGGTTGAGTTGAGTTTGGGTCCCCTAGAGCACTCCAGTGGTGACAATTCCTATGCTAGACACACTTAGACTTGAATTATTCTGTTCCTATATGAGTTCTCATGCATGATTAATTGGCTGCTCTTTTTTACTACAATTTTCACTGTAACTCAATTTCTCTGCTCTTTCTTTCTCTATGAGGTATACTCAACTCCATGATCTGCTTTGATTTAGAATTTCCCATTTTCAACCCCTAAGAAAATATTATTTCCTTTATTTAATATCATGTGTACTTCTCATCATGAATGCGTCATACTATGTAAGAGTAATATTCCATAACTGTGAAAAAATCCAACATAATCTTACACAAAAAAATAGAAGGTAGGATTTTATCTCTAACATAACCATACACTGAATAGGTAGGGATTTATCTCTCATTCATTACATACGTATGATTCCATGTTTACTGCCACCACTTTTATTTTATTTTCATTGAACAAATTGACAAAAAAATTCCCTACTTGATATAACAAAATCTTATATTCATTAAACTTCCCGCATTGTTTATTTTAATGTCTCTCACTGAGAGAAACCCTAGATTCCAAAATCACCGAAATGGAGGGGCTCTGGGCCATGGACCCATGAGAGAGAGGCACACCTAGAATTATTCCAACATAGTCTATGGTTTGTCGATCGGAGCCATGATCATCATTCTATGGCCAGTTGCAACTCCCATCCTGGAGGATTTCACGAACACATGTTGAATTGGTCCCAATGGCATAGGATTTGATATGGGTAGTAGAATTGAGTTATCTAAGATGTTGAAAGTGTGTTTGGGAAGTTTTGGTGTGTGAACATTGTCCACATGTTCATGATTGAGTCATTTCCCAAGTTGACCCCCTTTTGCAAGAATTGCATTGTCTCTCACTAAGAGAAACCCTAGATTCTAAAATCATCAAAATGGAGGGGCTCTAGGCCATGGACCCATGGGAGAGAGGCACCCTAGCATTATTTCAGAATCTTGATTCCAATGGAGTCAATGGTTCATTGATCTGAGCCACGATCACTGTTCTATGTCTAGTTGCAACTTGTCTCCTAGAGGATTTTAGGGACACATGTTGAATTGGTCCCGAGGGAATAGGATTTGATCTAGGTAGTAGAATTGAGTTCTGTGAGATGCTACAAATGTGTTTGGGTAGGTTTGATGTGTAAAAGTTGGACACGGATTCACAATTGATTCATTTCCAAATTTGACCTCTTGTGCAATAATTGCATTATCTCTCATTGAGAGAAACCCTATACTACAAAATTTTTGAAATGGAGGGGCTCTGGGATATGAATCTTGGGGAGAGAGGAACCCCTAGCATTATTCCAGTGTCCTGATTCCAACGGTGTCGACGGTTTTTAGATCTGAGCCATGGTCACCATTCTATGGCCACTTGAAACTTGCCTCCACGAGTCTTTCTAAGACACATGTTGAATTGCTCCCGAGGCATAGGATTTGATCCAGGTAGCAAAATTTAGTTCTGTGAGATGATGCAAGTGCTTTGGGGCATGTTTGATGTGTGAAAATTGGTCATGGGTTCACAATCAATTCATTTCAGAAGTTTAACCCTTACGCAATAATTGCAATGTCTCTCACTGAGAGAAACCCTAGATTACAAAATTACCGAAACATAGGGGCCTTGGGTTGTGAACCTAGGGGAAAGAGGCAACCCTAGAATTATTCTGGCATCCTGATTCCAATAGTATGGATGGTTCACCAATTTGAGCCATGTTCACCCTTCTATGGCCACTTGAATCTCTCCTCCTAAGGATTTTAGGGACACATGTTGAATTGGTCCCGATGGCATAGGATTTGATCCACGCAACAAAATTAGGTTTTGTGAGATGCTGCAAGTGTGTTTGGGCATGTTTAATGTGTCAACGTTGGGCACAGGTTCATGATCGATTCATTTCCAAATTTTACCCCCTTGTGCAATAATTACATTGTCTCTCACTCAGAGAAACCCTATATAACAAAATCGCTAAAATGGAGGGGCTGTCTGCTATGAACCTAAGGGAGAGAGTCTCCCCTAGCATTATCCCAACGTCCTAATTCCAATAGTGTTAGAGGTTCGTTGATAGGAGCCACGGTCACCGTTCTATGGCCACTTGAAATTTGCCTCCTAGAGGCTTTCAGGGACACATGTTGAATTGCTCTTGAGGGCATAGGATTTGATTTGGGAAACAAAATTGAGTTCCATGAGGTGTTTCAAGTGTGTTTGGGAAGGTTTGACATGTGAACGTTGGCCATGGGTTCATGATAGATTCATTTCCAAATTTTACCCCCTTGTGCAAGAATTGGATTGTCTCTGAATGAGAGAAACCCTAGATTACAAAATCACCAAAAGAGAGGGGCTCTGGGATGTGAAACCGGGGGAAAGAGGCCCGTCCAGCATTATTCCAACATCTTGATTCCAATGGTGTTGATAGTTCATTGATCCGATCCATGGTCATCGTTGTATGGCTAGTTTCAACTCGCCTCCTGGAGGCTTTTAGGGACACATATTGGATTGGTCCCAAGGGCATAGGATTTTATCCAGGAAGCAAAATTAAGTTCCGTGAGATGTTGCAAGTGTGTTTGGGTAGGTTTTACATGTGAACATTGGCCACAAGTTCATGATCGAATCATATCCATAGTTGACCCCCTTGTGCAATAATTACATTATCTCTCACTACGAGAAATCCTAGATTACAAAATCACCGAAATTGAAGGGCTCTCGGCAATGGAGCCAAGGGAAAGAGACACCCCTAGCATTATTCTGACATCCTTATCCAATGTTTTTGATGGTCTGTTGATCCGAACCACAATATCCATTCCATGGTCACTTGCAACTCTCCTCCTAGAGGATTTCAAGGACACGTGTTGAATTGGTCCTGAGGGTATAGGATTTTATCTAGGAAATTGAATTGGTTTTCATGAGAGGATGCAAGTGTTTTTGGAAATTTTTTGACATGTGAACATTGACCATGGTTTCATGCTTGATTCATTTCCAAAGTTGACCCCATTGAGCAAGAATTGCATTGTCTCTTAGTAAGAGAAACCCTAGACTAAAAAATCGTTGAAATGGAGGGGCCCTAAGCCATGGAACCGGGGTAGAGAGGCAACCCTATAATTATTAAAGTTTCCTGATTCCAATGGTGTTGATGGTTCATTGATCCGAGCCATGGTGACTGTTCTATGGCCACTTTCAAATTGCCTCCTAGTGGATTCCAGAGACACATGTTGAATTGATCCCAAGGGCATAGGATTTGATCTGGGAAGCAGATTTGAGTTTCGTGAGATGATTCAAGTGTGTTTGGGAAGGTTTGACATGTGAACATGGAAATGGGTTCATGATCGATTCATTTCCAAATTTGACCCCCTTATGCAAGAATTGCACTCTCTCTCACACATAGAGAAACCCTAGATTACAAAATCATCGAAATGGAAGGGCTTTGGGCCATATACCTAGGGAAGAGAGGAACCTCTAGCATTATTCCAACATCTTGATTCCAATGGTTTCGATGGTTTGTTTATCCGAACCATGATCACCATTATATGGCCACTTTCAACTCGCCTCCTAGAGGATTTAAGGGACACATGTTGAATTGGTCTAGGGGGCATAAGATTTGATCCATGAAGCAGATTTGAGTTCTGTGATATGCTGCAAGTGTGTTTGGGAAGGTTTTATGTGTTAGAATTGGCCATCGGTTCAAGATCGATTCATTTCCAAAGTTTACCCCTTGTGCAAGAATTGCAATGTCTCTCACTAAGAGAAACCCTAGATTCCAAATTCACCAAAATGGAGGGTCTCTGGGCCATAAACCTAGGGAAGAGAGGCACCCATAACATTATTCCAGAATCCTGAATCCAGCAATGTTGGTGGTTCGTCGATACAATCCATGGTCACATTTCTATGGCCACTTTGAACTCACCTCCTAGAGTCTTATAGGGACACATGTTGAATTGGTTTGGGGACTGTAAGATTTGATCCAGGTAGCAGAATTGAGTTCCATGAGATGTTGCAAATGTGTTTGGGAATGTTTTACGTGTGAACATTGGCCACAGCTTCACTATTAAGTCATTTCCAACATTGACTCTCTTGTGAAATAATTGCACTATCTTTCACTTCTAAAGTTCACTCTTAAATATTGTCTATGGAGTTCAATAATATCTCTTTCCTATGAATTCTGGATATGTCAATTAATTGATTTTTTTATTTACAATTTACATCATTTTAAATATATTTCACCATGAATACATCTGCAAAAAGGGGGCTCCAAGAAACCCTGGAGTATTGAGGTCGAGTGAGCAGAGTATGGGCGATGGCGGACTGGAATCTGGGCTTCTGAACACTGGAGGATCGGCTCAGTTCTTCGGTGACTCGGCTGGCCCAGCAGAATTTTGAGATTCTTGCAGTGGTGTGGCATTTGACGGGGTTGGCTAGATCTTGAACCCTGAGGTCGCGTGACGGGATCCGGGGTTGCGCGGGGATCCTGTTGTGCGGTGACTTTCGAGTTTACCTAAATGGTGGATAGGGGATCGGGCCCTATCTGGGGTATCCATCCTGTCAGATTGTTGCTGATTTTTCGGTTGGGGTTTGGAATTGGCTGTCGTGTGGGATCATCTGGGGTAGAATGGCGAGCGGATATGAGCAGGAGGTGGACTACACCTCGGATGGTGACTGTGTTAGGGGGATTTTTGATTTTGGTGCAAACAATACTGCGGAGTATGGGTCGGGGGCAATGTCTGGCCCATTCTTGTCTGGTGGGGGGACAGGGGTTCTCTCTAGGCCCAGGGAAGCGATGGAATTAGATGGGAACCACATTACTCTACCGACTTCTGCCAGAGTCACTTCGCCGGTCATCTCTCTAGGGCTGAAGGGATTAGAGGCTGAATTGGAGACCTTTCGGTCATCTGCTGGAAATAGGGACAGGCCCGACTTGGCTGGTCTTTTGGGGTGGACTCTACAACCCCAACTGGGGTCATACACAAACTTTCCCATTAGCTTGGATGCCTTGCATGTGGGGAGGCTCGAAACCCTGGCTGGGTGTGACAATAGGCAGACGGAACCGGGTGGTTGACTGGCTTCTTTTTTCGTTGGAAATTTGTTAAAGTCGGTGGAATTTCGTGAAGCTGAGGACCGGAGTCAGGGTAGCGGTGGACAGGGTTTCTCATCCAGTGGACATGCAGCGGCGGTTCCTGGGGTTGGAGAAATTCTCCCTGATGATGAATCCTTGCTAATTCCAAGAGCAGGGGTTTCTGCAAAGGCTGCTTCACATAAAAATACTGCCAAAAAGGTTAAGGAACGGAAGAGGAAGGATAAGATGGTGTTGGGAGTGGATGTCTCGATGGAGGAGGCGGAGGATTTCTCACACATCACAGTGGTTGGACATGTTCGTGGTAAGAGGCTCGGTCGTGGTTTCCTCCAGCGATGGGCGGCCGAGCAGTGGAAGGATCTGGTATCTACTGCACCTGAGATCAGGGTATTGACGAAAGGATGGTTCTCCTTCATCTTGTCGAATATTGGGGAGGTTGAAGCTGTTTTAGGCCGCCATTGGTCGATGTTGGGCGTCCCCATTGTTCTGAAACGATGGTCACCTTTCTTCGACTCTAAAACGGAAAAAATTAACAGAGAACCAATATGGGTGAAGCTACCTGGGCTCCCCATGCATCTCTGGAATGAAACATGATTTGCCGCGATTGGGAACTTCCTTGGCGACTATGTGTGTTCTGATTATTCCCATAATGTGACAGGCATTTATACGGTGGCAAAGATTTTGGTTAAAATCGATCTTCGACTGGGGCTATCGGCTGAGATCATTGTTCAAACGAAGGATGGGGACTTCACACAAATCCTGGACTACGTGGGGGTGCTGTTTCAGTGCCACCGCTGCCACGTTCATGGACACCTGGTAGCTTGTTGTCGGTTACTGTTTAGGAGTAGCAGACCATTGGTTGTCCCTGCTGCAGATGATTGCTCTGATCCAGCGTTGTAGGGGAACCCACAGGTGGTGGGGGATGAAGGTAATGCGACTGCTATTGACACAGGGGCGGACCAGGTATCGGTGGTACCAGTTGCACCATGTGGGATGCAGGGAACCGGGCCACATATGGCATCAATGGTGAACGAGGGATTGGACATTGGGAGCAAGGAGCCAGATGTAGTGGGGACTACAATGGGCACCACGACACCTCTGACTCGGGCAGCCTCCAGAAAGCTACAAGAGTAGTCATTTATTCGTCGGGGTTCATCCTCGAATCCCCCGGGTATGTCTCACCATATCTCTTCTGCTGTTTCTTTATTTGCTGTCTCTAATGAATTGGGGGGGGTTAGTCTTGGGTCTCATCCTCCTGTCAGCACTGTTTTACTATGCCCTGTAGCTCCTTGTATGTTACCTGAAGCGGATAGTGTATACACACTGTCTATTGTCTCCACTAAACCCTCTCCCAGTTCTGCGGGACATAGCATCCGCTATGCTCTTAGAAATAGGGTGATCTCTGCTGATGGATCGGGCGGTAAGGGACTTCCTGATTTGGCTAATAGTGCTGGGGGGAAAGGTCGGGGACGTAAATCTCATTTGTCAAAAGCACAAGACTGGGAAAAACTTGATTTGGTTATGGGTACACAATCCTCTATTGAATGGGCACTTAGAGCAGTGAAAGCCCTGGAAGGGGGTTTAATATGAAATTATTGTCATTCAACTGTCGTGGGTTGGTGAGTCCCATTAAAAAATTGTCACTTCGGAGGTTGGTGGATTTAAATCAACCTGATATTTTACTGTTGCAAGAAACATTGGGTGGCAGTGTGGAGGTTGTTCGGGTATTGGAAAATTTGCTACTTGGTTGGAAGTTCGTGGGAGTGGACACTCGTGGACGCTCTGGGGGGCTGGCCACGGGGTGGAAGGTGAAGAGCTGCAGATATGATAGTTCTTGGGGCATCTCTTCTGGTATCGAGTTGGAAGTGTGGGATGCTGAGATTGGTAGGATGATCACGATTCTCAATATCTATGGACCCTATTTAAATAGGGATGGATTCTGGGACTCCTTGCTAAGTATGGATCTCTTTGCTAGAAGGGATGTGATATTGGGTGGGGATCTAAACCTTTCTCTGGGGTCTTCTGAAGTTTGGGGGCCTCGAGCTGCTCCGGATCCTTTAGCTAACTTTTTCATTCAAGCCTTCACCGGGAAGGATCTACTTGACATACTACCAACCAATTTAACCCCTACTTGGAGGAATAAGAGAACAGGGGATCAAAGGGTGGCTAAAATACTGGATAGGTTTCTGGTGGCTGATGTGTTGGCTCTGGGGGTGGATGTTGTCAAGCAATGGGTTGGGTCAGGGGGGGTTTTTGACCACTGCCCCATCCTCCTGGAGTTAAGAGGTGGTAGAGACAAACCCCCTAGTCCTTTCAAGTTCAATCCTAGCTGGTTGAAGGAGGAGGATTTTCTTAAATTGGTACAGAATCAGTGGGTTCATCGACCTACGGAGTCACAGAAGCATGCGGGTGCACACTTTCAACTCAATCTCAAGCATATTAAAGAGGCCACTATCCTCTGGGCTGCTAAAAAAAGGGTGAAAGATGATCAGAATCTGAGGGCTGCTGAGATGAATATTGATAGACTTCTCCTTTGTCAGGGTATGGGTTATCTGGATGAATTGCAGAAAGGTGAACTGATGGAATGGGAAAGATGCAGGAATGTGTTACTGTGTGAGCATGAAGAGATGTGGAGAATGAAAAGTAGGGCAATATGGTTACAGTGTGGGGATGAGAACACAAAATTTTTTCAAGCATATGCAAAAGGGAGAAAATTCACTAACTCTATTTGGGAATTATCTTCTACTGAAGGGGAACGGGTCTCCAGTTTTGATGGTTTGGCTGAGATGGGTGTTCGACACTTCGGAGATTTATTCACCGCACAACCTGGGGCCTCTATAGATGAGGTTATCAAGATGGCTCATCTCTTCCCATGTTTTGTGGGGGAGGAAGAGAACAAACTGTTGATGGAGGAGGTGCTGCCGATTGAGCTCCCGCAGGTTATGCAATCCTTCCAGAAAGATAAAATCCCGGGGCCCGATGGATAGCCTATTGAATTTTTCTTGGGCTTCTTTGACTTCTTCGGGGAGGAATTATTGGATGTGGTGGAAGAATCCAGAAAGGCTGGGTTTGTACATGGTCCATTTAACTCGACCTTTATAGCTCTCATTCCTAAATTGGACAAGCCTGAAAGTTTTGATGAATTCAGACCTATATCACTCTGCAATTGCATCTATAAGATCATCGCTAAGGTGATGGCGAGGAGACTCAAGAATATTTTGTCTCAGCATATATCATGTGAACAATTTGGGTTCTTGGAAGGTCGTCAAATTCATGAGGCCATTGGTGTTGTACAGGAAGGTATACACACTATGAAGGTGCAGAAGCAGAAGGGTGCAGTGATTAAGATTGATCTCTCTAAAGCATTTGATAGGGTTAGCTGGCTCTATATCCGGATGCTTCTAACACACCTGGGATTTTGCTATGAATTTATACGATGGATTATGGCCTGCATCACCACGGTGATCTTTGCTGTATTGATCAATGGTTCTGCTAGTCCATTCTTCCATGCAGGCAGGGGGCTATGACAAGGTTGCCCACTTTCACTGCTGTTGTTTCTCCTTGTTGTTGAAGGCCTCAGTCGTTTTATTCTGAAAGCAAAAGCTGATGGTTCCTTTCGTGGCATATCCATCTCTCAGGTATTGTATATCACACATCTCCTATTTGTTGATGATATTCTAATATTTTGTGATGGCTCGAGACAGGATATTGATAAGGTGGTTGAAGGTCTCAATTTACTGCAAGATGCAGCGGGTATGTTAGTGAATATTGATAAATCAACAATCACATGCTCGCATTTAAACGAGCAGGAGATTCACAGATTGGCCATCAGACTACCTTACAGGACTATGGATATTGATGATGGTTTAAAGTACCTTGGATTTCACTTGAAACCCAATGCATATTTGAAGGCAGATTGGCACTGGTTAATTGCTAAATTGGAACAGCGACTACATGGATGGAGTCATAAATGGCTCTCGAGGGCAGGGAGATTGGTTCTGGTTAAATCAGTTTTGGAAGCTATTCCGGTGTATTGGATGTCACTTGCTTGGATTCCCAAAGGAGTCTTGGAGCAGATCCATCGGTTGTGTTTTTCCTTTCTTTGGAAGGGTAAGGGTGATAATCGAGCTTTGGTGTGGGCTAGATGGGAAATGATTGCGGTCCCCAAAGCACTGGGAGGTTGGGGCTTAAAGAATATTTTTCTATTTGCTAAAGCATTGGGGGCCAAGGTGGCATGGTGAATTATCCATACACGGAGCCTCTGGACTCGAGTGGTATATCATAAATACATTACTCCTTTAACTCTACTTGATTGGATTAGGCAGGGCAATAAGTCGAGGGCAAATTGCTCTGTGGTATGGAAAGTGGTGGTATAGCATTTTCATCTGGTTGGATCTAGATTAGTATGGCGAATCGGAAATGGGAATTTACTTCGTATCGGACTGGATCCTTGGGTAGGATGTAGGGGGAGACATGTCCTTCCTATGGAATTAAGGACTTATCTGGCAGCTAGAGGCTGTCATTTTCTGGCTGATATTGCACAACTGGGATCATCCACTATATGGCATTAGGGGTGGACCTCTGCACAGCGTCTTGAGGTTCCTGATGACATGCTCAGAGATTGGGAGGATTATATTCGAAACTTAAGATTCACGAATATTCGCCTAACAAATAGGCCTGATGAACTTCTCTGGGATCACCATCCCTCTGGGATATACACCCCAAAACATGGATATATTCAGCTAAATGTGGAAGTGCATAACAGGGAATTGGTGTGGTGGTGGAAATATCTGTGGAAGTTTAAATGCCCGAGTAAAGCAAAATTACTCTTCTGGGTGATATTGGAAAATAAGGCACCTACCTGGGACATTCTGAAGAAACGATTCATACAGGGACCGGGTTTCTGTCCACTCTGTAGGGATGCGGAAGAGACCATCTCTCACCTTTTTGTTCACTGCCAGTTTTCTCAGGCTGTTTGGACAAATATCTGCAAATATCTGGATCTCAATGTGAGATGGTGGGGAGAGAGTGTTCCTGACGCGTTTCAATGTTGGTGGTCAGATCAAAAGACCTCTTCCATCTGTGCAGCCCCATGTATCTTTGCCTGGGGCATTTGGATCACCCGAAACAAGATCATTTTTTAGTACTGTAGGGTCCCGATGGAGCACGTAGTGGCACACGCTATGGCTGTTATATTACACTACAAGACTACACCCAAAGCGATTAGAATCGACCAGTGATCGCCGAAATGATTGATAAATCCATACCGTGGGCATACTTCGATGGTGCATCACTTGACCATCAATCGGTGTGTGGTGGGGGGGGGGGGCGTACTTTACAAATCTGAGTCCCATTATTTTCACATCGTGGCTGGATTGGGGAGCGGTACAAATAACTATGCTGAAATTATGTCACTTAGGCTGTTGATGTTATTTGCACTTGAACAGGGTTGTCTTTCACTACAGATATTTGGAGACTCATTGATAGTTATTGATTGGGACAATGAACATACACAATGTAATTTGATGGTAGTCTTACCTGTACTGGAAGATGTTTTACGGTTAAAGCAGACTTTTAATCATATTACATTTACACATGTCTACAGGGAGAGAAATGGCATGGCCGATCTTCTTTCCAAAGAAGCGTCGCAGCAACATATGACCTTCGGCACATGGCAGATTACTATATATTCTACTGCTGGCACATACAGTTATTACCATCGGCCTTTCCATGAGGCTACGGAGGACCGGATGGGGCATGATCTGCTCCTGTTGACCTGATTTTACATCAGTACTGTTTTGTTTTTGTTTAAATACACATGGGCTGTTTGGACAAGCTATATTTTCTGTTGATTGGAACTATTTGAGACAGTTATAGTTATATGTAATCGGATATATGAGTGCTGTATGGACAGCCATCTTCATTATATTGGGTTTGTATGGGTCACTAGACATATCAGACATCTGGGACAGTATATATGTGACAATGTAGGGATCTTTGTGATTCTATTACATGTGCAGAATGTAATTTTGTTCAACTTTTTGAAATAAAATTATGACTTTTTCCAAGGAAATATATATATATATATATATATATATATATTTCACCATTATTAAAACTAATTTTCTCATGAAATGATATTGAGTGTTGGATATGTTTACTCTTCATGTGAAAGACATGGTTCTTTGAAAGAGCAATACTCAATTATTATCACAAAATATCAATGTAGGATTTTCTTTCCCGTGCAATAAGTTGAACAAAACTCCTTTCATCCAAACGACTTGACAAGTTGTTAATGTTGCACCCACATATTCTTCTTTAGGTTACCAAATTGTAACTATGGGATGCTTCTTTGGTGCCCATGACAAAGTACCCATACCGAAATTAAAAGCATATTACCTCATGTGCTTTTCCTAACGTCAACACTGCATGCAAAATTACTATCTGTGAAACCATTCAATTATGGAATACAAAATTCAATGATATGATGTACTTGCAATGTATCTTAAAATTCTTTTACCAAATTTCCAATGAGTACTTCTTGGAGACTCCATAAACCCCGTAAACCTTGATATTAAACTCACAACAAACATATATGGTCTAATTTTTATTAGGTACATCAAATTTCCAACTAATTTCTTGAATTGTATTGGATCTACAAAGATACATCATCCTCTTTGCTTAGATTAGTACCTATTGCTACAAGTGTTGACATTGTATTGCAATTCAACATTCTAAATCTCCTTAACACATCTTTATCATACTTTGATTCTCATATAAAAATTTCATTTTTTTATTGTTCAACTTCAATACGAAGGAAGTACTTCATCACACTCTGTCATTTCAAATTCATTTTTCATGGCTATTCTAAATTTGTCCAACATCAAATTACTTGTAAAAATTATATCATTGACATAATAATTTTACCTTGCTTATATGTTTTAGTGTACAATGCGAGGTCACTTTTTCTTCTATTAAACCCATTGTTATTCGAATAGTTGTCTATCTTGATATATCAAGCTCTAGGACTTTGTTTCAACCTATATAAGACATTCATTAGCTTATAGACCTTCTTTTCATGTCCTTTTATCTCATAACCATTTTCTTTCTTAGGCTTAAACCTCCAAAGTGCAATTTTCCAAACATCAAGTGCCAAAGCCATGTTTGATCAACAACCTTAGGTTTATATGCATTCATTGAGTTTTGAATTTCACTCATCATCCTGAGTTGAAACATTAGGTTCTTGGTGCATTTCAGACCTAGAACAAAGTACACATCATCAATATGTTTCTTATCTCCATTTTTGGCAAACATAATCACCCATTAAGGTCCAACAAACACATTTTTTCAATAATACGTATAAAATTGCACTCAACATGAATCAATCACATGCACCATTAACCAAGTAAAATTCATGACATATAACATCAAATGTACCCATGTAATTAAGAATCCATAAACCCTTTTTTGGATACACCAAGTGAAAGTTGTAAATTTGTATTGGAAATTTGTTCAAAACTACATTTTTATACAAAATGGAGCATCATTCCAATAGTGTATGCTCATGCCCAAAAATGGGATAAGGGAAGCTCATGGCCTATACACAAGTATCCATCTCCTACCAAAAACTCCACATTGTGGCTAATGTACATAGAGGCTGTCTCAATCACCGTGGCCACCATCAGCACACCGATGATGCTATCCAAAATCGATCTTCCTCCTCTTTGAGCTAGAGGAACATCGCCCCCCCTACATCTAGGTGCGGTCTGAAAGGGAAACAACAACATGCCAATATTCCCACAATTCTATAAATTAGTACACTTAAAAAAATACAAGTAGCATTCAAATCTTGAGTTCTCACTTGAGGCGATACAACATGCCATGATAGGGGTGTCCGTCTCCTCAATCCCAATCTCTCGGTAATGCCTCCCTATAATAATTAGAAAAATAATTAATACATAATACACAAATGACTTGTTTTATGCAATTCATTCATGCTTTATAATATTTTAAATAACTTATAAATATCACTGTGAATATCAGAGGTGATGCAAGTGATTACCCTTCCGGGATAGGAAGTGGAGCACTAGGTTGCATAACTTGCTCCGAGGCGATGGTGGTGGAGGGCACTGATGTAGGTAGGGGGGAGGGGGATGATGTAGGTAGGGGGGAGGGGGATGATGTAGGTAGGGGGGAAGGGGTGATGTAGGTAGGGGGGGATAAGTGAGGTAGGGGGGTGGGTGATGATGTAGGTAGGGGGACAAAGGATGATGTAGGTAGGGGATGGGGGATGATGTATGTAGGGAGATGGGGGCTGATGTAGGTAAATGGGTGGGAGTATATGTATGAGAAATGGAAAGATATGATGTGGATGGAACAGATGGATCCAAATGTTTCACATGAGGGGTAAACACATGAGTGGGTGGGTGTGTGTGGCGATATACCCCAGGTGGCTATATAATGGGTGGGAGCAGCCTATGGGGTGATACAGGAATGCCGATAACAGAAGAAAACTTCCCAATTAGATGACTCTACTTGAACTATGGAAACATAGAACTATGTGGAATATACACAGGAATGTGTCCATATGGTGATTGATGGTCGGCGACGGAACCTACATAAATGTAAGAAATACATTTCATTAGAATAAAAAACATGTAAATTAAACATAGAAACACAGTGAATTTCGCATGATACATAAAATATATAATTAATTTGAAACAAGTTACTTGCATGGTGGGTGATCTTCTCAACACAGGTGGAGACCTGTGCTCAATATCCTCCACATGCACCTGTGGAAACACAAAAATATTAATATTGATTTCTCGTATAAAATATGAAAATTGCAACTAACTCATTTTTTAAATCCTACAACCATACACTATTTTATATACTTGTATGTGAGGTGTTGCAATACTTTTTGCTACCACCATGGTAGAATCAAGGTTAGGAACAACAATGTCCTCCACCTTGATTCATTTGTTTCATCTAGAAACAAATGCACATGTCAAAAGAATCAATTCCACATTCAATACACTAATAAATGTTAATCTAACAATTATAAAATGTACATTTAAATGTGAAATCAACCATTTACAAATAATGTACCAACCTCAGACATAAAATTATCTCATGTTGGATCATCCATAGGTCCATGAAAGGTATGGCCGCAATGAGTGAAACAATGGGGTAATCCTCGGGTGTCAAAAGAATCCTTTATCCCACTAGTTGTTGTTGAGATATTGTAACTTCAAAGAATATTATATTTGTACTTTATTATTCCGTAGATGTTTCATTCCTCCGTGAAGATCTTATTGTATATCCGGAGATGTTTATTCCTCCGTCGGAATGTGGTAACTTGGGTTATTAGACTTCCCCAGTGGGGGTCGGCCCTATGTGTGTTATGTGGGTCAAAGGGTTATTAGACCACCCTAGAGGGGTCGGCCCAGTCAGTTGTAGTGTGGTATTTAACCCATTGGTTAAATACGAGCCTACATGTTTTGTGTAAAAGACAAGTCGGAGTAGTGTATAAATAGAGGAGGTGTATTCCTCATTTTACACACACTCACTCACTGGAGAGTGGCGCACTTGTGAAGGAGAGGTCTGCTATGGAGAAGGAGGAGCTTATGCTTAGGGTTACATCTTTGTATATTGCTGGTCATCTATATTGAGGAAGCTTTACTGGGTTTTCTACCCCATGAGGGTTTCCCAGGATAAATTTGTGTCTCTTGTGTTTATGTTGTGCTTGTTGTTTCTTCAGTGATCCTGTATATGCCATTATTGTGAAATGGAATGCAATGCTTCTATTTTTTGTCTTAGCATATTAAATCTTAACATGGAATCAGAGCTAACCTGAAGGAAGGCAATGTATGGCACTTACGACACTTGCTTTATTTACGACAATTTGAAGGTTAGGGTTTTATATAGAAAAAACCAGCCATCGTGGAACTTTTTCCATAAATCCATTTTGGAGAAGGTTCAGGATCTGAAAACTTTACAAGTCGTAGATAACATCTCCAGGTATCTTGTGTCCAAAGGGTACCCTCAGATTCGTTGTACTTTGTAAGTTATGATCAGTACAAGTTAGGGTTTCTGCCTCTTCCAGATCTCATTCAAAATCAGGTGACCTAGGAAAAAAGCTCATAACTTGGGCTAGGAAGCTCCAAATGAAATTTCGTAAAAAGTGACAGGTAGTACACAGACCGTACTATCTCAGGAAACGTTTTCATAGGCGCAAGTTGAACTAGTGACACGTGGCACGCCGTACAAGTTAGCTCTCCTATTTTATCCCATAAACAGGTCACATTGCGACACTTGGCATAACTTGGGCTAGGAAGATCCAAATGAAATTTCGTAAAAAGTGACAGGTAGTACACAGATTGCACCATCTCAAGAAACGTTTTTAGAGGCCGAAGTTGAACCAATGACACGTGGCATGCCGTACAAGTTTGATCTCATGTTTTATCCCATAAACAGGTCACGTTGCGACACTTGGCATAACTCTCTCTCAGAAAAATCCAATTGAGGTCAGACCTATCGGGATGGAAAGATGACAGGTCAGGCTACCACAAAAAAAGTTTTCAGACCCTGTGGAGCTAAAAGTTCGGAGTTACAGCAGAAACAATCAGGTACATATTTCTGTCAAAACATAATTATTTTTGGAGCACCTTCATTCATGGCTTCCGGAATTTAGGGTTTTGGAGAAAGTTAGAATTTTTGGAATCGAAATCCACGGCTGAATGCTACTCAGAAAAAATCAAAATTTAGAGACCAAGATCGAATTTTTTGGTTGGGTAGAAGATCGGGCTTGATCAAACCCCAGTTTGCAATTTTGATTGGAAAGATGGAAAATTAGGGCTTCAGCAAAAGTTGGAATTTTTTAAGTCTGTAACCACGGCTGGAAGCTCCTCAGAAAAATAAGAGTTTAGAGCCTTGGATCGAACCTTTTGATTGGACAGAAGGGTGGGATTCATCAAACCCTAGTTCGGGTTCCTGTCCAGAAGATCCAGAAGTTTCGAAGGCAATTTTGAGGGGTCAAATTTTGGAGATTTCAAAATTGAAGTATGCTAGCAAGACACATCCTTCCATCCATTCAGAAGTGTGAAAGTCAAAGATTGAATTTTTAAGCGTTTCTCTAGCAAACCCTAATCAAGATCCATATCAAGTTTCAGGGGGAGTTGAGGCTAAGGCCTTACACAAGAAGACTACAAGAAGTCTCGACAGGTATGACTTAAGAAGGTTCAGGTATGTCTTGAAATCTGATTCTTGATTAAGTTCATGATGTGTTTGTCTTCATATTATTTATTAGTACAATCTTGATTAATGTTAGAATTGTCTTATCACCCTAGTAACAGTATGAAAGCATGTGAATGATCGAAGACATTCATTGATTAGGGCTATATGATTGTACTAATGCATTATGGTGTTGTGTGAGGTTGATGTTGTCTGCTAACAAGATACAGGTACATCACAAAAGACAAATCAAGTTCCATGACCATGACAACATGAAGACAAAGACTCATCCATAATCTTTGTTCTACTTACGAGGTATGTATGACTTTGTTATATTATGAGACATGCAGGTTCTAGCTCAGGATCTCTAAATCATTGAAGAGATTGTTTAGGTATGTTGTACATAACTAAGCAGGTATACTAATCCAGGTATGTTTTCCTATGTCAAGTTAGAATCTTACCTTGTGTTAGGATCCCTTATATAAGAATACTTGGTATGATTGGTTATGCTTATTCATAAAGTTAGTAATCAAGGCTTTATGCATATCATGTCTCTTATCTTGATGATTTAGTTAACCAGAAGAGTACTATGATCAAACAAGAATATGCATGAGTAAAAGAAGACTTCCTTGAAACCCTGAATACTAATGATCATGACTATACATATTCAAGATTATTTAGAATTAGAATGTTTTGAGAATATACTAATGAATGTATGTTTGTGTATGAGATCATGAGGATGACACTAGTGCATACTTGAGCATGCACAGTGGTACAGAATGAATAGAAGTTCAAAAGACATATAGAAGATCAAGCGGGAGGCAACCACACAAACATAAAAGATAAGTATTTGAGTTGTTATTTGAAATAGTAAATGATATTACTTGTATGCATATTTGTATTCCTAGAATATATCATGCTGAGTGTAAACATTCATAGAGCATTAAACAATATACTACTAATATGCATATGATTGGTAAGTTGGACAAACATTCCATTGTTGCTTGTCTAGAATGAAACCTCTTTGATGACATGCTGAGAGCTGTGCACACTCTCGATAGTATGTTTTGGTAGAGATGGAAGGCATCTAGATAGCCACTATATGCATACAGGATATGGAAAAGTGTTGTGCCAAAGTATTGGTCAAGATAGTTGCATAACTATGTAAATGATATCTATATGCATAATAGGTTATCATGTCAACATGATTTCATGATTATGAAGTATTACCAATCACGTACTTAACTTTGATTTGTAGGAAAGATCATGAAGAATGATAAACACTGAACAAGTGATGGATGTTCAACAAGAAGATGTACAAATCAAACAAAATATAGAAGGCTCATGGCTAGAAGATTCCCTTAGAAAGAGGAAGAGAATCATGACAAGATGTTTTCTCCAAGTGGATAGATAAGACCATTCTCTTAATGGTGTAATTAAAGAAGAAGTGTGATTCAGGTTCTGTATGGGTACCTAGGATTGGTAGTCAATTGATGAGCTTAATGATCATCTTGGGTGATATGGATCTCAAACTTTGCTACAAGGTTGAATATGGCTTCTATACACAGATGACATGGATGCAAGAAGGAACTCACCACAGATTTCAAATGATATTGAGGCTCATATTAGTAGACCCATCTGACGAGAGATGGCACAGATAGATATGCAGAAGATCATTCAATGCAGAGTGTGAATGATGTTCAGTCAAAAAGGGAGAATTGACAGTTTCTTGATAAGCTTGGGCTTTACCAAAAGTAAAGTTGTTCCTAACCTTTACCTTAAGGTTGTGGATGATGAACCTATCATATCATTATTGTATGACGATGATCTCTTTCTGACAAGGAATGAGAAACAGGTCATGAAAAGAAAGAATCATAATGACGCAGAAAGGAATTAAAGTTCGAATTTGTAACAAGTTACCAATGTACTAACCAAACCTCTACCTCAAGTAAAGTTTTCCGAGACAAACTTAAAATAGTTCAGAAGGACCCTCCTCGAAAGGAAGAGCGATGTGATCACTTATGATGAGATTGCCCGCATCGACAGTGAGGTCGATGATGTGGATACCTATATTGGTGATACCGACAGAGAGGTTGGTGGATGGTCCTTAGACACGGTCTAAGGTGACAAGGGGATTGCATCATCCTTGAACACATGTTCTAAAAGAGAGCCGTAGACGTATGTCTTCGAGAATGAAGTCCTTGGTGGACATGAGGGGATTGGATCATCCCTGTACTTCACTCCTAAAGAGAGACGTAGACGTATGTCTTCAAGAATGAAGTCCTTGGTGGACATGTGAGGATTGGATCATCCCTGTACTTCAGTCCTAAAGAGAACCGTAGACCTATGTATTTGAGAATGAAGTCCTTGGTGGACATGAGGGGATTGGATCATCCCTGGACTTCAGTCCTAAAGAGAGTCGTAGACGTATGTCTTTGAGAATGAAGTCCTTGGTGGACATGAGGGGATTGGATCATCCCTGGACTTCAATCCTAAAGAGAGCCATAGACGTATGTCTTCGAGAATGAAGTCCTTGGTGGACATGTGAGGATTGAATCATCCTTGGATTTCAGTCCTAAAGTGAGCCGTAGACTGGGTCTCTGAGAATGTAGTCCTGAATGAACAGGCAGGGGATTGTATCTTCCCCGGAATTTGGTCCCATAATTGATCCGTAGACTGATGTCTCCAAGAATTGAAGATAGGACTGCATCGTCCCTGGACCTCGGTTCAAAATGTACGTGAAGGGATTGCATCATCCCTAGACATGAGACTTGTCTTAAAGTGATAAGGACTAATCATCCTATAAGTAGATTGGGGTTGCATCGTCCCTAGACATGGTGAGGTGTCTTAAAGTGATAAGGACTAATCATCATATAAGTAGATTGGGATTGTATCGTCCCTAGACATGGTGAGGTGTCTTAAAGTGATAAGGACTAATCATCCTGTAAGTAGATTGGGATTTCATCATCCCTAGACATGGTGAGGTGTCTTAAAGTGATAAGGACTAATCATCCTGTAAGTAGATTGGGATTGCATCATCCCTAGACATGGTGAGGTGTCTTAAAGTGATAAGGACTGATCATCCTGTAAGTAGATTGGGATTGCATCGTCCCTATACATGGTGAGGCGTCTTAAAGTGATAAGGACTGATCATCCTGTAAGTAGATTGGGATTGCATCGTCCCTAGACATGGTGAGGTGTCTTAAAGTGATAAGGACTGATCATCCTGTAAGTAGATTGGGATTGCATCGTCCCTAGACATGGTGAGGTGTCTTAAAGTGATAAGGACTAATCATCCTGGTAAGTAGATTGGGATTGCATCGTCCCTAGACATGGTGAGGTGTCTTAAAGTGATAAGGACTAATCATCCTGTAGGTTGATTCGGGATTGCATCATCCCTAGACATGGTGAGGTGTCTTAAAAGGATAAGGATTGATCATCCTGTAAGTTGATCTGGATTGCATCGTCCATAGACATGAGAGATGTCTTAAATTGAGAGGGATTGATCATCCCGTAAGTGGATCAGGATTGTATCATCCTTGGACCTATGTCCTAAAGTGAGAGGGATTGACCATCCCATAATTGGATCATGTGTGTTGTAGGGTATGCTGCTATGTATTGATGATAGATGTATTAGTGAGAATACATGCTTTTGATGATAGATGTATTAGTGAGAATACATGCTATTGATGATAGATGTATTAGTGAGAATACATGCTATTGATGATAGATGTATTAGTGAGAATGCATGCTTTTGATGATAGATGTATTAGTGAGAATACATGCTTTTGATGATAGATGTATTAGTGAGAATACATGTTTTGATGATATATGTATTAGTAAGAATACATGTTTTGATGATAGATGTATTTGTGTGGATACTAATACAGATGATCCAGATATTGTAGATTGAGATGATCCAGATGCTGTAGATTGAGATGATCCAGATGCCGTAGATCGAGATGATCCAGATGCTGTAGATCGTGATGATCCAGATGCTGTAGATCGAGATGATCCAGATGTTGTAGATCGAGATGATCCAGATTGTTGGAGAGAACTTCCGCAGCATTTAGGAAGCTGCTAATTTTGGGAACGATAACTAATTTTGGAGAGAAAGTACCAATTTTGGCGGTAAGACAAAGATATCGCCGTAGCGCAAATTCCGACGGGAATCACGGCGATGGGTACAGAAAAGTCAAGGCATGTGGTACAAAGAAGAGGCCGAAGGGAGAGCTCAACCACCGTAATAAAGGCGCCGAAGATGAAGAGAGGGTTCAGCTACCCTCATTAAGAAGAAGGACTACAGTCAGCGTTGCTTGAACCAAGAAGAAGCGACGGGCCGATGCATTAAAGACTAAGGACTGCAGGAAGCGGCGATGAGACAAGAGGCGGCTATGGAAGTACAGCCAGTTGACTGTAAGTGGTTAGGGTTGAGTCACTGTTGGGATAAGGCCCACAGTTTTGTAACTGCGATGAGACCTTCGGGCCATCTATATATAGGAGTCTTTTTATATGATAAGGGGTTGGCCACATAGTGATAGAGCCATTAGGTAGAGGGTAGTCAAGTCTTTGTTGATGCAGAGTCTGAACATCCCTTAGAGAACAAGGGCCAACCTGTTGAGAGATTGTGCAATCCGCAGGGATTGAGAGAGAAAGAGAGTGCATTGTAAAAGGCAGGAAGAGAAAAGAGGTCTATAGAGAAGGGCTCCCACTGAGGTGGAGTTTCCCAGAAGACCCTTGTTGTAAAGAGTTGGAAAGGAACTGTGTTTATTCTTCAGAATTGTAACAAGAACCGCAGTTCCCTTGGACGTAGTTCCCGCCCTGGGAGTAACAACGTGCTTATCTAAGTAGCACTATTGTATTTATGTAGCTGTTGCTTTCATTCACTTGCCTTTATTATACGCGAATGCTTCATTCTGTTATAAGTAATGTATATGGTCATCAGTTAAGTTCTGATTGATGTATAACCATTGTGATAATCATAGCTAAAATTCTAGCGAACTAGATAATTATTAAGCAGAGGATAATGTACGAGTATGGACTGAATATAATGCATGAATGGTTCACTTAGACAGTGCTCAAAGTAACACTCTATTCAGTTACATTGTTGCGAGATATCAAGGGTCAAGTTCATTAGCAAGGGTTATGCTTGGAGATTAAATGTTATTACTAACTGCAGTAATAGGATAAGAATGGCTGAGACCACATATTAACCCAGGGAGCGGTCAAGAATCGCGTACCGCAGGGACAAAAAGGGGAAGATATCGCACCTATGATATCTTAGGTATCGCTAGACGGGCTCACATAAGGGGAAAACTTATCGCATTCCCTGCGTAATGCGATAAGACAGAGGCGTAGCCGGAGTAATAGAATGAGGTAAGTCAGCTCATGAGGAAAGGGTTAAGGTGGGTTTAAGCACCCTGGATGCCTCAGAACTTGGCTGAGGACACTTGAGTCTTCTGCCTCCCATTAGAATCACTTCGGGTGAGACTTCAGGTTGCTTCCGCGACCTGTTGCCGAAAGGGCCAGTGAGCTAAGGGTTCTGTTGGTCTAAAAGATTACCGCAAGCCCGGGTCTGCCCAGAAAGTAAAGGAAAAGATCAACACAGATGCTGTAGATCATGATGATCCAGATGCTGTAGATCGAGATGATCCAGATGTTGTAGATCGAGATGATCCAGATGCTGTAGATCGAGATGATCCAGATGCTGTAGATTGTGATGATCCAGATGCTGTAGATCGAGATGATCCAGATGCTGTAGATCGAGATGAACCAGATGCTGTAGATCGAGATGATGTGACGATGCTGATCGTGTTGATCTAGATGATGATGTTGATCGTGTGATGATGATGTTGATGATCGTGTGATGATGATGCTGACGATCGTGAGGGTTCAGATATTGATGTTGCTGTAGCTATTTGAGTGCTGCAGAAGATAAAGACTTAGTACTGAAGATGTTGGTGTTCCAGTATTGAAGATGTTCCAGTAACTGGTTGAATTACTGATGATGTTGAGAAAGCTTCCAATGATTTATAGATGTATCATGTATGATGTTGATGACTCCTTGCTCGTGCAAATGCTGTTATAATATCCTTCTCGTTAAGGGGGAGTGTTGAGATATTGTAACTTCAAAGAATATTATATTTGTACTTTATTATTCCGGAGATGTTTCATTCCTCCGTGAAGATCTTATTGTATATCCAGAGATGTTTATTCCTCCGTCGGAATGTGGTAACTTGGGTTATTAGACTTCCCTAGTGGGGGTTGGCCCTATGTGTGTTATGTGGGTCAAAGGGTTATTAGAACACCCTAGAGGGGTCGTCCAAGTCAGTTGTAGTGGGGTATTTAACCCATTGGTTAAATACGAGCCTGCATGTTTTGTGTAAAAGACAAGTCGGAGTAGTGTATAAATAGAGGAGGTGTATTCCTCATTTTACACACACTCACTCACTGGAGAGTGGCGCACTTGTGAAGGAGAGGTCTGCTATGGAGAAGGAGGAGCTTATGCTCAGGGTTACATCTTTGTATATTGCTAGTCATCTATATTGAGGAAGCTTTACTGGGTTTTCTACCCCATGAGGGTTTCCCAGGATAAATTTGTGTCTCTTGTGTTTATGCTGTGCTTGTTGTTTCTTCAGTGATCCTGTATATGCCATTATTGTGAAATGGAATGCAATGCTGCTATTTTTTGTCTTAGCATATTAAATCTTAACAGTTGTGTTGGATGGTACATGACCAATGGGTCCTGAAAGACCTACACCTAATGGCTCTACATTCTGCTTTGATATGTCATGCCTAGATGATGCCACAAACATGTTGTGATGTAATACAATTTGAGTAAGCTGTGATATGGTGGTGGCAGTATCATCTATGAGGTCCAGTAACTGAGGAGTTTGTGGAGGGGGATTAGGAATACTCCTAGGTGTAGGTGGCCCTCTCAATGGGTTATGCCTAGCAATGGTTCGATCCTGGGAGGATCCAATACCAACCCCAAGGAACTCACTAATGTCGAAGTAGTTTACATGTAGGCCCAACTCAAACTCCACATATAGTTTTCGAAGGAAATAGAGTGGGACCTCCCTATTGTTGCAAGGAGGTTTCTCAAAAACCAAGAACCATCGACTCATCCAATTTGTCTCCATGGCTTATAAGTGCACCAATCCATGAAAAGTCACCTTTTGCATGGATTAGGGGGTAGGTTAGTCTTGGGGTCAACGAAAAAACTAACTAGAGTTTGTTTTGAGATGTTCAAATCAGAATAACTAAAATAATAAGGGATGGGGCCTTAATTCAATCATAATAGATATATGACTTGATGGTTCAAAAGGTTCTACGACATAAATTTCTCCATTGGTAAAAAACGGAGGTCTCGAAAATGTCAAGTTTCAACAACCAAATTTTGACAAGCCAAAAAGTATTAAGTATTGAAATAAATATATGTCCCAACAATAGAATAAAGGGGATGATAAATTTCTAATTTTTTCCTTTGAAACAACATGCTTTCATGGAGGATTATTTGAGGTAGAGACTCTACAATTGACATTGTAGCTTCAAATTCCATATTAAAATCATCTTTTGATGTAAAAAAGTAAATTTAGAGCACATTAAGACTTCATGTGATAAAAAAACATGAATATCTCAGCCATTAGATATTAATTTTCTCAGTTTCTTCATTAGTAATAAAGGTTTACAAACCTTCCTTTCTATATTATCCATTGGGAAAAAATTGTGATTTAAGTTTTGGAGGAATATGTGGGATATGGATTTATGAAAATTAGAACACTAAGTCTCCAATCAAGAATATGCTATCATTTACCAAAACTTGCATCCTTTTTATGCCACGGCATTAAAAAAACCATTTTTCTTTGAAGCACATTGGATTTTTGAATTTTGAGGTTTTCCAAAGATTGTTACAAAGAGAGTCTGTTGGCAAGCGGTTTGGTAAGGTAGAATTGTAGCATCACGGATGCTGCGACAAGTTAGAGGATGTCGGGGAAGGCGGAGAGCTAGGTGCAAAGAAGATTATTTTATGGATTTTTGGGTCAATTGTACCGCAGTTTGCAGGTTTTGGGTCATTTGGACCGTATATTATGTATTTTTGAGTCATTTGTACCGCAGTGTGCGAGTTTTAGGTCATTTGTCCAAAGTGTCTGTTAGGAAGTTGTTAGTAAGTCGAAAAGCATTGTAAAGGCGGCAGCCTATACATAGACATAAGTTGTAAGTGATGAGGCATCTTAGTATGGATGTTGGATGTGTGCATCTTTGAGTCTGTATCTGAGATCAAGAGTTACTGGTGAGATCTGTGTTTTTGCGGAGATATTATCTCAGGGTTTTGCTGAAGAAATATGACATGACAAAACTATTTGGTGAAATTTCCTGTGTATCTTTTATGATAGTGCATGTTGCGATTCATGAATGATGCTATGTTTTCTTGCTGCAACTAATGCTTTACTTTTATACTTGTCGCGATGAATGTTTTTGTTTAATGATGCTATGGATACAATGTTGCCAAAGTTAAATACATAGATTTACTTCTGAATGTCACAATAATTTTAAGTGATTGGTGCTGCAAACATCCTCCTTCATTCAGCGGAAACATGGTTCCATCCACTCTCCCTTGAATGCCTTGGGTGAGACCTCATCTGCTCCACAGGTGTTGCTGGATGGGGTAAAACCCGTCTGGGCCGGTGCTCAGGGAGATCTCGGTGGGTTGGTGTCGACAGTGATGGGAACCCCTGTCGATTGGGTTTGAGTCAACAAATGGTTCTGTTGCCGAGACAGTGTGCGAAGTGAAAGGAGGATATGTTGTGGCATCCGGCGCAACCGGAGATACAAAGCTGGTTTGATCACAAGTTGCAGGAATTTGCTGAAGAAGAAAGTCACAATACTCGACTAACAGTAGATCAGTGGGTGGTGAGATATATTCATGACGGTCTGGACGAATGGTTTTTCTGTGAATTCCTGGTCCTTTTGTTTGATTGGTTGACGAAGTTGACATTTCAGAAGAGGAACCACCAAGGCGGTGAGTCGACGACTTGGACCCCAGAGTTGATCGAAGAACTACAGGAAGTCGACAACAAAGCATCGCGTGCTGTTGAAGTGTGGCTTGATAGCATCTTGGAAGGATATATCACTGAATTCACGGGTGATATGCATAAGTCCTATAGTGAAGCTGAAAGATATTTCTTCCGCAAACCCCAAGGAAGGTTTCTTCTATCGCTTCAACTATTTGTTAAGATACTTATTTGTGAGAAGGGTATATTGAAGATGCATCTAGATCAGTAAAAATCCTAGTGGGAAGAGGATGTGGGTATCGAGATGGCTGGGGGAGGTACATGGACTAATAAGGGGTAGATGGGTGCAGTTCATGATGGGACTGTGAGCGAAGCCGAGGAAGAGAGTGGTATTACAAGGCGAGGAGAGAGGTTTCGACAGGAAAAGAGGCAGAGGATAGGAGAAGGTCCTGCTGTGATCGAACTGCAAGTTCACGAAGGAAGACCACATGGGATGAAGCAACCTCATAGTCCAGACAAGGAAAACCAAGCTAGGCCTAGGATAGAGGCAGGACCAAACCCCAGCAGCAACGTACCCACACCTCCGATCACTATCTGTCAACCGGTAATAAACACAACTTCCACCCCATTGGGTCAACAAAACGTGATTGCTAGTAGTTCAGTGACTGCAGGAAGAAAGCCCAGGATGGCAGGAAAGGATGCTAAGTTGCCACTCTTCAATGGAGATGGAAAAGACAATCTTGAACAATACTGGTTCTTATGTGAGGCAGTATGGACCATAAAACAGATTACCGATGATAATGCTAAGAAAGGACAGTTAGCGACAACTCTGCGAGGTCGTGCATTAGATTGGTTTATGAAGTTTGTTCTAGTCCCTATAGGAGCTCCGGAGAAGACACTAGATGACATTAGGGATGGTTTGATTGCAGAATTCAGAAAACCCAAGTCTGAAGCACAATATATTACAGAATTGAAAGAAATTAAGCAGTATCCCAATGAGATGGTGTGGGATTTTGACCAGCGGTTTAAGACGCTGATGACGAGGGTTGGTTTTGATATGAGCATTTTCCAACACAAAGAGTGGTTCATCGCGGCACTGCTACTACACATTCAACTACCATTGATGCAACATAACATTACAACACCCATTGAAGCTCTGGAGATTGCAATGCGGTTGGAGGCGTCACCGATTGGTGAAAATGCAGCTGGGAGTCGCAGATACAGACACAACTGGCTAACTTGACCATACAGCTACAAGATATGAAGAAGGGCAAGGAGAAACGCGAAGAAGTATGGTGTACACGATGTTGAGGATAAGGGCATATTAAGGATAATTTCCCTGACTTCCGCAATTATCTAGTTTTAGGAGCACCGAACCCATTGAATGGTGGTGGCATGCCATGGTGTCGCATTTGTTAGGTATATGGGCACCGCCATGAGGAATGTCCATATATGCAGAAGATGGTGACCAAACCAATGAATCTATATTGCACATTTTGTAAATCTGTGGGACATGATGACAAAGATTTCGGGCATACAGGTTGCTTCAAGAGAGAATGTACGATGTATTCTATGTAAAGGACAATCAACGAGTTGTACAACAACCGCAACCGTAGGTCCAGTTTGTACTGCAGCAACAACCACAACAATTCATGCTGCAATATTATCTGATGCAAATGGCTCCACAACAACCATAGTACATTCAACAATCGCAGTATGCACGGCAAGGGAAGGGCATGCAACCAGCTCCTATGCAGCAACAATACAACCAACCGTAGTACCAACAACAGGGTGGATTCCGTGGAGGATTTAGAGGTGGATGTGGTGGAGGATTTGGTTGTGGAGGAGGATGAGGAGGTCATAGACTGGTGCAATGCTATCACTGTGAGCTATGGGAACACTATTAGCGCAATTTCCCATTAATGCAGACACAGTGTACATTTTGCTTTGTTACAGACCATACAGTAGAGAACTGTCCACAGTTGATTGCACGATGGTAGGTAGGAAATACTCCCCAATTGTATAATCAGAATTAGGCGTAGCAGCCAGTACAGAATTAGGTGCAGAAATCGATGCAGAACCAGAAGCAACGCCCAAATCAGAATGATAATCACAAAGTGAACCAGCTAGGGAATCCACCGCTAAACCAGAATCAGGGTGCGAGTGTTGCCACAATTTCTGTGGAGCCAAGACCACAAGATGCAGTTGTTGCAGTCATCAAATGGGGCGATGCAGCAACAGGAGGGGACATTCGATTGGCTGGGAAGAAGAAGGTATCATTTGATGTTGAGGATGAGTGTGACACGTTCTTTCAAGCACATCGTACGATGGACCAGGACCTCGGTAAAGCCATCCTTTGCGACATGCCCCCTATTTTTTATGCTACTTCAGAAGCAGGTCCGTCGGTGCCACCTGGAACCTTGCAGAAATGTTTTGAGAGCTACTTATTGATGGCAAGGGATCCAACTGCTCTAGCTGAGATTGAGGGGTTGCTACAACGACCAACTAGGGGATGATGGGAATCCATGGTAAACTCCTTATAGCGCCTGAAGATAGGTAAGGATATGCGAATGAATATCCAAATAGGGGACTATGATGTGGATTCAGTTATTTTGGATCTTGGTTCGGATGTCAACATCTTAACCAAGCAGGCATGGCAAAAAATGGGGAGCCCCCCATTGAGCTGGTCTCCTGTATAGCTCCGGTTAGCTAATCACGCTAAAGTGACACCGATTGGGAGAGTCCCACATCTAGTGGTGGACGTTAAGGGCATGAAGAACTATGATGACTTCGATTTCATCGAAGTGGTTGAAGGAGGAAGCTCATATCCTGCATTGCTGGGGATCAGATGGGCTAATGATAGTGGAGCGGTAATCAACTTCAAGTGGCGGATGATGACTTTCGATAACCATGATCTTAGAGTCATAGCCCTGTTGGATCCGGCTGAAGGATGCCGATACATTGAGCCAGTGAAAGATGAATATCCCAGTGGATGGGACCATGCATTCAACATTTCTAAAGACTATATTCATCTGACTACCAACGGTGAGCTGGGATGGCACAATGATAGCTCTGCGTCTTCCAACTCTGATGATGCGTTAGAACATTGGCAAAACCGCTTACACAAGGTATCACTCTGCAAATGTGTATTAGTCACGCAATCATTATGCATCGTTGCAATGAAAACAGTCACATTACCAATATATGAAGGGCTAACTTGCTTGTCTGACTTTTTGATAGAATTTGAGGAACGAGTTTCCGAACCACAGCGATTACTGGCATTGGAGGAAGCACTGAAGGTTTCTCCAACACGCTGGTGGGTGACACACAAGAAATCAATTAATGAATGGTCGTAGTGCAAAAGATTGTTGAAAGTTCGCTTCGGCGATACCGAGGTCTACCACACAGGGAAATATGATGGTAGGAATAAGCCTGATAGTCATATGAGGGAGTGTCAAACGTTGTGGGCATCGTGACCGCAAGATGAGTGGGTCCATTCCTTTATCCATACTTTAGAAGAGATGCCATGCTCATGGTATACTGCAGCTGATTTGTGGGGAGAAATTACCACTTGGGTGGAGTTGACGGTATGCTTCACTCATACGTTCACTTTCGCGGATGCCAACCCTGATGTCGATAATGCTTTGCAGCTCATCCGCGATGTGGTTCTGAAGGTTGTTCCAATAGCATATTCCGCGGATCAGCATGTGCACTGCCATATACAATACCTGATGGAATGTTACAATATCATCGGTGGGCCCGAAGACGGTGACGATCCACGGAATGTCAAGATTCCCGAGTCTGAAGGTAGTCGCATTGTGATAGAACCTGATGTGCCAAGTGATCCGATCATCCATCCATTGAAGCTCTGTAAGATCAATATTGGGACAGAGTCCACTCCCAAATTTGTGAATGTTGGAGATTATTGGGATGATGAGATGATGGGAAAGGTCACTGATTTTCTACATGAATTCCATGGCCTCTTTCCTACAAAGTTTTCAGAGATGAAAGGTATCTTGGGTGATTTAGGTGAGATGAAGATCCCCTTGAAACCAGATGCTAAACCGATTAGGAAGAAACCCTACCGGCTGAATCTGTGACATAAGGAGAGGGTCAAGGTAGAACTTGATCACATATTGGATGCTAGTATCATTGAACCGGTCGAAGAGTCAGAATGGATCATCCTATGGTGGTGCAGGACAAGAAGACTGGTGAGGTGTGCATCTGTGTCGATTTGTAGAAGTTGAATGACGCCTGCTTGCATGATCCCTTTCCGACTCCGTTTACTGATGAAGTACTCGAAGGTGTGGGCGGCTAGGAGATGTACTCTTTCACGGATGGATTCTCAGGCTATCATCAGATCTGCATTGTGAAGGAAGACCACCACAAGACAACTTTTGTGACAGAGTGGGGTTGTTTTCAGTATACCGTGATGCTGTTTGGATTGAAGAATGCACCTGCGATCTTCTCGCGGGCTGTTGTTGGTGCGTTCCGGGATTTTTTTCAGAATTTTTTGCAAGCATACATGGATGATTGGATAGTCTATGGTTTGATCTGCAATCATCTATCCAATCTGCGGTTGATGCTTCAGCGATGCTAACAGCATCAGATATTGCTAAATTTAAAGAAGTGCATCTTTTGTGCACCGTTTGGGATATTGTTGGGGCACATTGTATGTAAACAAGGGTTGTTAGTTGATCCAGCAAAGATTGCGCTCATTTTGAGCTTAACACCGCCAACTACTGTTAAGCAGTTGAGAGTGACGTTGGGGCATATTGGGTATCATCGCAAGTTCATTAGAGGATATGCAACGATTATTGCCCCTATGGAAAAGCTATTGAAGAAAGATGCGGTATTTTTAATGGAGCCCTGAGTGTCAAGATAGCTTTGAGACGTTGAAGGCGAAGATCACTTCAGCACCGATACTAGTATTTCCAGACTGGAGTAAGGAGTTCCATGTTCATGTCGATGCATCGTCGATTGCACTCGGTGTAGTGTTGGCGCAAGCAGGAGAGGGGGATCTCGATCACCCTATTGCTTTCGCAAGTCGGAAGCTGTCATCCATGAAAAAGAATTGCACTGCTACTATGAGGGAAGGCTTGGCGATGGTCTATGCACTGTAGAAGTTTCCATATTACTTATTGGGAGGCCATTTTAAGATGTTCACAGACCACTCCGTGTTGAAATACCTGGTCAATAAGCCTATGTTGGGGGGGAAGATATTCCAATGGTTACTTCTTTTTCAGGAGTTCGATTTTGAAGTAATTGTCAAGCCAAGGCAGTTGAATGCTGGCCCTAATCATCTATCACGGATTGAAATAGGAGAGGAGCAAACTAACATTGAAGATGGGTTTCTTGATGCACAGCTGTTTAAGGTTGGAGTAGCCGGTGGCTATTTTGAAGAAATCATTCAGTTTCTGACAATAGGTACCACACTAGAAGAGTTCACTACTAGTCAGAAGAAGCAGTTGGTGGTCAAGGCTGCAGATTTCCAGCTCATTGCAAGCGATTTGTACAAATTAGGTGTAGATGAGATATTGCGATGGTGTGTTTTTCTACATGAGCAAGAGAAAATCTTGTCAGAAGCACATGTAGGAGTGGATGGAGGGCACTATGGTGGTCGTGAAACTGTCAGGAAGGTGCTGTGGGAAGGGCTTTGGTGGCCCACACTACACAGTGATGCGACAGACTATGCGCGGTCCTGCGACGTTTCTCAGAGAACCGAGAAGCCATCGAGGCGGGATGAGATGCCACTGATGCCTCAGTTAACACTGCAGCCATTCTACAAATGGGAAGTGGATTTCGTAGGACCAATCAATCCATCGGGGAAGTACACTGGTGCAAGATACATCATCATGGCGACAGATTATTTGACAGGATGGGCGAAAGCTGCACTAGTCGTTGATTGTTCTACAGCCACAGCCATGTGGTTTTTGTTTGGCAACATTGTCACTCGCTTCAGCTGCCCCAAGATATTGTTGAGTGATCAAGGTAGCCACTTTATCAATCGCACCATCAGCGCATTGACGGAGGAACTGCAGATACAACACAAGAAGAGTACATCGTATCATCCGCAGGAAAATGGCATGGTGGAAGCTTTCAACAAAGTATTGGAGCATGCGCTAACAAAGGTGTGCAATGCGAGTCGTGATGACTGGGATCTGAAAATCCCAGCAGTGTTGTGGGTATATAGCACAACATGTAAAAGGTTGACAGGTCAGACACCATTCAAGTTAGTATATGGACAAGAAGCGATTATGCCAATGGAGTACATCATTTTGAGTCTGCGCATAGCGGAAGTGACATGTATGGATGATGCAACAACATTAGAAGAACATCTAGCACAGTTAATACAGATGGAGGAAGATCACTTTAATGTAGGATTCCACCAAGGGGTCGAGAAGGATCGTTAGAAGGCTTGGCGTGATCGCCACATAAAAAACAAACAGTTTCAACAAGGTGACTTGGTGTTGTTGTATGACAGCAAGTTTATGAAACATCTAGGAAAATTGCAGATGCATTGGCTGGGTCCATATCACATCAGTAGCATCACTTTAGGAGGCGCAATACAGTTGCAGCAGTTGGACGGAGCGATACTCCTGAAGTCGATTAACTATAGTCAATTGAATCCCTATCGGTCGGGCTTGGAATAGCGCAATGCCTGAGTTGCATCAAGAAAAGAAAAAAAACCAATTTGATCAATGGCAGGATGGCGCACCGACAGAGACAAGAATGGGAAGGAAGGGAGGCTTGTGTCATAAGTTAGGAGCGGTCTGCGACAGTAGCAGGGTCGCGATTGGGTCAAATAAGAAATCATTATGAATTATTCACAAACATAACTTTTTCCTTCTGGGAAGGTATGACTGTTTGTGACTCAAATTTTGCCAGAGGAACACATGGTTGGCATGAGGAATACACCGTGGCAGGATGGCCGACTGCACCTGGGGTGATGGTTTGCACACTTGGCACGAATGGCGATCGACGACAATATGGATTCCATGATGCCCGTTAGAAGTTTGGTTCATACTCAGACAAAATAGCAGAAGGATATGATTTGCATCTAATGTGGACAGGTGGTGTAAATGATTGCTAAGGCAGACGACAGGCTGAACATGAGGTATAAATATAGGAACCAGAGGACAGTAGAGCACAACAGCTTTTCAATCGAGAGTTGTTATGTTGCGAAAGTGTTAGGCATCTAGCTAAGTTAGGAATTCCAAGGAGGCTGTGGAAATGATTCACTTCATTTCATGTGGTAGCACACCAGGCACGCTAAGGGCCCAAACGACGAGTGTGCATGAGCGCCTAGAGCAAGATGTGTCATGCACACTCGGGCGTTACAAGAATGAAGTCTCTTCTGAGATGTCTAGGCAGTTGGTGATAGTTCGAAGTCTCGTGGTCCCTGTGACCACAAAAAGGATGGGGTGGGTAGCCCCCGAGTCCCGGGTACTATGTGCTTACTGGTGTGAAATAGATGTGCCAGAACTGCTAGCCTATTTCGCACCTCGGCGTTATTCGTAAACTTCTCCTCTGTCTACAATCAATCCCTCGAGACTAGAGGATGAGTTTGCATAGTACATAACGACAAGCCAGGGAATGACCACTTTCGAGTGAGCGGTACAGGACAGTAAGTTGATGATTCGCATAGCAGAAGGAGTGTTGATGTATATGTAACTTCGGAATGTATTTCATCTATGTATTTCATATATATTTATTGTACCCTTATTAGATATGTGTTATTCCTCTATAACGAAGTGTCATCATGAGGATTGACAAGTGTCGCAAGTGTGCATACTTTCCGATGGGTTATTAGACCACCATATGTGGGGTCGACCCCAAAATATATATATTATAATGTGGATGTACCTAGCTAGACAAGTTGGCCCCATAAGGTCACTGGGAAAACAGGTTAGTATAAATAGAGATCAGGTGATCTCTATTTAGATCATTCGAAAAAGTGTATCTCTCTCACTCAGAAAGTGGCACACTAGTGAGGAGGAGGATCATCTACTACTAGGAGACCATCTTAGTGTATTTTGGTTGTACTTTGGTTGAGCCATTGCTCTCTCTATCTCTGAGGAAGTTGTGGGGTTTTTCACCTTAGGGTTTTCCCCATAGAAACTCTGTGTCTCTTGTCTCTCATGCTTTTGATTCTTGTGATGCTTGTCATGATTATTGTGATTGTTATGCATTGATATACTGTACATGTTATTCTCTCAGTGAAGATCCTAGAGTATTGTGAATTAATGCTCAAAATTTAACATGGTATCAGAGCTAACCTGAGAAGAAGACATTTTGCAGTGACGAAAACTCGAGTTTCTTGTTTATTGGGTTTCTCTCCACATTTTTTGGAAAAGAAGTATAGTATATTGACTCTACTCATCAAGGAGAATCTATCTGTCCAATCAGAATTCAATTCCGAGCATTTTCAGATTTGGCCCTAAAAATTAAGGTTTCCACAAAAATAGTAATTTCTAGAATCTGAAGACACAACTGGAAGCTTCTTGCAAAAATCAAAGTTTAGAGCTTTGGATCAATATTTTTGGCTCTGTAGATCTCCAGGAAACTCAAACCCTAATTCAGGGCTCTCCCCAATGAACCCGGGAGGACAAAAAGACAAATCTGAAGGGTAAAACTTTGTTGATCTCAAATTCTGAGTGCACCAGTCTGATCAGCTCATCAAGGCGCATCTTTCTATCCTTTCAGAAATTTGAAATTCACATTTTGAATTTTTAGGGTTTTTTCGACAAACCCTAATCCGGGACCAAATCCAGTTTTCAGCATTTCAAATGGTAAGACCTAAATCTTTTCTATTTCCATTTGAAGTACTCTTTAAGATGTCTCACCACACCAAGCTTGAGGATAAGCTTGAAGGGGCTGATAACTTTCAAGCTTGGAAGTATAGGATTGGGTTAATCCTGGAAGAGAATGAGTTGGACTCATATATAAAAGAAGACATCCCTATCCCAGAGGATGAAGAGGCCAATGTATTGCATAAGAATAACTTGGTCAAGGCAAAGAGAATCATTGTTGATTCTATCAAAGACCATCTCATACCCCATGTGTCTTCTATAAAGACACCCAAGGAGATGTTTGACTCCTTGACCAAGCTATTTGAAGGGAAGAACATAAATCGGAAGATGACTCTACGGAATCAATTGAAAGGGGTCAAGATGTTGAATGGAGAAACCATTCAATCTTACTTCTCCAAGGTCTCTCAGATCAAGGAGCAACTTGAAGCTGTGGATGAAGTAGTGGACAATGGTGAAGTTGTTATGACCACTCTTAATGGCCTACGTAGGTCATGGGACTCCTTTATTCAAGGAATATGTGCAAGAAAGAAATTGATCTCCTTCAGTAAACTATGGGAGGAATGCTCTCAAGAAGAAGCTATACTTGTAGCTCGTGAGGAAAAGATGGAAGGTGAAGACCAAGCACTTGCAACTCACACCAAAAGAAGCAATCCCAAGAAGGAGCACCCTTGCTACAAAAGATCCTATCAAAAGAATAAGAAGGATCTAAGATGATTCACATGCAATGAGAAAGGTCACTTTGCTTCAGATTGTCCCAAGAACAAAAGGGATAATAACAACAACTTCAGCAAGAAGAAGAAGGGCATCAAAAGAAAGTTCCATGCTCATGCTGCTGAGGATGATGAACCTCCAAAGAAGAAGGCTAGGGCAGAAAGTGATGATGACTCATCAAGTGAAGAAGAGTATGTTCTAATCTCTGCTCTCACAGGTACTATCTCCCATGGTTGTAATGATTGGTTAATTGATAGTGGGGCTTCCAAACACATGACTGGGTTTAAGGAATCTTTTGTGAATCTATCTAAACATGAATCACCCCATAAGGTGAAACTTGGGGATGATTATCAATACCCAATCAAAGGAAGTGGTGAAGCCTCCTACAACCTAGATTCTGGAAAATCTTTGAAGATGAAAGAAGTCCTTTATGTACCTGGGCTCAAGAAGAACTTACTCTCCATCTCTGCATTGGATGCAAAAGGTATGAGGGTTGCATTTGTAGATGGCCAAGTCCTAATGTGGCCAAAGGGAAAGACCATAGATGATGCAGTAGTGATTGGAGAGCAAGAGGAAGGATTGTATAAATTGAAGGGACAACCTGAACATGCCATGGTGCATGAATCCATGGAGCCAAGTGAACTTTGGCATAGAAGACTTGCTCATATGAACTATAGGGCACTTCCAATTCCAAGCAAGGCTATAGAAGGTCTTCCTGAAATCAAGGCCAAACATGAAGGTGTTTGCAAAGGATGTGCAAAGGGTAAGAACATTAAGAAGGCTTTCCCAAGCAGTGAAAGCAAGGCAAAAGATATCTTGGAAATCATCCACTCAGATGTATGTGGTCCTATGTCATCCAGTTCTCTTAGTGGCTATGTTTACTATGTCTCATTTATTGATGAATTCTCTAGGAAGACTTGGGTATACTTCTTGAAGAACAAAGATGAGGTGTTTGATAAGTTCAAGGAATTCAAAATTTTGATGGAGAATCAAACTGACAAGAAGATCAAAACATTCAGATCCAACAATGGTGGAGAATTCACCTCAGGTGACTTCAAGAAGCTTTGTAGTGATTCAGGGATTAAGAGGGAGTTGAATGCTCCTTATAATCCTCAACAAAATGGAGTTGCAGAAAGGAAGACTAGAAATATCATGGAAGCAGCAAGGGAAATGCTGCATGACCAGGATCTACCTATGCATCTATGGGAAGAAGCAGCTAGAACAGCTGTATATGTGTAGAACAAAACACCCCACAAGATATTGGACAACAAGACACCAGAAGAGGTCTTTTCTGGTAAGAAACCTGAAGTCAGCCATCTCAGAATACTTGGTTGTCCAGTATACACTCATGTCCCAAAGGAAAAGAGGACTAAACTAGATCCTTTAGGAAAGAAGGGTATCTTTGTGGGTTATAGTGAAAGCTCGAAGGCTTACAGAATATACTTTCTAGGGTTAAAGAAGATTGATGTCAGCAGGGATATAACATTTGATGAAAACTCAGCATTCATCAAATCAAGGAAGGCACCTATCGAAGTTTATGAAGAACCTAGGAAACTAGATTTCAAGACACTACCATGACTGAAGCAGTTCCAGAATTTGTTCATGAGTTTGAAGATCCACAAGAACCTGTAGATCCACCCCGTGAGGATAACTCTCACAAGAGGAAACCTGCATGGGATAGAGAGCTCATTCAAGATGCAGAAAGATTTGGAATTCTAGAAGAAGAACACAGAGCAAAGAAGAGAACCGGATCACACACCAACTATGTTGCTTTACTCTGTGACATTATGAACAAAGAGCCTTCCAATTATGAAGAAGCAACGGAAAAGAAAGAATGGAAGGATGCCATGGTTGAGGAATACCAATCAATAATGAAGAATGATGTTTGGGATGTTGTCCCAAGACCTAAAGAGAAGTCTGTTGTGACTTCCAAATGGATCTACAAAGTCAAGCATGCTGCAGATGGCAGTGTAGAGAAATACAAGGCAAGATTCATAGCTTGTGGCTTCTCTCAGAAAGAGGGAATAGATTATGAAGAAACTTTTGCACCTGTAGCCAGGTATACTTCCATCAGAATAGTACTTGCCCTGGCTACAGCAATGAAATGGAAAATACACCAGATGGATGTCAAGACTGCTTTCTTGAATGGTGTAGTTGAAGAGGAAGTATATGTGGAGCAAACACTCGGTTTTGAAATACATGTCAGGGAGTCATATGTGTGCAGTTTGAAGAAAGCCTTGTATGGCTTGAAACAAACTCCCAGAACCTGGTATGGTAGGATGGACAGTTTCCTATCTAGTTTGGGATTTACCAAGAGTAAAGCGGATTCCAACCTTTACTACAAGGTTGAGGAAGGGAATCCTGTGATTCTACTCCTGTATGTGGATGACTTATTTGTAACAGGAGATGACAGATTGATTGCAGATACTAAGAGGAAGCTTGCTGCTGATTTCGATATGAAATATTTGGGAATGATGCATTATTTCCTAGGTATGGAGGTGTGGCAAAGTGCAGGTGGGATCTTCCATGGTCAAGGGAAGTACACAGTAGATATCCTGAATAGATTCAGGATGATGGATTGCAAGGCCATGGCCACACCTATGGCATCAAATCTGAAGCTTCTATGTGATGCTTCATCTGAGCCGGTTGATGTCTCAATGTATCATCAGATGATTGGGTCCTTGATGTACCTGACGAAACGAGACCAAATATTTGCTTTGCGGTGAACACATTGAGTCAGTTCCTGACAGATCTGAGGAGTGTTCATTTGGTTGCTGTAAATCATGTTCTGAGGTACCTGAAGGGTACAGTGGATTATGGGCTCAAGTATGAAGCGAATCAAAAGTTTAACCTGCAGGGTTATGTTGATTCAGATTGGGCTGGCAGTGATGCAGATAGGAAGAGCACATCTGGGTGCTACCTCGGTATGGGATCAGGTGTGATCTCTTGGTTTAGTAGGAAGCATTCCTATGTAGCACTGAGTACAGCAGAGGCAGAGTATGTTGCAGCCTGTTCAGCTAGTTGTGAGGCAGTATGGCTACGGAAGCTACTGTCTGAGTTATTTTTTCTCCCGTTGGATGCTACTGGTATCTTCTGTGATAACCATAGTTGTGTGAAGCTGTCTGAGAACCCAGTGTTTCATGACAGGGCGAAACACATAGAGATCAAATATCATTATATCAGGGATATGGTGCAGAGAGGAACTGTGAAGCTCTTGTATGTTGTGACGGACGAGCAGATTGCAGATGTGCTGATGAAGCCACTAGCCAGGGTGAAGTTCGAGTACTTCAGAGAGAGGCTTGCTGTTCTTTGGATTGATGACACTTCGAGGAAGAAGTGATGGACACATTTGCTGAAGCCATTCCAAGCATGTTGGAAGGAGGGACCTTCACATGGTTGTGGATATAAGCGCTGGATGATGAGCATAAGGATGATGTTCTAATTGATGCTGGATATGATCAATTGGATCATTTATATGTATATGTATGTACGCATCATGTTGCATGTTGTATATGATCATTTGGATCATTTATATGTATATGTATGTACGCATGATGTTGGATGTTGGATATGATCAGTAGGATCATTTGTATGTATTTTGTATATGCATCATGTTGGATGCTTTGACCATGTATCTGTATATGTATCAGGTGGATACATTATATGATCAGGTGGATCATGTATGGTGATATGTATCATGTATTTGTATTTGTATCAGGTGGATACATTGTATGATCAGGTGGATCATGTATGATGATATGTATCAGGTAGATACTTGGTATGCATCAGGTAAATGCATTGTATGATCAGGATGATCATGTGTACATCATGATGATGTATGGTGAGTATCAGGTTGATACTCTATGGCCGTGGATCAGGTTGTGCAGATGAGCATATAATTTGGCCCTGGGAGATTTGCAGATAGTCTTTTGAGGTTTTGCCTATGGCATATAATTTGGCCCTGGGAAATTTGGCAAATGCTCTTTCGAGGATTTGCTCTGGGAGGACATATAATATGGCCCTGGGAGATCTGCAGATAGTCTTTTGAGGTTTTTCCTATGGCATATAATCCGGCCCTGGGATATCTGGCAGATGCTCTTTCGAGGTTTTGTCCTACGGCATATAATTTGTCCCTGGGAGATCCTATAGGTAGAGCTGTGTGCTCGTAATAGCCTGGGATGCACTTGCGAGGTTTTTCCATGACCACATATAATCTGTCCCTGGGAGATCCTATAGGTAGAGCTATGCGCTCGTAACAGCCTGGGATGCTCTTGCGAGGTTTTGTGGTGACCACATATAATCTGTCCCTGGGAGATCCTATAGGTAGAGCTATGTGCTCGTAACATCCTGGGATGCTATTGTGAGGTTTTCTGGTGAGGTCACATATAATATGGCCTTGGGAGATCCTATAGGTAGAGCCGTGTGCTCATAACAGCGTGGGATGCTCTTTCGAGGTTTTGTGATGCACGTAATAAGTCCTGAGGATTCCACAGTATGGCCAGTGATGACGAAGACTTGCAAGTGGTGGGCCTACATCCAGTATGAAAAAGGACTGGCTCTGTAGAACTTCCTATGACGACTAGAGTCAGATATTTGTTGAGATAGCAGCAGCAGTGACAATGACAATGACAATGATCCCAAGAAGAAGACTTGTCTAGCAAATCTATGTCGAGAAATACCTTCCTAGTTAAGAGGGAGTGTTGATGTATATGCAACTTTGGAATGAATTTCATCTATGTATTTCATATATATGTATTGTACCCTTATTAGAGATCTGTTATTCTTCTATAAGGAAGTGTCGTCATGAGGATTGACAATTGTCGCAAGTGTGTGTACTTGCTGATGGGTTATTAGACCACCATGTGTGGGGTCGGCCCTGAAATATATATATTATAATGTGGATGTACCTAGCTAGACAAGTCAGCCCCATAAGGTCACTAGGCAAACAGGTTAGTATAAACAGAGATCAGGTGATCTCTATTTAGATCATTCGAAAAAGTGTATCTCTCTCACTCAGAAAGTGGCACACTAGTGAGGAGGAGGATCATCTGCTACTAGGAGACCATCTGAGTGTATTTTGGCTTTACTTTGGTTGAGCCATTTCTCTCTCTATCTCTGAGGAAGTTGTGGGGTTTTTCACCTTAGGGTTTTCCCCACGGAAACTCTATGTCTCTTGTCTCTCATGCTTTTGATTCTTGTGATGCTTGTCATGCTTATTGTGATTGTTATGCATTGATATACTGTACATGTTATTCTCTCAGTGAAGATCCTACATTATTGTGAATTAATGCTCAAAATTTAACAAGGAGCAAGACCATATAGCACGATCTAAATAGCAAGAACAGTTGCAGAAACGAAGTTCCACCACGACCAGTGAATACACCATGTCCAGTTGACATGGCTCGAGGGTGAGCCACAAGATTGTTTTGGGAAGTTGTTGGCAGGCGGTTTGGTAAGGTAGAATCACAACATCGCGGATGCTACAACAAGTTAGAGGATACAATGGAAGGCAGAGAGTTGGGCACAAAGAAGATTATTTTATGCATTTTTGGGCAATTGTACCACAGTTTGCGGGTTTTGGGTCATTTGGACTGTATATTATGTATTTTTGAGTCATTTGTACCGCAGTGTGCGGGTTTTTGGTCATTTTTCCAAAGTGTCGGTTAGGAAGTTGTTAGTAAGTGGACAAGCATTGTAAAGGAGAAAGCCTATATATAGACATAAGTTGTAAGTGGTGAGGCATCTTAGTATGGATGTTGGATGTGTGCATCTTTGAGTCTGTATCTGAGATCAAGAGTTACGGGTGAGATCTGTGGTTTTGTGGAGATATTGTATCATGGTTTTGCTGAATAAATATGACATGACGAGACTATTTGGTGAAATTTCCTGTGTATCTTTTATGATAGTGCATTTTGCAATTCATGAATGATGCTATGCTTTCTTGTTGCAACTAATGCTTTACTGTTATACTTGTTGTGATGAATGTTTTTGTTTAATGACGCTATGGATACAATGTTGCCAAATTTAAATACATAGATTTACTTCTGAATGTCGCAATAAGTTTAAGTGATTGGTGCCACAAACATCCTCCTTCATTCAACGGAAACATGGTTCCGTCCACTCTCCCTTGAATGCCTTGGGTGAGACCTCATCTGCTCCACAGGTGTTGTTGGATGGGGTAAAACCTGTCTGAGCTGATGCTCAGGGAGATTGCGGTGGGTTGGTGTCGACAACGATGGGAACCCCTGTCGACTGGGTTTGAGTCAACAGAGTCTTAGGATTGTATGAAATATATCATGTGGATTTTTTTAAACCAATTATGATGTGGGTGATTGATGTACCAAGTAACATGCAATATACACTTCCTTTTACCAGAATTCTTGTCTTTAAATGCTCCTTTCCTTTCCCAAAACTATCCTATTAATTCTTTCAACAACTCCATTCTATTCAGGTGTGTAGGGGGTAGTCACATGCCTCACTATTACATGCTTCTTACAACATACTCAAATGCATTCCTATATAATTCCCCACCATTATCTGTCCTCAACAATTTTATTTTATATTTTGTCTAATTCTCTACAAAAACCTTAAATACTTTAAATTTAGCACATAAAAAATTTATTTTGAGGGAAATAAATCCATTTTTTCCTTGAAAAATCAATTATAAATGAAGCATAACACACATATATACCTAATGGTAGAATAGGAACAGTTCCAAAGACATCACCATGTATGAAATCTAAAAGTCCTTTTTCTCTTGTAGCACAAGATACAACTCATACCCCATTCTATTTTCCATATATGCAATGTTCATAGTTCAAAGAAATTGAAATCTACTGTGAAACCAAACATGCCTTCAACCATACCTTTACCTCTTAATGCTCGAAGGCCCTTCTCTCCAATATGCCCCAATATTGATGACATAGCATTTTCTTTCCTCTAGATATAGTGGGTGTTTTGTATGCTTTATATCCTCCCTCAACCATAATAGAACTGTTACACTCATCGGTGATTGTTCTTCCAAACAATTTGTACATTGATCCTCGAACCATTTTTCATGTTTAATTTGAAACAATAGTTTTTACACCTATCTCACCCATCTTTATGATGGATATCAAGTTTCTATATATATCTAGAATGTGTAAAACTATATCGAGAGTTCTAATCCTTCATGAATCCTTCCATATTGAAGTGCAACTTAAATCTTTCACGTCTAATGAATCATCTCCTAAGAAAATATATCCTCCATTTTAATTTTCATATTCATACAACTACTGCATATGAGGAGTGAAATGAAAAGATTCACTTGAGTCAATAATCCATACAATCAAGGTATGATCATGTACCTATATAGGCTAGGTGGATGTTCCCTCCTTCTTTAGAGGAGGTTTTCACCTATATTGTTGTAGGGATATCATCAGATCCATTCTATTTTTCAACATTTTTATATCTGCAATTCTTCTGATTGTTCCCAAATCTACCGCATTTCCAAAATTTTCTCAAAGATTTTCCTGCGGATTTAGATCTATCATTAGATTTAGGTCTCCCTCCTGAAGCCTTACTTTAATTTCTCTCCTAGGGACAACCTCTCACAAACAAGGCATCAATGCTATGACTATCCATGGTTATCAACCTCATTTCTTATGATAGCAGGGATGTCAGTACTTTCTCAAACTTTAACATGGATTAATTAGTAGTACCTATTGCTACAATCTAATTATCCCAAGAATATGGAAAAGAACATAATAAAGTAATGATTTTATCTTCTTCGTCCATTGTATTTCCAATAGAGGTGATTTGACTTACATGACTATTGTAGACATTTAGATGATATATCACCATGTTTTTATCATCCATCATGAGGTGATACAACTTATCTAGAAGAAATAACTTGTTTACTAGGTACTTTGATTGATACAAACTCTATATCTTATTCCATAGTTTCAATGTATTACTCCTTGCCCTTATCTCTAGCTTATCTTAGTTTTCACTCATTGATCTAGTGAGTTATGTGCCTTGATCCACAACAAACCATTGTTCCTCATCTACAAAAATATATTCCATTTTGAGCATCCATAACTCAAATTTTTTATCATTAAATTTCTCAATCTCAATTCTCAAACTGCTCATCATTTTCTTTCAATGCATGAATCATTGTTGCATAGATCCCACTAGACATAGGTTTATCATACACCTAAATCTATTAGTGGTGTTGATCTTTCATCAACAAAGGAGTCCTCTTGAATCCAATAATCAAACTCTGATACCACTACCTCCCTTCTCCTCCTCCTCCTCCCCCCCTCCACTCCCTTCTCCTCCTCCTCCTCCATCCCCTCCTCCTCCCTTCTCCTCATTCTCCTCCTCCTCTTCCTCCATCCCTTCATCCTCCCTTCTCCTCTTGCTCCTCCCCCTACATACACTCCGCCTCACCCCTTCCCGCTCTCCTCCTCCTCCCCCCCACCCTCCTCCTTCTCCTCCCATCTTCCCCTCCTCCTCCCCCCCACCCTCCTCCTTATCCTCCCATCTTCCCCTCGTCCTCCCCCCCCACTATCCTCCCTCCCCCTCTCCTCCCTTCTCCTCGTCCTCCACCCTCCTCCTCATCCTCCATCCCCCATATTCTAGCTCCTCCTCCTCCTCTCCCACCTCCCTCATCCTCCTTTCCTCCTCCTCCTTCTCCCCCCTCCTCATCCCTCTCTTAACCTCCTTCTCTTCCTCCTCCTTCTCCCACCCTCTCCCCCTCCCCCCCCTCTTCCTCCCCCACCCTCCTCCTTTCTCCTCCTCCTCCTCCTCCTCCTCCTCCTACATCCCTCCTCTCCTCCCTCCTCCTCATCCTAGATGACCTCCCTTCTCCTCCCTCCTCCTCATCCTAGATGACCTCCCTTCTCCTCCCTCCTCCTCATCCTAGATGACCTCCCTTCTCCTCCCTCCTCCTCCTCCTCACCTACCTCCCTTCTCCTCCCTCCTCCTCCTCCTCCTCCTATCCTCCCTCCTCCTCATCCTCACCCACCTCCTTTCTACTCATCCTAATCCACCCCTATATTATACTCATACGACTCTGTAATCCTCTTCCTTCCTCCTCCTTCTACTCACAGAACTCCTACTAGTCCTCCCCTTCCATACTCCTCCTACACCTACTCCTCCTCTTTCTCTCCCCCCTCCCCCTACTCATCCTCGTCCTCCTACTCCTAATCCTCCCCTTAGCCTCCATTCCGCCCCCCTTCCCTTCCTCCTCTCCCACTCCTCCTCCTATGGCTAATGCAAGGAACATGAGCAAGATAAGGACACTCAGGGTGTGTCTCCTCCAGGTAAAAGGTGTCAAATTGCAAAGGAAAAATGATACAGGGCTTAGCGGAAATGAGATCAGAGATGGAGGCTTATATAACGAGCTAAAAGCGTGGAAGCCAGCATCAGGCTCATTAGTGCAAGCGGGATCATAACAGATGCATATGCAACTTGAACATAAATATGGGAGCCTTATCAGAGATGGCCAGAAATAGATGAGGAAGAAATATATGAGGCTTCTTCTCAGAGTCATGGTAAATCTAGAAAGGCTCCTGAGCCTATGAGAAAAACTCAGCATGGGTACCAAAATGGCATAAGGGTGCTGACTAGGGTGACCCATGTTAGGTAGGCTCTACTATCAGACTGGTGCACGATGCATAAAGAGATGGCTAACACACCAATATCCAACAGGTTCGACCCTATGATGAATTCGGATGGCAAAAGGTTCAAATGCAACATAACAACGAGGAAGCCTAAACCTATATGCAATGTTCCGAATATACGTGATGTGGTCGCACAAGGTGTCGAAAAGGACTAGTAAGAAAGTATACATCCAGCTAAGAATCTTGTCTCCAAGAAACATTAGTACTAGGATCATATCTAAAACATATGTAAGGAAAGACCCGATACAAGTCACTATGGTAGAAATACTTTCAACTTCACTATCATCAACAGCAGGCATAAACAAGGCAGAGTTTTCAAATGAAGACTCTATGGTACCCAATCCCGAGGACTTATAATCAACAAGATCAATTTCAGGATGAAGATCAAAGTTGAAGGACATGATGGAATCTGCAGAAACAAATTCATCATCACAGGAGTTGAAAATTATAGAAGCAGAATCAAACTCAGCAGGAACACTGATTTACGGATTTATAGGAGAGTCTAAAGACTCAATAGTAGGAAGATCAGACTTTAAGGTCAAATCGGGGCTGGACATAACTGCGACTAGATCAACATCCAAATGAATGGCAGACTGTACTATGGACTCTAGGAAAAATTCATCGAAACGAATTATATCATCCCAGATAGAACACATATCTAAACATTCAGATGGAGGTGTCACTTGGTCAAAAGCTAGGACTAAGTCCAGAGAAGGTAAGCATGAACTCAGAGACTCCTTCTCAGTAGCAGTTGAACTCAAAGAACAATATGACACAAAATTCCCATGTGACATAGTATTGCCTAATGACGAGGGACTTGACTAGTCTATAGTTGGGTAATAAGGAGCATCGACGAATGCAAGCTGGTCGATGGTGACAATGTTTTCGTTATGAGGGAAATGCATCACACGAAAAAGTGTAGACACCACAACATGCATAGCATAAACTTAATCACGCCCGAGGGTCATATCAAAGTCCACGGGGTCCTTTAAAACCATAAAAGCACCCAAAGTAACAGGTGCTTGACGGAGGAATCCAAACGGTTCACTAGGTCTTTTATCGAAGGTCAACGGCCAATTACCAGCTGGAATAACATTAGGGAAACCCAAATCTCTCCAAGCATAAGCGGATAAGATACTAACAGAATCTCCTTCATCTACAATGCATCGATCAACCATATGGTTCCCGATACCAACCTTTATCTGGAAAGGTGTTGAAGAAGGAAGATGAGGCTCGGCTAGACTATTCCAATCAAAGGAAACGATCCTAGGGCTTGTTGATGTACATGTAACATCGGAATGTATTTCATCTATGTATTTCATATATATTTATTGTACCCTTATAAGAGATGTCTTATTCCTCTATACGAAAGTGTCATCATGTGGATTGACAAGTGTTGCAAGTGTGTGTACTTGCCGATGGGTTATTAGACCACCATGTGTGGGGTCGAACCTGAAATATATATTATATTGTGGATGTATCTAGATAGTCAAGTCGACCTGTTGTTGCAGCAACACCCCCCCCCCAAAATTTTGTACATATTGGGGCCCCCTCCTTCCATTTTTTGTAGAAAGTTTGCTTTAAGAAGCCATCCCAGCTGTTATCTTTGTTTTTTAACAGAAAATCTTGTTTCTCAACAGAAATCTTTTCTATGAAGTGTTCCTGAAAAGTCGTAGAATGATTTGATAAAGCCCCGCAGTGGCGGAAGCCTTTGTTTAAACTCCCGAAAGAAGACTTAGAAAATTTCGATTGGAAAGTCGCGGAAACCATTGGGCAATCCTTCCTGAAACGGCGGAGTTCCTCGTTCAAACCTTCCGCAACCACGGAAGCTTTCAAGCTTTCCCCCCAAAACGGCGGGAGTTGTTTGTCTAAACCTCTCGAAAAGAACTTGAAACATTTTCCCAAAAGGTTGCGGAAGAATTTAAGGGAAACGCCCGAAACTTGCGGAGGCAACTCGCGTAAGCTTCCTGAAACCGCGAAGGAATTCTTGAATTCCTTCCGAAACTGTGAAGAGACTTAGGAGTTTTCTTTTGCGGAGCTGTTGAACTTTCCATCCCGAAACTGCGGAGCCGTTCATTTTATCCTTCCGAAACTATGGAAGCATTCGTCATAGTCTCCCGAAAAGACTTCAAAATTATTGTCGAAAAGGTCGCGGAAGCGTTTGACCAATTCCTCCCGAAATGGCGGAAGAATTCAAGGAAGCCACCCGAAACTTGCAGATGAAATTTGCCAACCTTCCCTGAATCTGCCAAGTAACTTAGTCTTTTCGAAAATCTTTGATTCTTGAAGTTGCGGAAGCGTTAGCAGTATTTTTCCTGAGCCTTCGCGGAATCGTTGGCGATATTCCTTCCGAAACCCCGCGGAACCTTGGAATTTTTGGTTCGAGTTGCGGACGTCTTCATTTTAGTCTTATGAAACAATGGGGCCATTCACTGTTTCCTTCCGAAACGGCGGAAGAAAATCATGAGAGCTTTCCGCAACGTCAGAAGCGAGAGCGGCCGAAACTTAGAGAAATTCTCGATTTCGCAATGGCCTTTTGCGGAAGCATTGGCGGAAGTCTTCCGAGACGGTGGAAACCATTGGAAAAAGCTCTCCGAAATTTCAGAATCCTTTGCGATATCACCCCGAAAAGTGCCGCCGAAGAAATCAACCATTCACGTCCTTTTTGCAGAAGTCGTTCGTCAATGCCTCCCGAAACGGCGGGGAGTTCGGCGGAAACCTTCGTTCTATCGTTCCGCAACAGCGGGTGAGGGTCGCGAGTTCATCTCGCGGGTGGCGGTTGCACACGTACCGAGGCAGTTTGATTTGATGCCAACGTACTTATATTTAAGCCGTGCTTTAAATGCACCACCCACCAAATTCAAGTGCCACATGTGCCCAGTTCATTTAAATGGATGGTAGGGGTTCAAACCAAAACATTGTCATTTTGTTGATTGGCAAAACCATTGGACGCCGTGCGACCATTCCAGCTCAGATTGCTCGACCATGTTCACGGCCACCTCAGCCAGCTATCCTTGTCAGTGCCAGGTAGAAATAGCAAAAGTATCGCTAGATAATGTAGGGGTTATAGTTAGAGAAAATGTATTAACAAAGAAGAGAGCTCGTTCGCTGCAACAGACTGTGGCTAATGAGAAAGCCCAAAGGGATCTGGTAGTGAACAAGTATAATTGCTTGTACGCCGAGCATAAGGAGCTGTCAAACAAGTATAGCCAGCTGGAGGAGGAAAAGGACCAGCTAACACTCCAAATGATGATTGTGGAAGCAGAGAAGAATGGAGCGGAAGATAAAGCATCCCAGCTAGAAGCGGACAAGCAGGCATTAGCTGAGCAGTTAGAGCAGGCTGAGGGTAGAACAATGGACATGTCTCCCTTCCATGAACTGTCATGCAATATCCTGAAGCAAGTGCATGACACTCAGGAGCTAATCACTAATGAGGTCTGCAAGCTCAAGGCCATGGTGGTCAGGCTGAAAGAGATTAATGCGGAGGCCCATAGGCTCAAAGACAAGCATACCCGCGTCAAGGAAAATATCATGAGCCAGATGAAATGGCGAGAATGGAAGAGGGATTTCTCCACACATCTCCCATTTAAATATGTGGAGGGTTTTGAGGAAGATGTGGCCCTTTTGGACTTCTGCAGAAACTGTGGCAGCAAGCGGATAGCCAGTGTACAAGGAACAAGGGATAAGATCAACGGTCTGTATCAAAGAATCTTGGAAGTGCATGACAGGTGCAAATTGAATTTCCCACAATCCCTCGATGACTTCCCGGATTCAGAACAGCGCTTGGCGGGGCTAAAGGAAGAACTAGGCATCCAAACTGAATATGTTAAGAAAATTGATGTCCTAGCAATTGATGACCTCCAACATTATATTGGAATGTCATCAGTCCACAGCCACTTGCTCAAACAAGTGCATCAAGCTACAGTAGAGGAAGTTCAAGGTATCGGAGCAAATCTTAGGAAGAATGTGACCTCTCAGAAAATCTTGTCCCCTGCTGCAGCAAACATAATCATAAAGGACACGGGCATATGGTATAATTACATAGCGGAGGAGGAGAAGAACGCTGCAGCAGTAGCAGGAGCAACAGTAGATCCAGGATCTTCACTCCCAGCAACCATTCCAGCAACCACAGTGGGATCAATTCCCTCTTCCCCAGCAGTGGCAGAAATTCCAACCAGCTCAATCCCTTCTTCCCAGGCAGCAGCAGCAGCATCAATTGACTTGGGCGATCCTCTCCCAGTTGGAGCTCACGCACAAGAGTGACAGCACGATATTAGAACATTATTTCTGCTATGTGTATTTTGTGAAGCTTTCAAATGTATAAAGCGTGAGCTATGGGACAGCTGTCCATTCTTTTGTTAAATATTTTGTAAAATAAAAGAATCACAATTTTGTCTATTATAGGAGAGAAATTTCTGTAGATGACAAGTGGAAGACGCTAGGTGGCAGCCCAAAGGGCAGATTTGTAATTATAAATAGGAGCTAGGAAGATTAGGAAAGGACTTTTGGCAGGGAAGGAATTTTGAAAACCTGTACGAGCTATCTTGTATCGGTTTTGTAAAATCGAATTTTCTAATAAAAGCCAGGGAGATGGACGTTTTGCATGGGAATGTTGGACGGATGTATGTTGGACTATTCTAATGACTTCCGTACTGTAATGTGAGATCATTCTTACTATCTGAACTATTTCTTTGTATTAATGATTTTTGCTCCTTCCCGTGCATACGATTTTCTCTATTTTGTGAACAATGGATGCATTTCATATTAAATCAGGAGCTAGCTGCTGATATCTTTACCATTGCTGTAGAGTTCTCTTTTATATTAAATGGCTAACTATTCTTTCTTCAAGATAATTCATATAGCTCATTGTTCATGCCTTTAATTTGCTCCTTGCAGGGATCTTTAAATTTAATTTCAGTTTGTTTACATTTAGATCTGTTTATTCGTTCTTTCCATTTAGATTAGATATTTTTGCTTCTTTCTCTATTTCATGAGCAATACATGCATTTTACATTAAACTAGAAGCTATCTTCTAAGATCCTTTTATCTGGCTGTAGCTTTACCTATAAGAATTGACATCTATCTGTTCTTTCTTTATGTTATCTGTTATAGCTCATTGCTCATCCTTTAAACGTGTGCTCTGCAAGGATAGGTTTACTTCAGTATCTAGACTTAGATCTGTTTTAGTTGCATCTAGATCAAGTACAAACTAGGCACTTGCATCTCATTAAAAACATAAAATCCAAAAGAAAGGTGGATCGGGCCATAACTGGTAGAATCGGAATTAAACTCCAAAACCATGGTTGCCGGAATCGCTAACCGGACGGATTCCCTACACCAAACAGGAGATAATCTAATTGGGATCATGTCTCGGGGAGAATCCCTTTCTGATTGATGCTACGATATCCAAGGCATCAACATGGCCCCATAGTGTAACTGGGCAAACATGCTAGTATAAATAGAGATCGGGAGATCTCTATTTTCATCACTTGGAAACTCACACTTCTGTCACTTAGAAAGTGGCACACTAGTGAGGAAGAGGATCGTCTGCTACTAGGAGACTATCTCAGTGTATTTTGGTTGTACTTTGGTTGAGCTATTTCTCTCTCTATCTCTGAGGAAGTTGTGGGGTTTTTCACCTTAGGGTTTTCCCCACGGAAACTCTGTGTCTCTTGTCTCTCATGCTTTTGATTCTTGTGATGCTTTTGATGCTTCTTGTGATTGTTATGCATTGATATACTATATATCTTATTCTCTCAGTAAAGATCCAAGAGTATTGTGAATTAATTCTCAAAATTTAACATGGTATCAGAGCTAACCTGAGAAAAAGACATTTTGCAGTGACGAAAACTTGAGTTTCTTATTTATTGGGTTTCTCTCCATAGATTTTGGAAAAGCGGTATAGTAGATTGCTCTACTGATCAAGGAGAATCTATCTGTCCAATCAGAATTCAATTCTGAGCATTTTCAGATTTAGCCCTAAACATTAGGGTTTCCACAAAAATAGGAATTTCTGAAATATGAAGACATAGCTGGAAGCTTGTTGTTGGAGCAACATCCCCCCCCCAAAATTTTGTACATATTGGGGCCCCTCCTTTTAGTTTTTCTAGAAAGACTGCCTAAAGAAGTTAAGTCTCCTTTTAACTTAGTTTTTGTTTTCAACTGAGGAATCTGCTTTAAAAAATTGAAGTTTTTTCTTCTAAGTTAGAATTCACGATTCTCTCCCGAAACTGCAGAAGCAATTTGCATATCTCTCCCGAAACTACGGAAGAAGCTCAAGTTTCTCTCTCAAAACTGTGGAAGTATTCATGATTCTCTCCCGAAACTGCGGAAGCAATTCATGAAACTCTCCTGAAATTGCGGAAAGAAATTCAAGTTTCTCTCTTGAAACTGCGGAAGCATTCATGATTCTCTCCCGAAACAGCAAAAAGACTTAGTGTTTTTTGGAAGAACTTAAGTTTCTCTTCCGAAAATGTGGAAGAAGCTCAAGTTTCTCTCTCAAAACTGTGGAAGAAATTTGCATATCTCTCCCAAAACTGTGGAAGAAGCTCAAGTTTCTCTCCCGAAATTGCAGAAAGAAATTCAAAAAACTCTCCTGAAACTGCGGAAGCATTCACGATTCTCTCCCGAAACCGCGGAAAGACTTAGTGTTTTTTGGAAGAACTTAAGTTTCTCTTCCGAAACTGCAGAAGAAGCTCAAGTTTCTCTCTTGAAACTGCGAAAGCATTTATGATTCTCTCCCGAAACTACAGAAGCAATTCACGAAACTCTCCCGAAACTGCGGAAGCAAGTCACGAAACTCTCCCAAAACTGGGGAAGAACTCGACGAACTCTCTCGAAACTGCAGAAGCTTTCATCAAATGTTGTCGTAGTAATTTGTCGATAAGCTTGAACAAAGTTATTTCATAGGTTGCAGAAGGATATCCAGAGTCTTTTTGAAACTGCGGGATGACTCGGCAAAACCGTTCACGATAAGCTTCCAAGAGGCTGTATTTCGAAAAGACTCACAAAGTGCTCCCGAAACGCCGAAGCAATTCGCCATCTTGTTCCGCAATTGCGGACGAAACTTGTAAGTCCACCCCGCAACCGATGGTCGCGCTTAAATGTTGAGATGGCTTGAAATGACCGCACCATACAAGGCATTAAAACCCCATTTTAATGACACCACCTACCCATTTAATGCCGCACGTGTCTAACCTTTTATAAGGTCGGTGGAGTTTCGTTGATATCATTGTTAGTTTATTGTTCAAAGAACATCGTTGGGAAGACCACGTCGGCTCACTCTAGCTCATTGCATCCACAACCACATCCACCTCACTCAACCACTGTCTCGTCTCCAGGTAGGCTTTTTAATTGTCATCTTTGTCTCATCTCCACGTCGTGTTACTTTTTGGGTTTTCCCGTTCATAACGTGGCCGATAAGCATTGGTAGCATAGGCCGTTTTTGTTTTTTACGGCTGCCATGGCCCCTTGGGTTTCTCATTCCTAACAACTAAAAGCCGTAGCCATGACCATCCAAGTTTTTCACTGGCCACACACCGTTTCACAAGTATTATTAATGACAGTAGTGGTCGGTTGGGATACTCAACCACTCACCTTTTCGGCTCAGTTAATAAATGTGGAAAAAAGTCCCTTGTTTCATTCTTTATTCATAGGATTTTTTTTTCCCACTCCAGGCCAACCCACCATTGACCATTAGAAGTGCTACGATGAAGGGCATCCTCTCTCCAAGGACTAGGAGGGAAGTAGGTTTTTTTCACGTCATATGCTTACCTTTTCGGAAGCATTCCAAAAGTTCCTGATTAGGATTTGTCTCCCTAGAATAATCAAATCTCAGGACCATATTTCATTTTCTGAAATGATATATTTTGCTTCCCTAGCATGTAGCTTATAATTTTGTCTGTATTTCTCATTAGCATGTTAAAATTGTCCTTCTCTATGTTACACTCTTATAACATGTTGCAAATTTTTATAATGATTCACATTTGGTTGCTAGCAGGGATAAGCCACGATGCCAAAAGGTGGTAGAAAGAAAACTAAAGTGATGGAACTAGAGTCAGTGAACCTAAGGACTGAAACTATGTTCCAAGACACTAAGTGTACCATCGACGTCCCTCCTGAGGTCCGTTGGGGAGATGTTTACCGGATGATCAGGGACTAGGATATCCCAGATGTATTATTGGAATAAGAACAAATATACCTCAACATTAGAACTTCCGGCATAGCCAGGGCTTCTACCCGCCCTGAATTGTTCCCATGCTCTGAAGTGATCAGGTGGATACTGGAACATGCCAACCCAGAGACAAGAGTGTTGCATGATAGCAAGGGAGAGCCTTTTGCTTCATTCCATCCAGCATATATGGCTGCAGCCTACAAATTCTCACATCCCCAACAAGCTCTAAGTGATGAATGGCTGGGTAAGATGAATAATATTAAGATGGCCAAAAAATTATTGGTCACAGGAAAACACTTGAGGAAGAGAGGTAACGATGAATATGAAGTTCAGAACCTAAGACCTCCTTTTAGGTTAATCGCCCTGATGCTATGCAGAATTTTCAGCATGCCCGATGGCACTATATATAGGATACAGTGGGCCCCCATCATCCACTTCGTAGCATTCAAAGGAACCATGTTTGACTAGGCTACTATCCTTTTGGACAGTTTGGCATCCACAATGGCCGCTGCAAGAGAAGGTCTGGCCTTAAAAAAGTCAAAATTTTACATGTCTTCCTATCTCATTGACTGCATATTGGCCAAGCTCTCTTTCCCCAGGCTAGGTTGCACATGGGATAAAGCCAACACCCCGTTCTACACTGCTTATAAAATAATGTGGGCTCAAAATTATAGAGCAAGTTATAAGCTCATCTGCGAAGAGTTCATCATGTCGCTATATGAGCAGATGTTCAAGGAAGAGCCCAACTGTTTATCAGAAAATGCCATGGAGGTCCTGGAAAACTATGGTGATTTTTATTTCTCAGAGCAGGGCACCTACATCAGGATGTTTGGAGGTACCAAAGCACCATACATTTTGCCAAAATACGCTATTGATTATGTAGTCCTCAAGGAAGCAGTCAGGAAAATTTTCCTTGATGGAATAGGAGGGGTGCATAACAAGCAACATAAGGCTTCTTTCCCTCCTTTTCCCTTCTGCATAGGAGCCTACAAATTCTCAAGGGTTGCATCAGCTGAGGAATTCGTTCAAGAGCTGAAAGCCTTCCACTTCGGTGAAATGATCTTCCATAGAAATGATAGGCGGAGCAAGGTTGCCGAGCATTGCAAAGAAGTTTATGCTCATTACTATGATGCCGAGAAAGAAGTATTTAGAGGCATCAACAACATGACTGAGTTGCAGATTTGTCATCAAGGCAGTGAAGCAAGCTCTAGCTCTATCCCAGCCCGAAAAGCCAGTCTGCAGAAAGAGAGAGAAGCAGCTGATGCCCTAGCCCGCGAAGAACAAAGATTGAAAGAGGAAGAAAGGCTACAACAAGAAGTAGAAGTTGCAAGGTTGCAGCAAGAAGCTGAAGATGCAAGATTGCAGAGAGAAGCTGAGAAAGCAAGGTTGCAACAAGAAGCAGAAGATGCAAGATTGCAGAAAGAAGCTAAAGATGCAGAGCAGATGGAAGAAAGTGAAAATCAGCAGCAAGCTGAAGAATAAGAAAGAAGGCGTAAAGTTGAAGAGGAACAAAAGGTGGAAGAAGAACTTAAGACCGATGAAGATGCCTAGGCAAGTGGCTCCGGCACCCAAGATATGGAAACAGACATATCTCAAGCAGGTGTGCCCGGCACCCAAGATATGGAAACAAACATATCTCAAGCAGGTGTTCACGGCACACAAAATGTGGAGGAAGACATATCTCAAGCAGGTGTTCCTGGCACCCAAAATGCGGAGGAAGACACAGCTCAAGCAGGTGTCCCCGGCACCCAAAATGTGGGAACAGACGCATCTCAAGTAGTATAGATGCCACCCATAGAAGCAGAAATACATGTAATAGATCTCCCAATTGTCCCTTACACTCCATTAGAAGATCATACTGTATCCTGATGGGATGAATTTGTGTATGATAAGAAGAGGAAGGCAGTAGTCTTGAAATCAGAAGAGAGGATAAATAGACTCTTCCAAGAAGATATTGTTACCCGGTGGGAGACCACTGTAATGCAAAATACAAATAAGGCTCCCATAGCCATGGCATCTGCCGTTGTGTCAACAGCAAAAGCAACACAGGACAATGTGGTCGATATGGTTAGAGAATTTTAGTCAACAAAGAGGAGAGCTCGCATGTTGCAACATACTGTGGCTAATGAGCAGGCTTACAGGGATCTTGTACTGAATAAGTATAATCACATTTTTGTTGAGCACAAGGAATTGTCAGATAAGTATCGCCATTTAGAAGAAGAAAAGGAGCACGTGACAGTCCAGATGATGGTTTTAGAAGCAGAAAAGAATGATTCAGAAGCTAGAGTTTCTCTTCTGCAAGCAGATAAGCAAGCAATGGTTCAGCAATTAGAGCAGCTAGAGAGCCGAGCAATAGATATGTCTCCCTTTCATGAGCTGTCCCATGACATTCTGAGACAAATGCACGCCACACAGGAGTTGATTACTGAAGAAGTGTGCAAGCTCAAATCCATGATGGTTAGATTGAAAGAAATCAATGCAGAGGCCAATAGGCTTAAGGGAAAATATACTCGGGTTAAAGCAAACATCCTGAGCCATATGGAATGGAGAGAAGGGAAGGGTGATTTCCCCAGGCATCTCCCATTGAAGTCTGTAGATGATTTTAAAGAAGATATACCCCTTATGGAATTCCGCGGAACTGTGGCCTTAAGCTAATGGTTAAGATCCAAGGAACGATGGATAAAAGTAATAGCCTTTATCAAAAAATCCATGAAGTGCATGATAAGTGCAAGATGAGTTTTCCTCAGTCCCTCGATGAGTTCCCAAGCAAAGAGAAATGTTTATCAGACTTGAAGGAAGAGATAGGCATTCAAATAGAATATGTAAAGAATATTGATGTCTTAGCCACTGATGATCTTCATCACTATATTGGATTGTCATCAATTTACAGTCATTTTCTTAAAGAAATCCACCAAGCAGCAGTTGCAGAAATCCAGGGTGTTGAAGCAGAACTTGGAAAACATGTGACTTCCCAGAAGATCTTGCTCCCTTCCCCAGCAAATGTGGTTATCAGAGACACTGGTATCTGGTTCAGTTACATAGAAGAGGAGGAAAAGAAAGCAGCAGCAGCAGTAGCAGCCTGCCCAAGCACCTCTCTCCTAGCAGAAGCGCCTTCCCAAGGGTGAACACGCTGATCCTAAGGCATTGTTCTTATTTTTTTATTTTGGTCTCCCTATGGTTAAAGCGTAGAATCACTGGACAGTTGTCCTTTTCTTTTTGAGAAATTTTGTGTTTTAAGAAAAGGGCCACGACTTGTTTATTAAGAGGAAAAGTCTGAAGAGGACATGTGTAAAGAGCCAAGTGGCAGCCCAAGAGGCATTTTGTAAAGATATAAATAGAAGTTTAGGGAATAGTAGAAAGGACTTTTTGCAGGGAAAAGAATTTTCTTAACTTGTACGAACTATCTTGCACTTGCTCCAAGAAAATGAAATTTGCCTAATAAGAGCCTAGAGAGGACGTCTTTTGCATGGAAATGGATGTTGGATGCATGCTGGATTATTCTTGTGACTTTCATATTCTACAGTGAGATCTTTCTTTGTTGTCTTGAATTATTTCTCTATATTGAATGATCTTACAGTTTCTTGTGCAAATGAATTTTCTCCTACATGAGTAATGGGATGTGTTATATGTGAATTGGAAGCTATCTTCTAATATCTGTTGTTTTCTTGCTGTAGATGTATCTTTATGATTTAATGGCTGTCTGTTGATCTTTAGATAACTCTTCCAGCATATTACTCATACTTATAATTTTGCTCCTTGCAGGGATAGTTTAGGTTTATTTCGGTTTTAAATACAGATTTGTTTCAAGTTCTGCATTTAGATTAAGTTAGCTTAGGCACTTGCATAACATTTTAAACCATAAAATCAAAAAAGAACGGTGGATCGGGCCATAACCGGTGTAATTGAAGCAAATCTCCAAACCTAACGGTTGCCAGAACCGCTAACTGGACAGATTCCCCACACCAAACGGTGGACAATCTAACTGGGATAGTCTACCGGGGAGAATCCCTTTCTGCTTGATGCTGCGATGTTCGAGGCATCAACAGTTTTTGGCGCTAGAAGGAGGGCCTGAAAGTGCATGGCTGATAAAGGAATATCTCCCACTGTCAAAAATGTTACTGAAAACCCATTTAAGAAAAAAAATTTATACAGCCCAAATCTTGAAGTAGCAAACCAAGAAAATCTTGTCTCTGATTCTGAACCTCAAGAAGTATTATATGTTGTGCCTTTTGCAGAAATAGAAGATTTAAGGAGACATACACTATCTTATGTTAGACAGCTAGGTGGTTTAAACGCAGTAAATTTCCTCCCTAGGAAAAGTTATCCTAGAGAAGAACAACAGTACACCCGTGATTCAATTTTTGTGCAAAATTTTGAAGAGCTTGTGAATTTAACCTTGGAAGAAATTGCAGAACCCCTAAACAAGGTCGATCTTGAAAACCCAAAAAATATTTCAGATCAAGAAAGTCTTGGAGAACTTATTACTCTAAAGAACACTCCATTGAATTCACCATACAATTCTCCACCTGATTCTCCACATAGAGACATGGTCGTACCTGCTTGGAGAGCAAGGGGAGTGTTGAATTTAGCTGGGCCATTCCACAATATTCCAAAAAATCTAGAGAAAGTCTTGCCTAAATTCAACCCAGGGAAAGCCATTTCCGTCGAAGATCATCTCAAGAGTTTTTATTTAGCTCTAAATCTTTTAAATGTGCAACATGAAGATGTAGTCTGTAGGATTTTTCCATACACATTTGAGCCAAAAGTATCGTCCTGGTATTTTATCTTATAGCCTATCTCGATCTCAAGCTGGGATGAATTTGAAAAATGTTTCTTAAAGAAATATGGAAACCAAAAAACTGTAGCTACACTTATGAAAGAATTATTGTTCATGAGAATGGAAAAGAAAGAAAAGGTTCAAGACTTCAACCAAAGGTTCACAACACTCTTAAATAATTTCAGTGAAGCAAATAAACCAGTAGAGGAATCTCTGGTTGAATATTATACTACAGCTCTTGAAGGACCCATAGCAATGTTTGTTAAAAGATCTAAGAAAACCACCCTGTTAGAGAATTTCGAAGAAGCTAGAAAGGTGAAAGAAGAAGCGGATAACATTGCTAAACATGCCTTAGATGCAGAAACAAAACTAGCAGTCAGCAAAAAAACCTTGCTACTCACCAGAGGTAAAGAAGAGTCATCAATAGATATAGAGAATGTAGTTAAGATGATGCAGAAGTTGTACAATAAAATTGTAGACCTTGAGAAAGATAAAGCCACTAGTACATCTAGGAAACCCTTCAAGCCATTTTACAAAAAAAGGGAAGGCAGCGATCAACCTCATCCACCCATGAATACATGTTAAACCTCAATGAAATAGGGATGGAAAACTTCTACACCTTTCATCAAGAACTGCATTCGGAAAAGAGATGCCCGTAATGGATTAAATCTGTGAGTTTAGTCATGAACCAAATGCTGGATTCATAGATTCCAAATCAAGATGATCCTCTAGAGGAATCGAGCCCTAAATTAGAAGAACCACCTCCGGACACCACTATGGTGCTATGGGATTGGGTACCTTTAACTGAATTAGTAGAAGAAGATCCCATAGAAAGCTCTCTCTCTGCTGTGAACATTAATACTCGCAGTAAAGGCCCTATTACAGATCCTGTGCCAAACTTGAATCCTTCCAAACCTAAAGTTTCAAAAGAACTACCTAGAAGACATATAGCAATCATTCCACCGCAACCTAAAGCTAGCAAAACAGTGGCCAAATAGCCAAGCATTGACACCATAGTTCAACAACCAAAGGTCACAATGAATAAAACAGACAACTTGGCCAGAATTGGGAACGATTATGATATAGGATATGACATTATTGAGGATATAAAGAAAGTCAAAGCAAATGTGTCAATATTCGATATGTGCAGTTTGCCTCAGCAACGAGATAAGCTGCTGCATGCTTTCCAACCCCAACCCAGCACTCCATTAACGGATACTCAAGAAGATCCCGACATTAATGAGGCTAGTATCGACGGAAAATCTAAATCTCAGACATTGCCATTCCTGTTGACCTTTGAAATTTTCAATCATAATGTTCACAATTGTCTAGTAGATTCTGGAGCATCTTCAAATGTCATGCCACTATCAATTTGTAAAAAAATTAATGGTAAACCTATTCCATCTCCGGCCCAAATTATTCAGTTAGATAGAACTGTTGTCAAAGTTATTGGGGAAATGAAAGATGTCCTCATTAGATTATCAGCCGACTCTAGAGTCTGTCAATTTATTGACATAATGATAGTTGATATTCCTGAGGCCTATGGTTTGATCTTAAGTAGGGACTAGTCCAAAAAGCTGAATGGTTACTTTGCAACTGATTGGTCTCATTTGTGGTTGCCTTATCAGAATAGACAGAATCAGATCAAAGTCCTGAGAAAACCGCACATGAAACAAAATGTAACTCAACTAGAGGGAAATAATGAAGCTGTAACCTTCTCATCCTCGGTTCTGGGGAATTATTTCTTAGAAATTGATCCGGGTAATTATCAGTCTGAAACTATCAGCCATGAATTAGATGAACAGTCTGATCTCCTTCATTTTTCTCGGACTGATGATGTTGATTGTAATATACTTAGTTTAGTCACTGACTTAGACCATAAAGATACTAATTTAGCTAAATAAAAAGATTTGTTTTGGACATTATACTTTGACGGTTCTAAAACTCTAGAAGGATCTGGAGCCGGTTGTGTTCTGATAGATCCGAGAAGAAATAAGTATTTTTTGTCCTGTAGGTTAGAATTTGATTGTACTAACAACACTGTGGAATATGAAGCTTTGGTACACAGATTAAAGAAGGCCATCGATTTAAATGTTAAATACTTGAAGGTTTTGGGTGACTCAGAAATAGTTGTGAGATAGGTAAGAGATACCATTCACTGTCTCTCACCTCATTTGAAGGGTTATCAGGTTGAGGTATGGGATTTAATTATGCATTTTGATGCTTTCAATATAAAGTCTATTCCTAGATTGCAAAATTCTGCAGCTGATTTGTTAGCAACATCCGCTTCTAGATTGGTTCCATCTAATAACAAATGATCAATTGAATTAATTTGCAGGCCCTCCGTCCCTGACAACGTCACAAATTTCAGGGTTTTTGATGATGACGAACAGATTATCAGTTTTCTAACGAACGAAGACATTTTCCAAGGAGCTGTGATAGATGAAGAAGAACACGATTCTGATTTGTTAAAGAAAGATGCGAGTAAAGGAAATTTCATCCCTAGAGGGGTAAGGTCACTCGAAATGCTGTTTGGTCTTCAGAGTAAGTTCAAAAGGCCAGCGAATACCAAAACTAACAGTTCATCAATGCAGCATGAGTTACTTAATTTAGGTACCGAGGCTGAACCAAAATTTGTCAACCTTGGTAAATGTTGTTCACCAGGAGAAAGAGATAGGTTCATCAAACTATTTAAAAAATATAAGGATGTTTTTTCATGGACCTATGAGGATCTAAAAACGTATGACGTCCGCATTATTCAACATGTTATACCGATGAAAGCGGGTGTCAAGCCATTTCAGCAGCAATTAAGAAGGATGCATCCTACTTTGGAACCTCTAATTCAAAAGGAATTAAAGAAACTCTTGGACGCTAAAATAATCTTTAAGGTCCGGCATTCTGAGTGGGTTGCTAACTTAGTTCCCGTAAGAAATAAGTCAAGAGAGATAAGACTATGTGTGGACTTCAGAAATTTAAACAGAGCTTCGGATAAAGACAACTGTCCCGTCCCTTCAATGGAACAAATCCTTCAAATGGTGTCGGGATCTGAGCTATTTTCTCTTCTCGATGGTTTCTCTGGCTACAATCAAGTATTAGTAGCCAAATAATATCATCTTAAGACTACTTTCCACACTAAGTGGGGAACTTTCACATACAGAAGGATGCCATTCGGCCTGATAAACGCAGGAGCTACATTCTAGCGAGCAATGGATATCGCCTTCCGAGGATTGGGTGGGCAGTGTGTTGTTGTCTACCTAGATGATGTGACAGTTTTTTCAAAGAAAATGGAAGATCATGTTGTCCATTTGAAGCATATTTTTTATCGCTATCGGAAATATGGTATTTCATTGAATCCCAAGAAGAGTGTGTTCGTTGTTCCTGAAGGTAAACTTTTGGGCCATATCATTTCCAAAGGAGGAGTGTCAATAGATTAGGAAAGAGTACAAGCTATCAATAGAATTCCAATGCCTTATAACAAAAAATCTATGCAGTCCTTTATGGTTATTATCAATTTCGTCCGAAGATTTGTTCCAGATTTCGCACAAATTGTTAAACCTTTGCAACAAATGGTTAAACAAAGCATACAGTTCAAGTGGACAGATTTAGAAAAGGATGCGTTTAGAGACATTAAGGCAGCTATAGCTAAAGCTCCTTCCTTAAGAAGCCCAGATGTTGATAAGGAATTTATCCGGTATACCTTTGCTTCGGATGACTCCCTCGCGGCTGTACTCATGCAAAAGGTGGAGCTAGGGGACGAATACCCAATCTCATTTATGAGCACTCGTCTACAAGGGGCTGAGCTAAACTATCCTGTGCTTGACAAGCATGCATATGCTGTCTTCAAAGCAGTCAAACAGTTCAGACCATATATTCTTAAGAACATAACTAAATTTATAGTTCCCCACCCAGCTGTTAGATCCCTCTTCATTCAAAATGAACTAGGAGAAAGGAGGGGAAACTGGGTCACAGCTCTTCAAGAATATGACTTAGAATTTAAATTGGCCACTATCATCAAAGGACAAGGCTTGTGCAAATTGCTTACAGGAAACTTGACTGATGAAGAGCAACATTGGGAGAATGAAACTGAGCTAAACTCAGTTGAAGTATGTCCTATCTTCACAACTCCTCAGTCATGGTATAGAGATCTCGTGCATTATTTGCAGCAAGGATACCTACCTGAGCACTGGAACTCTAAGCAAAGGAGGGTACTCCGTTTGAAATCAACAACTTATCAAATCATTGATGGGATACTTTTCAGAAAGAATTATGATGGAATTTTTCTTAGATGTCTAGAAAAGGAAGATGCAAGTAAAGTTGTTAAAGAATTACACGATGTCCCCGCAGGTGGACATTATTTAGGGGAGACAACAGTCCACAAGATGCTTAGAGCTAGATATTATTGGCATATATTGCTGCAGCCTACAAATTCTCACGTCCCCAACAAGCTCTAAGTGATGAATGGCTGGGTAAGATGAATAATATTGAGATGGCCAAAAAATTATTGGTCACGGGCAAACACTTGAGGAAGAGAGGTAACGATGAATATGATGTTCAGAACCTAAGACCTCCTTTTAGGTTAATCACCCTGATTGTATGCAGAATTTTCAGCATGCCCGATGGCACTGTATATAGGATACAGTGGGCCCCCATCATCCACTTTATAGCATTCAAAGGAACCATGTTTGACTGGGCTACTATCCTTTCGAACAGTTTGGCATCGACAGTGGCCGCTGCAAGAGAAGGTCTGGCCTTAAAAAAAGTCAAAATTTTACATGTCTTCCTATCTCATTGACTGCATCTTGGCCAAGCTCTCTTTCCCCAGGCTAGGTTTCACATGGGATAAAGCCAACACAACGGTCTACACTGCTTATAAAATAATGTGGGCTCAAAATTACAGAGCAAGCTATAAGCTCATTTGCGAAGAGTTCATCATGCCACTATATTAGCAGATGTTCAAGGAAGATCCCAACTGTCTATCAGAAAATGCCATGGAGGTCCTGGAAAACTATGGCAATTTTTATTTCTCAGAACAGGGCACCTACATCAGGATGTTTGGAGGTACCAAAGCACCATACATTTTGCCAAAATACGCTACTGATTATGTAGTCCTCAAGGAAGAAGTCAAGAAAATTTTCCTTGATGGAATAGGAGGGGTGCTTAACAAGCAACATAAGGCTTCTTTCCCTCCTTTTCCCTTCTGTATAGGAGCCTACAAATTCTCAGGGGTTGCATCAGCTGAGGAATTCGTTCAAGAGCTGAAAGCTTTCCACTTCGGTGAAATGATCTTCCATAGAAATGATAGGTGGAGTAAGGTTGCCGAGCATTGCAAAGAAGTTTATGTTCATTTTGAATATGCTCATTACTATGATGTCGAGGAAGAAGTGTTCAGAGGCATCAGCAACATGACTGAGTTGCAGATTTGTTGTCAAGGAAGTGGAGCAAGCTCTAGCTCTACCCCAGCCCGAAAAGCTAGTCTGCAGAAAGAGAGAGAAGCAGCTGATGCCCTAGCCCATGAAGAACAAAGATTGAAAGAGGAAGCAAGGCTACAACAAGAAGCAGAAGTTGCAAGGTTGCAGCAAGAAGCTGAAGATGCAAGATTGCAAAGAGAAGTTGAGGAAGCAAGGCTGCAACAAGAAGCAGAAGATGCAATATTGCAGAAAGAAGCTGAAGATGCAGAGCAGATGGAAGAAAGTGAAAATCAGCAGCAAGCTGAAGAAGAAGAAAGAAGGCATAAATCTGAAGAGGAATAAAAGTTGGAAGAAGAACTTAAGACCGATGAAGATGCCCAAGCAGGTAGATCCGACAGCCAAGATATGGAATAGACATATCTCAAGCAGGAGTGCCTGGCACCCAAGATATGGAAATAGACATATCTCAAGCAGGTGTTCCCGACACACAAAATGTGGAGGTAGACATATCTCAAGCAGGTGTTCCCGGCACCCAAAATGCAGAGGCAGACACAGCTCAAGAAGGTGTCCCCAACACCCAAAATGTCAGAACAGACGCATCTCAAGTAGTACAGATCCTACCCATAGAAGCAGAAATACATGTAATAGATCTCCCAATTGTCCCTTACACTCCATCAAAAGATCATACTGTATTTCGATGGGATGAATTTGTGTATGATAAGAAGAGGAATGCAATAGTCTTGAAATCGGAAGAGAGGATAAAGAGACTCTTCCAAGAAGATATTGTTACGCGGCGGGAGACCACGGTAATGCAAAATACAAATAAGGCTCCCATAGCCATTGCATCCGCCGTTGTGTCAACAGCAAAAGCAACACAGGACAATGTGGTCGATATGGTTAGAGAATTTGAGTCAACAAAGAGGAGAGCTCGCATGTTGCTACATACTGTGGCTAATGAGCAAGCTTACAGGGATCTTGTAGTGAATAAATATAATTGCCTGTCTGTTGAGCACAAGGAATTGCCAGATAAGTATCGCCATTTAGAAGAAGTAAAGGAGCACCTGGAAGTCCAAATGATGGTTTTAGAAGCAGAAAAGAACGATTCAGAAGCTAGAGTTTCTCATCTGCAAGTAGATAAGAAAGCAATGGTTGAGCAATTAGAGTAGGCAGAGAGTAGAGCAATAGATATGTCTCCCTTTCATGAGCTGTCCTACGACATTCTGATACAAATGCACGCCACGCAGGAGCTGATTACTGAAGAAGTGTGCAGGCTCAAAGCCATGATGGTTAGATTGAAATAAGTCAATGCAGAGGCCAATAGGTTTAAGGAAAAATATACTTGAGTTAAAGCAAACATCCTGAGCCATATGGAATGGAGAGAAGGGAAAAGTGATTTCCCCAAGCATCTCCCATTCAAGTCTGTAGATGATTTTAGAGAAGATATAGCCCTTATGGAATTCTACAGGAACTGTGGCCTTAAGCTAATGGATAAGATCCAAGGAACAATGGATAAAAGTAACAGCCTTTATCAAAAAATCCATGAAGTACATGATAAGTGAAAAATGAGTTTTCCTAAGTCCCTCGATGAGTTCCCAAGCAAAGAGAAACGTTTATCAGACTTGAAGGAAGAGCTAGGCATTCAAATAGAATATGTAAAGAAGATTGATGTCTTAGCCATTGATGATCTTCATCACTATATTGGATTGTCATCAATTTATAGTCATTTTCTTAAAGAAATCCACCAAGCAACAGTTGCAGAAATCCAGGGTGTTGAAGCAGAACTTGGCAAACATGTGACTTCCCAGAAGATCTTGCTCCCTTCCCCAGCAAATGTGGTTATTAGAGACACTGGTATCTGGTTCAGTTACATAGCAGAGGAGGAAAAGAAAGCAGCAGCAGTAGTAGCAGCCGGTCCAAGCACCTCTCTCCCAGCAGAAGCACCTTCCCAAGGGTGAACACGCTGATCCTAAGGCGTTGTTCTTATTTTTTATTTTGGTCTCCCTATGGTTAAAGCGTAGAATCACTGGACAACTGTCCTTTTCTTTTTGAGAAATTTTGTATTTTAAGAAAAGGGCCACGACTTGTTTATTAAGAGGAAAAGTCTTTAGAGGACATGTGTAAAGAGCCAGGTGGCAGCCCAAGAGGCATTTTGTAAAGATATAAATAGATGTTTAGGGAATAGTAGAAAGGACTTTTTGCAAGGAAAATAATTTTCTTAACTTGTACGAGCTATCTTGCACTTGCTCCAAGAAAATGAAATTTGCCTAATAAGAGCCTAGAGAGGACGTCTTTTGCATGGAAATGGATATTGGATGCATGCCGGATTATTCTTGTGACTTTCATATTCTACAGTGAGATCTTTCTTTTCTGTCTTGAATTATTTCTCTGTGTTGAATGATCTTACTGTTTCTTGTGCAAATGAATTTTCTCCTACATGAGTAATGGGATGCATTATATGTGAATTGGAAGCTATCTTCTAATATCTGTTGCTTTCTTGTTGTAGATGTATCTTTATGATTTACTGGTTGTCTGTTGATCTTTAGATAACTCTTCCAACATATTACTCATACTTATAATTTTTCTCCATGCAGGGATAGTTTAGGTTTATTTCGGTTTTAAATATAGATTTATTTAGAGTTCTGCATTTAGATTAAGTTAGCTTAGGCACTTGCATATCATTTTAAACCATAAAATCAGAAAAGAACGGTGGATCAGGCCATAACCGGTGTAATTGAAGCAAATCTCCAAACCTAACGGTTGGCGGAACCACTAACCGGATGGATTCCCCACACCAAACGGTGGACAATCTAATTGGGATAGTCTACCGGGGAGAATCCCTTTCTGCTTGATGCTGCGATCTTCGGGGCATCAACAAATCTCCTTGCAAAAATCGAATTTTAGAGCTTTGGATTGATATTTTTGGCTGGGTAGATCTCCGGGAAACTCAAACCCTAATTCAGGGCTCTCCCTAGTGAACCCGGGAGGACAAAAAGACAAATCTGAAGGGTTAATCTTTGCTGATCTCAAATTATGAATACACCACGCTGATCAGCTCATCAAAGCACATCTTTCTATCCTTTCAAAAAGTTGAAATTCACATTTTGAATTTTTAGGGTTTTTTCAATAAACCCTAATCCGGGACTAGATCCAGTTTTCAGCATTTCAAGTGGTAAGACCAAAATCTTTTCTATTTCCATTTGAAGTACTCTTTAAGATGTCTCACCACACCAAGCTTGAGGATAAGCTTGAAGGGGCTGATCACTTCCAAGGTTGGAAGTATAGGATTGGATTAATCCTGGAAGAGAATGAGTTGGACTCATATATAAAAGAAGACATCCCTATCCCAGAGGATGAAGAGGCTAAAGTATTGCATAAGAAGAACTTGGTCAAGGAAAAGAGAATCATTGTTGATTCTATCAAAGACCATCTCATACCCCATGTGTCTTCTCTAAAGACACCCAAGGAGATGTTTGACTCTTTGACCAAGCTATTTGAAGGGAAGAACATAAATCGGAAGATGACCCTGCGGAACCAATTGAAAGGAGTAAAGTTTTAGAATGGAGAAACCATTCAATTATATTTCTCCAAGGTCTCTCAGATCAAGGAACAACTTGAATCTGTAGATGAAATGGTGGAGAACGGTGAAATTGTTATGACCACTTTGAATGGCCTACCTAGGTCATGGGACTCCATTATCCAAGGGATCTGTGCAAGGAAGAAATTAATCTCCTTTAGTAGACTGTGGGAGGAATGTTCCCAAGAAGAAGCAAGGCTTGTGGAAAGAGAAGAAAAGATGGGGAATGAAGATCAAGCCCTCACAGTACACACCAAGAAAGGCAAGTTCAAGAGGGATCCATCCCATCACAAGAAGAAATATTCTCATCCTTATCACAAATATAAGAAAGATCTAAGATGTTTCAATTGCAATGAGAAAGGTCACTTTGCTTCAGAATGTCCCAAGAACAAAAGGAAGAAGAAGAAGGGAAGCAAGAGAAAGTTCCATGATCATGCTACTGAAGATGATGAACCTCCAAAGAAGAAAGCTAGGGCAGAAAGTGATGATGATTCATCAAGTGAAGAAGAGTATGTTCTTATCTTTGCTCTCACAGGTACTATCTCACATGGTTGTAATGATTGGTTAATTGACAGTGGGGCTTCCAAACACATGACTGGGTTTAAAGAATCTTTTGTAAATCCATCTGAACATGAATCACCCCATAAAGTGAAACTTGGGGATGATTATCAATATCCCATCAAAGGAAGTGGTGAAGCCTCCTACAACCTAGATTCTAGAAAATATTTGAAGATGAAAGAAGTCCTTTATGTACTTGGGCTCAAGAAGAACCTACTCTCCATCTCTGCATTGGATGAAAAAGGTATGAGGGTTGCATTTGTGGATGGCCAAGTCCTAATGTGGCAAAAGGGTAAGACCATAAATGATGCAGTAGTAATTTTTGAGCAAGAGGGAGGTTTGTATAAATTGAAAGGACAACCTGAACATGCCATGGTGCATTATTCCATGGAGCCAAGTGAACTTTGGCATTGAAGACTTGCACATATGCACTACAGGGAATTTTCAATTGCAAGTAAGGCGGTAGAAGGTCTTCCTGAAATCAAGACCATGCATGAAGGTGTTTGCAAAGGATGTGCAAAAGGAAAGAACATTAAGAAGGCATTTCCAAGCAGTGAAAGCAAGGCAAAAGGCATCTTGGAAATCATCCACTCAGATGTTTGTGGTTCCATGTCATCTAGTTCTCTAAGGAGGTATGTATAATTTGTTTTTGAAAAAGTTAACTAATGATTTATGCAGGTCATTGAAGAGAACAAGAACACATTGCTAGACATAACTAGCAAATATGGTGACCAGGTATGTGTTTCTTATATCATAGGATCTCTTATATAAGTATGCATGACATGATTGATAATGATGATTCATGAAGTCATAGATTTGAATAATCATGGGTGCATGCATTAATTGATGATATGACTAACCATAAGAATCCTATATAAATACTAATGCTTATTATTTCTGTTTGAAATTATCATCACTATACATGCTTAAGATTATTGTGTATATACTAATGAATGTATGATTATGTATGATATCACGAGGATAACACAATCATGATACTAATAAGCATGCATAGGGACCAAGGATGAATATAAGTTCAAGAACAGGTAATCCAGGAAGCAAATATCAAAAGGGAGCACACTCCAGCAGCTCCTGCAAGGATGCAGATATTCAGAGGGAGTTGACCATCTTTCTACATTCCACATCAGAAAGGTGCAGAAGAACCTACTTCAGCAGCTCCTGCAAGGAAGCAAAGACTCGGAGGGAGTCCACCCAACAAACAAACAAAGATAAGTATTTTAATTACCACTTCTTACATATTTGTTTGTTTAAATAAAATTGTTCAATAATACATATGCTTATGTTCCTAGACTTAGGATATGTATTTTTCATATTTGCATTAATGAACAGGATACTACTAATATGCATATGATGGGTAAGTGGCCTATGGCACTATACAACATTCCATTGCTACTTATCTAGAATGAAACCTCTTTGCTGACATGTTGGGAGTTGTGCACACTCTTAACAATGTTCTGGTAGAGATTGGAAGGCATCTGGAAAGTTACGGAATATGGATAAATGTTGTATTGAAGCATTGGCTAAGATAATTGCATGATTGTATGACATATTTCTTTATGTGTAAGAATTTGTTCTGAAAACTATGAGATGTTTCTAATCATGCAATTTAACTTGTTTTGTAGGAAAGACCGTATACCTTCACCTACAAAAGAAGGACTACAACATTTGTTCTAGCAACAAAGATATTTATTGAATATATTGAATATATTGAAGTTCCCAGGATCTGGGATGAAGAAATGGAAGAATGCCATGATCCGTCGATCATGAAGAATGATGTTTGGGATGCAGTACCAAGACCTGAAGTGGAGTCTGTAATGACTTCCATATGGATCTATCAGATCAAGCATGCTGTAGATGGCATCATAAAGAAATATAAAAGTGATGAAATAGAAGATACACCAGATGGATGTCAAGACTACTTTCTTGAATGCTGTAGTTGAAGAGGAAGTATATGTGGAGCAGCCACTTGGTTCTGAGACACGCGACAGGGAATCCTGTGATTCTACTCATGTATGTGGATGACTTATTTGTAATAGGAGATGACAGATTGATTGCAAATACTAAGAGGAAGCTTGCCGCCAAGTTCAATATGAAAGACTTTATTTCCTAGGTATGGAGGTGTGGCAGAGTGTAGGTGGGATCTTCCTTGGACAAGGGAAGTATACTGTAGATATCCTGAAAAGATTCAGGATGATGGATTGCAAGGCCATGGCCACATCTATGGCATCGAACCTAAGTCTTCTATGTGATGCTTCATCTGAGCCAATTGATATCTCTATGTATCGTCAGATGATTGTGTCCTTGATGTACCTGACGAACACGAGACCAGATATTTGCTTTGCAGTGAACACATTGAGCCAGTTCCTAATGGATCCGAGGAGTGTTCACTTGGTTGTTGTAAAGCATGTTCTGAGGTACCTGAAGGGTACAGTGGATTATGGGCTCAAGTATGAAGTGAATCAAAAGTTTAACATGCAGGGTTATGTTGATTCAGATTGGGTTGGCAGTGCTACAGATAGGAAGAGCACATCTGGATGTTGCTTTAGTATGGGATCAGGTGTGATCTCTTGGTTCAGCAGGAAGTAGTGCTGCATAGCACTAAGTACAACTAAGGCAGAGTATGTTGCAGCCTGTTCATCTAGTTGTGAGGCAGTATGGCTTCGGAAGCTATTGTTTGAGTTATTTGATGTCCCGTTGGATGCTACTGGTATCTTTTGTGATAACCAGAGTTGTGTGAAGTTGTTCGAGAACCCAGTGTTTCATGACAAGTTGAAACACATAGAGATCAAATATCACTACACCAGGGATATGGTGCAGAGAGGAGCTGTGAAGCTCATGTATGTTGTGATGGACGTGCAGATTGCAGATGTGTTGATGAAGCCACTAGCCAGGGTGAAGTTGGAGTACTTCAGGGAGAGGCTTGGCGTTCTTCAGATTGATGACACTTCGAGGAAGAAGTGATGGACACATTTGCTGAAGCCATTCCAAGCATGTTGGAAAGAGGATCCTTCACATGGTTGTGGATGTAAGCGCTAGATGATGAGCATTAGGATGATGTTCTGGTTTCTTCTTTGTATGATCAGTTGGATCATTTATATGTATATGTATGTATGCATCATGTTGGATGCTGGATATGATCAGTTGGATCATTTATATGTATGTACGCATCATGTTGGATGCCGGATAAGATCAGTTGGATCATTTATATGTATATGTATGTATGAATCATGTTGGATGCTGGATATGATCGGTTGGATCATTTGTATGTATTTTGTATATGCATCATGTTGGATGCTTGGACCATGTATCTATATATGTATCAGGTGGATACATTGTATGCTCAGGTAGATCATGTATGTTGATATGTGTCAGGTATGATCAGGTAGATCATGTATGTTGATGGATACATTGTGTGGATCATGTATCTATGTATCAGGTGAATACACTGTGTATGATGATGTGTATCAGGTAGATACTTGGTATGCATCAAGCAGATGCATTGTATGATCAGGATGATCGTGGATGACGAGCTTCTCCATATGACATGTAGCAGGATGTTGCAGTGATGATGATCAGGATGATCATGTGTACATCGGATGATGTATGGTGAGTATCAGGATGATACTTTTTGGTCGTGGATCAAGTTGTGCAGATGAGCATGTCTGGGAGATCCTATAGGTCGAAGTTGTGTACCTATACAGCTTGGGATGCTCTTTCGAGACATTGCTCTGGGAGGACATGTAATTTGTGCCATGGGAGATTTTAGGTCGGAGTTGTGTACCCATAACATCCTAAGATGCTCTTGCGAGGTTTTGTCCTATGGCATGTAATTTGCTCCTAGGAGATCTGGACAGGATGAAAAAGGCCTCAGATGCTTTAGCCAGGTTTTGCCATGATCACATGTAATTTTCTCCTGGTAGATCTGGACAGGATGAAAAAGGCCTCAGATGCTTCAGCCAAGTTTTGTGGTGGACCACATGTAATTTGCTCCTGGGAGATCTGGACAGGATGAAAAAGGCCTCAGATGCTTTAGCCAGGTTTTGTGGTGAGATCACATGTAATGTGCTCCTGGGAGATCCGACAGGTAGAGTTGTGTGCTTGTAACAGCTTGGGATGCTTCAGCCAGGTTTTGTGATGGGTCACATGTAATGTGCTTCTGGGAGATCCGACAAGTAGAGATGAGTGCTCGTAATAGCCTGGGATGCTGCAGCCAGGTTTTGTGATGCACGTAATAAGTCCTAAGGATTCCACAGTATGGCCAGTGATGATGAAGACTTGCAGGTGGTGGGCCTACATCCAGTATGAAAAAGGAATGGCTCTGTAGAACTTCCTATGACGAGTAGAGTCAGAGATTGGTTGAGATAGCAGCAAGAGTGATGATGATGATGACGATGATCCCGAGAAGAAGACTTGTCTAGCAGAACTGTGTCGAGAAATACCTTCTTAGTTAAGAGGGAGTGTTGATGTATATGTAACTTCGGAATGTATTTCATCTATGTATTTCATATATATTTATTGTACCCTTATAAGAGATGTGTTACTCCTCTATAAGGAAGTGCTGTCATGTGGATTGACAAGTGTCGCAAATGTGTGTACTTGTTTATGGGTTATTAGACCACCATGTGTGGGGTCGGCCCTGAAATATATATTATATTGTGGATGTATCTAGATAGACAAGTCGGCCCCATAGTGTAACTGGGAAAACAGGCTAGTATAAATAGAGATCGGGAGATCTCTATTTTCATCACTTGGAAACTCACACTTCTCTCACTCAGAAAGTGGCGCACTACTGAGGAAGAGGATCATCTGCTACTAGGAGACTATCTCAGTGTATTTTGGTTGTACTTTGGTTGAGCCATTGCTCTCTCTATCTCTGAGGAAGTTGTGGGGTTTTTCACCTTAGGGTTTTCCCCACGGAAACTCTGTGTCTCTTATCTCTCATGCTTTTGATTCTTGTGATGCTTGTGATGCTTCTTGTGATTGTTATGCATTGATATACTGTATATGTTATTCTCTCAGTAAAGATCCAAGAGTATTGTGAATTAATGCTCAAAATTTAAAGGGCTTGGTAGGGGTTCACATGGCACAGATGACGTGTCTCCTTTTTCAGAAACATCCAAACTGGTAATGCAGAAGTCTTCTGCAGTAGGTTCATCAATCTTGGCAGGACTGATGGGATCGGTCGAAGATTGCATCAATTCGATCACTTCACTCTCCGAAGGAAGAGAGGGGTTGACCAAAGATTGCATTGGTTCAACCACTTTATCAACCAAAGGTTGATCTGACTGTAGGGAATCTATAGACAACTCGAGAACAGAGGTTCCTTCAGACATGGACCACACTCTTCGTGCCTTTGGAATGGCAGGGCATCGGTGAGTAAGGTGATCTCCCTTGCAAAGTTTACAAGGGAAGTTTGGTTTCCGTCCTATAGGTTTAGACTCCTTTACAACGTCAGTACTCTCAGCATGACTAGCATTAGCTGACAACTTTCCCCCATCATGACTTGTAGTGGCTGGTTGCTCAGAAGCAGAAGACTTTTGAACCAAGGACCACACTTTTTTCACTTCTGGAAGTACAGGGCACAAGTAAGTAAAGTGATCTCCCTCGAAAAACTTACAAGGGAACTTAAGCTTCTGTTTGTTGGGTTTGTCGACAATGTCAAATCCCTTAGCATGACTTGCAGTGGTTGATCTGGTGTCTCCAGTATGACTCACAGGAAATGGTGACTTGTCATTAATATGACTAGCAGTGATCACTGATGTGTCCTCAACATGACTGACAGTGGTTGAAGACAAACTTTCAGTATGATTTTCAGTGACTAAAAGTTTTCTCCCAACATGACCTCTAGAGGCTGGGTAAGTGCCCCTTGCATGATTTGTAGAGGTAGGGTACTTGCCCCCAGCATGGCTTACAGAGGCTGGGTTGTTGCCCCCTTGTTTTGGCATATTCTTCCCATTCTTCCTCTGTCTATTCCTTTTAGACTATTGGTTACTAGTATTGCTACTTTCTCCACATGAGGTAGAAGGAGGAGGAGAAGACGTTACTGGCAAAGAAGGCACAGGGTTCTGATGCTCTTGATTTGAGGTGCTTACAAAAGAAGCATCAAGAGCATGCAAGGCATTCAGAGTGGAAAACAACCAAACCGAAATCCCTATGGTGAATCCAGGAAGATTCAGAGTTTCCATTAAGGGAGTGCCAATGTTTCCAATGAATGGAACATCATAAGGATCCCCCGAAACAAGGGTACCTTGATTGTCACTCACCGGAATGCTAAACATAGTTTCCTGCTCAAATGAGCAAGAAGTTCTCTAAGGAAGACTAAGACAAGTAGCACAAAGAGCACACCACTAAAAAAATGTCCTAGGTAAATCAAACCAGGAAAAAAGATGCCTTCCGGAGAAGAGTCTGGGATGATGAGGGCCTAGAACAGATCAACGAAGGATGAAGAGCAGTTACCCGGGATCCACAATACAATGACTAAGGGTGCAAGCACTGGAATCACCCAACCGCCCTCCCAAAGACTTGCAAGGGATTTCCTCCCACGTTTGTCCTAGGTACAACAGATATACCCTCTGCTGTCACCTGTGTATGAACCTATGGTCAGATACTAAGGATACCACCACACCGAAAACTCCTGGGGGAATAGTCTCTGGTCGAATAAGAAGATGTGGGCAGGGTAACTGAGCCCGAAACTCAAAAGAGTCCCCAAACGTGATCCAATCCGGGTATATGCTCGAAACAGAAAGTAGGAGGAGTATTCCCAACAATCTGATCTCACAAGAACTACTACATAGATCCCAGGAAAGCTTTGAATGAAGTGGGTTTACCTGTGATAGTCGAACTACGATTTTTGCGTAATGTGTGATCTTGGGTGGTTTAAGGTGTTTTAAAACCAAGATCCTAACCAAGACTAGTTGGTGTAGTGTAACCTAGAAAAGAAAATGTTACTAGTACATTTTATTAGGGTTCATTTTAAAGGTTACTTGCTTACTCAAAAAGGTAGTGGGTGTGTGAGAGTGGTTATAATAGAGATAGAGTACTAAAAATGAAATATTTACCACCAAACAAATATTTTTCTTTTCAATGCAAGTCTTAAAATTCTGAACTAGAATGCATGTGCAAATGCAATTTTTAATCTTTTGAATGCAAAAAAGGTAAAAATAAATTCTAAATGTACAAAATTAAACTCAAAACCTAAGAATGCATCTATTCAAACCAATAAGTAAGCAAAAGAAAACTTGTTCTTTTTGATGCAAAGCACTCTAAAATATTTTAAGCCACTTGCAAGGTACTCTATTCAGAAACTGAATCAAAATTCTTTATGCTTTCCAAAGGTAAGAAACAAAACTGAAACTAACCTACTATCAAAGCAAAGCAAAGAAACTTTCAGGTTTTCTTTATTGAAACAGTAAAAGCTACCAAAAATGACTTTCAAATTCTTATTGATGTAAGCATGCCAAACATTGGGAAAATAGTACAAAAAATACTTTTAGACCCAAACGAAGCAAATGACCTACAAAGAAGTATGGTTTGGTAAAGTTAGGTCTGCACATAAACAATGCAAACGAGGTCTTGAACAATAGCCAAAACACTTGAGCTTTCACTCCAAAAGAAAACTTAAAAGCATAAGGGAGGATAAAAAAACCAATCTAAAAGAGAAATTTCACTCAAATAGATACAAACAGGGTCAAGAAGACTCAAGAGGTTTCAAATCCAGTGGAAATGGGGCAAGTAGGTTCAGTTAGACTCAAATTAGGGTACAAAACACCAAACGGGTCCACAACCCCCAAACTTGGGTCAAAAAGCCCCAAAACTTTCCAAACTAGCCCAAATTGATCAAAAGAGGTTCAAATCATGAATGTAGGATCAGTACAAGGATGGAATACTACTTACAGTGGTTTAACTCAGACCTAGGGTCACTGGGGACCCCAAAAAATGCAGCCACAACCCCCAAATTTGGGTCCACAACCCAAAAACTCAAAAATTTCAAACCCAGATTTTGAGCGCTACTGTGTATTAGGCATACTAGCACCCATAGCAGGATGGGAACTACTATGCTAAGGAAAATTAGCATATGGGAGCTACTATGTTGTACAAACAGTAGCGTACAGGTGGAAAAAGTTGGGAAAATGGGGTTAAAACCTCCACACCTGGGTCCACAAGGGTTTGCAAGGGATGGGAAGGGTCTGTAAGAGCCAAAGAGGGTCAAACAAATCCTACTAACTGATCCTAATCAAGAAAATGAACAAATACCATCAAACAAAACTAAAGAAATGACCTTGGATACCCCTAAGTAGTTAGGCTTTCCCCAGCGGAGTCGTCATTCTGTTGTGACGAAAATGCACCTATAGTTCAAGGGAGAAACTACCAACTTACAATGATAAAGATAGACTTACAAGCATTCTGCAAGTACAACAAATAAATGAAGAGATTAGGGTTTAGAGATGTAGGCACCTTATTCAGAAGGTTGATCCTAGCTTTGCCTCCCTCGCTCTTCAATGCTTATCCAGTGTTGCAATGCCCAGACCTGCAAAACAACTTGATACCTTTCTCAAATACATTTGACTACATACATAAGACTAATATTTATAATAGAAGAAGACATCAGACTACAATCAAACAGTAATCAAATCTAAGACACATTAATAGGTCATATTTGGAAAGAGAAGAACGTCTGATCTTTATTAATGAATAAAAGCAAGTACATAAAGCTATACCTTCTTTCAAGCTTGGCACTTCACGAAACCTAGATTCAAGATCTCCTGCTTCCGTTCTCCAAGGATCCCAACCTCTAATCATCTGTGCTAGGGTTTATGAGAAACTGAGGCACAAGAGAGGGGGATGAGGGTCTCCATTCCTCCAGCATAACTTTGTAATAGGCTTGGTCCCCTCACATGGCCCTTCTACCCTCCTTATATAGTCACTGAAGAAGAGGAAAAGAAGTTATAACTGCTTAGGAGGTTCTCCAACCAACTTAACTTACTCAAATTTCGAGATTTTGACCAAAACAGGGGTGTACGCTACTATTTCACAGTGGAGTAGCACTCAAGAGGGTAGAGTAGCGCTCATGTGAAAAAATGGCCAAAAACAGGCTTTTCTACTCATTTTCAAGAGATGGTTTGGTCTGGAAAAATGCTCATAAGGGTTGTAATCATCAAATGGGTCAAGAATGAGGTAATTTCAACAATTTATAGTGTCCCAAATGACTCCTCCATCCACAAATGTCCTGTTGTGTGACTGAACTTGATATCAAGAAGTGTCGTCATGCGACCAAGGGATGCAAGTGTCGTCACGGATGGAGAGGTGTCATTTCAAGCTATAACATTGATGCCTTCATATAACCTTGAGCAGATTTTTACATTTACCCTCATTTCCAATGTTAAACTTAATATTTTCAACCATTTTCATTCGTAGCCTGCGGATAAACATTCAGAGATCACATTTTCATTTTGTAGGGTCATACAACTCGGGAATTTCAAACCTTACTTATTATTTGCAGGGATCGAACCTTCTCCACCCATTTAACCCAAAACTAGTGCTAACAAATGACTCCAATTGGGGATGCTATCCTCCCTGAGAGGTAGCAAAGAACCCCGTAGACCAAGTTCCTGATCCATTGAGTTGTTGTAAAAAAACTTCAAACCACTATTTTTTTATTTTTCTGTATATAAAACCGAAATTAAGGAAATGGATACCCCTCCACATCCTAGAGGCTTCTCCTCGGGCTTCCAATCTATTGGTTCACCATATGTACTGATTCAAATGCGAAGAAATATATACACTTATGGTACAAAAGTTACCTATCATCCTCGGGATAGGTAATGCTTAAGAAATCTTCCATTTACTGGGCCACTTCCTAGCTGAGACCCATCCTGATGCTCCAAAATGAATGAATTTGCACCTCTATATCTGCAATGATATACGGAAATACCCACATATGATAAAACTTCCCATGCTTGTCTTCTCTAGGAGAATCCCACTTTAGGACCAAATCACCAATCTAGAATTGTTCTTCCTTAACCTTCCTATGAAAATTATTTTTCATTTTCGCCTGGTGTACTTGTACTTTGTCATAGGCTTTATCTCTCATCTCATTCAATTCTATTATCTGATTTATCCTTCTTTGTATATGATTTGGTTCACCTTCATGTCCCTGCAACAATTTCATGTCTGGAACTCCTAAAGATGTTAGAAAAACAACTTCAACTCCATATACCAACTGGAATGGTGACATTCCAATTGCCCTTTTTGTGCTAATGTTTTAATCCCACAAAGCATATTTCAACTTTGTATGCCAAGCTCTTCTGTTCTCCTCTATTAATTTCTTAATTATTCTTACTAGGATTTTGTTAGAAGATTCAACCAATCCATTCCCTTGTGGATAATAGGCAGTAGAATGGTTCAACTTGATGTGATATTTATGGCAGAAACTCACCATCTTTTTAGATTTGAAAGTAGTTGAATTATATGTTACAATCCTTCTGGGACATCCAAACCTGGCCAAAATGTTTTTCTCTAAAAAATCCATGATCACAGCATCAGTGGCTCTCCTTGTGGGTATAGCTTCAATCCATTTTGTGAAATAATCAGTTGCTGTCATAATCCATCTGTGTTGACCTGAAGAATTTGGGTTGATTTCCCCAATGAAATCCAACCCCCACTGCTGGAAGGGTGCTTCTACTGAAATTGGGTTAAGAGGAAGTGAAACCAATTTCCTTTTACCATTAAAAATATAACACTGATGACATGTAGTAGTCTCTTTATAAACATCAAAAAACATAGTAGGCCAATAAAAACCATCTCTTAGAATTTTATTTGTTGTTACCTTCCTGTTGATGCTCCGGATATCGCAGTATCAATCAGAAAGGGATCCTCCCCAGTAGACTATCCCAATTAGATTGTCCACCGTTTGGTGTGGGGAATCCGTCTGGTTAGCGGTTCCAGCAACCGTGGGTTTGGAAATTTGCTCCAGTTATACCGGTTATGGCACGATCCACTATTCTTTTGATTTTTTATATTTTATAATGATATGCAAATGCCTAGCCTAATTTAATCTAAATGCAGAACTAGAAAACAAATCTATGTTTAAAACTGAAAATAAATCTAAACTATCCCTGCAAGGAGCAAATTGAAAGGATGAGTAATGTGCTGGAAGAGTTATTTAAAATTCAACAGATAGCCATTAAATCTTAAAGATAAATCCACAACAGAATCAGGAGATATTAGAAGATAACTTCTAATACAGATATAACATATTCTATTACTCATGAAAGAGAGAAATTATTTGCACAGAGAAAAGCAAGATCATTCAATACAAAGAAATAATTCAAGATAGTAAAGAAAGATCTCACAGTGAAGTATAGAAGCCACAGAAATAATCCAACATACATCCAAATTCCATTTCCATGCAAAAGACGTCCTCTCTAGGATCTTATTAGGTAGATTTTATTTTCTTGAAACAAGTGCAAGATAGCTCGTACAGGTTCAGAAAATTATTCTCCTACCAAAAGTCCTCTACATTGCTTCCTAAACTTCTATTTATAATATTACAAAATGCCCTTTGGGCTGCCACCTAGCTCTTTACACTTGTCACCTACAGACTTTTCCCCTTTTAACAGACAAAAATGTGACCCTTTCTTAAACAGAAAATTACTTAAAAAAGAAAAGGACAGCTGTCCAATGGCTCCACGTTTTTATACATATGAAAGCCAAATTACAAAAGATAGGAATTAATGATTTAATATCAGCGCGTTCACTCTTGGGTAGGTGCTCCAGCTGGGAGAGAAGCACTCGAGCTAGCTGGTACTGCTGCTGCTGCTGGGAGAGAAGAAATCGGGCTGGTTGTTACTTCTGCTACTGCTGGGAGAGAAGAACTCAGGCTGGCTATTGCCTCTGTTTTATTTTCCTCTTTTGCAATGTAACTAAACCATATACCAGTATCTCTTATAACTACATTTGAGGCAGGGAGTAAGATTTTCTAGGAAGTTATATCTTTACCAAGCTCTGCTCCAATACCTTGAATTTCTGTTACTGTTGCTTGGTGTATTTCCTTAAGCTAATGATTGTGTATTGATGACATCCCAATATAATGATGGAGATCATCAATGGCTAAGACATCAATCTTCTTTACATATTCTATTTGGATGCCCAGCTCTTCCTTCAGGTCAGATAAACGTTGTTCTTTGCCCGGGAAATCATCAAGGGACTGAGGGAAACTCAACTTGCATTTGTCATGCACTTCATGGATTCTTTGATAAAGACCGTTACTTTTATCCATTGTCCCTCAGATCTTTGCCATTAGCTTAATGCTACAGTTTCTGCAAAATTCCAAAAGGGCTATGTCTTCATTAAAACCATCTACATATTTGAATGGGAGATGCTTGGGGAAATCCACTTTTCCTTCTCTCCATTCTATCTGGCTCAATATGTTTGCCTTAACCCGAGTATATTTAGCCTTAAGCCTATTGGCCTCTGCATTAACTTCTTTTAATCTAACCATCATGGCCTTGATCTTGCATACTTCCCCAGTAATTAGTTCTTGCATGTCATGGATTTGCTTTTGGGTGCTACAGGACAACTCATGGAAATGAGACATATCTATCTCTCTACCTTCTACTTGCTCTAATTGCTCAACCAATACCTGCTTATCTGCCTCTAGATGGGATACTTTAGCTTTTGCATCGTTCTTTTCTGCTTCTAAGATCATTATTTGGACCGCCATGTGCCCCTTTTCTTCTTCCAAAAGGTTATACTTGTCTGACAATTCCTTGTGTTCAGCAGATAGGAGATTATACCTATTCACTACGAGATCTCTGTAGCCTACTCGTTAGCCATAGTGTGTTGTAACATGCGAGCTCTCCTCTTTGTCGACTCAACTTATTTAACTATATCGGCCACATTGTCCAGTGTTGCTTTTGTTGTCTCTACAGCAACGGATGCCATAGCTAAGGGAGCCTTATTTGTATTTTGCATTACTGTGGTCTCCCGGTGGGTAACAATATCTTCTTGGAAGAGTCTCTTTATCCTCTCTTTCGATTTAAGGACCATTTCCTTCCTCTTCTTATCATAGACAATTCATCCCATCTGGACAGGGTATGCTCTTATGATGGAGTGTAAGGGACGATTGGGAAATCTATAATATTTATTTCTGCTTCCGCGGGTGGGGTCTAGACTACTTGAGCTGAATCTATTCCCACATTTTGGGTACCAGAGACACCTGCTTGTGCTGTGTGCGCATCCACATTTTGAGTGCCGGAGACACCTGCTTGAGATACGTCTATTTCCATATCCTGGGTGTTGGAGCCACCTGCTTGGGCATCTTCAACTGTCTTGAGTTCTTCTTCCATCTTTTGCCTCACTTCAGCTTGTTGCCCTCTCTCTTCTTCTTCAACTTGTGGCTGATTCTCATTTCCTTCCACCTACTTCACGTCTTCGGCTTCTTTCTTCTGCTGGACGTCCTCAACTTCTTTCTGCAGCCTTTCATTTTCTGCTTCTTGCTGCAATCTTGCCACTTCAGCTTCTTGCTATAATCTTGCAATTTCAGCCTCTTGCTGCAACCTTGCTTCCTCTTTTAACCTTTGTTCTTCTTGGGATCGGGCATCAGCTACTTCTTTCTCTTTCTGCAGGCTAGTTTTTTGGGCCTTGGTAGAGCTAGAGCTTGGTCCACTGCCTTGGCGACAAATCTACAGCTCAGTCATGTTGCTGATGCCTTTGAATGCCTCTTCCTCGACATCATAATAATAAGCGTACTCAAAATTAGCATAAATTTCCTTGTAATGCTCGGCAACTTTTCCCCGCCTATCATTCCTATGGAAAATTACTTCGCCGAAGTGGAAAGCTTTCAGCTCTTGAACAAACTCCTCGGCTGATGCAACCCCTGAGAATTTGTAAGCTCCTATGCAGAAGGGTAAAGGAGGGAAAGAAGCCTTATGCTGCTTGTTAATCACTGCTCCAATTCCATCCAGGAAAATTTGTCTCACTGCTTCCTTGAGGACTACATAGTCAGTAGCATACCTCGGCAAAATATATGGAGCTTTAGTCCCTCCAAACATCCTGATGTAGGTGCCTTGCTCTGAAAAATAAAAATCTCCATAGTTTTCCGGGATCTCCATGGCATTTTCTGACAAACAGATGGGCTATTCCTTGAATATCTACTCATGTAGGGGCATGATGAACCCCTCACAGATGAGCTTATAGCTGGCTCTGTAATTTTGAGCCCACATCATCTTGTAAGCAGTGTAGACTGGAGTATTGGCTTTATCCCACGTGCAACCTAAGCTGGGGAAAGATAGCTTGGCCAAAATACAGTCAATGAGATATGAAGACATGTAAAATTCTGACTTTTTTAAGGCCAGACCTTCTCTTGCAGCAGCCACCATTGATGCCAAACTGTCCGATAGGATAGTAGCCCAGTCAAACACAGTTCCTTTGAATGCTACGAAGTGGATGATGGGGATCCACTGTATCCTGTATACAGTGCCATTGGGCATGCCAAAAATTCTGCATAACATCAGGGCGATTAACCTGAAAGGAGGCCTTAGATTCTGAACATCATATTCGTCATTACCTCTCTTTCTTAAGTGCTTTCCCGCGACCAATAATTTTTTCGCCATTTCAATATTGTTCATATGGCCCAACCATTCATCATTCAGAGCTTGCTAGGGACGTGAGAATTTATAGGCTACGGCAAGATATGCTGGGTGGAATGAGGCGATGGCTACTCTCCCACTGTCATTTAATACTCTTGTCTCCGCATTAGTATGCTCCAGTATCCACCTGATAACTTCAGAACATGGGAAAAATTCAGGGCGAGTAGAAGCTCTAGCTATGCCTGAAGTTCTGATGTTGTGGTAGATCTGTTCTTCCTCTAGTAACATATCCAGGATATCTTGGTCCCGGATCATCCTGTAAATATCGCCCCAGCGGACTTCGGGAGGAATTCCGGTGGTACACTTAGTATCTTGGAACGTAGTTTCAATCCTAAGTAGTACTGGCTCTGATTCCATCATTTTAGCCTTCTTCCTACCACCTTTTGGCATCTTGGCTTATCCCTGCTAGCAACCAAATACAAGTCATTATAAAAATGTGCAACCTCCTATGATATTTTAACAAAGAGAAGGACCAATTCAACATGCTAAAACATAGACAAATTATGAAGCTGTGTGTTGGGCAAGCAAAATAAATCACTCCAAACAAGAAATATAGCTCTGAGACTTGATTATCCTAAGGAAACAAAGTTTGGAATGTTCCCGAAAGGGAACGCATACGAAGTGGAAACAACCTGCTTCCCATATAGCCCTAGGAGAGAGGGTATCCTTCATCGTTGCGCCCCTAATGGTCGATAGCTGGTGAGCTTGGATTGAAACACTCGTACGACGAAACAAGGAACCGCCTTCTACATTTATCAAAAGGTGATGGGATTTAACTGACCACTACGGTTATTAGTAACATTTACGAGGCGTTGTGTGGCCATTTCAAATTTTGAATGATGGTGACGACGCCTAGAATATGGCCAGTGAAACACTCGGGTGATTACAGTTTTGGCTTTTAGCTGGTAGAATGAGAAACCCATGGGGCCTCGACGGGTTTTAAAGACAAAAATAACGATATATGCAACTAATGTCTATCGTCCACGTTCTAGACGAAAAGAAAAACTCAAAGGTAATATGACATGGAGATGAGACAAAAATAGCGGTTAGAAACCTACCTGGCAATGTGATAGTGGCTGAGTGTGGTGGAAGCGGTCGTGGGCGAGCTGAGCTGGAGCGGTCTAGCGAGGTCTCCCAACGGCGTTTGTTTAATCAAAAACTATCACTGTGACCGACCCAAACCCCCACCGTCCTTTTAAACGAGTTAGACATGTGCGGCATTTAATACGGTGGATGGTGCATTTAAAACGAGTTTTAATTTTTTGTACGTCGCGGTCTTTTCAAGCCACCTCGACAGTTGTGGGCGACCGTCATTTGCGGGGCAGATTTTTGAGCTTCACCCGCAATTGCGGAACGTTATGGTGAATGGCCTCAGCATTTCAGAAGAGATTGGTGAATCCTTCCGAAACATAACCTTGGGGAACTTGTCACGAGTGGTTTCACTGAGTTGTCCACAGGATTTGCAACACTTTCTCATGGACATTATTGCTCTTGTTCCTCATTCCCATGCCGCTTGCAACCTTTTGGATGTTTGTAATTTTGATAGCTTTGCTGTCTGAGCCTTCCAGAGATATTTTCTTTAGACATGATTTTGATTCAGGTTCCTCAATCCATAATGTCCTTTTGTGTGAGTGAGAGATTTTATTGGTTTGATCAAGCCTCACGGACGGAGAGGAGCCTATTTTGAGCTGAGCCTTTTGGACAACCTTCTTGATTTTACATGTTTTTGCTTTTGTCTCAGCCATGCTTTAATTGAGGCAAGAATCTCTGGAAAACAGACCCTTGAATATAAGCCATTTTGGCTGTTAAAATTTGCAGCATGGAGTCACTTCAATACCCTATGTCCTCGGGATGTGCTACTTTCCATGGGTCCAACTTCAATAACCTCCTTGAGATGCCTTTAAGTGTGAGAGTGGGTGGAGCCCAAAGATAGTAATAACGATGATCATAGGTCTCTGCTATTTAAACAGGGTTAATGTGACTAGCAGAGTAGGCTTCCTTCCTTCTGAAAAATTCAGCGAGAGCACAATACATAGATAGACTTTGTTCGAGCTTAGTTCCGGACTCATGGTTGTGAGATTTCTTTGAGAGACCTGTCTTGATGAGAAACTCAACCGCAGGGGCTTTTAGAAAACAAACTTTGGTGTAAAGGTTCAAATGACAAGAAAAGAAAGAAAATGGCTGAAAATAATGAAAAACAAAAAGGCTAAGGCAAAAAAAAGAAAAAATTATTTATGTACAGAAAGTCTCAGCGAGACTATGCAAAGTATTGCTTCAGGGCGAGGCCATTGAGAGGAAGGGTTACTTCTTCTCCCTCGAGATTTGTCAATTTATAAGTGGATGGGCCTATCTTGGCCGAGATTTGGTACGAGCCTACCCATAAATGTTGCAATTTCGTGTGCATTCCTTTGCCTTCATGATTATGGTCCCATTTCAGGACTAAGTCCCCAACTTCAAAACTTCTTTTACCGGACTTCCTCTTATCGAACCATCTCTTAACTATGTCTTGGTGTTGATGGAATCGGTCTTTAGCTTTCTGTCGGGCTTCTTCAAGTTGAAGCAGGGTATTGATCTTCGATTGTAAGACTTGGCTACCAGAACCCCGAGAGGATTGGGATAACTGTAAGGATGGGATCAAGATGTTTGGGGGAAGGATGGCTTCCTTTCCATAGACAAGAGTGAAAGGGGAAACCCCTAATGCGTTCTTTGGAGTCACCCTGTCTGCCCATATGGCATTTGGGAGAGCTATATGCCAACTTCGCTGGTTTTCTATCACAGTTTTCTTGAGAATCCGAATCATATTTTTGTTTGAAGATTCAGCTAATCTGTTCCCTTGAGGGTAATAATTGGTTGAATAATGTAGCTTAATTCCCCATTCATAAACAAATTCATTTATCTTGCAAGACAAAAAATAGGAAGCATTATCAAAAACAAGGGAAATTGGAACCCCAAACCTGGTTATAATGTTTTCTTTCAAAAAATGGATGACTGCATCTTCATTGATCTTGCGCAACGGGATGGCTTCCGTCCATCTAGTGAAGTAGTCGGTAGCCATCAGGATGTAACAATGTTGCAAAGAAGAATTTGGATTTATCTCTCCGATAACATCTATACCCCACTGCTCAAAAGGCTCAGAGATAATAACCGGCTGCAAGGGTCCTGCTGCCTTAGGTAACTTCCCGACACTTCTTTGGCATACATCATAGTTTCGTGCATACGTGTGGGCATCTCGGAATAGAGTGGGACAATAATATCCATCTCTCAGTATCTTGTGTGCTTTTGTCTCTCCTGAATAATGTCCACCTATGGGGCCATCGTGTAATTCTTTGACAACTTTACTCACATCTTCCTTTTCTAGACATCTAAGGAAAACTCCATCATAATTTTTTCTGAAAAGTATCCCATTAATGATTTGATAAGTTGCTGATTTCAAACGGAGTGCCCTTCTTTGTTTAGAGTTCCAGTGCTCAGGTAGGTACCCTTGCTGTAAATAATGCACCAGATCTCTATACCATGACTGAGGAGTCGAGAAGATAGGACATACTTCAACCGAGTTTAGCTCAGCTTCATTCTTCCAATGTTGTTCTTCATTAGTCGAATCTCCCGCAAGTAATTTGCATAGGCCTTGCCCTTTGATGATCGTGGCTGGTTTAAATTCTAAATCATATTCTTGAAGAGCTGTGACCTAGTTCCCTGTCCTTTCTCCTAGTTCCTTTTGAACAAAAAGGGATCTAAAAGCTGGATGGGGAACTATAACTTTAGTTCTGTTCTTAAGAATATATGGCCTGAACTGCTTGACTGCTTTGAAGACAGCGTATGCATGCTTGTCCACCATGGGATAATTTAGCTCAGCCCCATGCAGACCAGTGCTCATAAATGAGATTGGGTACTCGTCTCCTAGTTCCACCTTTTGAGTGAGTACAGCCGCGAGGGAGTCATCCGAAGCAAAGGTGTACAGGATAAAATCCTTATCAAAATCTGGGCTTCTTAAGGAAGGAGCTTTAGCTATAGCTACCTTGATGTCTCTAAAAGAATCCTTTTCTAAATCCGTCCACTTGAACTGTGTGCTTTGTTTAACCATCTGTTGTAACGGTTTAACAATTTGTGCGAAATCTGGAACAAATCTGCGGATGAAATTGATAGTACCCATAAAGGATTGCATAGACTTTTTGTTGTGAGGCATTGGAATCTTATTGATAGCTTGTACTCTTTCCTAGTCTATTGACACTCCTCTTTTGGAAATGATATGGCCCAAGAGTTTACCTTCGGGAACTGTGAACACACTCTTCTTGGGATTCAAAGAAATACCATATTTTCGACAGTGATAAAAAATATGCTTCAAATGGACAACATGATCTTCCCTCTTCTTGGAAAAAACTATCACATCATCCAAGTAGACAACAACACATTTCCCGCCCAATCCTCGGAAGGCAATATCCATTGCTCGTTGGAATGTATCTCCTGCATTTATCAGGCCAAATGGCATCCTTCTATATGCGAAAGTTCCCCACTTAGTGTGGAAAGTGGTCTTAAGACAGTCTTCTTCGGCTACTAATACCTGATTGTAGCTAGAGAAACCATCGAGAAGAGAGAATAGTTCAGATCCCGACACCATTTGAATGATTTGTTCCATTGAAGGGACGGGGTAGTTGTCTTTATCCGAAGCTATGTTCAAATTTCTAAAGTCTACACATAGCCTTATCTCTCGTGACTTCTTTCTTACGGGCACTAAGTTAGCAACCCACTCAGAATGCTGGACCTTAAAGATTATTTTAGTGTCCATGAGTTTCTTTAATTCCTTTTGAATCAGAGGCTCCAAAGTAGGATGCATCCTTCTTAACTGCTGCTGAAATGGCTTGACACCCACTTTCATCGGTATAACATGCTGAATAATGCAGATGTCATACGTTCTCAGATCTTCATAGGTCCATGCAAAAACATCCTTATATTCCTTAAATAGTTTGATGAACCTATCTCTTTCTCCTGGTGAACAGCATTTTCCAAGGTTGACAAATTTTGGTTCTGCCTTGGTACCCAAATTGACCAACTCATGTTACATCGATGAACTGTTAGTTTTGGTGTTAGCTAGCCTTTTGAACTTATTTTGAAGATCTAACAGCATTTCAAGGGACCTTACCCCTTTGGGGATGAAATTTCCTTTCTCCACATCCTTCTACAACAAATCAGCATCATGTTCTTCTTCATCTATCGCAGCTCCTTGGAAGCTATCTTCGTTCATTAGAAAACTGATAATCTGTTCGTCATCATCGAAGACTCTAAAGTTTGTGATGTTATTGGGAACGGAGGGCCTGAAAATTAATTCAATTGAGCATTTGTTGTTAGATGGCACCAATCTAGAAGCGGATGTTGCTAACAAATCAGCTGCAAAATTTTGCAATCTAGGAATAGATTTTATATTGAAAGCGTCAAAATTCATAATTAAATCCCATACCTCATCCTGATAACCCTTCAAATGAGGTGAGAGACAATGAATGGTGTCCCTTACCTACCTTACAACTATCTCTGAGTCACCAAAAAACTTCAGGTACTTAACATTTAAACCAATGGCCTTCTTTAATCCCTGTACTAAAGCTTCATATCCTGCCGTGTTGTTAGTACAATCAAACTCTAATCTACATGACAAAAAATACTTGTTTCATTTTGGATCCATCAGAACACAACCGGCTCTGGATCCTTCCATAGTTTTAGAACCATCAAAGTATAATGTCCAAAAAATATCTTTCGATTCAGCTAAGTTAGTATCTCTATGATCTAATTCAGTGACTAAACTAACTATATTACAGTCAATATCATCAGTCCGAGAGAAATGAAGGAGATCGGACTGTTCATCAGATTCATGGATGATGGGTTCAGACTGATAATTACCGGGATCAATTTCTAAGAAATAATTCCCAATAACCGAGGATGAGAAGGTTACAGCCTTATTTTTTTCCTCTAATTGAGTTACATTTTGCTTCATGTGTGGTTCTCTCAGGACTTTAATTTGATTCTACCTGTTCTGATAAGGCAACCACAGATGAGACCAATCAGTGGCAAAGTAACCATTCGGCTTGGTAGACCAGCCCCTACTTAAGATCAGACCATAGGCTTCAAGAATATCAACCACCATTATGTCAATAAATTGACAGACTCTAGAGTCGGCTGATAATCTAATGAGAACATCTTTCATCTCCCCAATCACTTTGACCGCAGTCCTATCTAACTGGATAATTTGGGCCGGAGATGGCACAGGTTGCCTGTTAATTTTTTTACAAATTGACAGTGGCATGACATTTGAAGATGCCCCAGAATCTACCAAACAGTTGTGAACATTATGATTGAAAATTTCAAAGGTCAATAGGAATGGCAATGTTTGAGATTTAGATTTACCGCCGATACTAGCCTCATTAATCTCGGGATCTTCTTGAGAGCCTGTTAATGGAGTGTTGATCTGGGGTTGTAGAACATGCAACAGCTTGTCTCATTGGAGAGGCAAACTGCACATGTCAAATATTGACACATTTTCTTTAACTTTCTTTATATCCTTGATAATGTCATATCCTATATCAGACTCGTTCCCAATTCAGGCTGGATGATCTGTTTTACTCATCATGACCTTAGGTGGCTGAACTACGGTGTCAACATTTGGTGGTTTGGCCGTTGTTTGGTTAACTTTAGGCTGCGGTGGAATGATTGTTATATGCATCCTAGGTAGTTCTTTTGAAACTTTAGGCTTAGGAGGAGCCGATTTTGGCACAGGGTCCGTAACAGGAACTTTACTACGAGTAGCAACGTTCACGGTAGAGGGAAAGCTTTCTATGGGATCCTCTTCTGCTAATTCAGTCATAGGTACCCAATCCCATAGCACCATAGTAGTGTCTGGGGTTGGTTCCTCTAATTCAGGGCTCGATTCCTCTAAAGAATCATCTTGGTCTGGGATCTGTGAATCCAGCATTTGGTTCATGACTAAACTCATGGAGTTAATCCATTGTGGGCAACTCTTTTCCAAATGCAGTTCTTGATGAAAGGTATAGAAGTTTTCCATCCCGATTTCATTGAGGTTTAAAACAGGGAAAGTATTCATGGGTGGATGAGGTTGATCGCCATCTTCCCTCTTTTTACAAAATGGCTTGAAAGGTTTCCGAGATGTACTAGCAGCCTTATCTTTCTCGAGATCAACAATCTTATTGGACAACTTCTGCATCATCTTGACTACATTTTCCATGTCTGTAGATGACTCTTCTTTACCTCTAGAGAGCAGCAAGGGTTTTTTGCTGGCTGCTGGCTTTGGTTCTGCATCTAAGGCATGTTTAGCAATGCTATCAGCTTCTTCTTCTACCTTTCTGGCTTCTTCAAAGTTCTCTATCAGGGTAGTTTTCTTAGATCTTTTCACGAACATTGCTATGGGTCCTTCAAGAGTTGTTGTATAATATTCAATCAGAGATTCCTCTGCTGGTTTGTTTGCTTCACTGAAATTATTTAAAAGCATTGTGAATCTTTGATTAAAGTCTTGAACCTTTTCTTTCTTTTCCATTCTCATGGATAAGAGTTCTTTCATAAGTGTAGCCACAGTCTTTTGGTTTCCATACTTCTTCAAAAAACAGTTTTCGAATTCATCCCAACTTGAGATTGAGCTAGGTTGTAGGCTAAAATACCAGGATGATACTTTCGGCCCGAATGTGTATGGAAAAATACTACAGACTACATCTTCATGTTGCACGTTCAAAAGATTCAGAGCTAAGTAGAAACTCTTTAGATAATCTTCGGCTGAAATGGCCTTCCCTGGGTCGAATTTAGGCAGGACCTTCTCTGGATTTTTTGGAAGATTGTGGAAGGGCCCAGCTAGATTCAACGCTCCCCTTGCTCTCCAAGCAGGTATAGCCATGTTTCTATGTGGAGAATATCATGGAGAATTGTAAGGTGAATTCTATGGAGTATTCTTTGGAGTAATAAGTTCTCCAAGACTTTCTTGATCTAAAATATTTTCTGGGTTTTCAAGATCTACCTTGTTCAGAGGGTCTACAATTTCTTCTAAGGTTAAATTTACAATCTCTTAAAAATTTTGCACAAGAATCGAATCACGGGTGTATTGTCGCTCTTTTCTAGGGGTACTTGTCCTAGGGAGAAAATTCACCACGTTTAAACCACCTAGTTGTCTAACGTAGGATCGTGTATCCCTCCTCAAGTCTTCTATTTTTGTAAAAGGTACAGCGTACAATGCTTCTTGAGGCTCAGGATCAGAGACAAGGCTTTCTTGATTTGCTACTTCAAGATTTGGGCTGTCTGAAATTCCTCCTTTAAGCGGGTTTTCAGTAACATTTATGACAGTGGGATATTTTCCTTTATCAGCCATGCACTTTCAGGCCCTCCTTCTAGCGCAAAAAACTGTTGATACCCCAGAGATCGCAGCATCAATCAGAAAGGGATCCTCCCCGGTAGACTATCCCAATTAGATTGTCCACCGTTTGGTGTGGGGAATCCATTCGATTAGCGGTTCCGACAACCGTGGGTTTGGAGATTTGCTTCAGTTACACCGGTTATGGCCCGATCCACCGTTCTTTTGATTTTTTATGTTTTATAATGATATGCAAATGCCTAGCCTAATTTAATCTAAATGCAGAACTGGAAAACAAATCTATGTTTAAAACTGAAAATAAATCTAAACTATCCCTGCAAGGAGCAAATTGAAAGGATGAGTAATGTGTTGGAAGAGTTATTTAAAATAAAACAGACAGACATTAAATCTTAAAGATAAATCCACAGCAGAATCATGAGATATTAGAAGATAGCTTCTAATACAGATATAACATATTCTATTACTCATGAAAGAGAGAAATTATTTGCACAGAGAAAAGCAAGATCATTCAATACAAAGAAATAATTCAAGATAGTAAAGAAAGATCTCACAGTAAAGTATAGAAGCCACAGAAATAATCCAAGATACATCCAAACTCCATTTCCATGCAAAAGACGTCCTCTCCAGGCTCTTATTATGTAGATTTTATTTTCTTGAAACAAGTGCAAGATAGCTCGTACAGGTTCAGAAAATTATTCTCCTGCCAAAAGTCCTCTACATTGCTTCCTAAACTTCTATTTATAATATTACAAAATGCCCTTTGGGCTACCACCTGGCTCTTTACACTTGTCACCTACAGACTTTTACCCTTTTAACAGACAAAAATGTGACCCTTTCTTAAACAGAAAATTACTTAAAAAAGAAAAGGACAGCTCTCCAATGGCTCCACGTTTTTATACATATGAAAGCCAAATTACAAAATATAGGAATTAATGCTTTAATATCAGCGCATTCACTCTTGGGCAGGCGCTCCAGCTGGGAGAGAAGCACTCGAGATAGCTGGTACTGTTGCTGCTGCTGGGAGAGAAGAAATCAGGCTGGTTGTTACTTTTGCTACTACTGGGAGAGAAGAACTCGGGCTGGTTGTTGCCTCTGTTTTCTTTTCCTCTTCTACAATGTAACTAAACCATATACCAGTATCTCTTATAACTACATTTGCTGAGGCAGGGAGTAATATTTTCTGGGAAGTTATATCTTTACCAAGCTCTACTCCAATACCTTGAATTTCTGTTACTGTTGCTTGGTGTATTTCCTTAAGCAGATGATTGTGTATTGATGACATCCCAATATAATGATGGAGATCATCAATGGCTAAGACATCAATCTTCTTTACATATTCTGTTTGCATGCCCAGCTCTTCCTTCAGGTCAGATAAACATTTTTCTTTGCCCGGGAAATCATCAAGGGACTGAGGGAAACTCAACTTGCATTTGTCATGCACTTCATGGATTCTTTGATAAAGACCGTTACTTTTATCCATTGTCCCTCGGATCTTGGCCATTATCTTAATGCTACAGTTTCTGCAAAATTCCAAAAGGGTTATGTCTTCATTAAAACCATCTACAGATTTGAATGGGAGATGCTTGGGAAAATCCACTTTTCCTTCTCTCCATTCTATCTGGCTCAGGATGTTTTCCTTAACCCGAGTATATTTAGCCTTAAGCCTATTGGCCTCTACATTAACTTCTTTTAATCTAACCACCATGGCCTTGAGCTTGCATACTTCCTCAGTAATTAGTTCCTGTGTGTCATGGATTTGCTTTAGGATGCTACAGGACAGCTCATGGAAAGGAGACATATCTATCGCTCTGCCTTCTACTTGCACTAATTGCTCAACCAATACCTGCTTATCTGCCTCTAGATGGGATACTTTAGCTTCTGCATCGTTCTTTTCTTCTTCTAAGATCATCATTTGGACCGCCATGTGCTCCTTTTCTTCTTCCAAAAGGTTATACTTGTCTGACAATTCCTTGTGTTCAACAGATAGGCGATTATACCTATTCACTACGAGATCTCTGTAAGCCTACTCGTTAGCCATAGTGTGTTGTAACATGCGAGCTCTCCTCTTTGTCGACTCAACTTCTTTAACTATATCGGCCACATTGTCCAGCGTTGCTTTTGCTGTCTCTACAGTGGTGGATGCCATAGCTAAGGGAGCCTTATTTGTATTTTTCATTACTGTGGTCTCCCAGTGGGTAACAATATCTTCTTGGAAGAGTCTCTTTATCCTCTCTTCCGATTTAAGGACCATTGCCTTCCTCTTCTTATCATAGACAAATTCATCCCATCTAGACATGGTATGCTCTTCTGATGGAGTGTAAGGGATGATTGGGAGATCTATAATATTTATTTCTGCTTACGCGGGTGGGGTCTGGACTACTTGAGCTGAATCTATTCCCACATTTTGGGTACCAGAGACACCTGCTTGTGCTGTGTCCGCCTCCACATTTTGAGTGCCAGAGACACCTACTTGAGATACATCTATTTCCATATCTTGGGTGCCAGAGCCACCTGCTTGGGCATCTTCAACTGCCTTGAGTTATTCTTCTGTCTTTTTCCTCACTTCAGCTTGTTTCCCTCTCTCTTCTTCTTCAAATTGCGGCTGATTCTCATTTCCTTCCACCTGCTTCGCGTCTTCGACTTCTTTCTTCTGTTGGGCGTCCTCAACTTCTTTCTGCAACCTTTCATTTTCTTCTTCTTGCTACAATATTGCCACTTCAGCAACTTGCTGCAATCTTGCAATTTCAGCCTCTTGCTGCAACCTTGCTTCCTCTTTTAACCTTTGTTCTTCTTGGGCTCGGGCATCAGCTGCTTCTTTCTCTTTCTGCAGGCTGGTTTTTTGGGCCTTGGTAGAGCTAGAGCTTGCTCCACTACCTTGGCGACAAATTTGCAGCTCAGTCATGTTGCTGATGCCTCTGAATGCCTCTTCCTAGACATCATAATAATGAGCGTACTCAAAATGAGCATAAATTTCCTTGCAATGCTCGGCAACTTTTCCCTGCCTATCATTCCTATGGAAAATTACTTCGCCGAAGTGGAAAGCTTTCAGTTGTTGAACAAACTCCTCGGCTGATGCAACCCCTGAGAATTTGTAAGCTCCTATACAGAAGGGTAAAGGAGGGAAAGAAGCCTTATGCTGCTTGTTAAGCACTGCTCCAATTCCATCTAGGAAAATTTGTCTCACTGCTTCCTTGAGGACTACATAGTCAGTAGCATACCTCGGCAAAATATATGGAGCTTTAGTCTCTCCAAACATCCTGATGTAGGTGCCTTGCTCTAAAAAATAAAAATCTCCATAGTTTTCCAGGATCTCCATGGCATTTTCCGACAGACAGTTGGGCTCTTCCTTGAATATCTGCTCATATAGGGGCATGATGAACCCCTCACAGATGAGCTTATAGCTGGCTCTGTAATTTTGAGCCGACATCATCTTGTAAGTAGTGTAGACTGGGGTATTGGCTTTATCCCATGTGCAACCTAAGCTGGGGAAAGATAGCTTGGCCAAAATACAGTCAATGAGATATGAAGACATGTAAAATTCTGAATTTTTTAAGGCCAGACCTTCTCTTGCAGCAGCCACCATTGATGCCAAATTGTCCGACAGGATAGTAGCCCAGTCAAACACTGTTCCTTTGAATGCTACGAAGTGGATGATGGGGACCCACTGTATCCTGTATACAGTGCCATCGGGCATGCCGAAAATTCTGCATAACATCAAGGCGATTAACCTGAAAGGAGGCCTTAGATTCTGAACATCATATTCGTCATTACCTCTCTTTCCTAAGTGCTTTCCTACGACCAATAATTTTTTGGCCATTTCAATATTGTTCATCTGGCCCAACCATTCATCACTCAGAACTTGCTGGGGACGTGAGAATTTATAGGTTGCGGCAAGATATGCTGGGTGGAATGAGGCGATGGCTACTCTCCCGCTGTCATGTAATACTCTTGTCTCCACATTAATATGCTCCAGTATCCACCCGATCACTTCAGAACATGGGAAAAATTCAGGGCGGGTAGAAGCTCTAGCTATGCCTGAAGTTCTGATGTTGTGGTAGATCTGTTCTTCCTCTAGTAACATATCCGGGATATCTTGGTCCCGGATGATCCTGTAAATATCACCCCAGCGGACTTCGGGAGGAATGCCGGTGGTACACTTAGTATCTTGGAATGTAGTTTCAGTCCCAAGTAGTACTGGCTCTGGTTCCATCATTTTAGCCTTCTTCCTACCACCTTTTGGCATCTTGGCTTATCCCTGCTAGCAACCAAATACAAGTCATTATAAAAATGTGCAACCTGCTATGAGATTTTAACAAAGATAAGGACCAATTCAACATGCTAAAACATAGACAAATTCTGAAGTTGTGTGTTGGGGAAGCAAAATAAATCACTCCAAACAAGAAATATAGCTCTGAGACTTTCTTATCCTACGGAAACAAAGTTTGGAATGTTCCCGAAAGGGAATGCATACGACGTGGAAATAACCTGCTTCCCATCTAGCCCTAGGAGAGAGGGTATCCTTCATCGTTGCACCCCTAATGGTCAATAGCTTGTGAGCTTGGATTGAAACACTCTTACGAAGAAACAAGGAACCTCCTTCTACATTTATCAAAAGGTGATGGGATTCAGCTGACCACTACGGTTATTAGTAACATTTAAGAGGCGTTGTGTGTTCATTTCAAATTTGGAATGATGGTGACGATGCCTGGAATATGGCTGGTGAAACACTCGGGTGATTACAGTTTTGGCTTTTAGTTGGTAGAGCGAGAAACCCATGGGGCCTTCACGGCTTTTAAAGACAAAAATAACGATATATGCAGCTAATGTCTATCGGCCACGTTCTAGACGAAAAGAAAAACTCAAAGGTAATCTGACATGGAGATGAGACAAAAATAGCAGTTAGAAACCTACCTGGCATCGTGATAGTGGCTGAGTGTGGTGGATGCGGTCGTGGGCGAGCTGAGCTAGAGTGGTCTAGCGAGGTCTCCCAATGACGTTTGTTTAATCAAAAACTATCATTGTGACTGAAACAAACCCCCACCGTCCTTTTAAATGAGTTAGACACGTGCGGCATTTAATCCGGTGGATGGTGCATTTAAAACGAGTTTTAATTTTTTGTACGTTGCGGTCTTTTCAAGCCGCCTTAGCAGTTGTGCGTGACCATCATTTGCGGGGCGGATTTTTGAGCTTCACCCTCAATTGTGGAACATTATGGTGAATGGCCTCGGCATTTCGGAAGAGATTGGCGAATCCTTCTGAAACATAACCTTGTTGAACTTGTCGCGAGTGGTTTCGCTGAGTCGTCCAGCAGTTTCGGGAGGACATAAGATTTCTTTCCGCAATTCTCGATGGATATAGGTCAATCACTTCCACAATTGCGGAACAATTTCACGAAGGTTTCCACCGTTTCGAAGAGAATTGGCAAATGGCTCCCGCAACTTGAATAATTCCTAAGTCTCTCCACGGGGTTTCGGGAGAATAAGGTGAACAGTCCCGCAGTTTCGGAAGGGAAACACAAATGGTTCCGCTGTTTCGAGAGGGGTTTCTGAAATGGTTCCGCAAAAAGCCTAAGTCTTTGGTGGGGTTTCAGAAAGATAACATGAAGGCTTCCATAGTTGCGGAAGGATTTCGCAAATGGCTTCCGTAATTTTGGAAGGGAAACCTAAAAGGTTCCACCGTTTCGGAAGGCTTTCGCGAATAGCTTCCACAACTTCGATAAAAAAGACTTAAGATTTTTTGAAAAGAGACTAAGTCATTCGGCAGCCCCAGGGAGGATTTGCGAATGACTCCCGTAGTTTCAGGAGGATAAGCTGAATGGTTCTGCAACTGTGGGAGGATAACCCAAATAATTCCGCAAACTTTGAGAAATAGCTTCTAAGTCTTTTGAGCAGTTTCGGGAGGCTTATACGAATGACTCCCGCAGTTTCGAGAGGACAAGCTGAATGGTTCCGCAACTGCGGGAGGATAACTCAAATAACTTCCGCAGCTTCTGAGAAATAATTTCTATGTCCTTTTCGAGAGGCTTATGCAAATGGCTGCCGCCGTTTCGAGAGGGAAACCTGAATGGTTCCCGTGGTTTCGAGAGGACAAGCTGAATTCTTCCGCAACTGCGGGGGCTTTCTTAAATGGTTCCACAACTTCAGGAAGATTTCACAAATTTTACCCTTAGAAGAAAAACTTGGAATTCTCAAAGCAGGATTTTCAGTTGAAAACAAAGTAAAAAGGAGAATTGACCTCTTAAGGCAGTCTTCCTAGAAAATAAAAGGAGGGGCCCCAATATGTACAAAAATTTTGGGGGGGATGTTGCTGCAACAACATTTCCATGATTGGTGTCCTCCACAATCTGCTTTATGGAATCCATTCATTGTTTATTGAGCTTCATTTTCCAATAGGCAATTTATCAATATACCTCCAAGGTCCTTCCAATACAAGTATTGGTTCATACTTCAGAACTTTGCAGCTTTCAGTTTCACAGATCTAGCTCTTGTTTTACTCAATCCTGCAAGGGCTTATAGATTTTGCAATACATATACAATATCAATGTACCATGGAGACATATAATAATCTGGCATTACCTGTATCCCTATGTCAAGCTGGTTTGAATGATTGGTCAGGAAATTGAGTTGTAAAGATTCACAATTAGCATCTTTCATCATTTTGGCAAGTCATTGTCCTTTAATCAACTTGGAAGGCTTGATTTCAAGATCATACTCCAATAATACAACAATCCACTTTTCTCTCTTCCCTTTTGGATTTGGTTGGGTAAGAATTCTCTTCACTACATTAGTTGGGACATATGCAACAGTGTGTGAATGAATAATGTACACTCTGAAATATTTCAAATATTTTACCAAGGAATAGGCTTGCTTTTCCATGATATCATATTTCAACTCTCCATATCTAAATACCTTACTGAAAAATGCTATCGGTTGCTCAACATTTTGACTATTTTTCTGCAATAGGACTCCAGCTATAGTATGCTCAGATGCATAAGAGAATACTAGAAAATATCTAGTGAAATCTGGACTTGCCAAAATTGGAGCTTCAGTGATGGCCTTTTTAATACCTTTGAAATATTCTCTAGCACCCTCTGTCTATTTTATTTGACTCTCCTTCTTTAGCATGTCAGTAATATTTCTCAATATTTCAGCAAAGCTGGGAATGAATCTCCTCAGGAAACCTACTTTCCCAATAAAGGACTGCACTTCCTTCTTGCTCCTAAGATCCTCCACCTTTAAAATTTCACTGACCTTCTTTGGATAGATCTTAATACCATCCTTCAAAATAATATGTCCAAGCACTTTCATTTCTTCTAGTGCAAAATTAGATTTTCTGGGGTTTAGTGAAATACCATATTTTCTGCATTTTTTAAAGACTTTCTCCAAGTGCTTGATATGTTCCCTGTCAGACCTGGAATAAATAGTGATATCATCCATGTAAACAACTACAAATTTATCCTTTTCTTCTACAAAAGCGATGTCCATAGCACACTAAAATTTAGCTCCTGCATTCATCAGCCCAAAGGGAATTATGGAATACATGAATGCACCCCATGGTGTAGTAAAAGCAGTCTTCTCTTGGTCCCCTGGGCATACTTTAATATGGTTATAGCCTGAGAACCCATCCATAGTTGAAACCCTTTCAGACCCTACCACCCTTTGCAAAGTGTGCTCCATCTTTGGTAAGGGGTAATTGTCCTTCAAAGAAACCCTATTGAGATTTTGAAATCAATACAAAGCCTAATTTCACCGTTTTTCTTTCTAACAGGCACCAAGTTAGCCACCCATTTTGAAAACCTCAAAGTTACAATAATCTTAACATTGAATAATTTATTGATCTCTTTTTCTATCACAGGAAACAACTTGGGGTTTACTCTTCTCAACTTCTTCCTGAAAGACTTTTCTCCAGGTTTTATTGGGATGGTATGCTATATGATAGAGGTATCATACTCTTTCAGGTCTTCATAGCTCCAGGAAAATACATCTTTGTATCTCTTCATCAAATTGACATATTTTTCTTTCTCTTTTGCAGGTAATTTCTTGGACAACTTTACGATTCGTGGTGCTTCTTCAGTACCTAAGTTTTGATCTTCAACGGCACCATTAGTAGGCTTACCTTTAGGATCCTTAGCAACGTCATTCCAATAAAAAAGATTCTCTAGGGGAATCAATCTTCTTGGAATAAAATTGCTCTTCAACTGAATTATGTCTTTTCCTCCTAACATGTTCTGCCATTCTTTGTTTTCAGCCTTTTCATCTTCACTTGATTCATCATCTTGGAAGCTCTCCAAATTTTCATTTTCTGTATTAATCTGAGCATTCACGAATTTGTCAGACATTTCCAAAAACCTCTTTATTTGCAAATCATCATCGAAAAACTGCCAGTATTTGGAGTTATCTTGTATTGAGGGCCTATTTATAATCTCAACTTCATAATTTTTCTGGGAATAGATAGGATCCTTGAACCCACTAGCAGTTGTAGCCAAAGAATCTGCTACCTAATTGTCCATTCTGGAAACCACTCTGATTTTGTGTTCTGTAAAGTAATTGCCAAACATGTCCCAAACCTCATTCCTATATGCTCTCATTCTAATTTGTTTGGTTTAGTAACTATCATTCACCTGATTTACCACAAGATCTGAGTCCCCAAATACTTCTATTCTCTTTTCTTCCATGTCTTTCAAATCCTGCAAACCCAACAACAAAGCCTCATATTCATCCACATTATTAGTACATTCAAAAGTCAATTTATAAGACAAAACTTTAAACTCTCTGACTGGCGATATAATCCAAACACCTGCCCCAAGCCCATTTTTACTTAGAGACCCATCAAAGTACATAGTCCACAACCCTTCTTCATTTTGTCTCTTCTCCAAGGCTTCTTGTATTTTTTCAAATTCCTTATCCTCCTTAAATTCAATCTGTACAGGAACTTCAAGATCAGTGTGTGGTCCATCATTGAAAAATATAGAAGATCCCAAATCATTCTCAACAGAATAAATAGGATGATTTTCAGGCTTATCTGGACTGCTGACCACATAGGCTAATCTCTTTTCTCTATATAACCTTCTGTTACAGCTAATCAAGGTTATAGTGGCATATGAAAAATCCATTTGCATAATTCCTTTCAATTTTGATGCCCAAAACCTTAATAACAACATGCCAAACTTTGCAGGAACGTCAACTACTACAACATCCATCACAATGCTCTTAGCTGGAAGTTGTGCCAGGGTTACCACCATGTCTTTTATCAATCCCATACATATGAAATTTCTAGAATCAAAAGAATACAGGTCTTTGTAAGGTCTAGTAACCTACAACACTAGACTTTCCACTACTATCCTCGGCATTAGATTATGAGATGCACCAGAATCTAGCATGGTGTTGTGCAAAATCATATCATAGATATTTACACTTAGATAAAAAGGAGGAACTTCCTCTTCATCTGTATTTTCAATTTTAGCTCCAAAGACAATAGTAGGGGAGTCATCTGTTACTTCTAAAATATCTGGTTGATGATCTCCTTGATTCCTGACCAATTTTGTAATTTATTCTCTATTCCCATTGTTCCCCAACAACTCATTAAAGGGGATAGAAATTTTGACCTTTGATAATTCTGACTTCAAACTAAAGGATGAAATTGGTCTATCTATATCAATGGGCCCTAACTGTTTACTTTCCTTGGGCAATTGTTCCTTATTTTTTAGGTTCTTCTGCACACTAGCATCCTTCTTCTTTTCTTTTTGTTTTTTTGAATTATGTTGGGTGTTGGAAAGTTGGTTTGGACCAAGCTTTCCTTTATTTTTTATTACATCATGATTTGTCAGTTTTAACTTTCTCTTAAAATCATCAATGGCATTCTGATATCCTCTATGATATTGTTATGAATCTACCTTTGAAATATGACTGTCATCCTCTTGAGTGAAAAAATTATGCTCTTCTTCCGTTAAATGTATTTCAGAATCAATATCTTCAAAGTGGTGAATCTGGTTATTCATTGAGTCTTATTGTCCTTCCTCATCAACCAAATTTTCTGGGAATGGTGGTCTTATTTGTTGGCCTTCAAGGTTTCTTTGGTTTCTTTAAGGAAAAGGGGGTCTTCTAAAATTTGGATTTCTTACTTTATTTTCAGGTTGCTCTCTGTTGGGTGTTCTATTATCTAGGGCTAACCTATCCATCAATTTCTCGATAGTCTTCATCATCATTTCAAATTTAACATCACTTGTAGAGGAAGAAGCAGAAGTGGATGGTTAGTTTTCTGGTCTTCTCTTATCTGCCTCTACTCTTTTTTTTAATTTTCCTGAAGCCATTAAGTTTTCTTCAACTTCTAAAGCATCTTTAAACATATCAGGAAATTTGATAGACTTTCTCTCTCTCAACATACAAGAAAAATCTCCATCAAAAGCATCTGCATAGTGTAGTTTAGCAGCCCCTACTAATGGTTTTATATCAACAGGAATTGCATTGTAAATCTTCATAAATCTGCTAGAAAATTCCTGAACTAATTCAAAGTTCCCTTTATTTAAACCATTGTAATGAGATAATATTTGTATAGGGATCTTCTTTGCCTCCCATCTATCCAAAAACAGGGTCTGAAAAGCTTCAAAGGTAAGGATAGATGCTGTTGGTAAATCCTTAAACCTTTTGTTTGCCTCCCCTAACAAACTCTGAGAAAACAAACTCATTTTCACATCATCATTATCTACTTCTTCCAAGTCAATGAAATCTTCAAATCTCTCCATATGTTGTCTTGCTATAAAATTTCCATCTCCATCATATAAAGAAATTCTCTGTGAGTAATTCTGAGGGAGATCATGCAAAGCAGCTGGCAAAGCTAAGGGTGCAAACCTAGTTTCCATTGGTCTAAGTGGATTCTATGCTATAGGAGGGTTCTGGGGAGGATTTTGAGGATTTTGAGGAGGATTATGAAAAAGGTTTGTAGTATGAAGCTAAGGGGTTTTGAAGTGAGGGTTACTTTCTTCAGCTTTTACAGTGTTTTGCAAGTTATACCACAAGGGATCTAGCAAGTATGACTCAAACCTATTTGGATTGGTTTCTATTTGCTTTAGGTCTGAATCTGATTTTGATTTTACTAAAGAATTTCCAATACTTACTTATAAATCTAGATCTTGAAAACCATAAAACTATTCTTGAGATAAAAACTTTTTAGTGTTAGAAGTGCTAGCCTTTTCTTTTCCATTTCGATGTCTAAACAAATTTTCTGGGCTTTCCACACTTTGCAAAATTTCAGAATTAGGATTACCTCTTGTATGGATCCTTCTAGAGGCCAGGATGCCTTCTGAAACCTTCTATGGAAATCAACATGGAGTCACTAGGGAAAATCTACAACCTTCTGAATATGTTGGAATTTGTGTTTTCCAACAGAAATCCTTCTCTCCTTGAAATCTAGAATTCGTTGTCATTTCTCCCAGGGATAATACAACTTTCGCATCCCCAAAAGCAGCGCCAATTATGTTAGCACTCAAATTGTACCACAGGTTGTAAAAAGGACATTTCAAGGTAACCACAAAACCAAGCTTTAGGAAAGAAAGATGGCTTCTTTCTTTCAAAAGAAGGATCTCTCACTGATTGTTTAACAAGGCCAGATATGTGAATAAGAATTAAATTCATATTTTTTGTTTGGTTGAAACAAGGTAAGCATTCATTGGGCAATGGAGTCAAAATAGCAAATATATCAAATTACAGTGATATGGCATGGAATTTTATAGCAAAGGAAAGGTAGTTACTCATTTACAGTCAAATTGTTGTTGTCTGGTGATAAAGAAGAAATGAAGAACAGTCCATTAGCATGTGCATCTAACAAGGATGAATCCAATGCTAACTTTAGTAGAAAGATTTGTGAATATCTGAAAACAATAGACAGCACATACATATATGAATTCTACACTATCAAACACTTATTTCAGACATGAAAAAGATAACAAAATGGAATAGATAACAAGGGACACATTCACATGAGGAAAGAAGATATAGACTGTAAAGTAAATAACACTGGAATCTCTGCAAAATGCCAGCCTCGGGTCTGTAATTTCTATCAAAGATAGATCTCAAATACAAAACTCAAGTTCTCACGGGTTCCAACCCCTTTTCTTCTCTATTACATATGATTATATAGGTGTAGACAACGCTCAGGCTCGAGTCACCCTAACAAAAAGTTGTTATAACTATGGTGACACCTATACAGACAAGTCCACCACCTTTGAAAATCAGTTACAATAGAAACAACAAAAGCTGACAAGTAGGCTTAGATTCCTTTTACATGTGTCAATGAATATTTACTAACTAGTAATAGACCCCAGTAAATAAGCAAAAGCCTAAGTAACTAATTCTTCAAGATGCAAAATCTCCACGATCTCCAAAATCTTTATGCATGTAGTGTTAGCTTGGATTTACCATATTTCTCCATAGTCTTCCATTGGTCAGTAGATATCAAATCTAACGTGGCCGCCTCCTTTAGCAATACTTGTAATTATGTATGATCATCTCTGTATGAATAGATATGAAGGTGTGCACAAGGCTCTTTCAAAACCAAGACCAATTCAAACTCCCTTGTCAACTTATCCACTATTGTTTTGCCAGGTAATGATTGGGTCATGTCAGCAAAGTCTTCATGATTCATCCTACATTCCATCAACATGTCTTGACATTCTTTTTGAGTCAACATGGTACCATGTTCTTCCCAAAACAGTGGAATCCCTTTCTTAAACAATGGATCAAACATATCCCTAAAGAGCTTCAATTGGTGTGCCATAATATCTATTCTAGCCTGAACTGTAACTAGCTGTTGATGTTTGTCTATAACATTCCTATTCCAAATGATGGTGGATATTTTGTCCTTTATGCATGATGCTTTCACTTCGCCCTTAGTTAATCCATTCAAAAACTCTATGGCATTTTCAGCGCATTCAATAGGCTTCTTATTCAATTTTTCCTTCACTGCTGTTACACTTTGCTTGGCCAATTTAATCATAGCCTCCTTGTCCAAAACAAAATAAATATAGCGTCTTAATTTGTTTGCTTCAGCTATAACATCATCCGAGAGAACATATTTCTCCTTCTGCAATGATGTTTGACCTATGTCCTGCTTCATTAATTCATCATATTTAACCTGTAACTCTAGGTACTTAGCTTCCCAAGTCTTCCTCTCTGCTCTTCTTCTGAAACTCTGCTTTCCAGATCTGTGTTCTACTTCTGCAACATTTCTAGCTGTAATTCCTTCAGACTTACCTGTGCCATTGCTTGAAAAATGGTGAAATCTCCATATTCAATGGAGGAAGAGGTAATCATACTCTCCAACTCCTTACGTTTCTCTTGCAATTTATTCTCCAAATATTCAGCTTTAGGCTTTAGATTCTTCTCGCTTTCCACTATATGGGACATATCCCTTTGACACTACTTTTCTTTCTCTTCAAACTTCAACAACCTGGATTTACAATCTGTTAATTCACCTTTCGAATCTTCTTTTTTCTTCTCCTGGGGATAGTATGTTGGGGATTTTCCCCGAAGACACAGATCCCAAACCTATGAGTGGAATTCGATTACGTTGACTCCCACAAGTACACGTGGCCATTGTGGACCTGTCCATGGTGGCCATGCATGCACGGGGGCCTCTGGATGAAAAATGCACCCCTTTAGTGAATCTGCAATGGCCATCACTGACAAAAACCGTAGCTTTGGAGATGGCCAATTGGCACTACTTCTGGGCCTTCAAGGCATGTTATGGGGGGTCCTCTAGCTGAAACCCAGTGTCCCGAACCCACCGGAATCGACGGATTTGCAAACCGAGCCACGGTTCCGGTGCTACGAGCATTCTAGTCGTGCACCTCGAGGCCATTCTAGTGGTGATAACAAATTTATTGTCTATTGAGTCTGATACTACATCGAGGAGCCGCTCAACAAACTTTGAGATAGAAAACTCTATAATTTTAGGATACTGATCCAACCACTCATACGGTTTCTCACCTTCGCAAGGATCTAAATTTATAATTGCCTTCTGGGTATATTCATGCATGTAATAATATTTTGCAACACTTCCAAGCTCCCCAGACCATTTGGTTAGCCACAATATGTGCGACTCCTTTGACGAAAGATAAATTCTAGTGTGGGCGATAGCATTTGAAACACTAGCAAAAACTATGTTGTTGGAAGAACTTACATATTTCAACAAAGGAGTGCTTTGCAGGTGACTTGAAAATCCCTTCCAATTTTCAGCAATAAAACAAAGAAGTTCAAAGTACAAATTTCCAGGCAAGCTTGTCAACCAATTAGACAACTGAATATAGGGAGATAACCACTCCCAAAGAGTTCAAGCTATTATAAAACTCTTGTCTATTAAGATAAGGATGGACTATGTGTACATTACGAGAATATAGATGAATGAAGTCGCTTTGATGAACTTGTCCTCTTGCTTTCTCCAGAATGTGTTTAAAAGCAGGGAGTATTGTTCAAGCTTCTATTGGATTACATAAACGTTTATTCCCAAAGATGACATCACATAAAACCACTTCCTTAGCTTTCAATTGGGTTTGAATGGCATCTCTGACTTGTGTTAGCTGTGGATAATGAGGAATATGAAAGGGAAGGTACCTATCGACCCAAGTTTTCGATGATAGAGGTGAATTACCACTTATCAGAGCATGAAATGCTGAACAAAAGGATAATGGAACACAACGAAGGGTTCTATGCCCCCGTCAGGTATCCAGCAGGTGTCCCTGAAGGCCTTTTGGATGCGTGATGAAACGAGGCATAGAATGAAGACCGTGGCTCGGATCGACGAACCATCAACTCCATTGGATTCAGTATGCCAGGATTGTGCTAGGGGTGCCCCTCCCCTCCGGTTTGGTGGCCCCGGTGTCATCTTGTACGTACATCTTGGAAACTAAGGTTTTACTCAGTGAGGGAGTGTGCACTTTTTGCACATGGGGGTCAACTTTTGTAAATCATCCACCGGGCACTTGTGGATAGCGTTCCCATCCCCAACCCACCTAGACACACTTGCATGACTCCCTGAAACCCAGTTTTGTTGCACGATTGGAGTTCTATGCCCCCAGGAGGTATCCAGCAAGTGTCCCTGAAGGCCTTTTGGATGCGAGATGGAACAAGCCACGGAATGAAGACCATGGCTCGGATCGACGAACCGTCAAATCCATTGGATTCAAAAAGCTGATATTGTACTAGGGGTGCTCCTCCCCTTCGGTTAAGTGGCCCCAGTGTCATCTTGTATGTCCATCTTGGAAACTAGGGTTTTGCTCAATGAGGGAGTGTGCACTTTTTGCACACGGGGGTCAAATTTGGAAAATCATCCACCGAGCACTTGTGGCTAGCGTTCCTAGCCCGAACCCACCTAGACACACTTGCATGACTCTGCGGAACCTGATTGTGTTGCACGGTTGGAGTTCTATGCCCCCGGTAGGTATCCGGCAGGTGTCCCTGAAGGCCTTTTGGATGCGTGACGGAACGAGCCATAGAATGAAGAACATGGCTCGGATCGATGAACCGTCGACTCCATTGGATTCAAGACACCGGGATTGTGCTAGGGGTGCCCCTCCCCCCGGTCTGGTGGCCCCGGTGTCATCTTGTATGTCCATCTTGGAAACTAGGGTTTTGCTCAGTGAGTGAGTGTGCACTTTTTGCACACGAGGGTCAACTTTGGTAAATCATCCACCGGGCACTTGTGGCTAGCATTCCTGGCCGGAACTCACCTAGACACACTTGCATGACTCCTCAGAACCCAGTTTTGTTGCATGGTTTGATTTCTATGCCCCCGACAGGTATCCAACAGGTGTCCCTGAAGGCCTTTTGGATGCGAGACGAAACGAGCCATAGAATGAAGACTGTGGCTCGGATCGACAAACTGTTGACTCTGTTGGATTCAGGACACTGCGCTTGTGCTAGGGGTGCTCCTCCCCTCCAGTCCGGCGGCCCTGGTGTCATCTTGTACGTCCATCTTGGAAACTAGGGTTTTGCTCAGTGAGGGAGTGTGCACTTTTTGCACATGGGGGTCAACTTTGGAAAATCATCCATCAAGCACTTGTGGTGATGATGATGATGAAGACATTGATGATGATGGTGATGGTGATGGTGATGAATATCATGGTGATGATCAAGATGGTGATGATGAGGGACACGGTGATGAGGGACCTACAGATGACAGTGATGATGAAGATGGTGATGATGATGACAAAGATGGTGATGATGATGGAGATGGTGATGACAAAGATGGTGATGATGATGGATATGGTTACGATGGACCTCCAAAAATTCAATCATTAACATGTGTGAGGTAGGTCTAAAGCCTCCCTCAAGGACATTTCCAACCATTAGGTGACAATGATGAACATGTTAGTGCTACTCAATCATAGCTCCCAAATGATCCTCATATTTATTCAAGTACTAGACCAATATTGAAACAATTCCTAAAGATCCAAATGGAGAGAGTGGTAGAGAAAATGGGGGCAATATCCATATTTGATTGCTGTGGGCATCTTGGTAAGACCTAGGGTTTGAGGATCGAAATTCCAAGATAGACATGTAGACTTGGATTCTATAAGTTGAGTTCTCTAGTGGTGTACTTGTGTGACGTTACAAACCCTTCTAATAGTGATCCTATCCCACTTGCAGTCCAAATACCCCCTATTGAGGGTACGTGTGGTGGGTCATAGATTCTAGGGCTAGATTAGGTTAATAGGGCTACATTAGGTTTCTAGGATTCTAGATTAGTTTCTGAGGGTTAGATTAGTGTTTCTAGGGTTAGTTTAGCTTTCTAGGATTTATAGGGATAGATTATGTTTCCAGGATTCTAGATTGGTTTCTGAGGGTTAGATTAGTGTTTCTAGGGTTAGTTTAGCTTTCTAGGATTTCTAGGGCTAGATTATGTTTCTAGGATTCTAGATTAGTTTCTGAGGGTTAGATTAGTGTTAGTTTCTGAGGGTTAGATTAGTGTTTCTAGGGTTAGTTTAGCTTTCTAGAATTTCTAGGGCTAGATTATGTTTGTAGGGTTATATTAGTGCTTCTAGGGTTAATCATGCATGAATAAACAATCACATGGCTATAAATCATAACTTAATCATAACTCAGACATCAAATAAACGATATAAGATAACAATATCAAATAAACTATCTAACATGAATAACATTAATCATGCATGAATAAACAATCACATGGCTATACTATGTACCTCAGTCAATTAGGCCTTCTGGATCCTCTCGGCTTTTTATTGTCTCGAACAACCTCTCATGCTCTACATGAGGTAGTAAGTAGCGTACCTTGTTTGATGACTTTGTTGACATTATCTGTAGTTGGATGTTTGTACCCATGATCAAGTGCGTAAAGTGATACACCCGCGACCCTGGTCTATAATCTGTGTATGTGTAGCCATTGCTCTTTGGTCCCTTTCCATCCACTGTAAGATGTTTCCCCTGAACAACCATCGAGCCAGTCGGAAAGGTAATGCCTTCACTATCCGTTAATGATGCGAGGAGGGTTTGCTTCCCCTGGATGTATCGTGCCAACCAATAATTCGTTCCAATTTCACTGTCTGTTGGGGCAACAACTACGTAGATGTGTCCTGCAAAAATGCATTTTAAGGTCATATTCCAACAAGTAGTGGTTTGATAACTTGGATAATTACAAAAACAAGGAGGGAAATGGGATATGCATGCATAAATGTTTACCTGGATGTACAAGATTAGATATATGATCATAATCATTTGAAATAGAGGACTGGCCTTCCTCTAACTAGATTGTTTTAGCAACTACACGTGGGTCCATTGCAAGTGATGCATGATCCCATTCATCAACCCAATCCATTGATTTGCACTCATCCCACTCACAACTACTGCAAGACCCACAAAAGAAAGCAAGTTTTCACATCCATATTTCAAATAAGGGGTTGTTTGAGCTTCAAACCGAATGAAATCCACGAGTGCCTTGCACAATACTGCAACTATAAGAACGCGATCGATCTATATCAACTACATTCCAGAAATTTCTGAAAATATGTCCTCTACCTATTGGTATGTGTTTCTCCGTGGTTCAATCTGACATTTTTTCTTTGCACCATCGAACTATGGATTCGACATTCTAAATATGAGGGCCTCCCATGCACCTCATTTCCTCTCTTTGTACGGTAGTTTTGAGACATGCTCCAGCCCCGTCGTGCTCTCCCTTTCCATGCCCGATCTCAAAATAGTTCCATACATGCACCACATCATAAGTCTTGTGCAAAATACTCAACCACTGGAAAACATGTGCATTTTTTAACTGGCCTACACAACCATCTGACCATATCCAATGCTAATCCATCTGTATACCTCTCCCCTTCAGCTGATCATAGAAAATTTTGAAGCAATGCTGCACATAATGCAGGTCGTGGCACCTGTCATCACTGATGTAGAAGTTGGTCTCTTTCAATATTATCCTCATGTCGTTGTTTCTCTCTGGCGCGTGCCTGTACGTGATATGGACCATTATGCTAACTTTGTCTGAATGGTAGTATTGACTTTGAATCTCATTATGTGGCTGTAGGGTGTATTTTTCTACAAAGTCCACAACCGACAATATTGTGCCCTTGGGAAAGGTGTCTCTGCACTGTCTGTACTGTTCATCCTGCCTTCGTGCTACATGGACGTGCTGTACATAATGCTCAGTCTTTTGGTAGAATTCCTTCATGAATTTGCAAATTTGTACCTGGTGCCACAAAACCAAGGGCATTAATATAACGTGACATTTCCAATCTGAATATATATGTACAAATTCAACATATACAGTATGAAACCATGCAAACTTAGATTACCTATGACTTCACCAATGCAATTTTTTTGCTTTCCTTCGAACTATCTACTTGATATGTTATGTACTAGAAGTTCTGCATTTCTACTGACATCCTCCCAAATTCATGCTCCGCGGTTGCATGGATGTAGCTGCTCAATAATGCGAATCCACTGCAATTGGAACATGTCCCATATAAACATGATCTTTTATAATATTTTTGTCCTTCAAGCCTTCGACACATTATGCTATGTATAAATTCTCTGGATGCATTCGGTGGTTGTAACGAAGGGCAATCCTGCATAATGTTAGTATGCAAACCACAAAATATATGTCTATATGTATCATAATAGTACTCAAATTCTACATTGTATCTACAACAACATGTATTGAGATCAATGCAAATTGTAACATACCAAGGTTTGCATTTTTCGAAGGACCTTTGGCCCAAGTTCAATTGTGTGTGCTCATTCTTGAGCCTCTCATAGAGTTCTGTTTGTGTCTTGTCAAGGAAGTGCTTGACATGGGGTTCACCCCCCCTAACACCTTTTCTCAACTTTAAAACATCTCTTTGATTCAATGACGGTCTAGTGTTATCATGCCAAAACATTTGCACTAGTTCTTTAACAGCATCAATGAGCTTCATGTCTGAACGAGGTAACCTACCAACAAAGGCCCGATAATCTTTTTGGCTTGGGGTCTCAAGTTTTTCTCTAATGGAAGAATAATTTTGAAGAGTCTTTCTATCTACTTTAAATATTTTACATGTGTGTGATAGTAGGCGACGTTGCCTTGTGGATTTGTTTATAATTGATTCCGATAGTACACGACGGGCTGCATAAAAATATTTTGTAGGAGAAGTTTTTCCAATCAAATTAAATGCAGATTGTAGATTTCTAACAACATGATTGTTGACCTCTGAACTTCTAACTACCTTTATGGCCAAAATTCTCCTAACATCAGCTAGACAATGTGATTTTAACAAAGCAAGAAACAATTGACATTTTGCTACATCGCTTTTGGATTCAAAAAAATCTTTGATTATCTTGCTACAATGGAAATCAATAATGCATTTGGGCATCTTACCTTCAAGTCCTGAAAATGAACTTTCATCCACATGAATATGTATGGGATTTCTTCGTCATCCGGTTGATAGTTGAGGAAAGGGAGTCGGAAAGGAAGTACGAGTCTCGTCAATGGTTTGTTGTGGCCCTTTGTTCACAAATTGGTCCTGCAATGGAGTGTGTTCGCCAGGTGGGTGCTCTTCTTGGGGTGGTTGCCAGTTAAGAACTTGTTCAGCATCCATCCCTTCATACTCAACATCAGGCAAGATTTGATTGACTTCAACCACTTCGTCATTGCTTGTTGATGGATCTAAGGAGCTAACATTTTGATTTCTACGGTTGTGCATGTACAACCTGGCATTTTCTCTTATCTCATGGATCTTTTCAGGGGGCAGCTGGGTCCTTCTAGAATTTCTTTTATTATTATGTATGTTGCCCATATTCAATGCGTTTTTTGGAAAATCGAAAATATGACCCCTGTAAGAATGAACAACAAACAAGATATTAAAACTTGATGTGCATGATTATTAAAGCTCGATGTAGCAATTGATTATGTACAACAACATCTAGTGAGAATGTTTTCATATATAATCTTAAAAGCTATTGGGAATGCCCTACATATAAAGTTACAACATCACCTCTAGGAACTCAGTAGGATGGTATTGGATGGTGGTATGGGATGTTAGTAGGAGCAAATTCCCTACAAGGGAGAAGCTCATATCACTTCATTTTCATGGTATGGATGAGGGAAAATAGCCCCAAAAGACTAAGAGTTTTCAATTATTTAGGTGTGTGTGTGAGTTGTTGAAACCATGAGGAATTCAACAAATGTTTGTCTACTAGATGGAGGACTATGATTATGAAATGTTATTGGTGGTGATGCAAGTAATTTTTTTTTATTATCTTCATGAAAGGTTGAAAGCATTGCTTGGTGCATGCTGTATTTTTTTTTTGGTAAGATGTTTTTATTGTCTATGTTGAAGATTAAGAAAACTAAAATAGATATATCATACAATTCATGAGGAAAAACCAAAATAGATGCCATTCAAACAAGTGAATGAAGACTAAATTACATTTAACAACATAAAATTATCACCATACCTCAAGGATTATGATTGCTCTTTTCTTCAAATGTCAAATGCTCTTTTGATGTATCCACTATATGTAAGAAGACTTCATGTGTGTCCAAGTAGCATGAGAATTCAATCCAAGGTGCCAAATAGAGTCCAATTGTTCTGTATTCACTCAGTTGATCTAAATAGAGCCCAATAGGTGTGTAATCAATACAAAGAGCCAAATAGAGCCCCAAATGTTGTGTATTTTATCCAAATGGTGAAGGAAGCACTAAATGGTGTATGAATTCAATCTACCATGTAAATGCTCGTTGGACTGTGCGTGAAACCAGCGAAGAGAACACGATGAATGAGGAATAAATGCGGGTGATTTTCTAAATTTTATGTTCAACAAGGATGCGCATGCTCTAGATGTGCGTGTGTGCTAGAGGTGCGTACGTGCATCTGGCACGTGCATGTCCTTGCTGAACGTTGTAATGTTTGGTCGGTAATGTTCACTGTATTTATTTCCCAATAGATATAAATGTGTTGGGTTATGCCTAGAGCCCCTCCCCATAAAGATCCCCTCCCCTATAAAGACCTTTAGGACCTCTTCTAACCCATAATATCTAAGTGCATTTAAGTGCTTCTAGGTGTTTAGGGGTTTAAGAATATATTTACAAATTTGTGTATTTTGATTTCAAAACATTAATTTAATTTTCAATTAGAAACATATGTATTACATCACAAATAATTAAATACATAGTAGATATATTAATGTTGTATAAAGAGATGATGTATACAATGATGATAATGATGATCATCATCATCATCTTCATCATCATTAACACCATGATAATCATCATAAAATTCATCATCATCATTGTGAGGACGAGGATGACAATGATGATGATGATGACGATGGTGGATGATGATGAATATGAGTACGATAATGAAGGTGATGATGATGACGAATATGATCATAATCAAAATCATCATATTCGTCATCATCATCTTCATTAGTCACCATCATCACCATATTCATCATCATCATCATCATCATCATATGATCATGGTCATGATCATCACTGTCGTCATCATCATAGTAGTAATCTTCGTCTTCGTCATCATACTCATCATCGCCATCTTCCTCATAATCATCACCATCATTGACATCTTCGTCGTCATCTTTGTATCATCATCATCATCATCATCATCTTCATGATGATGATGATGATGACGATGATGATGACAATGACGAAGATGTTGTTGGAGATGATGAGAATATGCAGCACATCATCATCATCATCATGGTAATCATCATCGTCTTCGTCATGATGATGATGATGATGATGGTGGTGGTGGTGGTGGATGATGAATATGAGTACGATGATGAGGAGGAGGAGGAGGAGGAGGAGGAGGAGGAATATGCAACACATCATCATCATCTTCATCATCATCATCATCAACTTCCTCATCATCATCATTGTGAGGACGCGGATGATGATGAGGATGATGAAGATGATGATCATATGATGATGATGATGATGATAATCATAATAGGAATCTTCATCATCCTCATCATACTCATCATCCTCATCATACTCATCATCACCATCATCCTTATCATCATCATCATCATCATCATCTTCGTCATGATGATCTGATGATGATGATAATGAAGATCATGATGAAGATGATGATGATGATGATGACTAATGGAGATGATGATGATGATGATGATGTTGATGATGAAGATGATGATGAATATGCAGCACATCATCCTCATCATCATCATCATCTTCATCATCATCAACAACATGATCATCATCATCATCTTCATCATCGTCATCATCATCATTGTGAGGATGAGGATAGTGATGATGATGATGATGATGATATGATGCTGATGATGATGGTGGTGGATGATGATGAATATGAGTACGATGATGAATATGATGATGATGATGATGAATATGATCATCATCATCAAAATCATCATATTCGTCATCATCATCTTCACTAGTCATCATCATCGCCATCTTCATCATCCTCACCATCATCATCATCATCATATGATCATAGTCACGACGATCATTGTCTTCATCATCATAATCGGCATCTTCATCATTCTCATCATACTCGTCATAGCCATCATCATCATCATCATCATCCTGGTGATGATGATGATGAATATGATCATGATGATGAGGATGATGTGCAGCATATTCGTCATCATCTTCATCATCAACATCATCATCATCTCCATTAGTCATCATCATCATTATCATCACCATCTTCATCGTCATCATCCTCCTCCTCCTCCTCAACATCATCATCATCTTCGTCATGATGATGATGATGATGATGATGATGATGAAGATCATGATGATGATGAAGATGGTGATGATGATGATGAAGATGGTGATGATGATGATGATGACGATGAAGATGGTGATAATGATGATGATGATGACTAACGGAAATGACGATGATGATGATGATGATGATGATGATGTTGATGATGAAGATGATGACAAATATGTAGCACATCATCATCATCTTCATCATCATCCACAACATGATCCACAGCATGATCATCATCATCATCTTCATCATTGTCGTCATTATCATCATTGTGAGGACGAGCATGCGGATGATGATGATGATGATGATGATGACAACGATGATGATGAAGATAGTGATGATGATGATGACTAATGTCTAGATGATGATGTAGATGATGATGTTGATGATGAAGAGGATGATGAATATGTAGCACATCATCCTCATCATCATCATCATCTTCATCATCATCAACAACATGATGATGATCATCATCATCATCTTCATCATCATCATCATTGTGAGGAGGAGGATGATGATGAATATGAGTATGATGATGAATATGACGATGATGATGACGAATATGATCATCATCATCATATTCATCATCATCATCTCAATTATTCATCATCCTCACCATCATCATCATCATCATATGATCATGGTCATGATGATCATTGTCTTCATCATCATAATCGTCATCTTCATCATCCTCATCATACTCGTCATTGCCATCTTCATCATCATCATCATCATCATCATCATCATCATCATGGTGTTGATGATGATGAATATGATCATGATGATGAGGATGATGTGATGCATATTTGTCGTCATATTCATCATCAACATCATCATCATCTCCATTAGTCATCATCATCATCATCATCATCACCATATTCATCATCATCATCTTCGTCGTGATGATGATGATGAAGATCATGATGAAGATGGCGGTGATGATGATGTTGATGATGACGATGATGACTAATGGAGATCATGATGATGATGTTGATGATGAAGATGATGGAGAATATGCAACACATCATCATCATCATCCACAACATGATCATCATCATCATCTTCATCATCATCATCATCATCATCATCATTGTGAGGACGAGCATGAGGATGCTGACGATGACGATGATGATGATGATGATGGTGATGATGATGATGATGATGATGACGAAGATGATCATGATGACTAATGGGGATGATGATGGTGATGATTTTGATGATGAAGATGATGATGAATATGCAGCACATAATCCTCATCATCATCAACATCTTCATCATCATCAGCAACATGATCATCATCATCATCATCATCATCATCATTGTGAGGATGAGGATGAGGATGATGATGATGGTGGTGGATGATGATGAATATGAGTACGATGATGAAGATGATGATGATGATGACGAATATGATCATCATCATCAAAATCATCATATCCGTCATCATCATCGCCATCTTCATCATCCTCACCACCATCATCATCATCTTCATCATCATACTCATATTCATCATCATCCACCACCACCATCATCATCATCATCATCATCATCATCTTCTTCGTCATCATCCTCTTCCTCATCATCATCATCATCATCTTCATATCATCATCATAATCATTGATGATGATGATGATAATGATGATGATGAAGAAGATGACAATGATGAGTATGATGAGGGTGATGAAGATGACGATTATGATGACGAAGAAAATGATCATCGTGACCATGATCATATGATGATGATGATGGTGGTGAGGATGATGAAGATGGCGATGATGATGACGGATATGATGATTTTGATGATGATGATCATATTCGTCGTCATCATCATCATCTTCATCATCGTACTCATATTCATCATCATCCACCACCATCATCATCATCATCATATCATCATCCTCATCCTCACAATGATGATGATGATGATGATGATGATGATGATGTTGATGATAATGAAGATGTTGATGATGATGAGGATGATGTGCTGCATATTCATCATCATCTTCATCATCAACATCATCACCATCATCATCCCCATTAGTCATCATGATCATCTTTGTCATCATCATCGTCGTCATCATCATCATCATCATCATCATCATCATCATCATCATCATCATCGTCATCGTCATCATCCTCATGCTCGTCCTCACAATGATGATGATGACGATGATGATGAAGATGATGATCATGATCATGTTGTGGATGATGATGATTATGTGTTGCATATTCGCCATCATCTTCATCATCAACATCATCATCATGATCTCCATTAGTCATCATCGTCATCATCAACATCATCATCACAGCCATCTTCATCATGATCTCCATCATGATCTTCATCATGATCTCCATCATGATCTTCATCATCATCATCATGACGAAGATGATGATGATGATGATGACTAATGGAGATGATGATGATGTTGATGATGAATATGACGACGAATATGCATCATGATCATATTCATCATCATCAACACCATGATGATGATGATGATGATGGTGAGGATGATGAATAATTGAGATGATGATGATGAATAATTGAGATGATGATGATGAATATGATGATTTTGATGATGATGATCATATTCATCATCATCATCGTACTCATATTCATCATCATCCACCACCACCACCATCATCATCATATCATCATCATCATCCTCCTCACAATGATGATGATGATGAAGATGATGAAGATGATGAGGATGATGATGATCATGTTGTTGATGATGATGAAGATGATGATGAGGATGAGGATGATGTGATACATATTCGTCATCATCTTCATCATCAACATCATCATCATCATCATCATCATCATCTGGACATTAGTCATCATCATCATCACTATCTTCATCATCATCGTTGTCATCATCATCATCATCATCATCATCATCATCATCATCATCCGCATGCTCGTCCTCACAATGATGATAATGACGACAATGATGAAGATGATGATGATGATCATGCTGTGGATCATGTTGTGGATGATGATGAAGATGATGATGATGTGCTGCATATTTGTCATCATCTTCATCATCAACATCATCATCATCATCATCATCATCATTTCCATTAGTCATCATCATCATCATTATCACCATCTTCATCATCATCATCATCATCATCACCATCTTCATCATCATCATGATATTCATCATCATCATCATCATCATCATCATGACGAAGATGATGAGGAGGAGGAGGAGGAGGATGATGATGATAACGATGAAGATGGTGATGATAATGATGATGATGACCAATGGAGATGATGATGATGTTGATGATGAAGATGATGACGAATATGCTGCACATCATCCTCATCATCATGATCATCTTCATCATCATCATCACCACGATGATGATGATGATGACGAGTATGATGAGGATGATGAAGATGCCGATTATGATGATGAAGACTATGATTGTCGTGACCATGATCATATGATGATGATGATGATGGTGAGGATGATGAAGATGGCGATGATGATGACTAGTGAAGATGATGATGACGAATATGATGATTTTGATGATGATGATCATATTCGTCATCATCATCATCATCTTCATCATCGTACTCATATTCATCATCATCCACCACCATCATCATCAGCATCATATCATTATCATCATCATCATCACTATCCTCGTCCCCACAATGATGATGATGATGATGATGACGATGATGAAGATGATGATGATGATCATGTTGTTGATGATGATGAAGATGATGATGATGATGAGGATGATGTGCTGCATATTCATCATCATCTTCATCATCAACATCATCATCATCATCATCATCTCCATTAGTCATCATCATCATCATCATCTTCATTATGATCTTCATAATCATCATCATCAGATCATCATGATGAAGATGATGATGATGATGATGATGATAAGGATGATGGTGATGATGAGTATGATGAGGATGATGAAGATTCCTATTATGATTATCATCATCATCATCATCATATGATCATCATCTTCATCATCCTCATCATCATCCGTGTCCTCACAATGATGATGATGAGGAAGTTGATGATGATGATGAAGATGATAATGATGTGTTGCATATTCCTCCTCCTCCTACTCCTCCTCCTCCTCGTCATCATCATCATCGTACTCATATTCATCATCCACCACCACCACCATCATCATCATCATCATCATCATGACGAAGACGATGATGATGACCATGATGATGATGATGATGTGCTGCATATTCTCATCATCTCCAACAACATCTTCGTCATCATCATCATCATCATCATTACCACCATCATCATCATCATCATCATCATCATCATCATGAAGATGATGATGATGATGATACAAAGATGATCTTTTATAATATTTTTGTCCTTGAGGCCTTCGACACATTATGCTATGTATAAATTTTCTAGATGCATTCGGTGGTTGTAACGAAGGGCAATCCTGCATAATGTTAGTATGCAAACCACAAAATATATGTCTATATGTATCATAATAGTACTCAAATTCTACATGGTATCTACAACAACTTGTATTGAGATCAATACAAATTGTAACATACCAAGGTTTGCATTTTTCGAAGGACCTTTGGCCCAAGTTCAATTGTGTGTGCTCATTCTTGAACCTCTCATAGAGTTCTGTTTGTGTCATGTCAAGGAAGTGCTTGACATGGGGTTCACCCCCCCTAACACCTTTTCTCAACTTTAAAACATCTCTTTGATTCAATTGTGGTCTAGTGTCATCATGCCAAAACTTTTGCACTAGTTCTTTAACAGCATCAATGAGCTTCATGTCTGAATGAGGTAACCTACCAACAAAGGCCCGATAATCTTTTTGGCTTGGGGTCTCAAGTTTTTCTCTAATGGAAGAATAATTTTGAAGAGTCTTTCTATCTACTTTAAATATTTTACATGTGTGTGATAGTAGGCGACGTTGCCTTGTGGATTTGTCTATAATTGATTCTGATAGTACACGACGGGCTGCATTAAAATATTTTGTAGGAGAAGTTTTTCCAATCAAATTAAATGCAGATTGTAGATTTCTAACAACATGATTGTTGACCTCTGAACTTCTAACTACCTTTATGGCCAAAATTCTCCTAACATCAGCTAGACAATGTGATTTTAACAAAGCAAGAAACAATTGACATTTTGCTGCATCGCTTTTGGATTCAAAAAAATCTTTGATTATATTGCTACAATGGAAATCAATAATGCATTTGGGCATCTTACCTTCAAGTCCTGAAAATGAAATTTCATCCACATGAATACGTATGGGATTTCTTCATCGTCCGGTTGATAGTTGAGGCAAGGGAGTCGGCAAGGAAGTACGAGTCTCGTCAACGGTTTGTTGTGGCCCTTTGTTCACAAATTGGTCCTGCAATGGAGTGTGTTCTCCAGGTGGGTGCTCTTCTTGGGGTGGTTTCCAGTTAAGAACTTGTTCAACATCCATCCCTTCATACTCGACAGCAGGCAAGATTTGATTGACTTCAACCACTTCGTCATTGCTTGTTGATGGATCTAAGGAACTAACATTTTGATTTCTACTGTTTTGCATGTACAACCTGGCATTTTCTCTTATCTCATGGATCTTTTCAGGGGGCAGCTGGGTCCTTCTAGAATTTCTTTTATTATTATGTATGTTGCCCATATTCAATGCGTTTTTTGGAAAAGAAAAAATATGACCCCTGTAAGAATGAACAACAAACAAGATATTAAAACTTGATGTGCATGATTATTAAAGCTTGATGTAGCAATTGATTATGTACAACAACATCTAGTGAGAATGTTTTCATATATAATCTTAAAAGCTATTGGGAATGCCCTACATATAAAGTTACAACATCACCTCTAGGAACTCAGTAGGATGGTATTGGATGGTGGTATGGGATGTTAGTAGGAGCAAATTCCCTACAAGGGAGAAGCTCATATCACTTCATTTTCATGGTATGGATGAGGGAAAATAGCCCCAAAAGACTAAGAGTTTTCAATTATTTAGGTGTTTGTGTGAGTTGTTGTTGAAACCATGAGGAATTCAACAAATGTTTGTCTACTAGATGGAGGACTGTGATTATGAAATGTTATTGGTGGTGATGCAAGTAATTTTTTTTTATTATCTTCATGAAAGGTTGAAAGCATTGCTTGGTGCATGTTGTATTTTTTTTTTGGTAAGATGTTTTTATTGTCTATGTTGAAGATTAAGAAGACTAAAATAGATATATCATACAATTCATGAGGAAAAACCAAAATAGATGCCATTCAAACAAGTGAATGAAGACTAAATTACATTTAACAAGATAAAATTATCACCATACCTCAAGGATTATGATTGCTCTTTTCTTCAAATGTCAAATGCTCTTTTGATGTATCCACGATATGTAAGAATACTTCATGTGTGTCCAAGTAGCATGAGAATTCAATCCAAGGTGCCAAATAGAGTCCAATTGTTATGTATTCACTCAGTTGATCTAAATAGAGCCCAATAGGTGTGTAATCAATACAAAGAGCCAAATAGAGCCCCAAATGTTGTGTATTTTATCTAAATGGTGAAGGAAGCACCAAATGGTGTATGAATTCAATCTACCATGTAAATGCTCGTTGGACTGTGCGTGAAACCAGCGAAGAGAATGCGATGAATGAGGAATAAATGCGGGAGAAAGAATGCGGGTGATTTTCTAAATTTTATGTTCAACAAGGATGTGCACTCTCTAGATGCGCGTGCATGCTAGAGGTGCGTGCGTGCATCTGGCACGTGCATGTCCTTGCTGAACGTTGTAATGTTTGGTCGGTAATGTTCACTGTATTTATTTCCCAATAGATATAAATGTGTTGGGTTATGCCTAGAGCCCCTCCCCCATAAAGACCTTTAGAACCTCTTCTAACCCATAATATCTAAGTGCTTAAGTGCTTCTAGGTGTTTAGGGGTTTAAGGGTATATTTACAAATTTGTGTATTTTGATTTCAAAACATTAATTTAATTTTCAATTAGAAACATATGTATTACATCACGAATAATTAAATACATAGTAGATATATTAATGTTGTATAAAGTGATGATGTATACATCGATGATAATGATGATGATGATCATCATCTTCATCATCATTAACACCATGATAATCATCATAGAATTCATCATCATCATCATTAACACCATGATAATCATCATAGAATTCATCATCATCATTGTGAGGACGAGGATGACAATGATGATGATGATGACGATGGTGGATGATGATGAATATGAGTACGATGATGAAGGTGATGATGATGACGAATATGATCATCATCAAAATCATCATATTCATCATCATCATCTTCATTAATCACCATCATCACCATATTCATCATCATCATCATCATCGTCATCATATAATCATGGTCATGATCATCACTGTCTTCGTCATCATAGTAGTCATCTTCGTCTTCGTCATCATACTCATCATCGCCATCTTCCTCATAATCATCACCATTATTGACATCTTCGTCTTCATATTTGTATCATCATAATCATCATCATCATCTTCATGATGATGATGATGATGATGATGATGATGATGACGATGATGATGATGATGACGAAGATGTTGTTGTAGATGATGAGAATATGCAGCACATCATCATCATCATCATGGTCATCATCATCGTCTTCGTCGTGATGATGATGATGATGATGGTGGTGGTGGTGGTGGATGATGAATATGAGTACGATGATGATGAGGAGGAGGAGGAGGAGGAGGAGGAGGAATATGCAACACATCATCATCATCTTCATCATCATCATCAAAATGATCATCATCATCAACTTCCTCATCATCATCATTGTGAGGACGCGGATGATGATGAGGATGATGAAGATGATGATCATATGATGATGATGATGATGATAATCATAATAGGAATCTTCATCATCCTCATCATACTCATCATCACCATCATCCTTATCATCATCATCATCATCATCATCTTCGTCGTGATGATCTGATGATGATGATGATGATGAAGATCATGATGAAGATGATGATGATGATGATGACTAATGGGGATGATGATGATGATGATGATGATGATGATGTTGATGATGAAGATGATGACGAATATGCAGCACATCATCCTCATCCTCATCCTCATCTTCATCATCATCAACAACATGATCATCATCATCATCTTCATCATCGTCATCATCATCATCATCATCATTGTGAGGACGAGGATAGTGATGATGATGATGATGATGATATGATGCTGCTGATGATGGTGGTGGATGATGATGAAGATGATGATGATGATGACGAATATGATCATCATCATCAAAATCATCATATTCGTCATCATCATCTTCACTAGTCATCATCATCGCCATCTTCATCATCCTCACCATCATCATCATCATCATATGATCATGGTCACGACGATCATTTTCTTCATCATCATAATCGGCATCTTCATCATCCTCATCATACTCGTCATAGCCATCATCATCATCATCATCATTGTGGTGATGATGATGATGAAGATGATCATGATGATGAGGATGATGTGCAGCATATTCATCATCATCTTCATCATCAACATCATCATCATCATCTCCATTAGTCATCATCATCATTATCATCACCATCTTCATCGTCATCATCCTCCTCCTCCTCCTCCTCATCATCATCATCTTCGTCATGATGATGATGATGATGATGATGAAGATCATGATGATGATGAAGATGGTGATGATGATGATGATGACGATGAAGATGGTGATAATGATGATGATGACTAATGGAAATGATGATGATGATGATGATGATGATGATGTTGATGATGAAGATGATGAAAAATATGCAGCACATCATCATCATCTTCATCATCATCCACAACATGATCCACAGCATGATCATCATCATCATCTTCATCATTGTCGTCATTATCATCATTGTGAGGACGAGCATGCGGATCATGATGATGATGATGATGATGACAACGATGATGATGAAGATAGTGATGATGATGATGACTAATGTCCAAATGATGATGATGATGATGATGATGATGATGTTGATGATGAAGATGATGACGAATATGCAGCACATCATCCTCATCCTCATCATCATCTTCATCATCATCAACAACATGATCATGATCATGATCATCATCTTCATCATCATCATCATTGTGAGGAGGAGGATGATGATGATATGATGATGATGGTGGTGGTGGTGGATGATGATGAATATGAGTACGATGATGATGATGATGATGATGATGACGAATATGATCATCATCATCAAAATCATCATATTCATCATCATCATCTCAATTATTCATCATCCTCACCATCATCATCATCATCATATGATCATGGTCATGATGATCATTGTCTTCATCATCATAATCATCATCTTCATCATCCTCAACATACTCGTCATCGCCATCTTCATCATCATCATCATCATCATCATCATGGTGTTGATGATGATGAATATGATCATGATGATGAGGATGATGTGATGCATATTCGTCGTCATATTCATCATCAACATCATCATCATCTCCATTAGTCATCATCATCATCATCATCACCATATTCATCATCATCATCTTTGTCATGATTATGATGATGAAGATCATGATGAAGATGGCGGCGATGATGATGTTGATGATGACTAATGGAGATGATGATGTTGATGTTGATGATGAAGATGATGGCGAATATGAAACACATCATCATCATGAACCACAACATGAACCACAACATGATCATCATCATCATCTTCATCATCATCATCATCATCATCATTGTGAGGACGAGCATGAGGATGATGACGATGACGATGATGATGATGATGATGATGATGATGATGATGATGATGATGATGATGACTAATGGGGATGATGATGGTGATGATGTTGATGATGAAGATGATGACAAATATGCAGCACATCATCCTCATCATCATCAACATCTTCATCATCATCAACAACATTATCATCATCATCATCATCATCATCATCATCATCATCATTGTGAGGATGAGGATGATGATAGTGATGGTGGTGGATGATGATGAATATGAGTACGATGATGAAGATGATGATGATGATGACGAATATGATCATCATCATCAAAATCATCATATCCGTCATCATCATCACCATCTTCATCATCCTCACCACCACCATCATCATCATATGATCATGGTCACATTGATCATTTTCTTCGTCATCATAATCATCATCTTCATCATCCTCATCATACTCATCATTGTCATCTTCTTCATCATCATCATCATCATCATCATCAATGATTATGATGATGATGAGGAGGAGGAGGAAGAGGGTGATGACGAAGATGATGATGATGATGATGATGATGATGGTGGTGGGTGATGATGAATATGAGTATGATGATGAAGATGATGATGATGTTGATGATCATCCTACTCATCATCTTCATCGTCATCACCATCAATGTTGATGATGAGGATGATAATGATGATGATGATGAGGATGATAATGATGATGATGATGACGTTGACGATGAAGATGATGACCTAGATGTTGATGAAGATGAGGAAGAAGGATGATGATGATGATGGTGTTGATGATGACGATGGTGATGATGATGAAGATGATGATGATGATGATGATGGTGATGAGGATGAAGAAGATGATGATGGTGGAGATGAATATGTTGATGTTGATGACGATGGTGATGAAGATGATGATGATAATGATAAAGAAGGTGGTGATGATGAAGAAGATGACGATGGTGGAGATGTTAATGAGGAAGGGGGAGATGAAAATGATGATGAAGATGTTGATGATGATGTTGATTGTGATGATGTAATGATGATGATTATCATAATCATATTCATCATGATCATCATCATATTCATCACCATCATGATCATCATCCTTGTCACCATCATCCTCATCACCACCACCATCATCATCATCATTATCATCATCACCATCATCCCTATCATCCTCATCATCATCTTCATCACCACTGTCATCATCATCAAAATCTTCATCGTCATCACAATCACCATCATCTCATCATCATCATCAACAACATCTTCAACATCATTGTCATCTCCCCCTTCCTCATCAACATCTCCATCATCATCATCTTCTTCATCATCATATTTTCATCAACTTCATGTATCCCCTTAACAAAGGAAATTAAATAAACCATACAAAGGCATACAATAGCACATACGCGCAAGGACGCGTGCGCGCTGTCAGTCATGCGTGCGTGTGTTTGTGCGTGCGCATAGTTGCATGCATGTGTTCCTGAATTCAAATTGTTTTTGGCGCCCTAGCCGGCTTGGAATTAGATTCGGAATGCACCTTGAGGCTCGGTCTGATTTATGCCTGATTTATGGCAGAAAACATCAAATGCTGTAACTTTCGGTTTTTCACAACTAGTTCCACATAAGCTCCACGGATGCACTACAAATGAAATTGCACATGCTTGTCGAGCTCTGTGTGCAGATTCTAAGTATATAATTTTTTAATAGATCTATTGTTGTTTTCTATTTTTAATTCATTTTAACTACACTCATGTCAAATTTGTAAAAAACATAGGTTGTTTATTTGGCCTATAACTTTTGATTGGCTTACCTATTTCAAAAACGGAAGAGAACCCGCACAAGAGCACGAAAATACCTACAACCTAAAAAAAAGTATTTTGATTATTTTTAGACCATGATATGGTGTCTCAAAACTTGACCATGTCGTTTTAGGGCTTGACTAACTTCGGTAATTTAAAAAAAATATAAAATTGAATTTTAAAATTTTGGAAAAATAGCCCCACACAAGATTCTTCTGTTGCCTACGCCTCTACATATTTTTTTTCTTGTAAATTGAAAATTTACATAGCAAACGGATGGCTAAAAAAAAACATGTGCATTATGTTTGAGAAAAAAATATCATACCAATCTTCAAATAATGGCATTTTGGGGTGGTTATACCACTTTTCCATAAATAAAAGTTATATATTCTGGAAGTTCATCCGTTTTTCTATGTTTCTTCTGTTTACACCTAATCTAAAAAAGTTTTGTAGGTATCTCTAATAGTTCATTTTAATGATAATATTTCTATTTTGTCATAATGTCATTGCAACTAACGTGTCATAATTGGGTATCATTACCTTGCACCAGCCCTTATGAGATAAAAGGACATGAAAATAAGGTCTATAAGCTAATGAATGTCTTATATGGGTTGAAACAAAGTCCTAGATCTTTATATATCAATATAGACAACTATTCGAATAACAATGGGTTTAATAGAAGAAAAAGTGACCTCGCTTTGTACACTAAAACATATAAGAAAGGTAAAATTATTATTTCAATGATATAATTTTTACAAGTAATTTGATGTTGGAAAAATTTAGAATAGCCATGAAAAATTAATTTGAAATGATAGAGTGTGATGAAGTACTTCCTTCGTATTGAAGTTGAACAATAAAAAAATGAAATTTTTATATGAGAATCAAAGTATGATATAGGTGTGTTAAGGAGATTTAGAATGTTGAATTGCAATCCAATGTCAACACCTGTAGAAATAGGTACTAAACTAAGTGAAGAGGATGATGTATCTTTTGTAGATCCAACACAATTCAAGAAATTAGTTGGAATTTTGATGTACCTAATCACCATTAGGCCATATATGTTTGTTGTGAGTTTAATATCAAGGTTTATGGGGTTTATGGAGTCTCTGAGAAGTACTCATTGGAAATTTGGTAAAAGAATTTTAAGTTACATTGCAAGTACATAATATCATTGAATTTTGTATTCCATAATTGAATGGTTTCACATATAGTAATTTTACATGCAATGTTGACGATAGGAAAAGCACATGAGGTAATATGCTTTTAATTTTGGTATGGGTATTTTGTCACGGGCACCAAAGAAGCATCCCATAGTTACAATTTGGTAACCTAAAGAATAATATGTGGGTGCAACATTAACAACTTGTCAAGTCATTTGGATGAAAGGAGTTCTGTTCAACTTATTGCACGGGCAATAAAATCCTACATTGACATTTTCTGATAATAATTCAGTATTGCTCTTTCAAAGAACCATGTCTTTCACATGAACAGAAAACATATCCAACACTCAATATCATTTCATGAGAAATATAGTTTTAATAATGGTGAAATATATTTAAAATGATGTAAATTGTAAATAAAAAATCAATTAATTGACATATTCAGAATTCATATGAAAGGGATATTATTGAACTCCATAGAAAAAATTTAAGAGTGAACATTAGAAGTGACAGATAGTGCAATTATTTCACAAGGGGGTCAATGTTGGAAATGACTTGATCATGAACTTGTGGACAATGTTCACACGTAAAACTTTCCCAAACACACTTGCAACATCTCATGGAACTCAATTTTTCTAACTGGATCAAATCTTACACCCCCTAGACCAATTCAACATGTGTCCCTGAAATACTATAGGTGTCCTAGAGGAGGCGAGTTCAAAGTGGCCATAGAAATGTGACCATGGATCAGATCGACGAACTGTCAACAATGTTGGTATCAGGATTCCAGAATAATTCTAGGGGTGCCTCTCTTCCCTAGGTCTATGGCCCAGAGACCCTCTATTTTTGTGATTTTGGAATCTAGGGTTTCTCTCAGTGAGAGATAGTGCAATTCTTGCACAAGGGGGTAAAATTTGGAAATGAATCGATCTTGAACCCATGGAAAATTTTCACGCATAAAACCTTCCCAAAAAAAATTGCAGCATCTCATGGAACTCAACTCTACTACCTGGATCAAATATTATGCCCCCTAGACCAATTCAACATGTGTCCCTTAAAGCCTCTAGGAGGCTAGTTGAAAGTGTCCATATAATGGTGATCATGGTTCAGATAGACAAATTTCGACACCATTGGAATCATGATGTTGGAATAATGCTAGAGGTTCCTCTCTTCCCTAGGGCTATGGCCCAAAGCCCCTCTATTTCAATGATTTTGTAATCTAGGGTTTCTCTATGTGAGAGAGAGAGAGAGAGTGCAATTCTTGCACAAGGGGGTCAAATTTGGAAATGAATCCATCATGAACCCATGGCCATTTTCACATGTCAAACCTACCCAAACACACTTGCATCAACTCATGAAACTAGATTCTACTTCGTAGATAAAATCCTATGCCCTTGAGATCAATTCAACATGTGTCCCTAAGGCAAGAATAGTGACCGTGGTTCGGATTGACAAACCATAAACACCATTGGAATCAAGAAGCTATAATAATTATAGGGGTTCCTCTCTACCCTGGGTCCATGGCCTAGAGCCCCTCCATTTCAACAATTTTTTAATCTAGGGTTTCTCTTAGTGACAGATAATGCAACTCTTACTCAATGGGGTAAAATATGGAAATGAATTGATCATGAAACCATGGCCAATGTTCACACATCAAACCTTCCCAAACACACTTGCATCATCTCACAAAAACCAATTCATTTTCCTAGATAAAATCATATTCCCTCGGGACCAATTCAACACGTGTCCCTGAAATCCTCCGAAAAGAGATTTGCAAGTGGCCATAGAAAGGATATTATGGTTCCGATTAATGAACCTTCGACACCATTGGAATCAAGATGCCGTAATAATGTTAGGGGTGCCTCATTCCCCTAGGTCCATCGCCCAAAGCCCCTCCATTTCAGTGATTTTGTAATATAGGATTTCTCTTAGTGAGAGACAGTGCAATTCTTGCACAAGGGGGTCAACTTTCGAAATGATTCGATCGTGAACCTATGGCCAATGTTCACATGTCAAACCTTCCCAAACACACTTACATCATCTCACAGAAACCAATACAGTTTCCTAGATAAAATCCTATTCCCTAGGGACCAATTCAACAAGTGTCCCTGAAAGCCTCCTGGAGGATATTTGCAAGTGGCCATAGAATGGAGATTGTGGCTCGAATAGACGAACCATCAACACCATTGGAATAAGGATGCCATAATAATTCTAGGGGTGCCTCTTTCCCCTGGTTCCATCTCCCAGAGCCCCTCCATTTTGGCTATTTTGTAATCTAGGGTTTCTATCATTTTAAGACAATGCAATTCTTGCACAAGGGGTTCAAATTTGGAAATGAATCGATCATGAACCCATGGCCAACATTCACATGTCAAACCTTCCCAAACACACTTGCAACACCTCATGGAACTCAATTTTGTTTCCCATATCAAATCCTATGCCCTCGGGAGCAATTCAACATGTGTCCCTAGAAGCCTCTAGGAGGCGAGTTTCAAGTGGCCATAGAACGGTGACCATGGCTCATATCCATGAACCTTCAAAACTGTTAGAATTAGGACGCTGGAATAATGCTAGGGGTGACTCTCTCCCTTGGGTTCATAGCCAAGAGCCCCTCCATTTCGGCGGTTTTTTTATATAGGGTTTCTCTGAGTGAGAGACAATGTGGTTCTTGCACAAGGGGGTCAACTTTGTAAATGAATCTATCATGAACCTGTGGCCAACATTGACATATCAAACATGCCCAAACACACTTGCAGCATCTTACAGAACCTAATTCTGTTGCCTGGATCAAATCCTATGCCATTAGGACCAATTCAACATGTGTCCCTAAAAGCCTATAGGAGGCGAGATTCAAGTGGCCATAGAACGGTGATTATGGCTCAGATTGGTGAACCATCAACACTGTTTGAATTAGGATGTTGGAATAATGCTAGGTTTTCCTCTTTCCCCTAGATTCACAACCTAGAGCCCCTCCATTTTGGTAATTTTGTAATCTAGGGTTTCTCTTAGTGAGAGACATGGAAATTCTTGCAGAAGGGGTAAAATTATGAAATGAATCGATCTTGAACCCATGGCCAATGTTCACACATCAAACATGCCCCAAAACACATGCAACATCTCGTAGAACTGAATTATGCTACCCTGATCAAATCCTATTCCCCCGGGACAAATTCAACATGTGTCCCAGAAAGCCTCATGGAGGCAAGTTTCAAGTGGCCATAGAATGGTTACCATGGCTCGGATCGAAAAACCTCTGGAACCATTGGAATCAGGATGATTAAATAATGTTATTGGTTCCTCTCTCCCCTGGGCTCATTTCCCAGAGCCCCTCCATTTTAGCAATTTTGTAGTATAGGGTTTCTCTCGGTGAGAGATAATGCAATTCTTACACAAGGGTTCAAATTTGGAAATGAATCGATTGTGAATACATGGCCAATGTTTACACATAAAAACTACCCAAAAACATTTGCATCATCTCACAGAACTCAATTTTCCTGCCTAGATCAAATCCTATGGCCTCGGGACCAATTCAACATGTGTCCCTGAAAGGCTCCAAAAGACAAGTTGCAACTCGCCATAGAATGGTTATCATGGCTCAAATCAATGAACCATTGACTCCATTGGAATCAAGATGCCGAAATAATTATAGTTTTCCTCTCTCCCGTGGGTCCATGGCCCAGAGCCCCTCCATTTCAATGATTTTGGAATCTAGGGTTTCTCTTAGTGAGAGACAATGCAATTCTTGCACAAGGGGGACAACTTGGGAAATGAATCATTCATGAACCAGTGGACAACGTTCACACATCAAACCTACCCAAACACACTTGCAACATCTCACATAACTCAATTCTACTACCCAGATCAAATCATATCCCCTCGAGACCAATTCAACATGTGTCTGTGAAAGCCTTCAGGAGGGTAGTTGCAACTGACCATAGAATGATGATCGTAGCTCTGATCGATGAACCGTCGAATCTGTTGCAATTAGGACATTGGAATAATGCTAGGTGTGCCTCTCTCTCATGGGACCATGGCCAAAATCCCCTCCATTTCAGTGATTTTGGAATCTAGGGTTTCTCTCAGTGAGACATTAAAAGAAACAATGTGGGAAGTTTATTGAATATAAGATTTTGTTATATCAAGTAGGGAATGTTTTTGTCAATTTGTTCATATAAAATAAAATAAAAGTGGTGGAAACAAACATGGAATCATATGTATGTAATGGATGAGAGATAAATTCCTACCTATTGATTCTATTGTTATGTTAGAGATAAAATCCTACCTTCTATTTTTTTGTGTAAGGTTATGTTGTATTTTTTCACAGTTATGGAATATTACTCTTAGACCGTATGACACATTCATGATGATAAGTACACATGATATTAAATAAACAAAATAATATTTTCTTAGGGGTTGAAAATGGGAAATTCTAAATCATAGTAGATCATGGAGCTGATTATAACTCACAGTGAAAGGATGAGCAGAGAAATTGAGTTACAAAAAAGAGCACCCAATTAATCATGCATGAGAACTCATATAGGAATAGAATAATTTCACATGATCCAATAATAAATATAGTCAACAATTATGTTACAATGGAGAGAATTCGAATCACTTGGGATAATTCGACTCTCAATGTGTCTAGCGTAGGAATTGTCACCACTGGAGTGCTCCGGGAGACCCAAACTCAACTCAACTGAACCTAAACTTAGTTAAATGAAGACACAATCAGTTAAATGACTAAGGAGGTGAATTAGTGAGTTTTTCATGCAAATTACTCAGAAAAGGGCGCATGAGGCCACAATTAGTGGCAATCGGAGCATAACCCCCCCACAAGAGTCAGCTAACTCAAGCGGATTGAACTGGAACACTAAGTAGGCTCCTAAAATATAGGGAACTAACTTAAGTGGTCCTAAAATTATGCATGCATCGTGCATTAGGTAGTATATGGATCCTAGATGACATATGCACACCACTAGGGGGAAAATGACATCATCAACTAATAGGAAAAATAAATAATGTTGGGTAGGACAAGGATGGAGTATTAATGATCCTAACACCCCCCCTTAATCCAAACTTGTGCATCCTGGGCCCTATTTACTAAGACCAAAGTTCACACATACAGTCAAATAAATGATGAAAATAAAATAATTGTCCTTGTACCAAGGAAATGGGAAAACCTCATGGGAAACCCCCCCCCTCAAAATAGGATAGAAGGGAGCTCAAACAAATTTTACACCAAGTAAAGATCTGAGATAAACAAATCTCTTATAAGTGAAAAAAATAGTGAATATTTCTGTAATCATCTCCTCTATAGGACAATAATGCAGTGAGATGGTCCTGGTGTGCATTAGCTCCCTGATGTAGTGCATGTGAACCTCAATATGTTTGGTCCTTTTCTTCTAAACCAAGTCACTTGAGATCCTAATGGCACTTTGATTATCACAAAAAAGGTCTACTGAAGGAGAAGTGTGAATTCCAAACTTAGTCAATATCCCATGCAACCAAACTTCCTGCATAGTTGCATTCATAGCCCCTATGTACTCTGCCTCTGCTAAAGAAAGTGCAAGTGCTGCTTGCTTCTTGCTTGACCAGCAGATTGGTCCTGATCCCAACATGAATACGTACCCATAAGTAGACTCCCTATCAATATTTTCTCCATTCCATCCTGATTCAGTAAAACCAACTAGATCTAGTTGAGCACCAACAGAGTAATGTATACCAAACAATCTTGTACCTTGCACATAGTGTAAGATCCTCTTAGATGCCTTCCAATGTAGATCATGTGGCTACTGCATGTACCTATCCACAACACCCAAAACATATGATAGATATGGTCTTGAATGTTTCAAATATAACAAGCTACCATTTAGTTGTATGTAAAGAGTGTTATCAACCAAGGGAGTGGAACCACCTTCTTCCAATATATTGCTATATAGGAATGGAAACGATGTTGCTTTGCAACAATCCATATGAAATTTTGTCAGTAAATCATATGCATACCTTGACTGTGAAATCATTATCCCTAAATAATTTTAAGTTACTTCAAGACCAATGAATTGTTTCAATAGTCCTAGATCCATTATAGTGAATGCTTTGTTCAAGGAAGACTAGATTTGCTTCAACCCAGTAGAAAATCCATCGGTGATGATCAAGTCATCCACATATAAGACAATAAACAGTAGACATCCCCCCTTTTGTTGCATGTAAACATTGCAATCAAATTTGCATCTTTCAAACTTTAGTGACAGTAAGAAGTAATCCATATTTGCATGCCATTCCCTTGGGGCTTGCTTGCACAGATTTACATGGTTCACCCCCTAGACGGGATCTACGTCAATAGGAACTGTTCTTATATTACTTGGAACGGTAACGGTCCCATTCTGCGCACTCAGCTGCAGACTCTTATCTACAATCAGATCTCTATGCACTCAACTGTAGAGTATGTTCTCTCTTAGTCTATATCTACAATTAAAAAAACAACATCACTTGGTTGTCAGAACAAAATACCAACCCTTCCTTATACAAAATTACCCTTATATATAGATGTTCCCGAAGGTCACATATTACAAGAGCTATGGGACAACCCCCATAGTACCCTTAAACCCAAAACCTCATAGTTCTCCTATAGACAAAGCTATGCTTTAACTTCGTTGTCCCTTTGGCGCCACTTCTTCTGACTCTTATGCTTCCTCTAACAACACAGTTCTGACAGCGCGGCTCTGACTCTACAATGGCGCATCCTTTACACCATTCTGCTTCTTTACTTTCTACCCCTATGGATGTCAGGTCGCCACTCGGCCTTTAACTGCATCAACCACCTCTGGATGTCCTTAGTACTTCATCTTTACTAGGGGAATAGGTCCTTTCCTATTGACTTTGCTTCGCTCCATAACCTCTTTCGAGGATTTGCGAAGTTTCTTGTCTCCAAAACTAGTCAATGTTAGGCCTCGCCTAACTGTAATTTGCGTTCAAAGCTTCCTTTACTTGGGTTGCACCCAACATGAGCCCATATAGTGATCTCCTCAATTTGTATACCAAGGAAGGATCATCGGTGTACCCCTTAGGTTGTTTCATGTAGATCTCTTCTTCCAAGTCACCATGCAATAAGGCACTCTTTACATCCATGTGATGTACCTCCCATGCATACGAAGTTGTAATGGCCAAAAGAATTCTTACTAAATCCATTCTTTCTACAGGAATGAATGTCTCATTGTAGTACAAACCTTGAACATGTGGGTACCCCTTTTCAACCAACCGAGCGTTTTACTTGGTTCTAGATACATCAGATGCAAGCTTTGTTTTTTAGATCCATTTGCACTGAAATAGTTTCCTCCCCAGAGGAAGAGGGACACGGTCCCATGTCTCATTGTTCTGCAATGATTCATGTTCTTAATCCATATTTGCTTGCAATCTCGGATCATGAAAAGCATATTTGGAAGACTATGGATCAGACCCCGCCATCATGAAAAACCTCTCAGGGAGAAGTGGATCTGTATGGCAAAGTGCAATGTTTGCATATTGGTATTGAGATCTTGTTCTTCTATAGTCATATGGATATCCAATAATATCCCTAGTTTCCTTAATAATATTTTGATCCCATTTAGGATTTGGATTGGGAGTGGGTGTTGGATCTGAATCTAGATTTGATAGATCTTCATGCTCAATATGTAGATCTAAATCATATTGATCTTCTTCTTCGGAATCTGAATGTGGATCACCTATAGAAACATCATTAGGATAAAATGGAATAGGTAGATCAATTATACCTTCTTCTTCAATTGGTTGTAGATAATGCAATGGATCCTCATTGAATTAAACACTTCTTTCAATGAAGCATCTATTGGTTGCAATCTCCATCAACTTGTAATCATTTTCAGCTTATGCATATCCAAGAAGGATGCATTTGCTACTTTGATGTTGAAGAGCTTTCCTCTTATCGAAGGGGATTCTGGCCCATGCCTTGGATCCAAAAACCCTCAAATGAGAGACATCAGGTTTGTGTGCCTTCAATGCTTAGAATGAAGTGACCCCATCAACAGATTTGTGGGGTACCATATTATAAATGTATGTGGCATAGTTCACTGCTTCTGCCCATAGATTTGATGGGGGATCTCTTTCTTCAAGAAAGTAGGTATCCATCTTTTTCAATGACCTATTCTTCCTCTCTACTACACCATTTTGTTGTGGTGTGTATGGGAAAGGATGTTGCATTTGAATACCTTCGAAAGCACATAGCTACTGAAAATCCTTCTTAATGTACTCCCCTCCATTATATGATATGATTTCCTTGATCTTCCTTCCAACAGTGTTCTCAACTATAGATTTGAAAACTTTGAAGCATTCGAACACCTCAGATTTTTGTTTGAGAAAGTAGATCCAACAGAATCTAGAGAAATCATCAATGAAGGTCAGAAGTTATCTAGATCCATTCATTAAAGTAGTGGGAATCGGTCCTGAAACATCACTATGAATGAGATCTACGATGGAGAAAGCTCTCTTTTCCTTCCCAACATCATACTTTTTCTCTGGGTGCTTCCCTACCAAGTAACCTTTGCAGATTCCTTGATATTTTATGCTCAGAAAACCTTCAACCATCTCTTCCTTGTGCAACTGCTGTAGATATTTGAAGTTTAGGTGTATGAATCTTTCATGCCAGATTCTTCTTGTCTCATTTGCATGAGTCAAGAGAGCACTTTGATGTGAGTATGGAAAGAAGCAGGAGAACTCATGTGCCTTGGAGGCATGGTTTGGAACTCCTTTAGATATCAGCTTCCTAGATAAGATATCTGCAACCTAAACTATGTTAGGTCCAAATACTACATTCTTTGGTGAACCTGTGTGTGTCACCTGATAAAAAGACAACAAGTTAGTTGCTAGAGAAGGCACATACAACACATTGTTGAACTTTCCATGCTCAAGTTGTATAGTACTCTTCCCTTCAGCAAATATTTGAGATTCATGTCCCATGTGTATGTTGGGTCCATCAGTGATATCTAATGAATAAAATGGCTCTCTAGAGGAAACCATGTGGTTGGAGGCTCCAGAATCAATAAGAAAAGCTTAGGATTGTGAGAATCTAACCTTCAATGCATGACATCTCTCATGATCTTCTGACTTTCCACCTGGATCAGTCTTCCTTGCGCCTTCAGGGAGGGAAATGTTATGTTGTTCAAGGAGTTTTCCCATTTGATCTATGGTATTCTTCATATAAGAACTCTCAGGATGATTACCCTTCTTGCAGTATGTACACTTGGATTTCTACAATTTCTCCTTTTTGTCCTTCTTGGAGCTAGAGGCTCCTTCCGATGGAATAGACTTGGAATTCTTCTTGGGTTCATATTGCCTCTTCTCTTTTCCCTTTTTCTTCCCTTTTGCATTTGCAATTTTTTATTCTCTAGCCACAAGAGCTTGATTTTTGGAGGCCTTCAAGGTTCCCATATGGATCAATTTGTCTTGTTTTTGGATGAGAGATTCAATGAAAACATCTAGAGATGGAATTTTCCAACCAGGGATTGACAATCTCCATGAATGGAAGGTAGAAACAAAGATGGAGAACTCATGACCTAGCTTGCTTAGAATGGATAGAACCAACTGATCATCCTTCTTCTCAATGCCACATTGCTTGCATTGCATGACCATAGATTTGAATTTGGAAAAGAATTGTTGGATGGTCTCGAAAATGCTGGGTTGAAGAGAAATCAAGTCATTCTCAAGAATATGTCCCCTTATCTCATCTCATTTTCCAAAGAGGGTCTCCAACTTCAACCAAACCTCTTTTGGAGTCTTAAATCCATCGAGGTGGAAGAGTAGATCTCTGGAAATATGAATACACATGAAACCAAATGCTTCATCCAATCTATTCAGATACTTGGCCTTATCAACAACTACATGAGGTTCGAACTCCTTTCCCATTGTTACCTTGTACAATGACTTGTTGTGCAAGACCATCTACATATCATCCCTCCAATCAAGTTAATTGAAGGGTGTCAGGATCCTAGGAGAGAGAGGAGCATTCAAATTATCCATTAGAACTGTTGGAGCAAATACAATGTGTTACTCCTGCTACAGCTGCAACTATTGCACTAAAAAAACTTTCAATAACCTGCAAAAAAATCTCAATTTTGGAGATAGACTACTACTAAGCATTGTTTTTGGACAATAGGCACATTTTTTTGCATCCTTCACACTTGTCTAGACCTTAAAGGATTTCTCCAATGAATTCAATGCAATGGCACCAGGATTTGTTGTTGAAATCCAGAGGCTTTTGGTGCACTACTGAAAGTAGCTCCTCAATCTATGCTCATTGAGATCTGATACCATGTGAAATTCTAAATCATGGAATATCATGGAGATGAGTATACCTCCCAGAGAAATAATGAGCAAAGAAATTGAGTTACAGTGAAAATTGTAGTAAAAAAGAGTAGACAATTAATCATGCATGAGAACTCAGATACAAATAGAATAATTTCACATGATCCAATAATCAGTATATTCAACAATGATGTTACTATGGAGAGAATTCGAATCACTTGGGAGAATTCGAGTCTCGGTGTGTCTAGCATAGGAATTGTCACCACTGGAGTGCTTTGAGAGACCCAAACTCAACTCAATTGAACCTAAATTTAGTTAACTGACTAAGGTGGGTGCATTAGTGAGTTTGTCATGAAAATCACTCAGAATAGGGCGCATGAGGCCACGATGAGTGGCAATCAAAGCATAAACCCCCCACAACAGTCATCTAACTCAAGTGGACTGAACTGGAACACTGAGTAGGCTCCTAAAATATAGGGAACTGATTTAAGTGGTCCTATAATTATGCATGTAGGGTGCATTAGGTTGTATATGAATCCTATATGACTTTTGCACACCTCTAGAGGGGAAATGACATCATCAAATACTAGGAAAAATAAATAATGCTAGGTAGGACAAGGATGGAGTATTAATGATCCTAACAGAAAACCATACCCATGTAACATCATACAAGTACACCACTAGAGAGCTTAACTTCTAGCATCCAATTCTACATGTCCATATTGGTGTTTTCAATCCTCAAACCCTAGTATTTATACTCTAAAATCACACAAGATCAATCGCTCCAAGATCATCTAAGATGTCTCTCTTATGCTTATCTTCTCCACGAGTTATATCTTTGTGATACCTAACATATAATTCCTAGGGTTTACTAAGGAACCCTATAATATCAAGGATATGTACGAATTCCTAATTGGCTTCAACAAGAATATTATGCCATTCAGTCTCTCACCACTAGCATGATTGTCTTTATTAGTGTTTGCAAACCCTACCCATGTTACATCACACCAGTACATGGAAAGACAATTGTATTGCTAGCATCCAAAATCATTTTAGGTGTTAGCTCCACTCTCCATGTCTCCTACTATACCAATGACCAAGTAGTGTTAGAACAAGATGCCCTAGTTTGAACCTAATTGGTCAATTTCTAAAAATTACTTGGAATTTCCCTTTGTGAGGCATTTTATGTGGGGTTCCCAAATATCTCACATACTTTTATTCTTTAGCAACTTTAGCAACAATTTTAATTAGGGTATTTTTTATTTAAGTTTGTCGAATGTAACAAGGGTGGATAGAAGCCAAGTAGTGGTGATATTCATGACATAATGGTCTACAACTCTAGGTTTATAGAGTTCAGTCATTGGATCTTATTCTTGATGACCACACTAGAGCACTAGAAGAGATAGATGTCGTGAGGGACTCATTAGGAGAGAAGGGAAAGTTTGAATATTGTTTTGCATATGGTTGAGAGAAATTCCTGGATGATTAATTGTTGGATGGGTGAGATACCCATTGAAATTAATTATGGTGGGTGTCTTTTTCTATTTGAAGTTTTTTTGCTTGGGTTGGGTTGCATGAAACTAGAGCCACATAGGTGTTTGTATTGCATGTGAGTAGAGCCACATTGCATACTTGAATGTTGGAGTTGAAAGTATATTTTTTTGTCATCTTTGAAACACTTGGAGGAGAACACCTTATTTTTTATAACTATGTCTTTTAGTCAAGTCTTCAATTTTTATTTATTTAATATCTTTTTACATTGCATGAAATTTCAATTTGTGAAAAAATGCTTCCTTTGACTGAATATATGCAAAATAAACACTAATAGGGAGAGTTTACAAAAGAAAGTGGGCCATGTGGGTGACCAACACAAGATAAAAATAGTTTTTCTAAAGTTAGTCTTTGAAGGCATATTTAGGGCTTAATTCAAACAAGAACATGAACATGAAAGTGACTCGATCCCTTCAAGCATGAGCCTTCAAGGGTGTTTGATGGTGGCGATGGGGATGATGAAGATGGCGATGGTGACAACATGGGCATGAGGAGGATGATGGTGACATTGATGGTGACAATGGGAATGGGGATGGTATTCGATGGTCACAATCATGACAATGGGGATGATGAGGATGGCAACGGTGACAACATGGACATGGGGAGGATGATGTCAACGCTGATGGTGGAAATGGGAATTTTTTCGATGAAACATGACGGTTATTGGACAATGAACATGGTTTAAAACATGTAATGATTTAAATCATATAATGGTGTCAATAATACATCAATGTATAGTAATATGAACTTAAACATAACATAAACATGAGATAAAGAATCTAAGGTAACAAGATCTATATAGCATGAAATGAACTGTCTAACATAACATGAAATAAACAATATAACATGAATAACATTAGACATGCATGGATAAATAATTACATGACTAACCTATGTACATAGCATGAAATAATTACCTCATTCAATTAAGCCATATTGATACTCTCTGTTTATGATTGTCTCCAACAATCTCTTTTGCTTTGGGTGAGGTAGATGGTAGCATAGCCTGTTCATGCTCTTTGTTGACATTGTCCGTAGTTGGATGTTTGTACCAACAATCAGGTGCATGTAGTGATACACCTGTGAACCTGGTTTGTAATCCGTGTATACTACCCATTGATCATTGGTGACTTTCCATCTATTGTAATATATTCACCATGAACAACCAATTATCCAATCAGAAAGTCAATTCCCTCACTATCTAGTGTTATCATTCCAAAACTTCCACACTAGATCTAGTGTTATCATGCCAAAACTTGTGCACTAGGTCTTTAACTGCAACAATTAGCTTCATGTCTGAATGAGGCAACCTACCAATGAATGCCCAACAATCCTTTTTCCTGGAGTGTCTAGATTTTCTCTAATAGCAGAATACTTATGGAGTGTCTTTCTATATACTTTAAACAGGTGAGATGTGTGTGATATAAGGTGACTACGCCTCGTGATTTTGATTACAATGGGTTCTAATAGTACATGACGGGCCTCGTTAAGATATTTTGTATGAGACATATTTCCAATTAAATTAAATGAAAATTGGACATTTCTAACAACATGACTATTAGTCGAGCTAAACTTCTAACTAACTTTATGCCTAAAATTTTCCTAATAGTGGCTAAAAAATGTGATTTTAGCAAAGCTAAAAATATTTGACATTTAGATGCATCACTCTTAGATTCAAAAAATTCTTTGACAATTTTTTTGCATTGCCAATCAATAGTTTGTTTAGGTAACTTACCTTGAAGACCTATTAGGGCACTTTCATCCACATGAATACATCTAGGATTTATTCTTCGTCGTGCACTAGACAATCGAGGTAAAGTAGGTGTAGGATAAGTATGAGTCCCACCATTGCTTTGTTGTGGCACTTAATTCACATGTTGTTATGTATTGGGAGTGTGTTTGACATGTGTGTGGTCTTCTTCGAGAGACTGAAAATCCACAACTCAATGCACATCCATTTCTACATAATCAGCTTCTGCCAATATTTGAATGTCCTAAAGCACTTCATCATTGGTTGGTGATGAATATTGGTTCGAGGATGAATTGCTGATGGAATTTGAATGGGATCCATTGGGTGCATCTGATTCACTTGTCGAGCTAAACTAGAAGCCATTGTGTTGTTCATTGTGCTAGTATCTAATGCAGTGGCAGTTGCATGTCTATATCTTTCCATTCCCAAAATTGATTTTTCTCTTCGATCATGATATTTCAAGCGATAGATCCTTCCATCTAGAATTTTTTGTTCTATTCCGTTTGTTTCCCATCTGCAACAACTTTTTTTAGAAAACAAATTTATTGTCCCTGCGAGAATAAATAACATTTTGCAACAAGCTGGTGAGTATCATTCTATATTATCCATTGAATTCTTATGCAAGTGACCTTGTAATCTCTACTTTGAATATAAGAAGACATTCTAAAAACAATAATACTTTGTATGAAATAAGTCTCATCAAAGGAGTTGCGATTTGTCATTGAATCCTTCCAAAAAGCTAAAATTATGGATTCTGGGCGTAGACCAAGTGCAGTAAGTTTTGATGACAAAGGTAAAGTTAGGAAAGGCCTAACATTGAACAGTTTTGGGAGAAGCAACTCCACAATTCCCGGGAGGAGGGTATGGAGCGAAGCGAAGTCGACAGGAAATTACCTATCCCCTTAGTAAATACGAAGTACTAAGGACGAGCAAAGGTAGTTGGAGTAGTTATGAATAAAGCGACGAATTGTCAATGACAGGAGAAGTGAGTAAAGAAGTGGAATGGTGCAAAGGATGGCCCACTATAGAGTCAGAGCCATGCGGTCAGAACTGCAGCTGTCAGAAGAAGCGTCAAAGTTAGAAGGAGTGGCGCAAAAGGACAACAGAGCTCTAGTGAAGTTAAGTCAAAGTGTGGTCAACAAGAGAACCATGCCATTTTAGGTTTAAGGGTACTATGTGGGTTGGGCCAGAGTTATTATGATATGTGACCTTCAGGAACATCTATATAAAGGGAAATTTTTTGTAAGGAAGGGTTAGATTTTGAGACATCTTGTTAGACTTATGTTATATATTGCTAGATCTAGACTGAGAGAGATCTAGAGAGGAAAATACTTTGCAGCTGAGTGCACAGAGGTCTGTTGTAGAGAAGAGTCTACAACTGAGTGTGCATACTAGAACTATTACCCATTCCATTAATATAATAACAGTTCCCATGGACGTATCTCCCATATGGGGGGTGAACCACGTAAATCCCTGTGTATGTGTGTGAATCTATGATATTCTTTTTATGCATGTTATGCTTATGCTTATGTATTTGCTTCCATATGTATGTGAATGCGAATGTCATGTTAAGCAAGCAGAACACATATGTATGAATGATGCGAAGTAATGTTAAGTAGGATGAATGCGTAGTTATAAGGGTAAACGAACAACGATTCAACGAAGTTTGTAGGTTGTCGATAACTACGAAGTGTGCAGTTACAAGTTGGTATTTATATGTTAAGTAGATGTTAAGGAAGGAATACATTACAAGCTCGCATAACTCATCTCCACATCACCAAAGTTACAGAAACTTGATTATGTAACCACCCATCTTCGCTTCGGGTGAGACTTCATTTAGTCCACAGGTTGATGCTGAAAGGGCCAGTGAAGTGGATATTATTGGGTCTACAATAGAACTTCACCGAACCCGAGTCATCCCAAAAGCATAAACAACACTAGGTATTCATTGTTTCTCCATTGAGATAAATAACAAGTTGTTGATCCAAAATGGTCAGTGTAGTTCATTTCAAGCTTCCCATTATCATTATATATTTATTATTGTCACCTACCCAAATTTCTAAACATTATTATTTATTTGCGAAAATACTTTATGATTAATTTTAATTACAAGTTTTGTAATTATGATCAGTTTTGATCATGGATGAATGTAATTACTAAATATTATTATTTAAATAAATTAAGTAGGAGACAAATACTCAAGAGGACTGTTGAATGAGTGTTCACTGACCCACTAGGAGGAATGGAAGCTGTTGGAAGGTATGGGACACATGGCATCAGTTACATCACACCACTAACTGTTGGTTATGGGACAACTTTCCCTAAAATAGGGCATTATCCCCCAGGTGGAGAGAGTGAGCAGGAAGCTCATTTAATGACCCAGTAACATTTGAAAAGGCCTAGGCAACCTATAAAGGAAAATTCGAATTGGGCAGGTAGCCCTTAATCAATATTTCTGCAGAATATTTTCCTCTTGTAAATCAGGTGATTTCAAGAGAGATTCGAATAAGGGAGGTTAGTGGTGATTGGAAAACTGAGTTTAGCTTATTATTGAGGAGAAACAAAGTTGTAGGAGCAAGTCTTTTGGACTGGTACCTATTGAAGAATTAGAATATTACTGCTACAACAAGAAGAAGTCCTAATTTCTGAAGCTTCTTCCTCCTGGTGGTTCAGGGAATAGGCTCAGGGGTCCTAAGATAGTATTTGATTGTTTTTAGGAGTTTGGTTGGGTGGAATAGTCTTCCTGAGTTGTTTGTTTCCCTATAGGTTTTATCCTGGGTCTACAAATTTCTTACTTATTCTCAGTAAATAATTTATGTTATGTTTAAACAGTATTTTCTGTGTTTCTATTTTTGAAAGAAAATCTAATCCTAGAATTGTTCTAAGTCTGAATGTTTAAGTTTGATGTTGAAGATGAATTAATAAACCAATACCTCAATTTTTCCACATGCTGTTTAGAAGCATCGTACTCTAGTAGAGATACATAAATTAAAGATAGAATAAAAGATAGGCGATTGCCATTTTGAATTCGACAGATAAATATAGTAAGTCTTATGTTCATTGTTTTCTGACCTATGATGAATAGATGTAAAAGGTTCTAGATAATAGTTATTTATATACATATGAATCTTTTCTTCATCCCTATGAAATTAATCAATGTTGAATTTCCTGTACATTTTTCTTGTATCATATATAATTTCATAATATGCACAGGAAGTAGAAAAATACAATCTGCATATTGTTTTATGGACTGCTGAATTTAAATAAAAACATGTTTATGTCAAACTGGAAATACAATAAGTTTCACACAGGTGTCATATTTTTCTACACTTCATCCACACACTATTCCATCGTAAATACTCTATCATTATTTATGTGTTTAGAAATTTAAAATAGACAGAGTTGCTTTTATACAGACTTCATAATTTTGCACAATATGCACACAGTAATTTCTCATTTCGTACAAAGTTAAAAATGAGAAGAACTTTGTATTTACTATTATCACCATCATTCACCATTCATATAAACTGTAGTATTGTTCTTTTTCTATTTTCCGAGTTTCCATATCAAAACCCTAGTTAGGTTCATTTCTTTTCATCGTTTAACAGAAAATACTACACTCTTTACAAATCTTGGTTTGAGCCCAACTTGGCTAAGCCCTCTTTGCAAACAGAAGCACGATTTAGGGTTTAACCCTACCTAACCTTTTGTTAAACGAAACAAATATCTTTCATTTCGATTTTATACTCTTTTGTTTCCAGTTTTCAAACAAACAAGAAAACCATCATCATTGTATAGTATCAAGACGAACGTTACAAGTCATCTACACAAAACATTTTAGTACATCATTTATTTATTTTTATTTCCGATGAAAGTTTCACAACTTTACAGTTCATACAAGGTCTAGTATGCATTCATGGAGAGAGAAAAGCATTGATATACTGAAGACGAGCCTCGGCTCTAATTCTTCTCTCAACCTTTGAAACCATCAAATCGTGGTTCCCAAACAAGGTTTACAAACTATTTTTACAGTAAAAAAATAATCAACAAGTGTTCCGTGTTTCTTCAGCCATAGAGCCCAAACACTTAAAGCATTGACAAGCTACTTTTCAAATCGACGACATCAAAGCAAAGGCCAAGTATTACAGTTTATTAAACAAGCTTCAAAGGTTCTCATCATCATCATCAACGGAGCTACAATAGAGCTGGGCAAGGCAGTTCCTCTTCGTTGAAAAACTATATCAACCACAGACGAAGAAGCGCTATGAGGGTATGGAAGACCCGAAGCTTACGGGCGTAGAAGCACACGATTGTATCGCCGAACCCTGGTTCGAAATAACCTTTCAACCCTGCAAACTGACACATTAAAATGAAGTTAGAAGTCTAGAAAGTTGAAAGATAAAATGTCGTTCTACAAATCAACATTATTACTAACTTGCTCCAAGTGCTTACCTTCTTATCAAGTGGCCAAGCCGTGGTGTGCTCCAGGCAGACGATGAAGAAAAACATTGGAAGAACGCTACCTCATGACAGGTTAAGAATAACATCTTCAACCTTGCCAAGGGCATAAAAGCCATCGACACTCAACACACTTGAACCAGAGACAGTGATCATGACCAGTAACACTATACAGGGTTCAAATATTACAGTTTTTCAACGGAGTGGTAGGTCTCAAGGTCAAAACCCTGCACTGCATTTCTGCTATGATTTCAGCAGCCTGTCAGCCACATACCGAAAACAATGGTAACACTAAATCACATTTTCCAAGTTCATATATCAAACAACAAATCAAAACCTAGGGTTACAATCCGACGGCTCTTTTTCATCGCCATCAACGATCACCAAAACGCCAGCGTTTTCCACATCGGGGCAAGCAACATAAACATTTATTGCCAACATCCAGTGCTAGTCTGTAAAATGCCATCTTGGCACTCGGAGGAGAAAGCTGGATCATTACATAGTGTTTGAAATATAAACAACGATGAGTTTTCAGTGGTAACCTCATCTACGTGGATCGTTGGTAGTCACCCGTGGCAAGAACAAAGTACCAAGATTTTAATGCTTTTGGATACGTAATTTCCACAACAGCTCGAGACCGGCGTCGACTTAATAGCTCTGCAAACCTATCACATAACAAATTATGGTTGTTAGTACTCACCATTTAATATGAAACCTTACCAACACTTTAGTCTTCGTAGTAATCTTGGTTACATTTCATAATGAACTTTTGTTTTATTTGTTACACTATTTCGTAGTATTGTTAGCATTGTTTGTCATCGTGTTGGTTCATACGAAATGTTTATAATGTTTATAAACATTTCGTTTCACATATTTCCATTATATGGTAGATAGTTAAATTAATTAGACTTCATTGCATTTCTATTATTTGCATCGCATTACCATAGTTTCATTATATGGTATATCATTCAATTAATTAGATTTATTTGTATTTCTATTATTGCATTTATTTGTAATAATTTCACTATAGTGGTAGGTTGATATATATTAAATAATTTCATTATATTTCTAACCTAGCATTGTATTGTGATAGTTCACATGATGATAGATAGAAAGCTAAATCACCATGCTTATTATAGCATTTATATATTAATTAGAATTATATATAGTTAGTGTTATAAAAACATTGACTATTATTGATCTCCTATCAACTTCTGTTATATGAGTCGGTGGAGTGATACCACTAGGTACTATCATTTTAGTGACGATTTCTAGACAGCCATCACCACAACTACCACGACAACGACAACGATGGATCAAGCTATTGCAACGACGATTAAAAGACGATGCTGCGAACTTGACATTTTTTTTAACAGTTATTTTGGATTCACATTTCAATCAGCTACAAGACAAACCTTGAAAAGCAGAAGAGTAAGCAATTGAAGCGTACTTGTACTTTCATATAGTTGCATACAGCCTCTAAAACATTCTATTTCTACTCTTAACGACGTTTTGAATTTACATGACTAGAAAGTATTGCAAATACGAACTTCTTACCTGTCATCTACACATAAAACAAGTTCAAGGCTTTAGCTTTGCAGCTAAGTAAGCTTTGGGGTCCTTCATAGGACACCCTTGGACAGCAAAGAACAAATCATCAGTATCATCTTAAAAGTAAAAGTATCTTATCACAATTTCAGCATGTCATTTCAATCATTACTCTATCCATATTGTTTTTGCAGAAGATAAAGGTCGCATCATAATTCCGATTGTTAATACATTAATTATCAATTTCACAGTTGTTTTGAGTATGTTAGGTTCATATTGTCATATTGTTCTTAAAAACAGATTATAATGTGTACTTAGTATTAACAACTGTTAGTTAAATGCTAATACTATTATAAATCATTATTTCCGCAATCATAATTAAATGTAATTTTAGTGATTATTGCTATTATCAAAAAAATTTAAATTTTTACGAAAATATGGGATGTTACAATTATAGTGGATGGGCTTTGTGAGTAGAAAGTGCGTTATTAGATAAAAAATAGTGATGTATTTTGATTTTGGATCTATTGAAGGATAACAAGGATAGAGCACTATGATGGATTCTACTGTGTGTTGGAGTTCATAGTGATGGATTCTACTATGTGTCATAGTTCAAGGTGATGGAAAATGGGTTGGAGTTCATGGTTTGGACTTGTTGAAGGCTAACAAGGATAGAGCACTATGATGGATTCCACTATGCGTTGGAGTTCATAGTGATGGAAAAGGGGTTGGCATTCATAGTGATGGAATCTACTATTTGTTGGAGTTCATGGTGATGGAAAATGGGTTCGAGTTCATAGTGATGGATCACAAACAGTGATGGATTTTGATTGTGGACCTGTTCAAGGCTAACAAGGATAGAGCACTATGATGGAATATACTATGTGTTCGAGTTCATAGTGATGGAAAAGTGGTTGGAGTTCATAGTGATGGAGTCTACTATGTGTTGGAGTTCATGGTGATGGAAAAGGGGTTGGAGTTCATAGTGATGGATTTTGAGTTTGGACATGTTGAAATCTAACAAGAACAGAGCACTATGATCGATTCTACTATGTTTTCGAGTTCATAATGATGGAAAAGGGGTTGGAGTTCATAGTGATGGAGTCTACTATGTGTTGGAGTTCATGGTGATGGAAAAGGGGTTGGAGTTCATAGTGATGGATTTTGAATTTGGACCTATCGAAGGATAACAATGATAGAGCACTATGATGGATTCTACTATGTGTCGCAGTTCATAGTGATGGAAAAGGGGTTGGAGTTCATGGTGATGGATTCTACTATGTGTTGGATTTCATGGTGATGGAAAAGGAGTTCATGGTGTTGGAAAAGGGGTTGGAGTTCATAGTGATGGATCAAAAATAGTGATGTATTTTGAGTTTGAACCTATTGAAGGCTAGCAAGGATAGAGCACTATGATGTATTCTACTATGTGTATCAATGATTAGGCCCAAGGTATGCATGTTGATCAATTTTGGCAAGTTTGGTTTATAGAATTCATTGGTTTTGAGATTCATAGTTGTATGTGAAATGTATGTAATGATCCATTTTGGACCACATACTATGTTTAAGGGGAAGAGGTACCACCAAGTGATATATCCCCTTAACTTGAGAATGATTGTGACATCTCTAATTTATTTTTAGGAGAGAGTTTAAATCTTTCCCATCATATTAACATATTTTTGGAAGAACTTGTATATCAAATTTTTCATTCTAATCAAATTCATTCCTTTCTTTACACAATTGTTACTCTATTAGTTTTGTTCAAAAAAATGTGTCTTATATGAAATTGATATTTGGAATTGCAAAATTCATGTACATATAGATCAATTTGAACAAAAATAAAGCACATATATAATTTTTTAAAAATCTATAATATTCAAATTTGAATGAATACACCAGCTTCAACCTTTGAATATTACAAGGGTAGACAACTCATACAATTCATGTATAAAACTCCTTAATAGCTCCTTACTTGCATTGCAAAACAAGGGAACTCTAATGTGTCCAAGCGTTGTAATAAAATGGTCCAATGTTCCAAACAGAGCTTTGAGAATTGTTCAGTATAAATGTTGTGTGTAAGATGGTCGAGAGGGTTCCAATCTTCCAAATAATGCAAGTTCAATGTGAGTGCAAGAGTTACAAAACTGAAATCATGCGAAGCAAAGTCAGTTTACCACGTAAGAGAGAAAATTGAAATTTTGGATGATGCACAGGAAATGTTACTCTGTCTTTTTTAGACAGAGGAGCACGTGCATTAATAGCACGCATGCACTATTAATGTGCACATGCTATTAATGCATGTGCGTTGCTTTGTGCATTAAATAATCAACGTTCACCACCAATGTTTGGGGTACGACCGTGGTGAACTTTTCCATATGTCGGCTACTCTAGGAGAAGGCGTGTGTTAATAGTGTGTGCACACTCTTGTCTCATTAATTTGGTTGGTGAAGGTTCATGTACTGTATTTTGGGTATAATTTTTTTTTACGGTAATGACACGTTGGTGATCTTGAATAAATTTTAGAGATATATAGGCGGGATTGTGGTTTATGGGTGTAGGGAGAGAAAGATGGGGAGGGGGGTAGTGGGTTATGGGTTTAGGGAGAGAAAGAGGGGGAGGGTGGTAGTGGTTTATGAGTTTAGGGGGGGATTGTGGGTTATGGGTTTAGGGGGAGAGAGGGGGGGATTGTGGGTTGTCATTTTAGGGGGAGAGAGGGGGGGGATTGTGCGTTATGGGATTATGGGGAGAGACGAGGGGGATATTGTGGGTTAAGGGTTTAGGGAGAGAGACAAATTGGGGTTAGGGATTTGACATTAACCATGCTTTAATTATGAGATTAGGAGAATGAGAGGTTGCATAGAACCTGGTCATGGGTTGAGAGAGAGAGGGAGCTTGGGGGTTAGGGGTTAAGAGAGATAGAGATTGGGGGTTAGGGGTGGAGAGAGATGGAACAAGGGGGGTAGGGGTTTAGTGAGAGATATCAAGGGGGATAGGGGTCTATGGATAGAGACAGAGAGATAGTGAGTGCCAGAGAGAGAGATTGTGAGACAGAGAGAGTGAGAGGTAATTAAAATGGTTGTACATTTGAAGTTGTGTCGCACAAAAATTATGTTTACAATTTATTATTAATCTCGAAAAAGGAATTTGATGTCCATTTAAAATCAAATACAACCTTTCTTCTCGAAGTCACCCCCAGATAAGTGATAAGGTTCAACATTAACCATGCTTTAATTCTAAGATTATTGGCATGAGAGGCTGCCTAGAACCTGGTCAAGGGTTGAGAGAGAGAGGGATATTGGGGGTAAGGGGTTGAGAGAGATAGAGATTAGGGGTTAGGGGTGGAGAGACATGGAACAAGGGGGTTAGGCGTTTAGGGAGAGAGATAAAGGGGGGTAGGGGTTTAGAGAGAGAGAGAGAGAGAGAGAGAGAGAGAGAGAGAGAGATTGTGAGACAGAGAGAGTGAGAGGTAATTAAAATGGTTGTACGATGGATCTTAAGGCCTTCACCAGAGTTACCAGAGGAAATCAATGGCCTAATACTATAAATGAATCTCAAAGGCTCATTAACCATGAAAATGACCTAAAAGTATAACATAGGCCCTTTATAGGTGATATTTGATCTCTAGGTGGAATATGGGTACCATTGTGAAGTCTTACACACTCGGTATGGGTGTGTTAAGGAATTTATCATGGTTAAGGAAGGAAAGTATGCCCCTTGAAACCTTGATGAAACCTTTAAGGATCAAGGTCCATAAATAATTCCACAAAGTGAACATAACATGTATTCTATAGGGAATCATTGTCCTTTAAATGAGATATGGGTGCTATTAAATATTTTGTGCATTAGAGATGGGTCTTAAGGCTTTAACCATGGTTGGGAGATAAATCTAGGGAATTATATCCTAAATGAATATCCTTATACTAAAAGGCCATGATTAAGGCCTTGAACTCCAACATAGGCCATCTAAAATGAATTTTTTACATACAAGTGGTATAGGGTTGTCATTAGGAGTTTTATGTAGTAGGAATGGATCTATGGGCCCTGAACATGGTGGGGGGAGAAAATAAGGTCCTTCATCCATAAATTAATCCTGGAGGTCTTATGGACATGAAATATTCCTTAAACCACCAAAAAACACCTCTATTAAGTACCTTTTTCCTTGAGTCAAATATGGGTACTATTAGGAGGCTTTGCACACAAGAGATGGATTTTGGGACTTTGTCCCAAAATGAGGCTTGTAGGGTCTTGGTCCCTGAAATAGGCCTCAAAGCATCATATAGAACAATATCATTGGCCTCTTGGTGATATATTTGTATCTTTAAAATATTTTATATACTTAATGTGGATTCTAGGTTTTTGACCATGGTTGATGAAGAAAAAAAGGTCATTATGATCAAGATTATTCTTCTAGGGCTCATAAACTTTGGCGTTTGCATGAAATATGGGAATCTGATTATAAAGTTTTAGAAAAAATAGATTGGATGAAGTATATTTGATATACAAGTGGGATGCGGGCATTATAGGAGGTTTTTCATACCAGGGGAGGATATTGGGGTCTCAACCATGGTGAAATGGGGAAACAAGAGCCATATGACATAATTGAAGATTTCATAGTTGATGGGACAAAAGGAATTATTGAACCATTACAAACATCCTTTAAAGGGGAACTTTAACTACCAAGTGGGGTACATACACAATGATGAGTTTGTGTTCACCGGGGATGGGTCTCGAGGCCTTATTCATGGTAATATTTGAGCCTTTAGGAGTTTTCCCATAGTAGATGGTTCTTGATACACTACCCATGGTACAAGGATAAAAACTATTGTCTCGAGGAATTAAAATATATTTGTATGGTTTATGGACCATGCATATGGTCCAAAAACACCACACAAACCCTATAAATGGAATCTTTATCCCACAAGTATAATATGGACACCATCTAGTGTAGAAATCATTTTAATGGTTCCTATATGATGATGGTCAAGGCTTTGATACATATGGTGAATAAGATATCCTAATGGAATATGTATCCCAGTTGGTGGTTAAAAATCCCCTCTACATTACATGTGTAGTGGTTGAAGGAATCATTTGTCCCATGAGCCCTAGAAGATTAATTTAGGTCATATAGCCTTTTTTTCCTCACTCGACCATATTAATGATCCCAATATTCGTCACCAGTACAAAAAATATGTTATAGGAACTGATATCCCATAGGCCCTTTATTTCCTCCTGTTACCATATATTCAAGACCTCAATTACCATACTTGGTGCATAAAACCTCCTAATGGTATCCATATACTAATTGAAGGACAACCTCCCCTCTAAAGGGCCTCTATAGTGAATCAAGGAACTGTTCATTGATCATGAACCTTAAATGATTAATTTAGGTTGTAAGACCCTTATTTTCTCCCACATCCATGTTCAAGGTCTTGAGACCCATCAATTATGCCTAAAAATTTTGAATTGTTCCCATATATCATTGATGGGTCTTAGCGATTGGGGGTTAGGGGGTTAGAGAGAGATTGGGGGTTAGGGAGTTAGAGAGAGAGAGAGAGAGAGAGAGAGAGAGAGAGAGAGAGAGAGAGATTGGAGGTTAGGGGTTGAGAGAGAGAGAGAGGTTTAGGGGTTGAGAGAGAGAGAGATTGGAGGTTAGATATTTATAGAGAGAAAGAGATATTGGAGGTTAGGGTTTGGAGAGAGAGAGAGAGAGAGAGAGAGAGATTAGAGGTTAGGGATTTATATATAGAGAGAGAGAGATAATTGGAAGTTAGGGGTTTAGAGAGAGAGAGAGAGAGATTGGGGGTTAGGGGTTTAGAAAGAGACATTAGCAGTTAAGGGTTTAGAGAGAGAGAGAGAATGGGTGTTAGGGGATTAGAGAGAGATATTGAGGGTTATGGGTTTAGATAGAGAGAGAGATTGGGGGTTAAGGGTTTAGGGAGAGAGAGGTAGATTGTGGCTTAGGGGTTTAGAGAGGGAGAGAGAGAAAGAGAGAGAATGGGGATTAGGGATTCAGGGAGATAGAGAGAGTACATCGGATGTGAAAGAGTGTGAAGTCTTGAAGGAAAAGATGTAGAATCTTGCCAATATCTACTATCAAGTTTTGGATTCCTTTTAGGGGTTGAGGGATATCAATATTGGAGTCTATGGGTTTAGAGTGAGTGAGAGAGAGAGAGTATCGGACATGAAAGAGTGTGAAGTCTTGAAGGAAAAGATGCGTAAGCTGACCAATATCTACTATTAAGTTTTGGATGTCCGGAAGAGAGAGACAAAGAGAGAGAGAGAGAGAGTATCAAATGTGAAAGGGTCTCAGGGATTGTGGGTTAGGGGTTTAGAGAGAGAAAAAGAAAGAAAGAGATTGGGGGTTAGTGATTTCAAAAGAGGGAGGGAGAGATATAGAGGAGGTTTAGAGAGAGAGAGAGAGAGAGAGAGAGAGAGAGAGAGAGAGATTGTGGATTGGGGTTTAGAGATCAAGAGAGACTAGGGGTTAAGCATTGAGTGAGATAGAGATATTACATAAGATGTGAAAGAGTGTGCAATCTTGAAGGAAAAGATGCAGACAGAAACAATTATCTACGATGAATTTTTGGATGCCCCAGAGAGAGAGAGAGAGAGAGAGAGTATCAAATGTGAAAGGGTCTTAGGGATTGGGGGTTAGGGTTCTAGAGAGAGAAAAAGAAAGAGAGAGATTGGGGTCAGGGATTTGGAAAGAGGGAGGGAGAGAGATATCAAGGGTTAGGAATTTAGAGAGAGAGAGAGATTGTGGATTAGGGGTTTAGAGAGCGAGTGAGACTGGGGATTAGGTAGTGAGGGAGATAGAGATATTACATTAGATGTGAAAGAGTGTGAAGTCTTGGAGGAAAATATGTAGAAGCTAGCCAATATATACTATGAAGTTTTGGATTCCAAAGAGAGAGAGAGAGAGAGAGATTATCAAACGTGAAAGGGTATTAGGGGTTTAGAGAGAGAAAAAGAAAGAGAGAGACTTGGGGTTTGGGATTTAGAAAGTGGGAGGGAGAGAGATATCGAGGGTTGGGAATTTAGAGAGAGAGAGATATATTGTGGATTAGGGGTTTAAAGAGAAAGATAGTCTCGGGGTTAGGCATTAAGGGAGATAGATATATTACATCGGATGTGAAAGAGTGTGAATTCTTCGAGGAAAATATGCAAAGGATAACCAATATCTACTATGAATTTTTGGATGCCTTGAAGAGAGAGAGAGAGAGAGAGAGAGAGAGAGAGAGAGAGAGAGTATCAAACATGAAAGGGTCTCAGGGATTGGGGGTTAGTGGTTTAGATAGAGAAAAAGAAAGAGATAGATTGGGGGTTAGGGATTTGGAAAGAGGGAGGGGGAGAGATATTAGGGGTTAGGAATTTAGAGAGAGAGAGACAGAGAGCGAGAGAGAGAGAGAGAGAGAGAGAGAGAGAGAGAGAGAGAGAGAGATTATGGATTAGGGGTTTAGAGAGCAAGAGATAATGGGGGTTAGGTGTTGAGGGAGATAGAGATATTACATTGGATGTGAAAGAGTGTGAAGTTTTGAATGAAAGGATGCATAAGCTAACCAATATGTACTATGAATTTTTGGATGCCCCGAGAAGAGAGAGAGAGAGAAAGAGAGAGAGAGAGAGAGAGAGAGAGAGAGAGTATCAAACGTGAAAGGGTCTTAGGGATTGGGGGTTAGGGGTTTAGAGAGAGAAAAATAAAGAGAGAGATTGGGGTTAGGGATTTAGAAAGAGGAAGGGATAGGGATATCGAGGGTTAGGATAGGAGTTGAGGGAGATAGAGATATTACATCGAAAGTGAAAGAGTGTGAAGTCTTGAAGGAAAAGATGCAGAAGCTAACCAATATATTCTATGAAGTTTTGGATTCCTGTTAGGGGTTGGTGGAGAGCGATATTGGGTTTTATGGGTTTAGAGTGAGAGAGAGGGGGAGTATCGGATGCAAAAGAGTGTGAGGGGGGAATTTTATTGGTAGGGCGTTAGAGAAATAGAGAAAGGAGGGGGTTAGGGCTTAGGGTAATAGAGAGATGGGTGGATTGGGATTTATGGTACATGTTTTTAATCAAGGGCTTATGCTTTATGGTAAGGGGATATATGGGTGGTTGAGAGAGAGAGGGTGGTGGGTTTATAAAAAGGGAGGGGGCATGGGATTATATTGAGAAAGGGAGATATAGCTAGAAGGAGAGTGAAACAAATATGTAACATTAGCGCACGCACACTAATAGTGTGTGCATGCTTTTTCTTTGTGCGTGTTACTAATGCAGGCACTCTAAAAATTTAAATCTTTTTGGCATGATTTCCTTGTTCCATACCGTGTGTAATCACTCGATAGGTGTGGTTCTAGGCTCATATTGTCAAACCTGATGCCTTGGACTAAATTATAGCAAAACACACCATTTTATGCAACTTCATGTTTTTCAACCTCGAATCTATATATGCTCCACTTGTCCACTGTTAATGAAACTGCACACGCTTATAGAACTCTCTGCGTAGATTCCAAATTACTATTTTTTGATAAATTTATTAGTAATTTCTATTTTTTATTGATTTTTGTTTGCAACCATGTCATATTTACATAAAAATCACTTCATTTATTTGAGCTATAAATTTTGACTAACACACCTATTTTGAAAATGAAAAAGAACCCACACAAGTATACTGAAAGACCTACACACTAAAAAAAATGACTTTGTTAAGACCATGATAGCAGGGCTTAACGATCAACCTTGTCTTTTTAGGGATGTCATGAGTTCCTTAATTTAAAAATATATATAAAATTAGCTTGGAAAATTTTCGAAAAATAGCGTTGCACTATATCCGCCTGTTATCTACAACCCTAAATAATTTGTTTTACAAATTTAGACATTTTACATACCCACACATGCATTATGTTTTATGAAGAAAAAAAGCATACCAACCCTAGAAGAACGCCATTTTTTGCGAGTTATACATATTTTCCATAAATAAAGGTTAGATATTATGGAAGGAGATCGGATTCTCTACGTTTCATATTTTTACATCATGTTCTAAAAAAATGTGTAGGTACCTCTAAAATTCATTTTAATGGTCAGATTTATGTTTTCTAGGAAGTCCATTGCAACTAATGTGTCTTAAGTGGGTATCATTACCTTGCACCAACCTTTATTTGAAAATTCTCATGTATTTAAAACAATTAATTGTAAAGTTTCAAATCACATTTTTATACAAATACAAACTAGTTTAAATCGAACCTTTTTCTTAAGAACCTCTCATTATAGAAACCACCTATGACCTCCTACACCAACCCATGATGGATTGCTTTTAGGTTGAATGATTGGCCTACAGTATATTCTTAACCCATTTTTCTTTTCACTTTAGGGATGTGGGAAACATTTCAATCATTTTTGTTGAAAAACTTCTGAAGTTCCTTGAGAAATTCTAATTCAAACTTTATTCATCTCCATTTATACTTTCTCTGAACTTTGAACTCTGGACTTATTCAGTATCAATGGCATTTTCCAACATGTTTGGCTCACATTTTAATCCTACTACAACATTTTATCTACCCTCTACACCTTTGTTTTGGTAATGCATAGTCATAACTGATTTGAACTTATCCATAGACTTTTCCACTTTAATGATTTTTCAACTTCTTCCTATGTTTTTTTATTTCATGATTTTTAGATTCAACTTATGTTTCCTCTTTAAATATAGGGATTCAAAAAAGAATCTACTAAGTTATGTACTTAGATGTTTTTTACAAATATTTATTTTCCTTCAACCACAAATATTTTTAGCTTTAATATTACATGATTTCTCTAGGTGAGTATATTCCTAACATTATGAAGATGAATACAACAAATTTGAAATCTAACTTTCTTATATATAGATAGTGGAAATCCTCAAAATTTGAGTTTAATATACTCCAGTAAGCCTCGTTTATCCTCATTTATGGTAAATCTATACACATCCTAGCAAATTCCATTGTCCTCTTTCTTGAATGGGGTTCCACTCGACACAGTCTTACCAATAACATTCCATATTTGAATGATATATAAAGGGGAAGATTTGGGAAGATGCACCCAAATCCAAGTATAGGTAACCATCATTTTAGGATGAAAATAATTGTAAAAATTGAACAAACAATACTTACTTTCCCCAACACCATGTTTCCATCTCCACTACATTTCTCTAGAAAATTAACTTTTAAGGAAATCACTATAAATAATGATAAACTAAATGTGTTACTAGCTTTATCGCAAGTGGTGTGTCCTTGAATTCAATAGCCGGAACAAACAAACTCAAAGAAGGAATAACCTTGTTCCATATCATGTAGTTCTGAAAGAAGAATTATAGAGGTCCTTTTGGAAATAATATCATTGAAAGCATCACACAAGCACATATTGGAACCACTAGTTAGGTTTCTTAAATTCTAAGGCATGGGCCTTTTTTGCTTTCCATTCACTACAATAGCTTTATGATTTTTATGAGATATTTATTATCATTAACCATTACCTCCAACTTGGAAAAAAATGTTAATGTATATGTAACTTCAGAATGTATTTCATACATGTAGATTGTATTCCTATAGAGATGTTATTATTCCTCTATACGGAAGTGTTTGTATTCCTATAGATATGTTATTATTCCTCTATATGGAAGTGTCGTCATTTATATTGTAAGTGTCGTAACTTATACTTGATGGGTTATTAGACCACCTTGTTCGAGTCGGCCTTGTATAAGTCATGTGGGTCAAAGGGTTATTAGACCACCCTATTGGGGGTCGGCCATGTGGGTCAAAGGGTTATTAGAACACCAAGTGTGGGGTCAGCCCGGATTAAGTTAACCATGGGTTAAGCTAGGCATGTAGGCCCCATTAGTTTATTGGGTAGGACAGAACAAGTATAAATAGAGATCGGTAGATCTCTATTTGGTCATTCATTCACACACTTCTCTCATTCGGAAAGTGACGCACTTATGAGGAGGAGGCTCTGCTACTAGAAGAAGACTATCTCTTGTATTCTGGTTGTATCATTGCTCTATCTATCTCTGAGGAAGTTATTTGGGTTTTTCACCTTTATGGTTTTCCCCAAGTAAACTGTGTGTCTCTTGTGTGCTTGCATTATTGTGTCCATGATTGATATGCTGTAGATTTGTTGTACATGTTGTTCTCTCAGTTAATATCCTAGCTCATATTGAAGTAAATTCTGAAAATTTAACAAAAAATAGAGGGTGAGGTGGCTCCGAGGGGATTATCAAGTCAAAATAAGAACAAAATTGGGTGGATCTCCCATATTATGGTTTTAGGGAATTTTATTTTCAAGTTAAAGAAAATGAATGCATCTACATCATGACTTTTGGCATCCACTATGTTCATAGTGCATTAATATTGAGGCATGAACTAAACCATCATGAAAGCAATCTCCCTTCAATGCTAAAAGTTTAGCCAACCAATTTCAAAGACAAGGGAAAAAATATAGTGGCAAGACCAATCTACCATAATTCCATATGGATTTCACAAATTTAGTTCTAGATTCAATGGATGTGATGTAGACCAACACCAAAGTCACCTAAGGCTTAAACAATATTTTTAGTAAGTGAAACCCATAATTAGATGTTTTTGCTCTACCCCACTATTGGTGTTTTTCAATAAAAAAATTTAAAGTTTCTTGACTCAACAAATAATCAATGGATGACATGAACATGGGCTCATAAATCATTTTTTCCAATATTACAAATTTGAAACATGGAATCTTGAGATTTTGTAAATCTAAGAAAAAACACCCTTAACAAATGATACTACTATATTGGAATAATACATAATTCATTATAATTTATAAATCATAATTTCATTATTACCAAAAACTTCACACTACCAAGAAAAATGTAGTCTAGGGTTTGTAAAGAATGTAGTCTAGGGTTAAATCCTTACAAATTTAGAAAAAAAAGAACAAAATAAAATAAAATAAAAAGTATGATTAAATTTGAATTCACACTGAAAAGCATTGGGAGCCTCTCACGGTCGGTGCCTTTAAACCTCAAATAAAGTGGACCGTTGAGAATTTGGCAGGAAGTTGTTAAGTTCTAGCCTCGGCGCACCTTCTTGAACGGGAGACAAGCAGATGAACAAGTCCATTTTGGAATCCGGTCCAATAATCATTCTCATGTCTTTGCTCGGTGCTTTCATCTTAGCTATCAACCTCAGTTGGTTGGTCAAATGCTTTCTGGGCTGCATAGGCCAAATAACGCTCGACTTTTCCGATCAGATGATTATCCGGATGCAGGCTAACTCTGATTTGAAAGCACTGCCCATTATCGTTTACATCGCTACCTCAAAGCCACGGCCGGTGGCCACGGATTGTCCGATCTGCTTGGCGGAATTTACAGAAGGAGAAAAACTGAGAGTCCTACCAAATTGCAACCATGGTTTCCATCTTGATTGCATCGATAGATGGCTCGTTTCATTCTCTGAATCTTGATAACAAGAAGGCAGGAGGCGCTGCAATGGTTGAAGCCACTGAATCAAACAACATAATACGTATTCAACTCAAGCAACCAGAGTGGTTTCTCCACACACTGAAACGTTTCATATAGGAACTCCAGAGGAGGCTGCCGTTATGGCTTCTTGAAGGTTGTCAGTCCAGCATAGTTTTCTGAGTGCTCTGCGTTATTCGTATACAAGTTTAGTCCACAATTACATTCATAGAAGAAGATGTACGGGAATTTATGTGGCACGGTTATCCAGGTATCTCCTATCGATTCAGATTGCAAATATTTCTCAACGTATAGGAAATGTGTGCATCTTTTTTTGTCCCTCTTGATTTTCTTGAGTAGCTTCTGGTGTTTATTGTAAGAGCTGGGTAGTTACTTTGACATGATTGTGTCAGCTTAGAGCTTAGTTTTTTTTTTTTCGATTTATGTGATGTTCCCCTTCAGGTCGCATGCGTGCCTTGAACTTCTGAATGGCTGGGATTGGTACAGCAGCAGTGGCCAAGATGGAGAAAGCTTCCGAGCCTCTGGTAATAGAATTGAGGAAACTGGAGCAAACAAATTCGAGGGATACATTTTATTATTCTTTTCTCTTCCCTCTGTTCTTTACATTTTACATTTTACATTTTGTTGTTCTTTTCTCTTCCCTCTGTTTTCAGAAGCCCTACTTCCTTTTTTAAATTCTGTCAAAAATAGTAACCTCATCTCAAATCTAATTCAAATCCTTCCTTGCGTTTTCTAAATTTGATTGAAAATATTTCAGGTTCTGCTCTGTTATGTTCTTGCGAAACGTCATGGGTTGGAAGACCAGCCGTTCGATATGATTCGGTCCTTCCAAACCCTTCGACTTCTTCAACGAATTTCAGGCCCTTGAGACCCTTAACTTGAATGCCACAGGTATGGATGGCCCTGGCTTGTATTCGCCTAATTATCTTTCAATCATTAAACGTTATGCCGTATTTGCTCTAGCCATAGCCCCATGCATCTGCCATCTTTAATAAATGTTTTCTTTCATTAACAACAATTTAACCTCCCTGTTATCTTTCCATGACTTTATCTGCCCGCCTTTCTTTACATGTTGAATGCGTGATTCAAGTGAGACAACGATTTTCCAGGGTTCAATTTTCCTGACGACTCGGGATCCAATTCGGTATATTTTCTTGTTTATTTTAGGGAAGATCCATAACAGTACCCAGGTACTATAGACTGGGTTCATTCCAACACGTTTCTGATCAATAAAACCAGCAAGCGCGCTTGTTTAAAATGGGTCATTTAAACAAGTTTGCTTCAAGCGCTTGTATCCAAGGTAGACTATATTAATTTCTATCTCGCTCATACAAATATAAATCATTCAATACGCTATATTCAAGTTCGGTTGTAACCATTCAGGTTCGGTTGTAACCATTCAAGTTCATTTCATTACTTAATTATTCAAGGAAAAATTTCTAGCACTTTCATTTTAAGTAACAACAGCCCCTTAGCCACAATCTACCCAACTCGCACTCTTCATTTAGATGTGTGTTGTTGTTTTTTTAAGTCCAAAAATTAACGCTGAAAACAAAGTTAATCCTAACTAGGTTTTCAAAATAGTATTTGAGTATTACATAGTTCAATATTTTCCCTAATTGTTCAATAGAACGAGCAATAGTATTTTGATGGCTCCTTCCGGCCTGATAGTTTACGACAATTTAAAGTTCACCATTGATCACATATATTTAAATACTTAAAGATCTGCTTGGATGGATCTTACACAAATTGACCTACACACAAATTTTAAACCCAACCTGTTCTCTTTCCATGACTTTAATCTTCCCGCCTTTGCTTCCTTTGCTTAATCGGTTGTTTACTAGTTAACATCTCTATATTATATTTTTTTAGATCACTATTTTTTCATTGGTTTCTCATTAGGTAAAGGTCTCTTTGGCGGTTTAACGACCTATTTCTTCTTAATCGGTCTCTTCAGCACTGTAACGCTTTCTTTTATATTTGTTTAGCCCACGTTCACCAGAGAATTTAGTTCATTAGTTTAGCCCGCTTTCTTATTTGTTTGTTATTATTCTATACCACTCACATCTTCTCAGTTTAAAATACTAATGCACCAATTTAGCTGGCTTGCTTTTTAGTCGCTTGTAAAATTTAAATTTGCAGTTTTAAAACTCAAAACGTATCAATGAAACATATTTTTAGCAATTGTATATTATTAAGCATTAGGGATTTTAGTTTTTATTATCTCTAAATTAGAACGAAATAGGGATTTTCCTTTTGGGCACATGTCACACATAATCTGCACAGCCTAATGGCATACTGGCCTTATTAATGCCCGTAATGAATAAGCAGGGCATGGATTATTTTGTAACCCAAAAAGTGAAGCAATTTGTGCTCCCTTCATTGCCATTCGTCCATCGGTAAAATTCAAAAAAGTTAAGAGATGATGAAGACCTGCAGGTGGTGGGCCTACATCCAGTATGAAAAAGGACTGGCTCTGTAGAACTTCCTATGACGAGTAGATTCAGAGATTGATTGAGATAGCAGCAGCAGTGACGATGACGATGATTCGAGGATGATGATTCGTTGATAATGATCTAGAGAAGAAGACTTGTGCTAGCAGACCTGTGTCGAGAAATACCTTCCTAGTTAAGAGGGAGTGTTGATGTATATGTAACTTCAGAATGTATTTGATATATGTATATTGTATTCCTATAGAGATGTTATTATTCCTATATACGGAAGTGTTTGTATTCCGATAGAGATGTTATTATTCCTCTATACAAAAGTGTCATCATTTATATTGTAAGTGTCGTAACTTATACTTGATGGGTTATTAGACAACCTTGTTCGTGTCAGCCCTGTATAAGTCATGTGGGTCGAAGGGTTATTAGACCACTCTATTGGGGGTCGGCCATGTGGGTCAAAGGGTTATTAGACCACCAAGTGTGGGGTCGGCCCGGATTAAGTTAACCATGGGTTAAGCTAGACATGTAGGCCCCATTAGTTTATTGCGCAGGACTGAACAAGTATAAATAGAGATCGAGAGATCTCTATTTGGTCATTCATTCACACACTTCTCTCATTCAGAAAGTGGTGCACTCATGAGGAGGAGGCTCTGTTGCTAGGAGAAAACTATCTCTTGTATTCTGGTTGTAGCATTGCTCTATCTATCTCTGAGGAAGTTATTGGGGTTTTTCACCTTTATGGTTTTCCCCAAGTAAACTCGGTGTCTCTTGTGTGCTTGCATTATTGTGTCCATGATTGATATGCTGTAGATTTGTTGTACATGTTGTTCTCTGAGTTAAGATCCTAGAACAGATTGAAGTAAATTCTTAAAAGTTAACAAAAAATAGAGGGTAAGGTGGCTCCGAGGGGATTATCAAGTCAAAATAAGAACAAAATTGGGTGGATCTCCCATATTATGGTTTTAGGGCATTTTATTTTCAAGTTAAAGAAAATGAATGCATCTACATCATGACTTTTGGCATCCACTATGTTCATAGTGCATTAATATTGAGGCATGAACTAAACCATCATGAAAGCAATCTCCCTTCAATGCTAAAAGTTTAGCCAACCAATTTCAAAGACAAGGGAAAAAATATAGTGGCAAGACCAATCTACCATAATTCCATATGGATTTCACAAATTTAGTTCTAGATTCAATGGATGTGATGTAGACCAACACCAAAGTCACCTAAGGCTTAAACAATTTTTTTAGTAAGTGAAACCCATAATTAGATGTTTTTGCTCTACGCCACTATTTGTGTTTTTCAATAAAAAAATTTAAAGTTTCTTGACTCAACAAATAATCAATGGATAACATGAACATGGGCTCATAAATCATTTTTTCCAATATTACAAATTTGAAACATGGAATCTTGAGATTTTGTAAATCTAAGAAAAAACACCCTTAACAAATAATACTACTATATTGGAATAATACATAATTCATTATAATTTATAAATCATAATTTCATTATTACCAAAAACTTCACACTACCGACAAGAATGTAGTCTAGGGTTTGTAAAGAATGTAGTCTAGGGTTAAATCCTTACAAATTTAGAAAGAAAGGCACAAAATAAAATAAAATAAAAAGTATGATTAAATTTGAATTCAAACTGAAAAGCATTGGGAGCCTCTCACGGTCGGTGCCTTTAAACCTCGAATAAAGTGGACCGTTGAGAATCTGTATCAAAATAAATTTGAGTTGCATAGAATTTTAGGTTTTCTGTTGTGAATTTGGTAGGAAGTAGTTAAGTTCTGGCCTCGGCGCACCTTCTTGAACGGGAGACCAGCAGATGAGCAAGTCCATTCTGGAATCTGATCCAGTAATCATTCTCATGTCTTTGCTCGGTGCTTTCATCTTAGCTATCGACCTCAGTTGGTTGGTCAAATGCTTTCTCCGCTGCAGAGGCCAGATAACGCTCGACTTATCCGATCAGATGATTATCCGGATGCAGGCTAACTCTGATTTGAAAGCACTGCCCATTATCGTTTACAGCGCTACCTCAAATCCACGGCCGGTGGCCACGGATTGTCTGATCTGCTTGGCCGAATTTACAGAAGGAGAAAAACTGAGAGTCCTGCAAAATTGCAACCATGGTTTCCATCTTGATTGCATCGATAGATGGCTCGTTTCATTCTCTGAATCTCGATAACAAGAAGGCAGGAGGCGCTGCAATGGTTGAAGCCACCGAATCAAACAACATAATACGTATTCAACTCAAGCAACCGGAGTGGTTTCTCCACACACTGAAACGTTTCATATAAGAACTCCAGACGAGGACGCCGTTATGGCTTCTTGAAGGTTGTCAGTCCAGCATAGTTTTCTGAGTGCTCTGCGTTATTCGTATACAAGTTTAGTCCACAATTACATTCATAGAAGAAGATGTACGGAAATTTATGTGGCACGGTTATCCAGGTATCTCCTATCGATTCAGATTGCAAATATTTCTCAACGTATAGGAAATGTGTGCATCTTTTTTTGTCCCTCTTTGATTTTCTTGAGTAGCTTCTGGTGTTTATTGTAAGAGCTGGGCAGTTACTTTGACATGATTGTGTCAACTTAGAGCTTAGTTTTTTTTTTTCGATTTATGTGATGTTCCCGTTCAGGTCGAATGCGTGCCTTGAACTTCTTAATGGCCGGGATTGGTACAACAGCAGTGACCGAGATGGAGAAAGCTTCCGAGCCTCTGGTAATAGAATTGAGGAAACTGGAGCAAACAAATTCGAGGGATATATTTTATTATTCTTTTCTCTTCCCTCTGTTCTTTAAATTTTACATTTTGTTGTTCTTTTCTCTTCGCTCTGCTTTCAGAAGCCCTACTTCCTTTTTTAAATTCTGTCAGAAATAGTAACCTTATCTCAAATCTAATTCAAAGCCTTCCTTGGGTTTTCTAAATTTGATTGAAAATATTTCAGATTCTGCTCTGTTATGTTCTTGCAAAACGCCATGGGTTGGAAGACCAGCCGTTCGATATGGTTCAGTCCTTCCAAACCCTTCGACTTCTTCAACGAATTTCAGGCCCTTGAGACCCTTAACTTGAATGCCACAGGTATGGACGGCTCTGGCTTGTATTCGCCTAATTATCTTTCAATCATTAAACGTTATGCCGTATTTGCTCTGGCCATAGCCCCATGCATCTGCCATCTTTAATAAATGTTTTCTTTCATTAACAACAATTTAACCTGCCTGTTATCTTTCCATGACTTTATCTGCCCGCCTTTCTTTACATGTTGAATGCGTGATTCAAGTGAGACAACGATTTTCCAGGGTTCAATTTTCCTGACGACTCGGGATCCAATTCGGTGTATTTTCTTGTTTATTTTAGGGAAGATCCATAACAGTACCCAGGTACTATAGACTGGGTTCATTCCAACACGTTTCTGATCAATAAAACCAGCAAGCGCGCTTGTTTAAAACGGGTCATTTAAACAAGTTTGCTTCGAGCGCTTGTATCCAAGGTAGACTATATTAATGTCTATCTCGCTCATACAAATATAAATCATTCAATATGCTATATTCAGGTTCGGTTGTAACCATTCAGGTTCATTTCATTACTTAATTATTCAAGGAAAAATTTCTAGCACTTTCATTTTAAGTAACAACAGCCCCTTAGCCACAATCTACCCAACTGGCACTCTTCATTTAGATGTGTGTTGTTGTTTTTTTAAGTCCAGAAATTAACGCTGAAAACAGAGTTAATCCTAACTAGCTGTTCAAAATAGTATTTCGATGGTTTCATAACAAATCCATAATTTATTTCTGAATATTACATAGTTTAATATTTTCCCTAATTGTTCAATCAAACGAGCAATAGTATTTTGATGGCTCCTTCCGGCCTGATAGTTTACAACAATTTAAAGTTCACCATTGATCACATTTATTTAAATACTTAAAGATCTGCTTGGATGGATCTTACACAAATTGACCTACACACAAATTTTAAACCCAACCTGTTCTCTTTCCATGACTTTAATCTGCCCGCCTTTGCTTCCTTTGCTTAATCGGTTGTTTACTAGTTAACATCTCTATATTATATTTTTTTAGATCACTATTTTTTCATTGGTTTCTCATTAGGTAAAGGTCTCTTTTGCGGTTTAACGGCCTATTTCTTCTTAATCGGTCTCTTCAGCACTGTAACGCTTTCTTTTATATTTGTTTAGCCCACGTTCACCAGAGAATTTAGTTCATTAGTTTAGCACGCTTTCTTATTTGTTTGTTATTATTCTATACCACTCGCATCTTCTCAGTTTAAAATACTAATGCACCAATTTAGCTGGCTTGCTTTTTAGTCGCTTGTAAAATTTAAATTTGCAGTTTTAAAACTCAAAACGTATCAATGAAACATATTTTTAGCAATTGTATATTATTAAGCATTAGGGATTTTAGTTTTTATTATCTCTAATTAGAACGAAATAGGGATTTTCCTTTTGGGCACATGTCACACATAATCTGCACAGCCTAATGGCATACTGGCCTTATTAATGCCCGTAATGAATAAGCAGGGCATGGATTATTTTGTAACCCAAAAAGTGAAGCAATTTGTGCACCCTTCATTGTCATTCGTCCATCGGTAAAATTCAGAAAAGTTGAAGGGGATCGACGACAACTCCGCAAAATACTTCGCCGACCATTTGAGCCACATCTCAACAGGTACTTTTAGCAATAGAATGTATTTGTTAAATAGTAAATCTTTCTTATTACACAGCAAATTAAAAATGGGAGGTTCACCTATTTTGCTCGAAACTGGAATTTGTCATTCTTGATGGAATAAAAATAAAAATAAGGTAGCAGACTAGATATACATATATCAAGGATATTGTAGCAGCCTGTAGTTTTATTTATGATTACTTTAACAGGATCTGCGAATCCCTTAGTTAGACACAGTAATATTTCTGTGTGCAATCTTTTAATTTCAAGGACTTCTGGATCTGTGATTTTATTACTCTGTCGACTCCCTTGAATTTCTGTATATTATTTTAACTAGAGACCAAATCTGGGTCCATTATTAATCGATATTGTACTGTATACATTTTCTATCAACCGACGCTGATTCTTGATTGATATTATTTGTATGCGTTTTCCATCGGACCGGCGTTGGCTCTTTTGAATCTCTGTAAATTATTCAAACCACAGACAAATCTAAGTTCCATTCCTAATTGATATCGTACTGTATGCGTTTTCATCAAACCAGCGTTGAATCTGGTCAGATCTCTGCACATTATTTTAGCTCAAGATAAATCGGAGTCCCATTTTTAATTGATATTATATTTTATGAGTTTTCCATTTGGACGGCGTTGATTGTTTAAACCTCTGTACCATTCAATATTTCAGACCGCTACGTGTTTGCAACACCGTCAATCTCTACCATCTACTCAAGTTATAAAACTGCCGAAAACGTCCAATGATGCACTTCAACTTTTCCGAATTTTACCGATGACCCCTTAAATAATTCATGTTTTTATGTATTAATTATATATAACAAAAATAGAGTTAATATATATAAAAACAATTATTATTTTATATTTATATATGATTCATTATTTATAAAATTTATTTATTATATTTTTGTTTTAATTTAAATGTATTGAGTTTTTATCAGAATTATTAAATTTTTATGATAATGATTAAATTTATGATAATTGTAATATAAATTTATGTTTTTAATATATATGTATAAAATGCGAAAAAAATACATAACTTACATATTGAATAACTAATATTTTTATTTGATGTATTATGTTTAAAGTAATAAAAATAAATAAAATATATTTTTTAGAATATGCATAAAATTTTATGATCAATTCCTTATTTATGAACTAGTTATTTTTATTGTTTTTTTTTTTTTTTGTTTTCCATTTGTGACTCTTTATGTTTTGTTTTTAATGTGGGATATTTTTTTTCTTGTTTTTTACATAGTTTTTTACTTATTAGCTTTCTATTTTATATTATTTTTTTGTAATTTACAAAATGTATGTCCCATTTGTTATTTCATAAAAACCTAGATTTTCAATATATATATATGAGGTTTGGGTTTAAGATTTAGCTTGGTTTGGGGTTTGCGCAAGTATTAAGTTTAGAAATAAGATGGAACCAATCTTACAATTAGGCTTAACCATTTAGACATAAGATTTTGACTTAGGAGGTCAGGTTAGCGTAGGCTAAAGTAGGCTAGGTTAGGGTAGTATAGGCTATGCTAAGGTAGTCTAAGGTTGGGTAGTCTATCCTATGCTATGGTAGGGTAGGATAGGTTAAAGTAGGTTAGGCTATGTTAAAGGAGGTTGGGTTAGGTAGTATAGGCTAGGCTACCATAGGGTTGGCTAGGTCAAGCTAGTAAAGGGTAGGTTAGGGGTAGGTAAGTTAGGCTAGGCTAGGCTAGGATAGGTTATTAGAGGGGAGCGGAAGAAGGAGGAGGAGGAGGAGGGTGGAGGAGGGGGGAAGAGGGGGGTGACGAGGGAGGAGAGGGGGGGGAGGGGAAGGAGGAGGAGAAGGGAGGGGGAGGAGGGGAAGAGGGGGAAGAGGAGCGAGGAGTAGTAAGGAAGAGGGGAAGGAAGAGGGGGGGGGGGGAGGGGAGCGAGGAGGAGGAAGGAGGAGGGGAAGAGGAGCGAGGAGGAGGAGGAGGAGGAGGAGGAGGTGGTGGGGGGAGGAGACAAGGGTGGGAGAGGAGGAGGAGTAGGAAGAGGGGTGGGAAGCGGAGAGGTGGAGGTAGGAGGAGGCGGGAGGAGAGAGGAGGAGGTCGGGGAGAAGGAGGAGGAGGACGGAAGAGGAGGGAGGAGAGGGGGGGGAGAGGGGGTGGAGGAGGAGGAGGAGGGGGAGGAGATGGGGGGCAAGGAGGAGGAGGGGGAGGAGGAGGAGGAAGGAGGAGGGTGGGAGAGGAGGAGGAGGTGGAGGAGGGGGGAGGGGAAGAGGGAGGAGGGGGAGGAGAAGGGGGGAGGTGGATGAGGAGGGAGGAGGAGTAGAAGTGAGGAGAGGGGTGGGAGGAGGAGGAGGGGGAGGAGAAGGAGAGAAGAGGGGGTGGGAGGAGGGGGAGGAGAAGGGGGGAGGTTGATGAGGATGGAGGAGGAGGAGTGAGGAGAGGGGTGGGAGGAGGAGGATGAGGGGGTTGGGAGTGGAGGGGGGGGAGGAGTGAGGGGAGGGGGGGCGAGGAGAAGGGAGGGGGAGGAGGGGGGGGGCAAGGAGGAGGAGGACTAGGAAGAGGGGGAGAGGAGGAGAGGGGGGGGTGAGGAGAAGGGAGGGGGAGGAGATGGGGGGAGAGGAGGAGAGGGGGGGTGAGGAGAAGGAGGAGAAGGGAGGGGGAGGAGATGGGGGGAGAGGAGGAGGAGGAAGGAGGGGGGTAGGGATGAGGAGGAGGAGGGTGGTAGAGGAGGAGGAGGATGACGGGGGAGGTGGAGGAGGGGGGAGGGAGGAGGTGGAGGAGAAGGGGGGAGGTGGATGAGGAGGGAGGAGGAGGAGGAGAAGTGAGGAGAGGAGTGGGAGGAGGAGGAGGGGGAGGAGGATGAGGGAAGAGCGGGGGGGGAGGAGGGGGAGGAGAAGGGGGGAGGTGGATGAGGAGGGAGGAGGGGGAGTGAGGAGAAGGGTTGGAGGAGGAGGAGGAGGAGGGGGTAGGGAGTAGAGGGGGGGGAGGAGTGAAGAGAGGGGGGTCGAGGAGAGGGGGGGTGAGGAGAAGGGTGTGGGAGGAGAGGGGGGGGGGGAGGAGGAGGAGGAAGGAGAGGGGCGGGGGAGGAGGAGGAGGAGGGTGGGAGAGGAGGAGGAGGAGAGGGGGTGGAGGAGGTGGAGGAGGAGGAGGAGGAGTGAGGAGAGTGGTGGGAGGAGGTGGAGGAGGAGGAAGGAGGAGGAGGAGTGAGGAGAGGGGTGGGAGGAGGAGGAGGATCAGGAGAGGGGGGAGGAGGAGGAGGGTGGGAGGAGGGAGAGGAGGAGGGGAGGTGGATGGGGGGGAAGGAGGAGGAGGAGAGGGGTGAGGAGGAGGAGGGTGGGAGGAGGGAGAGGAGGAGGGGAGAGGAGGGAGAGGAGAGGGGGGGTGAGGAGGAGGAGGAGGTGGGTGGGAGAGGAGGATATGGATAGGGGGTGGAGGAGGATGGAGGAGGGGGAGGAGGGGGAGGGGAGGGGCGAGGGAGGGGAGGAGAAGGGGGTAGGTGGATGAGGAGGGAGGAGGAGGAGGAGGAGTGAGTAGAGGGGTGGGAGGAGGAGGGGGGTGGAGGAAGGGGTAGGGATTGGAGGGGGGGAGGAGGAGGAGGATAAGGGGCGAGGTGGATGAGGAGGGAGGAGTAAGAGGAGGAGTGTGGAGAGAGGTGGGAGGAGGAGGGGGTAGGGTGCGGATGGGGGGGGAGGAGGAAGAGGGAAGGGGGGGTAGGGGAGGAGGAGGAAGGGGAGGAGATGGGGGGAGGAAGAGGAGGGGGGGAGGAGTTAGGAGAGATTGGGGGGGGGGGGGGAGGAGGGGGAGGAGAACGGGGGAGGTGGATGAGGAGGGAGGAGGAGTGAGGAGAGGGGTGGGAGGAGGAGGAGGAGGGGGTAGGGAGTGGAGGGGGGGAGGAGTGAGGAGACAGGGGGTGAGGAGAAGGGAGGGGGAGGAGAGGGGGGGTGATGAGGAGGAGGAGGAGGAGGAGGAGGAGGAGGAGGAGGAGGAAGGAGAGTGGCGAGGGAGGAGGAGGAGGAGTGTGGGAGAGGAGGAGGAGGAAAGGGGGTGGAGGAGGGAGGAGGGGAGGAGAGAGGAGGGGGAGGAGAAGGGTGGAGGTGGAGGAGGAGGGTGGAGGAGGAGGAGGAGTGAGGAGAGGGGTGGGAGGAGGAGGAGGAGAAAGAGAGGGGGGGAGGAGGAGGAGGGTGGGAGGAGGGAGAGGAGGAGTGGAGGTGGATGGGGGGGGAGGAGGAGGAGGAGAGGGGTGAGGAGGAGGAGGGTGGGAGGAGGGAGAGGAGGAGGAGAGAGGAGGGAGAGGAGAGGGTGGTGGAGGAGGATGGAGGAGGGGGAGGGGAGTGGTGAGGGAGGGGAGGAGACGGGGGTGACATAGGTTCTTGGTATAGAAGAGGCTGAAATTCTTTCTCTTCACAAAATCTGACCGGAGATTCGTGAATTCTCTGCATCTTGCTCACAATATGGAACAGTTAGAAGGAAAAAATGTGAAAATCAACCAACAAGACTTTTCTATTACAATATGACAACCAACAAATTTTCCATGTTGACGACTGTATTTAAAAGAAAACAATAAAGATTCCAGAAATGGCTGAGCGTAATGAATTTCTATGATTAAAATCTTATGGTCTGGAACTTGCAATTATCCCATTAGTATTGAAATAACACGCAGCATGTGTCGACAAACTTGGATTAAGACAGGATAATATTTGCATTAATTCACCTATGATTTAATGTCAAATCCTAACCCTTGATCACTTATGTTTTAGGTAAATCAATGATTACTAGTTCGTGCTTGGCTGCAGGTGAAAATCGCGGCTTAAAACAAATCTGATTGCAAATCAAAACAATGGTGAAGAAAAACGGATAACTGAAATGACTAATCGAAACAAAACAATCCAATATCAACCATAGGATCAAGACAAATCAACGGTCAAGATTAAACATGTAGGATGTGGAAGATAAGTTGTGGACGTTTATTTAGCAAATATATGCATTCTTTCTGCAATCCACAATTACGGGTTGCGGGTTGTGGAATCGCAACTTACACTAATGAATGTAATGACTCTTCCACAGTTCTCAATCTGCATTTGCGGATTGCGGGTTGCGGAAAAGAGAGACGCAAAATTATTATCAAAACATGGGTTGCGAAAATGCAAAACGCGAAACTATTTACAAAGTGTTCCCGCAATCCACATTGCGGGTTGCAGGTTGCGGGTGCAAACAACTGCAATTATTTAAAAAACAATTCTGCATTGTGGATTGCAGGTTGCAGAATGAAAAATGTTTCAAAACCAAAACCAAGCTTTCACAATCCGCATTGCGGATTGCAGATTGCAGGTTGCAGAAAGAGTCGACTTTTGGGAAAATCAAAGCTTTCCGCAACTCACAAAAAACATGCAAAACAAAGGCATTTTGAAAGGGAAAAATTGCTAACTTAATCAAATCATGACAAAACAATAAAAGCATGATGATAAAAACCCCAAAATGACCATGTAATTTAACCATTACCTTTGCATATAAAAATCTGGGGCTCCCATGTTTTGAAGAAAACATGGGATCTGTTGTACCTACAACAAGCATATTTTGAGGAGTGAAGTCATTGGTTGGAGTTGTTTTCAATTGCTTGAGGACAAGCAATTTTGGGAAGGGAAGACTCTCATGTCCCTAATTTTGGCTCATATAGTTTCCATGGGAAAAGGGGACAAAATAACCCCTAAGGAGATAAATTTATTTTGTTCTTTGCATACTTAGAATTAAAATTATCCAAAGTCTAGTATAAACAATAATTTTATTAATTTTAATTATTTTTATAGATAATCATTCCTAAATTTTGAGCAAGGATAATTGTAGGGGCGAAATTTAGCCCATAGGCTATTTTCCATGTATTTTTCCAAAAAAGATTCATCAATTTGCATTTTTTGAAGCCCCATTTCTCCTAATTTTGATGGGCTAAACTTTTTTCACTCTAAAAATCACCAAATTATTATATAAACTATATAAAATCCTTACAAATTGAAATAATTTTAGAAAAATATAGCCAAATATTTTATAGTTGGCATTTTAAGAATTAGTAAGATTTGTCAAGGTTTATACACTTTTAAATAAGTATGGGTCCTTAAAATTATCCCTGATTTTGAGCAAGTGGGCCAAGAAGGCACCCTCATGAGGATAAGGTTGCTAAAATGGAACTGGAGGCAAGAAAAATAATAAAAGGTGAAAAAGAGGGAAGGTGTAAGAAGTTGCCAAAAGTAGGAAAGTGGAAACATCCATAAAAGCACTTAAGCGAGGGCACAATTTCCAAATTCAGGTCTGTTAACAATTCAGGAAATATTCCAAAGGGTGCAATTTCCAAATTAGAGGCCAATTTACAAAGCATGAAACTATTTTACAAAGTAGGAAACATCTCAAGTCAAGGGGGGGTCGTAGTTTCTAAAAGGATGAAAAGTTGTAAGAGAGTAAAAGCAGGAAAGTCTATCCACTCAAGGAGGGAACATTTGGAAGGGCTCTAACAGGTCACCAAGCACATCAACTTGCTTTATAGGTCATCAAGAATTTTATAAAAGAATCCAAGCAACTCCTCTTCAGAAATTTTGATCATTATTGAATTTGTGTGTGAGCACTTTACCTTACTAAGGCAAGGAGATGTGCCCTAGCCAACCTAAGGGAGATGTGCCCCACAGTTCCAGTTCTACTCTTCTATACATGATTTAGTGAATCAATTGATACTACATTGCATATATGATCCATCCATTTCATGTGAAGATCCATCCTTCAGAAGTTGATGCAAAGATCTAGATTTCTTGAGGTGGTTCTGTAGAGTTTCACGGAGAAAGAGTAGTCAGTTGGAGAGATTTCAAGATGAAACAGAAGGACAGTGCACACCTCAAAAGAATAAAGAAGCTCAGATCCATCCTAAATATCTGATACAGTGGCCACACCTTCTCTTCTCATGCTTTTATGTAATATCATTCTTCTATCATTGTAATAATTCAAGTACAGATATTATCTATGATGTCTGAGGCTATGCCATTTAATGTTTAATATTAATTAACTCAGTATTATTTTTTGTTGATTTACATAACATATCATATCCCCATTAAATATAAAAATATGAATTAAAGAGCATCATTTGGCAGTTTGAGTCCTATCTTTTAAAGACTAGCTCAATGTACACTTTTTATTGACTAGTTCTCCAGTTTATGCATCATATAGAGCTCAGAGTAACTAATTCTCTTAATGAAGGTTTTTTTTTTTTTTTAAATCCCTGTAGAACCCACCCCATCCAAAAATAAGAGTTTTGTAACCCTCTCCTTCTATTTGACTCCTCAGTAATCAAGACTAGATCATTGGGCACCCGAAATTGATTAGTTTTACAATTGGATCAATTAACAAGTATTAGTATTCCCAAATTCGATTTTGTTAGTTTTTTTGGGTCCCTAAGAAATTGATGAAGACCATCCCACCTTCATATTGAAAATATGATATCATCTCATTTCATTTGGAAGAGTTTGGAAAATTACTAGTTGAACAGTCCTACATAGCAATTTTCCTCTCTTTGCTCCCAAAATCAACCAGAACCTCCCAAATTATCATAAGAAATTCTACAACACCTAATAAGGGGGGAGGTGGATGAGGAGGGAGGAGGAGGAGGAGGAGGGGGTAGGGATTGGAGGTGAGGAGGAGGAGGAGGATAAGGGGGGAGGTGGATGAGGTGGGAGGATGAGGAGGGAGGATGAAGAGGAGGAGTGAGAAGAGGGGTGGGAGGAGAACGAGGAGGAGGAGGAGGGGGTAGGGTGCAGATGGGGGGGGGGAGGAGGAGGGAAGAGGGGGTAGGGGAGGAGGAGGAAGGGGAGGAGACGGGGGGAGGAAGAGGAGGGGGGAGGAGTTAGGAGAGATGGGGGGGGAGGAGAGTGGGGGAGGAGGAGGAGGATGGAGGGGAGGGGGGGTAGGAGGAGGCGGAGATTGGGGAGGAGGAGGAGAAGGGAGAGGGGGAGGAGGAGGAGGAGAAACAAGGGGGTATGAGCAGGAGGAGGTGGAGTATAAGTATAAGGAGGAGGGGGTAGAGGGAAAAGGGGAGGATGAGAGTGTGGGGGGGCAACGGAGGGTGAGGGGAGGAGTAGGAGTGGGTGGATGATGAGGAGTATGGAGAGGGGGAAGAGACATAATAATTTCCTTTTTTATTATAATAAAATTATATAATATATTTTGGTTGAAAGATGATAAATTATAATTGTTACCATATTTTAATATTGTCTAAATAACAAAATAAATATGTTGAAAATTTCAAAAGTTGAAAAAGGAAATTACAATATCATATAATTATTTAATGGTAAAATTGTAATTGAATTTTAATAATACATTGATAGATTAGAAATGTGAGATTGAGTTATTTCATAAGTATAGTCAGAATCATTGGGATGGTCATTGCTACTTCTTTTATTATGATTAACAATATTATCTCAATTTATAAGTATCAAATTTTTTTGTTATAAATGTAATTTGTTTTCTCAAGGTTAAGGCTCATTGATGTCACTCACTTTGCTTGAGTTTGGTGACCCCTTCCATTGTTTTTCTTTGAAATCCCAACCCTTCTTCCCCAATTGATTTCACCAAGCGCATAGGAGCTATGCTTAACTCATATTTGAAATCTTTCAAATAGCAAGTAGACTCAAGAAACGGGTCCTCTCCCTATTCTTATAGAGGGAATTTTATGGAGAAAGTATTTGAAACCTAGTTTTCATCCTAGGGGATGAAGTTTAGATGAATCCAAAGTATTATTAGTGAAATAGTTTGATTTGTAGATTTAACAGTTTATTGACAAAGCTTGTAGATATCCATGAGTGTGTTTTTTTCACATTTGGAATCATCTACATTATGAAAAGCCTTATATCCACCCTTGCAATCATGGATTTTTTGTAATAGAAATTGATTCAAGGGAAGATAGAGATTTGGTTTTCAACTTTTCTCTCTCAATCATGGACAAATGTAATATGCTTATGTTGACCCTTGGAATGTATAAATTAGATTTTGTAAATGATGTAAATATGCTAGTGAATATTCTTAGTGAAGAACTTAAGGCCAAGGCTTGACTAGTGAATGGCTAGGCATGTAATATGTAAATATCCATATATGGACCATGTGTTAGGATTAGCATGAAGACTTAAAGCTATATAAATATTATGTTGGTAAACAATACAATGATCTAATACAGTTGTGTATAGAGCACTAGAGGGGCTATGATTTCATTAGAGAGGAAGAGAAAAGGGGGGCTATGAGAAAATAAATCCTCTTTTTCCAAATTTCAACCTTAGAAATCATCTCTTTTATACCATGTGCCTTAACTAATCCATTTATCTCCTTTGAATTATTAAAACCAATCATTGAATGCATGTGATAGGTTGGTGGGAAAGTCTTCTCATGTAGTTAAGGAATCTTGAGCTCAAAATACTTCTTATGACCATTGTAGGAGTCCTTCACACTATGGTCAAAAGTAACTTTAGTTGTATTTTCATCAAACATTTGATTTCCTTTTGATAATATCATTCAATATCCATGTAAAACATGTTCTATATAGTATGTTGTTCTGACCATTTCCAATAATTACTGGTCTAAGAAATCAACCAAAATCGACACTATGAAGAGGAAATTGTAGACATTAAAGCGAAGAATGATGTTTGTATGTGAGCATATAGGATGGGAAAGTTAGTGAACCTCCACGCACTATAAATATTTTTTTCTTTTGATGCTTGAGAAGCCAGGTATTAATTTACAGGCTATTCTCTAGATGTATATAGTAGGTTGGACTCTTTCTACACACATTGAAGAGCATTGTAAAGGAAAGGTGCTATGAGGGGCTATTGAGTAGGTTTCTATTGAGTAGAGAAAGGGTAGGCCTTCATTGTGTTATGTGGGGAAAGTGAAGAGAGTTTCATTGTTTTTATTTTTGAATGAGGTACTTGTAGTGGAAGAAAATGGCTACGCGTGAGAGAAAATGGCTTGGGCTAATAGAGAGTGTTAACAACCAAAAATTGATCACTAAAATTGTAATAAACTCATCACTATTATAGATCATCCATATGAACTAAGTGAAAAATACCAAAAAAATAGAAGTCAAACCTAGAAATTGACTGTATCTAGAGGATCGTGTCTTTTCCTTCGGAAGGCATGAACTCAATCGTACATATTTCCCAAAAAGCTGCAACTTGGTCCCAAAAGTGAAATTTCATTTAATATTAATTATGTTGTGCTTCCCCGGGGAAGTAGTGGCTAAAAGTGGACACATACCTCAAAACAAAGTTTTCCATCATGACATTTTTTATGGTTTTTTCAGGTCTTGAACTTCTAGGGTCATTTTGTGTCCCTAAATGATTCGTTTTAGGAATGGAAACGCCTAATAGATTGCTAGAGGAATGTATTGGGACATTTAGAATGTATACTTCTTATTTATACCTTTCTGACACGATACCAAGCACCTGAAATGAAGATCGAATGCAACATTTATGCCCCTGGGAAGTCGACATATAAACTACCCACTACAGGTCCCACAAACATTTTGGTGTTTCATCTTCTGGGGTTAGGGTTTTGAATGTTTATCATTATTATCATTGATGCTTTATGTTAAAAGGCCTTTTTTCCTCATTGTAACTCACTTCTTAGAAAAGAGAGATGAGGGAGGAGGATACCCTATTAATCTATTTCTCAAGGAATCCCTCATGCAATAGAGGGACATGATGATAGATAAATTTTCCCAAATCCTTCGATGGATGCCAATAGCAATAGATGCGTCTTTGTGAAGTGAAAACTTTGGAGGAATTGCCCCCTTGAAGCTACAAGTTAGTTTTAATATTCCTGTATTTGAAGGTTAGATTAATGTGGATGCTTCAGAAAACTGGTTAGATCTAATATAAGGGTATTTCTTTGTCCACAATTTTTTTGATAGGGAAAATATCACTTTTGTTCTTAAGGTTGTCCCCTATATAACAAAATTAGGGGGGGGGATTGTTGTGAGAAAAACTCCAGAGAGGAGTGTAAAGTGTTTGGCGCCAATCCCAACTGGACCTCTTTTATGGATGTCCTTAAGTAACAATATTACCCTATTGGAAATTATTACGATCAATACATGAGATGGAACACATTGTGTTCGGAGATGGACTAAACAGTGCTAGAGTTAACAAATACTTTCCATACATTGCACACCAAGATGGGTATAAAATACTTCGAGCAACATCTAGTTCTAAAGTTCCATGGGGGTATCAATAGGTACATCCAAACATAAATGGATTTTTTGTAAATCTCGTCAATGGGAGCAACTTATCGTTATGTTGTCAAAATCAAGAAAAAAATTAAAGCAGAGGAATAAATGAGAGCCTGAATCTGTGAATGCATCATAATAGAAGTAGGGAAAAGGTAGCCCCATTCCACAGAGCAAAGGACAAAGAAAGGTTGGACAACCTAGGTACAATTAGTCTAAGCTGCAAGCAAAGAAGGGTAATGGTAAGATGAAGAAAGACACTGAGAAGTCATGTGAGTTCCATAAAATCCCCTGGAACTCCGTTGCATTTCATTGTTAATAGAGGAAGCCAAAAGATGAGTCATGATCCTTATCCCTTGGACTTTCTATCCTAAAACTTGGGCTAAGAATGCTTCAGAAGTATCCTTTCCATCCTACGGTATCCCTATAACTGCATGACCTCATATGTGATATCAATTTTTTGGTCAAGGAAAATGGCACCCGAGTGAGTCTTAGACAATAGCATTCGAACACACTTTTGAACTGTGGAAAAAGTAAGAAAATAGGGAACCTAGATTAGACTCATTAAGTCAAACTTGAAGAAGGTATGAAACGACTCAACGTCTTAATTTATTCCTTGTACCATTTAGAATATTTATCAAGAGATAACTTAGGGAAAGCAACATAATTTATTATAGATTTGGTAATCTATAAGATACAATTGATCCACATAAGCTTTTGGGTGCTCATCTTTAGAGACATGCACCCATGGGTCCAACACCTCCTCTGCACATACAAGGTTTGACACCTCCCGGATAGGGGGCTTCTCCCTCATTTTTTTTCAATTTCCCAAAAATTTAATAACTAAGGATCCTTTTATTTTAAGGGGGGTTATATTTTATGGGTGGGTTTGTTCCAATTACTAGCTCGTATACCTATTCCTTTTTAGATTCTATTGTTATCTGCAAGTAATACATCCTTGCCTATAAACCACCAATGGTAAACACAAGTTTGATTCTTTTACTGAGTCAATTTTAACCTAATATTCACCCTTTTAAACTTGACCTGTGATAATCAACAACCCCTCAAAATTTTAACCAAGTATATGGGGATACGGCATGCCCCACCTCTTCATTCTATATAAATCTCCCTCTAGAGTTTTCATAGGAAACTCACCAATCCAAGGGAATGCATGCATAACCACGTATTACAACAATATGCCCATTTACAATATATGGTGACCAAATTTCAACTTCATAAAAAATGTTTCTAGTGAACTGATCACTTCTTCATCCACATATTCCATTTGATCATCCTCAATTTTTACCATACCTTTCTACCTATAACTTAATATGGTTCACATACCCATGAATTGTCACTTTAACTTGTGATCTCAGTCACATGCATTTACTATTCCAACAACCAATGTATGAGTAGCTTGAATTCAATCTAAGCAACCATAGCTTCTAAGACATTTACATTTTCCTTCCACCTCGGCCTAATACCAGTTGTTAGGAAATGATAAAATGAAAAAATACATATAATAATTATTATAAGTAAGAACACACAATGAAGAAGAATATTTTTTCTATGGAAACCCAAAATAGGGAGAACCACCAACAATATATCTATTACCCTTGACCACTATGGCCAAGGCATGGCCAATCTGGCCACCATCGATCACTCATAGACCAACATCGACCAATTTAGGAAATTTACAATAGAGTCACTCAAGCCCTTAAGTGGGCTTCATCAAATGAAATACCATGGGAAAATACAATGGGACGCCCAAAACCATGGCTCATAAACCACAAATGGTCAACCCAAATTTGATTATTTTATTGAGTCAACTTTAACCTAAGGTTTCCCCCTTTAAACTTGACTTAGGGTAATCATTAACCCCCCGCAAATTTGTAATTGGATATATGGGGATACAATATGTTCCCCCTCTTCATTCTACCTAAATCTACCTCTAGAATTTTCATAGGTGACTCACCAAGTGATGGGTACACATTCCTAACCAGGTCTTACAATCGCATGCCCATTTACATTGTGATCAAATTACAACTCTATAAAAAAATGATTCTAGTGATTTGATCACTTCATCCACATTTTCCATGTGATCATCCTCAAATTTTACCATGCATTTCTGGATATAATGTACCATGGTTCACATACCCATGAACCATCACTTTAACTTGTGAGCTTTGTCGCATTCATTTAGGTTTCCATCGACCATGAATAAGTAGCTTGGGTTCAATGAAAGAAACCATAGCTTCCAAGAAATTTATGTTTTCCTTCAACATCACTCTCAAACCAATTGTTAGGAAATGATCAAATGCAAAAATACATATAATAATTATAGTAATCAAGCACACATAATGAAGAAGAATATTTTTACCATGGAAACCCAAAACAAGGAAAACCACCAATAGTAGATCTATTACACTTTACCATTATGTCCAAGGCATGGCGAATATGGCCATCACCAAACACTCATAGGCCAACATCGACCAATTTAACCAATTTACAATGGACTCCCTAATTCCCTTAAGAATACTAAATCACATGCAATACCATGGGACACCTAAAACCATGAGCCCATAAATAGGGAAATTTTTAGGGTTGAAATTTATCCCAGGGGCTAATTTTTGAGGTTTTTTCCACAATAATATTTCCCGTTTCCTTTTTTTCAAATATGATTCACCCAAGTTCCGTAGGATTACAATTTGTTACTTTAAAAATTGTCCAAAAACTATAGAAAACCCTTAGAAATTTGAATATATATTTTAAAATATTGCCAAACATTTTATAGTTGGAAATTTGATAACTGGTAAGATTCACCAAGGTTTCTACACTATAAGAAAATTATGGATCCTTTAAATTTTCTCTTCCTGTAAACCACCAATGGTCAACTTATCCTTGACTCTTTTACTGATTCAAGTTTAGCCTGACAATCCAACTTAGGGGAGGTGACCTTTTTTATGGAAAAAGTAATTCTTTTGCAAACAACAACTACATTTCTCCTTATTCCTACATCTCCATTCAGTGGAAAGGGAGTATAGGTTGTGGATGTCATGAAAGTAGTGCTTGTTTTTCTTGTTTCCTTTGTAGATTTGATGGGTGTTGCATTGCTACCAATTCACAAATGCAATGAAATTTATCCACTACATTTATTTGGAATATACGATGGGTATGGAGATACCTAGGTTAGATTTAACTTTTGTTTTGTTTATGCCACCATTCTTTATTTTTACCATTGGACCATGGCAATGTTGTGCTAGGAAAATCAACCTCCAAAATCCTCATTGAATAATCAATTTCCATATTGATCACATAAACAAAGGTTTTTCATGTAGCTTCTCCTTCTATAAGGTGTTGTGTATTAACCCTAAAACATTTGTTACCTTCACTTCCCTTTCCTAGCAAGCTCAAAATGTGTAATGGTAATGGTAACTTCAATGTGACCAATCAAGAAAATTTCTCGTGGTTTAAAACAATTTTCCACAATTTTCTCTATTCTAGATGAATTTGAGTTGATCTGCATGAATATTTTATTTCTATGGTTTCATTTAATTTTTTAGTCATTATATTTCATGGTGGTTTTGGTTTACATAGTGGCCTTGACAAGAGTGGATATATATGAAATGGACCCTATTTTTTAGGGCTATGAAGTTGTTCCCATTGCACTTGTTCATGGGATATTTGGATTTGGGAAATGAGTGAGATTTGTTTCCCACTTAGTAGTTTAAGACAAACCTAGTGAAATCCTTTCAAGACCAATAAAGTTAATTTGGAATATAAGTTCGAAGGGATCAACCTTACTTTAAGATGATTTATTTTTTTTATTGTAATTTTACCATTTGGACCTTTATTTTAGGATCTTTCATAATGGATTGATTGGGACATTACTTTATTGACATTTTCCTTAAGGAAAATGAGAATTTACCCAGTTTTAGGTTTTTTCATTTGAGTTTTGGGGTTATGGGTACTAATTTTACTGGTTATAGAAACTAGGTAGAATGTCATATAGGGAAGGGGATAAATAGAAGGATGACCATGTCCTTGTTGATTATTTGGGTTATATAGAAAACCTTTATGATAGGTATATGTTTATTTTCTCCTTCAAATATGCAATGTATGAATTCTTGAATTTAATTTTTCTAGGATGCCTAGAAAATGTGCATTTTTTTCTAGGATGCTATTCATTGTACATTTTTTTCGTCATCTATGGTGTTTGGAGAGAATATGGGATTTAGATTTAGATTTAAGTAGGTGTGATGCATTATACTTATTTATTGATTTTTATTTTGAGTCGGTGAACCTTAAGGGCTCAAACATAACTTCATGTTCATTAGATACCCACTTGCTCATCGTGGTTTAGAGGTTCATCGTTATCTATCCACATGTTCGTTGTGGTTTGGAAGGTATGCACCAATTGTGTATAACCTTGTCTCAACTTTTAAACTTCTATTTTTATGGTGGTTTTGGTTTGCATAGTGGTCATGGTAAAAATGAGGTAGGTAGCTCCAACATAATGAGTAAAGAAGTGGGAAATCAAGAAAAATGTGATTGCGTTCATGAACATGAGACATAGTGGATTGAATAAGATGAAACATGTGTCTATATAGAACTACCTTACTTTATTGGAGGTAAGAAATATCTCAAGAAAATGAGATTTAAATATTCATTTCGGTATTCTCTACCCCTCGTATAAACTCTAGGAAAATTGAACTGCATTTATGAAAAGTAAAAAAAAAAAAAGACTTGAAGTGACCATATTTGGTGTATTATGTTGTCTTGTTTCTTTTCTAGCATACAACAATCAAATAATGTTGATATCTAGAATTTTATCATGGACATAGGATAGGCATGGGAGTTCTATTATCAAAAAATCTAGTGGAATGTAGGAGTTTAGCACAATGGTCCTTAAAAATATTTATCTATTATACAACATATGCCTTGAAAATCCATTGTCATATTTAATGGGTCTTTATAATAATTATGTCATGCTTTATCTTGAAAATATTTTTTATTATTTTTGTAAAGGTTTGAGAAAGTAGCTAAGAGGTATGGATTTTATTGTTCAATTGTGGTTAAGGGCCCTTAGTAATATAATATTCTTGAAGTATATCTGTAGTGCCTACAATATAGTTAGTTGACTAGTGCTTACCTCTTCAAATCCTTGGGAGTGGCTTGTCTATGTAACTATCAAATCTATTCTTCCAACTGAAGCATCAAATTTACATCATAAATATAAACCAACAAGATTATTCTAAAAATATATGAATTTTAAGTTTCCATATTATAGTTAATAAGTAGGCTCTCTAGTTAATATTCAATAAATAATATATAGATTTAATGATTACTTAATATTTGTTTAAGCTACTCGATCAATTTTAAATGAACATCGCTTTTCCTTGATTTTGTTACTTTCTATTTATTTGAATAATATAAGTGTTATCTACTTGTCTATGATTATGAGTTTATAGTAAGTAAATTCTGCAGATGAGGAGTTTGTATTCAAAATAGTATAAATGATAGAAATCATATATCTAACTTTATGGTATACTAAGTAGATCCCTTATGTACCAAGGCAATGTTGTGATATCATATTATGTAAGATAACCATACATAAGTATATACATCCACTTATATGACATGTATTCTTTCCTTTGTATCTTTTGTGCTAGTATTATACATCTTCTTTAGTTTGTCTGCCAACACGTCCTCGTGTATTGCTTTCTTTTTTTGTTTTGGAAAAAATTAGAAAGTGAATAGAAGCATCATTGCTTCTTTTCTAGAATGAGTTGGAATAACCTTTGTTTTTCACTCACTAAAATTTCATTTGTTATAATGTTGTGAATTTAAAAAGTATTAATGTAGTAATTAGATAATGAACATTATTTCATGTTTATGAAGTTTTATCTTAATATTTGTATATTTAATTTGTTGATATTATACTAGTTTGGTATAGTTTTTTTTTGTTTTTCACTCACTAAAAGTCCATTTGTTATAATGTTGTGAATTTAAAAAGTATTAATGCGGTAATTAGATGATGAACATTATTTCATGTTTATGAAGTTTTATGTTAATATTTGTATATTTACTTTGTTGATATTATACTAGTTGGTATAGTTTTATTTGGGTAACCTAGTATAGTTTCTATTGATTTATATAAAATATGTACATACAATAAAAAATTCAGATTTTTTGACGACTCGAAGAAAACTTGACCTAGATAATAAACATGAGTTTAATTGTTGCTACTATCTATCAGACTAGTATTACTGAAAGGAATTAAACATAGACTAATAACATAGTTGTTAGAACATTTTTACACCTATGTACATTAATCATTTATTAATGATGGTTAATTAGTGCCCAAGTGATTAATTATTACATCCCTAAGTTGGTTAGCTACTAAATGGTCAATTATCATGAACTAGTTAGCAAATGTGAACAAGTGCTGAGTCAAACCAGCTGTTTGGAGCGCTCCCCAGGGCAATTAATGCATTCAGCATGCCTAGAGCGCCCTCCTCAGGTCAATTAATGCATTCAACATGCTTCTCTTCTACCTAGGGCGCATTTGCTCAGTTTGTGGACAATCTTGCCAACTTTGTCATATTTTTGGCCAATTTTAGCTACCAAACCTCTAACCAACCAGTTTCTTCACATGTGTGAGGTCACATGGGCCTGTCCAGTCATTCCCAGCATTCGCACAGCAGATTCGAACCAGTTTGGGCTGGTTTGGGATATTTTGGTCAACCTAGGGGGGTTTGAGCTATTTCTAAGCTAGATCAGTGTGAACACTCCAGATGGATTCGAATTCTTCCATATTTGTATATATGGGTGTTCTTAACCTATTTTGAGGTTGGACAGTTAGTAATATTGACATTATTCACCCATTTCATGTGTATTGTTCTTCATTCATTTACAGATTTATGCTATTCTTGCAAATGTTGTGCAATCTTTCACTAGTGAGGAATCCATAGTAGCTAGGTTCTGCTGTGATTGAGATTTTACATGGTATCAGAGCTCTTGGAGCTACCATTCGAACCAGCAAGACTATTTTAGTGGATTGCCAGAAGCAGTGGAGAAACCACATAATTCCTGAGGCCATTGCCTTGAGCTTACTGGAGAAATCTAGTGGCTCCTCTCAGGTGTGATGCTCTCCCGAATGCACCCACTATCCAAACAGGGTTCGAATCTGTTAGTGTAGATCCCTCCTGAGTGATTTGAGAGTTGTTTGCAGGTATTGAAGATCAGCATTGTCAGCAAGTGCGAATTGCAGCAGAGAAGAATGGAGCCATCTCATCCAAATGTGCTCACACCCTTCAACTATTTCAATTGGAAGGCAGAAATGGTGATTTTGCTGAGATCTAAGGGTCTCTACAGAATTACGATGGGCACTGAGGTGGAGCCAAACTCAGCTGTGGAGAAATCCAAGTTTTTTAACAGAATGGATGAGGCATTTGGCCTCCTTTGTCTCAGCATTTCGAGAGACCTCCTGTTTCATGTAGAAAGTCTAGCAACTCCAAATGAAGTGTGGCTCAAGCTTGAGACACTGTTTGGAAAGACTGATGAGATGAGAGGCCACTAGCTCGAAAATTAGCTTGTCTCACTGAGCCCAGGGAATTTCGATTCCATCCAGGACTTCTTCACCAAGTTCAAGAACTTGGTCTTGCAGATCAGACAATGTGGCATAGAGAAGAAAGAAGAACAGTTGGTGTTGTCCATTCTCTCCAAATTGGGTTCTGAATACTCAGTTTTTGTGTCTTCCTTCAACTCCACAAGGCTCACAGTTAGAGGTTGGAAGATGCCATCTTTGGCTGACTTCATGGAGATGCTAACTCAAGAGCAAGACAAGCTGGTCTTGATGGGCTCCATCAAGCAAAAAGATCAAGTTCTTGCAGCTGGATATTCGAAATGTGGAAGAGGCAAGCAAAAACCCAGGGGGTCGAAACCTCAAGAGAAGAAGAGGAAGGATGAGAGGCCCAAATCCTCTGAGGGGGTTTCGAATCCTGTCAAGAACAAGGGAAAGAAGGCTGAGAAGACAAAATGTAGCTACTGTCAAAGAGGTTTTCATCCAGAGAGCTCATGCATGAAGAAAACCATAGACACCATGACCCATCTCCTACAGAAAAATAATATTCCTCTTCCTGAAAGTTCCAAGAAGAAGGAGTGCGTTTCTGAAGACAAGGAGAGCTGCCATGATTTGGTGGCTAGTTCATCTCATTCACCCTTGCTCATCATTGATTCAGGTGCCTCAAGGCACATGGCTTCCTCAAGAGATTCATTTTCTGAACTTGCTCCCTACAGTGGCCTCTCCATTCGAATGGGAGATGACTCAGAAATCCCTGCTCATGGCATTGGGAAAATCTCTATGGAGAATGGCTTCTTCTCCAATGTGCTGTATGTGCCAAATCTTGCAGCAAACTTTCTCTCTGTATATCAAATGACACATAATGGAGCAGCAAAGAAGGTGGTCTTCACTCAGGATGATGTGGAGATATCAGAAGTTTCCACCGGGAAAATTGTTGCAATGGGTGTTGCAGACCATGACATGAAGATGTACAAGTTCTCCCACTTCCTCGATTTCTCTTCACCAAGTGTGCTTCTGTCACATGGGAATGAGACCAGCAAGCTATGGCATCAAAGGTATGGTCACCTAAGCTACAGATATCTTCAAGTTTTAAGCAAAGAAAAGATGGTAGAAGGGCTGCCACAAATCAGTTTTTCAAGTGGAACATGCAAGGGTTGCATGATTGGGAAACATCCTGAAAAGAAGTATGACAAAGGGAAGGCAAGGAGGGCTGATCAACCACTTGGGATAGTGCATTCTGATCTAATAGGGCCACTCCCCACACCCTCCTATGGCTGCAGCAAATATGAGCTCACCTTCATCGATGACTACTCAAGGTACTGCTGGTTATTTTTCCTTAAGCAAAAATCTGAAGTCTTTGAATGTTTCAAAATTTTTAAGAGCATGGTTGAGAACTTCAGTGGGAAGGCCATGAAGGTTTTGAGGACTGAGAATGGCAGAGAGTATGTCAATAACAATTTGCAGCAGCTCTGTCAAGAGCATGGCATTCAGATGCAACACTCAGTGCCCTACACACCACAGCAAAATGGTGTTGCAGAGCGCAAAAATAGAGCACTGAAAGAGATGGCAACTTGCATGTTGCAAGCAAGGGATTTGTCTCCCAAATTATGGGTTGAAGCTATGAATTGTGCAGCATATGTTCAGAACAGAGCACCACACAAAGCATTGCAATGAATCACTCCATTTGAAGCATGGATGGGCCACAAGCCCAATGTCTCACATTTCAGAATTTTTGGCTCAAGGGCTTGGGCCAGAATTCCACCGGAGAAGAGAAAGGACTTGCAGCCCCAAAGAAAGGAGTCAATCATGGTTGGGTATGCAGAGGATTCCAAGGGCTACAAGCTCTTTGATCCATCCTCTCACAAAACTTTCATCGAAAGAAGTGTCAAATTCGAAGAAGAAGAGTTTTTGCAAGCTAGTGAACAAGGTGATGGGGAATGCTCATTTCCTCGTCTTGATGATGAAGTAAGTAGTGATTCTTTCTCTGATATTTATGATTCTGATATTGCTGAAGATGATGTTGATATGGATTCTGAACATATCCCTCCCTCAAGGCCCAAGTGGGCAGAGAAAACAATTCAAAGTGCCGGAGAGCTTGTGGGAGATCCCCAAGATGCTAGGAAAACTAGATCTCAATTTCACAATTCCTTTGCATGTGATAATTCTGATATGAGTGAGGCATGTTATTTGATGGTTGGATCTGATCCAATGTCATATTTAGAAGCATGTACAGACCCAATATGGCAATCATCCATGCAAGAGGAGATGAACTCACTCCATGAGAACAAAACTTGGGATTTGGTCCCTCTTCCTCCCAAGAGGAAACTAGTGCAATGCAAGTGGATTTATAGAACCAAAATTGGATCTGATTGCTCTGATCTGAAGTATAAGGCCAGGTTGGTGGCTAAGGTTACTCTCAGGTCCAAGGAGTGGACTATACAGAGACATTTGCACCGGTGGCAAAGATGGACTCCATAAGACTAGTTTTGGCCATTGGGGCTTCCAAGCGATGGGAGATTCATCACATGGATGTAAAAAGTGCCTTTCTTCATGGGGATCTGAATGAGGAGATATATATGCAGCAGCCTGAAGGTTTTATTTCTGATCATACACTTGTTTGCAGGTTGAACAAGTCACTCTATGGGCTCAAGCAAGCTCCTAGAGCATGGTATGCAAAAATGGACAATTTTCTGCTATCTTTGGGGTTTGATAGGTGTAAGTCTGATCCAAATGTGTATATGCAGCATGTTAGTGATCTGATATTGATTATTGTACTATATGTTGATGATATTTTGATCACTGGTAGCTGCACCAAATAACTTGACTCAGTTAAGAGAGCATTGCACAGTGCATTCTCCATGACCGATCTAGGATTGCTAAAACAATTTCTGGGTTTGGAGATAGATCAATCTGTGAATGGAATTTCTGTATGTCAGTCAAGGTATGCTTCAGATTTGCTGCAGAAATTTAAGATGGCTGAATGTAAGTCTGCAAAATTTCCATTTCTTTCAGGAGTTAAGCTTACAGAATGGGATTCTTCACCACTAGTTGACAGTTCACTGTATAGACAACTAGTTGGGAGTTTGTTGTATCTTACACACTCTCGACCAGATTTGTCTTATGTTGTTGGGGCTGTTGCAAGGAACATGCAAGAGCCTCATGAGATCCATTGGAAGGCAGCCAAGAGGATCCTTCATTATGTTCAGGGTACTAAGTCCTTTGGTATCCATTATGCTGCTGGTTCATCCCTTGAACTAGTAGGATTTACAGATTCTGATTGGGCCGGTGATTGTATCGATCGGAAGTCAACTTTCGGTTATGTCTTTATGCTTGCACATGGGCCTATATGCTGGTCAAGCAAGAAACAAAGCACTATTTCCTTATCTTCAGCTGAGGACGAGTACAGGGGAGCAGTTAATGCAGCCACACAATGTGTTTGGTTGCAAGGTATTCTTGCAGAGTTCGGGATTGTCTTTGATTCACCCACTATTCTTTGGTGTGATAATCAAAGTACAATCAAGATTTCTACCGATCTAGTACAGAGACAGAGGACCAATCACATAGAGATACACATGCATTACATTCGGGGTTTGGTGCATGACCGGACCATAGCATTGCAGTATTGCCCATCCAGTGAGCAAACTGCTGATATCTTCACCAAGTGTTTTACCGAGAAGACCTTCACTCACCTTAGATCTTTGCTTGGGGTGAGTGATGCATGGTGATGATTGGTGTATTTTGATATATGCCACATGTCCATTTTAGAGGGGAGGTTTTATTTCCCATGTGGTTTTCCTCCTTACCTTGGTTACATGGACAAATAAATTTTATGACGTAAAAGGTGACTTGAGCCTAGTTGCCAAGGCCTTAATTTTTGATATTTCACTAAGTCTAGCTTAAGGGGGGGTGTTAGAACATTTTTACACCTATGTACATTAATCATTTATTAATGATGGTTAATTAGTGCCCAAGTGATTAATTATTACATCCCTAAGTTGGTTAGCTACTAAATGGTCAATTATCATGAACTAGTTAGCAAATGTGAACAAGTGCTGAGTCAAACCAGCTGTTTGGAGCACTCCCCAGGGAAATTAATGCATTCAGCATGCCTAGAGCGCCCTCTTCAGGTCAATTAATGCATTCAACATGCTTCTCTTCTACCTAGGGCGCATTTACTCAGTTTGTGGACAATCTTGCCAACTTTGTCATATTTTTGGCCAATTTTAGCTACCAAACCTCTAACCAACCAGTTTATTCACATGTGTGAGGTCACATGGGCCTGTCCAGTCATTCCCAGCATTCACACAGTAGATTCGAACCAGTTTGGGATGGTTTGGGATATTTTGGTCAACCTAGGGGGGTTTGAGCTATTTCTAAGCTAGATCAGTGTGAACACTCCAGATGGATTCGAATTCTTCCAGATTTGTATATATGGGTGTTCTTAACCTATTTTGAGGTTGGACAGTTAATAATATTGACATTATTCACCCATTTCATGTGTATTGTTCTTCATTCATTTACAGATTTATGCTATTCTTGCAAATGTTGTGCAATCTTTCACTAGTGAGGAATCCATAGTAGCTAGGTTCTGCTATGATTGAGATTTTACAATAGTATGTGTTGTGCATAATGCCAATACTCACATAGATTTCAAAAAGCTTAAAAAAAACTAATTGAATAAACCTATTTTTGCTTCTTTACCTCATCTTCAAGTGTTGGGTCTATAGGGACCTTGATTTCTTGAGTGTTCACATGGTCCTTAGGAGGAAATTCCATTACTGTAGTAGCTATGTAGAGGTATTTTAACTTTATGTCCAATCTTTTGTTTGTTTTGAGCTTGCAGCTTGTTTTTCTTATCTATAATTTCTTCCATCATTAGGATTAAACCATTTGTTTTTTCTTGAGTTTCCAGGATTCCCTTGCTCAACAGTGCTTCAATCTTCCACTTGAGTGCAATTGTCTTAAAAAGCTTAGTGTCCCTGGATCTTGTTTTTCCTAGGTCCTTAGCGTATCCCTCCATGTTATCCAAAATTTACTCATCTAGAGTGCATACCTATTATAAATGGGTATCCTCCTCAACTTCCTCAATTTTCCTTTTAAAATGGGTTGGGGTAAGGTGGAAGTGATGAGAGATATTATCTTCAATTTCAAGAATTCTGCTATCAGGGGCAAAGGTCTTCCCTTTCGCGGGTCGTGGGAGAGGTGAATTCTAGGAATAGTGAAGGAAGATGGGATTGAAAAGGGGATGAAAGCAGAGGATGGGGTCGAACCTTCAAGGAGGGGAAGATAAAATAATTTCCTACTAACAAAACACAAGGGGTCCAACTTGACAAAAGTCACAGATACTAGAGGGAAGGAACATATAGAGGGATTAGATGTCAATGACTTAAAAGGAAACGTTCTTTGAAAGTTAGGGAGAAAATGATGGATATGTTTGAGATTGAAAAACATAGAGGGGAGATAAAAAGACAAGTATATAGGAAACCAATTAATAAATGAACCTTGGAATGTACCTAGCCTCTTAACCTGTTCCTTCCTGCTTGACTGTCAAAATGTTAGTTTTTACTCGATCCTAGAACTCATTTTCAGTCATGAATCACTTACAACAATTATTAACTGATAAAAGAATGATATCCTAACTAATTATGCAGTGGAAAAACACATTAAATCATATTCACATTTGACACAGATTTACCCTAGAAAATACCAATTGGAGAAATACTAGCAAACAATTGATTTTATTAACTATAAAATCCTGGCCTTCATTCTTGGTATAATGGGCCACTAAGGAAAATACAATGACAAAATGCTATCTGTCAAAACTCAAGATCGGTCCTTTGATCTTGTTAGTTGCTAACCCTCGACTACCCCTTGCATGTTTCCTTTGACACTTCTCGTGCACTTGCACACTTGGCTGAAAGTCCTTCTCCAACAACTCAATGAGATATCACTCAATGTATGTGATTGTTATATGTTAAATCCTCTCATTAGTATTCCTTTAATAACATTACAATATGCAAATACCTTTGGCCAATACCATGGGCCCTCTAAATAATTTACATAAAGTAATTACAAAAATACATTCACTTTAATAATTCAATTTACTAAAGTGGATCTCCTAATTATGAGAGTCAATAATGACACCTTCCACCTATTAGACACTATCCATGTGGAAGTACTTGTCTGATGCTACGAAAATCAACAGTCCCTCTTAGCGATGAAGTTACTTCTTAGAGAGCCACATGTAATTGGTTCTCCCTATGAACCTAACACACTATTGCTCACATCATCTTGCACATTGGAATTTCTCCAACCGTGTTGGTTAACTGCAACCTATTTACTGGAAGACACAAAATTGATGACTCTATACGCATTTCGCATCAGTGCCAAAAAACTTTGTTAAAGGCCTGCTCTCCCTCACTTTGCTCTGAGAAGCCTCATACTCCTAAGAATACATCAATGTCATCTCTAACCAACAAGGTCTTCTAGAAAAACTAGAAGCGGCCAACTCCCTCTTCCCCTCTAAGGGTTTGCTTCCCCCCTTTCCCCTCTGAAGGTTTACTCCCCATAATGGAAGTCTCTGAACTTTGCTCACCCTTCAAATTCTTCGGATTCATGACCTCTCTATCACTGACATCGATCCATGATCCTAGATTACCTTGGATCCAACTACAAGCTTTCCTTGTAACTCATAATACTTTCCATATCTGACAGCAAGAACTTGTGTCGATTCTATGTTATATACCATCAGTTGAATGAGAACTTGTCCCCTCTCAAATGCGATGGTGTATGCATTGTCCTCCAATGCCAATACTAAGACCAAGTTCATCCTGACTTGGATACATACAACACATCTGGCATCTCTAGAGATCCTCCTGATTGTTGCTGAAACATGATTGTTTCAAATCCCTTATCACACTTATCATGATTTCTAAGATCAACATGAAAATATGGGTCTCTCCCTAACAACCTGGTGAACAACTCATGTTTCCTAGTCATGTGATGAGAAGGCCCACTATCCATGAACTTGGCATTGTCAAAAATTGTGCTAGAAATGTAAGATACTAACAAGAACTCTTTCTTGTACTTCTCAACAAACTAATTATCATAAGCTTATGTTGTTGATGCAACCTGATAAGACTTGATATTCTCTTTCTTACTTTCTTGACGATTAGAAGCATAATAGACACACAAGTGGCACACAAAGCACTTGACTTTTCTCATGTCATTCTTCTTCTTAACCCCTTATGAATTTGTACTATTCTTGATTCTCTTTTCCTAACTAGAAATATAAACATTCCTCTCCTCATCCTCCTGTTGGGCCTCCAGATAAAGACTCCTCCTAAATATACTCTTGGATGGTGTCATCCCATAACCTCTCCGAGTTAGGGGGTTCCTCTTGTACAATGAGGGCCCTTTGATGTAGGGTGTCCATGGATTAGTGAAGACATTCAAGGAAGTCCTTACCAACTCTAGATATGTCACTGTCACCCCAACTACTTCCAACTTATAATTAACTTTTGTGATCATGGTGAGCTAATAAGATACAATATCAGTTTTGGACATCTTGGTGCTTCTGAGATCTTCCTTCAACACCATCTTCCTATTTTGGTTATTACTCTCATAAAATCTTGTTAGTTCTTCTCATCTATCTGAGGGATCAAATGATCCTTCACTGCATCAAAGATAATCCTCCTAGCCTTTACATCCTTCAACTTGTGAACTGGTAATTTATTAGGATTTGTTAGTATGATCACCTCTGTACTGGAAAACTCCCATAGGATATTCTCAATGAGAACCAATGTTAACCTCATCTTACAAGAGTTGTAGTTGGAGGAACCCTCCAACCTATCTTTATATTGTATCCCTACTTCATCCATCTTCAAATTGATGCTATATTTGTGCAGATCCTTTCTCTTCCATTGACTGCCAAAGCTCTTTTATGGGTTTCCTGGTATTTTCCTTCTCACTTCCCATCCACTTATTGGGTTTCCTGAACCTTCCTAAGTGTTTCCTAGACCTTCCCGAGGCTTCCTTAATCACTTTGAAATTGCTTGGTTCTCTTTTCAAGATTGCCCAAAATTTTTGGGCACTTCCTAGAGTTGTTTTGGGCATCCCGGCTACTGCCCAAGGTTTGTTGGAGTCTGCTAGGGGCCTTTATGGATTCCCTATGGATACTGGAGATGGTTGTTGTACTGGAAGTAGTCTATCATTGGATATACCAACCTGAAACTCTTCCATTGTCACCTTTATCCTCTGCTGACTACAAATTTTTAGTGGTTGCTGCAGAGGGCTCCTTTCAACTGCCCCTTCTACCCACCGATTCCTATACTATGTTCTCCTAAGCTTGCATCACCTTTCTTTTTTTTCTGTTCAGCTCACATGCATGTCCACCTGGCTCTGCCATCCAATATCTACACCTAGTGTCTACCACTCGTGCTCCACCCTCATCCTATTGGCTCCTTGCACGATTGCACAAGCTTGTAGTTCACACCTTACTCCAAATTTGTGGTTCGCCTTCTGCTTAGATCGCACCTTAACCACATAAACCTGCACTTCCTTGTCTGCGTAGATCCTACCAGTGCAGCTATTTCAGCTGTCTTCCAACTTCTTGAGCTCCTAGGTTATAGTGTTCTCTATGCATGTGGGATCCTTCTCTCAACTGGCGGTTGTTCCAGTGCCTTCATCCACATATGCCACAAGCCCAAGCATCCTCTACTTCTATTGTTTGTAGCTTTGCTCGATCCAACATAGGCTCTTCTCTTTGTTGTTTCTTGACCTACTTCTACAGCCTGTGTCAACTGGCCTTCATTGCTCCACGTAGCTCATTCCCGTTGCAACACCCAACAACCTTGAACTAGCCATCACCTATTCTACCCATTCATGCTCATCATGTGACCCACAATCCACATCCTACATCAGCTAGCAACCATATTTGCGGTTCTACCACATACGACTCATACAATTTTTTTTAATTTTGTAAACCTTTGGCAATCAAGAGTCTTCGTCAGGATATGATACCATGTTAGTTTTTACTCAATGCTAAACCTGATTTTTAGTCATGAATAATTTACAACAATTATTAACTCAAAACACATTGAGATCCTAAATAATTATGCAATAGAAACACACATGAAATCATATTCACATTTGACACAAATTTACCTTGGAAAACCCCAATTGGAGAAAAATCCAGTAAAAATTTGATTTTATTAACTATAAAATCATGGGCTCCTTTCCTAGGATAATGGTCCATTAGGGAAAATAAAATGATAGAATTCTAGCTTTCAAACCTCAAGATTAGTCCTTCAATCTTGTTGGTTTCTAACCCTTGGCTTCCCTTTGCTTGTTTCCTCTGACCCTATTCATGCACTTGCACACTTGGATAAAAGTCCTTCTCCAACCACTCAATGAGATCTCACTCACTCTATGTGACTGCTTTGCGTTACCTCCTCTCACCTAGGATTCCTTTTATAACATTACAATATGCAAATAACTTGGGAAAATACCATGGGATACCAAATACCATGGGCCCTCTAGATCATTTACATAAAGTAATTACAAAAATACATTTACTTAAATAATTCACTTTACTAAAGTGAATCTCCTAAGTCTCGGTGTCAATAATGACGCCTTCCACCTATTAGACACATGTCCACATGGATGTATTTGTCTAATGCTACAAATATCAACACAAAATCCATGGAGCTGGTACCCAACTACCCTCATGATGTTGAAATTGAGTCCTTGAATGGCTAGTTTTGATCAAACTCATTGCAGTAGTTTCCTATGTGCTGATACCTAGATTTTTATCGGGCCATTTAACGGGTTTAATCCTGTAAGAAACATAATTGCAAGCCTACTTTCCACTAGAGTGGCAATCTATTTCCATAATTCCATTAATAGATTAACCACGGAGCTGATAGATCTCATGCTTCACCAGATCTGAGAGCACTGAGTGAGGAGGTTTATACATTGATTAATAGGGGTGAGCTGGCAGTCCTTTCAAGGAGAGGATGGATAAGTGTTTTTAGTCTAGTCCTCTCTTTGGGAGCTTCCACATGTCTTCATATTGTCCTTATGTCTAAAGACCACCCAATCTGGGGTACTTGTTTGGTATGGTCGGTAGAAATAATGAAGTAACATTTTTTCAAAGGAAACCGTGTAAGAGGAAGGGATGAAATATTGGTTACAACCAATAGAGCTATTCTCTTTTGGATAATGGTTGGAAACATCTTGTCTCACCCTTCAACACTTACAATAGTGAGATTATTGGTACTTTGTCAACATCAATTAAAGCACAAAAAAGGGAAAACATTTCACAAACTTAATCATAATGGAAGCTATTTTATACTGTCCAAAATTAACATCATACAAATAGATGCTTTATTGTACTACCATGGAAAATATTAATCTGAAAATTGAAAATATGAGAAATTATCATGATGTTCTTTAAATCATAATAAAAAATAAAAACAAAAATTCTCATATAGTTTGTTTACTCTACTACAAACCATTATACTAATTAAATACAAAAATTCTTACAAAATGGCCTAAATCTGTTTGACATTTTATGACTTTCTAGAATCACAACCTGATCTTAACTCAAATGAAGATCTACTCTATGTTCTATATGTATTATACATTAGCTCTTTTTAGCATGATTAATCCTACAAATATTTTTTTAATTTTGCAAATTGCATTGTTAGAGAATGGAACGTTTGGCTTTAATACTTAATATTACAAATCCTATATCAATAAATAAAAATATATGCATTATTTGATTTCATAGTTTTAGTTAAAATACTAAGTGTATTTTTTTCACTTTAAATGCATTATGGTACATGTGAGTATTTTTTAAAAGTATATTGAAGGTAAATGTCTTCCACCTTAAAATTATATGTTTGTGAAAGTTTTCCAACTTAAAATTATATGTTAATTTTATAATGCAATTGTATTATAGGTATTTCAAAGAGTTGAACTTATTTTTACATTAAAAATAATGATTTTATTGATTCCAAAATCGTGATTTTAATAAATATTATAATAACCTAAAATATTAAAATTAAAATCAAAATCATAACATATTCAAATTTCTTTTAAAAAATGCAACTTATTAAATACTTAAATGCTTATGCATGTAAAAAATTTAATCACTACTGAAATAAGATTTATATATAAAACAATAAATAAAGAGAGAAAAAAACACTTCATAAACAATGTACATTGAAGTATGGTAGTGAATAATAATCTCTAAAAGAATTTAATATTAACATTATTAAATATTTTGACAATCAAAGAGACATAATAATTGTCTTTTCTATTATAATAAAATTATAGAATATATTTTTTATTGAAAGAGATAAATTATAATTGTTACCAATTTTTAAGATAATCTAAATAACAAAATAAATATGCTGAAAATTTGAAAAGTTGAAAAGACAATTACAATATCATATAATTATTTAATACTAAAATTGTAATTGAATTTTAATAATATGTTGAAAATTTAGAAAGGTGAGATTGAGTTATTTCACAAGTATAGTCAAAATCATTGAAATGGTCATTGTTAATTCTTTTATTATGATTAATAGTATTACCTCAATTTATAAGTATCTTTTTGTTTGGCGTAAACCGAATTTGTTTTTTCAAGGTTAAGGCTCATCGATGTTACTCACTTGGCTTGAGTTTGGTAACCCCTTCCATTGTTTATTCTTCAAAATCCCAACCCTTCTTGCCTAGTTGTTTTCGCCTCCACCCTAGATTTCACTTTGTTTTGCATAACACTTATGCTTAACTCATATGTGAAATCTTTCAAATAGCGGATAGACAAAATAAATGAGTCATCTCCCTCTTCTTCTGAAGGGATTTTTATGGAGCAAGTAGTTGAAACCTAGTTTTCACCCTAGGGGATAAAGTTGAGATAAACCACAAGTATTAGTAGTGAAATAGTTTGACTTGTAGATTTAACAGTTTATGGTCAAAGCTTGTAGATATCCATGAGTGTTTTTTTCACATTTGGAATCATCTACATAATGAAAATCCTTATATCCACTCTTGCAATCATGGCTTTTTTGTAATGGAATTTGATTGAAGAGAGGATAGAGATTTGGTTTTCAACTCAAGTCCCTCAATCATGGACAAATTTAATACCCTTATTTTGACCCTTGGTATGTATAAATTAGATTTTGTAAATGATGTAAATATGTTAGTAAATATTCTTAGTGAGGAACTCAAGGCCAAGGCCCGACTAGTTAATGGCTAAGCATGCATGGTATAAATATCCATATATGGCCATGTGTTAGGATTGGCGTGAAAACTTAAAGCTATGTAAATAATATGTTGTTAAACAATATAATTATCTAATATGGTTATGTATAGAGCACTAGAGGGGCTATGATTTCATTATAGAGGAAAAGGAAAGGGGGGCTATGGTAAATTAAATCCTCTCTTACCAAGTGTTTGAACCTTAGAACTCATCTCTTTTCTACCATGTTCCTTAACTAAGGCATTTATCCCCTTTGAATTATTAAAACCAATGATTAAATGCATTTGAGAGGTTGGTGGGAAAGTCTTCTCATGTAGTTAAGGAAGCATGAGCTCAATATACTTATTATGGCAATTGTAGGAATCCTTCACTCTATGGTCAAAATTAATGTGAGTAGTATTTTCATCAATCATTTCATTTCTTTTGATTCTACCATTCAATATCCATGTAAAAGTTGTTATACATAGTATGTTGTTATCTCCATTGCCAATAGTTACCAATCTAAGAAATTAACCAAAATCGATACTATGAAGAGGAAATTGTAGACATTAAAGCAAAGAAAGATGAGAAAGATGAGGGATCAGGAGACCCTATTAAGCTATTGCTCAAGGAATCCATTGCATGGTAGAGGGACAACACGATAGATAACTTTGCCAAAATCCTTGGATGAATAGTGACAACAGTAGGCGTGTCTTCGCCAAGCGAATACTTCACAAGCACCAACCCATTCAAGGTAAAATTTAATTTTGATATTCCTGTATTTGAAGGTCAAATAGATGTGGATGCCTTGGAAAAATGGATAATAATTCTAGAAGGGTATAAGTAGGGAAAAGGTATCCCAAGACCACAAAACAAAGGAAAACGAAAGGATGGGAAACCTTAGAATAACCAGTCTAAGCCATAAGCAATGAAAAGTAATGGGAATATTAAGAAATACACTTGGAAGTGGTATGCTTTCCCCAAAATAATCTAGAAAAACAGTGATGAATGTTTCTCAAAGCAATCATTGGTGGCCAAGCTAAAATCCTCTGAGTTACATCCAGGCTCCAACTCTGATTTAGAGCTAGGAAAGGGGAAGTAGACCATTGATGTAGAATTAAGTGTATATTCACTACCATGAAGGTCTATCCCAATGAACCAAAGGATCTGAAAGAAGCTGAGAGCCTTTTTCACTTGTAGATGTGGGTGAAGAGCACTCAATGTTGAAATTTGTTTGTCATTGATGTCAAATAATGTCAAAGAGGATGTCAATTGATTTAGTTTGAATCATTGATGTCAATGATGTCAAATTGGATACAGCATTCCTATGCCGGCTTAAAGAAATATATGGAAGCCACTTTGAAGAAGTATATGCGCAAGATGGTGAAGGATATGGACGCCATTTTGAAGAAGTATATATAGTAGTTGCATTGAATCTGAATATGTGTGTCCAATGATACAACATGCATGATCAGTTTGAAGAATCATCTAAGGAAGGTACATCATGCAGATCCAGTTCAGAGAAGCACATAAGTAATGTATCCTACTACATGTGGTACCTGCATAGATATCAAGTCCACCAAGTCATACTCTCTCGAGGTAGTAGTCAAATAACTAGTTCGACAAAGGTACATGTGCACAAGCAACCAAGGAGTTGGTTAAGAAAATGTACAAGTGTGCAAGCATGTCATGAGAAGACTCTAGAATGCATAAGCATGGTTTGGTCAAATATTGAGAGTGAGAAAATAGTAAGAAACAAATTATGGCTGGACAGTCCTAAAAGCGTGCAAGTCTTACCATTCATAAGATGCTTTCAATTAGTAAAGGGAACACAAGTTCCAAGAAGGGTGCAGCAGTTGAAGTCTTTTATGCAAAAATCCCACAAGATGACGATATAGTATGTTAAGTTTATACTAATTTGACTAGCAAGATCAATGAAAGAAACACAATCACAAGATAGACAAAGATTTACCCTGGGAAACCCTCATGGGGTAGAAAACCCAGCAAAGCTTTCCTCAATATAGATGATCAACCAAATACAAGATGTAGAAACCAAACAAGAGCTCTTTTTCCTCCTATGCAGACCTCTCTCTCACTTGTGCACTACTCCTAAGTGAGTGAATGAATGAGATAAGTGAGGAACTTCCTCCTCTACTTATACTCATATTTCGACTGACCTTTTACCCTAATGGGGCCGACCTCTCCCTGGAGAGTCTAATAACCCCCAAATAATAAACTCAGGGCCGACCTCACATGGGAGATATAATAACCCTATCTACCACATTCTCTTGGAGGAATAAACATCTCTGGATATACAATAAGGTCACAACAGAGGAATGTACCATCTCCGGAATAATAAAATACAAATATAATATTATTGGAAGTTACCATATTTCAACACTCCCCCTTAACGCGAAGGATATTATAACAACATCTGCAGGAGCAAGGAGTCATCAACTACATGGTACATGATACATCTATAAATCATTGAAAGCTTTCTTCATACATCATCATCAGTAACTCAACAGTTACTGGAACATAATCATCTTCAATACTAAGTCTTCATCTTCTGCAGCACTCGATTAGCTACATCATCAACATCATCTCAATCTACAACATCTAGATCATCTCGATCTACAGCATCTGGATCATCTCGATCTACAGCATTTGTATCATCTTAGCATAATCTGCAATACACATGATCTAGTTATAGGATGTTCAATCCTTAACAATTTTAGACAAGTTTCATGTCTATGGACGATGCAATCCAGATCTATTTCCAGGATGACTAATCCTTATCAATTTTAGACAAGTCTCATGTCTATGGACGATGCAATCCAGATATTCTTCCAGGATGATCAATCCTTATCAATTTTAGACAAGTCTCATGTCTATGGACAATGCAATCCAGATCTTCTTCCAAGATGATCAATCCTTATCAATTTTAGACAAGTCTCATGTCTATGGATGATGCAATCCGTGATCCTTTTAAGACAAGTCTCATGTCTAGGGATGATACAATTCATGATCCTTTTAAGACAAGTCTCATGTCTAGGAACGCTACAATCCGTGATCCTTTTAAGACAAGTCTCATGTCTAGGGATGATACAATCCCATCACGTACATTTTAAACCAAGGGTCCAAGGACGATGTAGTCCTATCACGTACATTTTGAAGCAAAGGCTCAAGGACAATGCAATCCTATCACGTGCATTTTGAACCAAAGGCTCAGGGACGATGTTGTCCTATCACGTCCACAAGGAACCACTTTCTCGAAGACATATGTCTACGGATCAATTATGGGACCGAAGTCTAGGGATGATGCAATCCCTCTTCTTTCTCGGAGACATATGTCTACGGATCAATTCTGGGATCAAAGTCCAGGGATGATGCAATCCCTCTCGTCAACTTAGACCCTGTCTAAGGACCATCCACCAACCTCTCTGTCGGCATCACCAAAATAGGTATCCACATCATCGACCTCACTGTCGATGCAGGAAATCTCATCATAAGTGACCACAACACTCCCCCTTTCGAGGAGGGTCCTTCTGAACTACACCAAGATTGTCTTGGAAATACTCAAACTTTACTCAAGACAAAGGTTTGGTCAATATAGCAGCAACTTGTTTGTCAGTGCTTACATACTCGAGCTTGATAGCTCCTTTCTGCACCATATCTCGTATATAGAAATATCAGATCTCTATGTGCTTTGACTTATCATGGAACACTGTATTTTCTGTCATCTTGATACAACTCTGGTTGTCACACATGATCTCAGTGGGTTCCATCTCTAAGTCAAATAAACCATATAACAACTTTCGAATCCATATTTCTTCAAAACTAGAAGAGCAAGCAACAATATATTCTGCTTCAGCTATACTGAGAACCACACAGGACTGTTTCCTGCTAAACCACGAGATCATGGCAGATCTCAAGCAATAACATCCTCCCAATGTGCTCTTCTTGTCTGATACGCTTCCTTCCCAATCAGCATCTGTGTAGCTACAATATGAAACCATGATCTCCAAGATAACATAGACCAAAGTCTATCGTACCCTTTAGGTACCTCATCACATGCTTTGTAGCTATGAGGTGAACTCGTCTAGGTTCCACTAGATACTGACTCAAAGTATTTACGGCAAAGAATATGTCTGGTCTGGTATTTGTTAAATACATCAATGACCCAATAATCTATCTGTATAGAGTCATATCCACTAACTCCGATGAGTCATCTGCTAACAGTTTCAAGTTGGAATCCATGGAAGTGGCCATGGCCTTACATTCCAACATATCAAATCTTTTCAAGATTTCCACAGCATACTTTCCTTGGTTGAGAAATATTCCCTCTGGGCCTTGCCATACTTCTAGACCTAAGAAGTAGTGCATCAATCTGTGATATTTCATCTCAAACTCTAAATAGAGTTTCTTCTTACACTCAATAATCTGTTTTTCATTTCCTGTCAGAAATAGATCATCCACATATAGCAGCAATATGACAGCTTCATCATCCATAACCTTGAGATAAAGATTAGGATCAGCTTTACTTTTGGTAAATCCTAAGCTTGTCAAGAAACTGTCAATTCTTCTGTACCAAGCTCTAGGAGCTTGCTTTAACCCATACAAGGCCTTCTTTAATTTGCACACATGGTTTTTTCCATCTTCCACCTCAAATCCTTGAGGTTGTTCTATATACACTTCCTCCTCAATTACACCATTCAGGAAGGCTGTCTTTACATCCATCTGGTGTAATTTCCACTTCATCATGGATGCAAGTGGCATGATAGTCCTAATGGAAGTGTACCTTGAAACTGGTGCAAATGTTTCTTCATAGTCAATTCCCTCTTTCTGAGAGAACCCTCTGGCTACAAACCTTGCCTTGTATTTTTCAATATTGTCATTTGCAGCATGCTTTATCTTGTATATCCATTTGGAGGACACCACACTTTTGTCCTTTGGTTTGGGAACTATATCCCAAACATCATTCTTCATTATTGATTGGTATTCCTCCGTCATTGCCTCCACCCACTCTTTCTTATGGGATGCTTCTTCATAACTAGTGGGTTCTTGATCTACAAGATCACACATTAGGGCCACATAGTTGGAAAATACCTTTGGCTTCTTGCTCACCCTAGTGGAGCCTTTAGGAGCTCCATACTTTTCTGCTCCTAGTATAATGTCTCTTGCCCATGCCAGCTTTCTCTTCCTTGAAATTTATATGACAGGGGGTTCTTGTGGTTCCATCATGTCATGGTCTTCAGGAGTTGTTTCTTCAGGGGTGGGTGCAGCTTCTGTGATTCTGGAAGGTGCCTCTTCCTCATATACTTCTTCATGTTGTCACTTCCTAGATCTCTTGAGAGCTGCCTCATCATCAAATGTCACATCCCTACTTATTTCCATGTGATGGAATCCTAGGATGTGTATTCTGAATGCTTTGGATGCTTCACAATATCCAACAAATATTCCTTTCTTCCTAGAGGGATCTAGCTTGGTCCTCTTTTCTTTTCGAATGTGAATGTATACTAGGCATCCAAATATCTTGAGGTGAATTACCTCAGGCTTCTTTCCTGTGAACACTTCTTTTGGAGTCTTGAAATCAAGAGCACTATGAGATAGTCTATTTTGCACATAGATTGTTTTCCTAGCTGCTTCAGCCCATAAATACATGGGTAGATCTTGATCATGTATCATTGTCTTTACTGCCTCTATAATGGTTCTATTCTTTCTTTCCACAACACCATTTTGTTGAGGATTGTAGGGAGTGGCTAGCTCCCTCTTGATTCCATCTTCTTTACAAAATACTTCAAAGTCTTTTGAAGTATATTCTCCACCATTATCTGTCCTGAGTATCTTGATCTTCTTTTCTGAATGATTTTCTATCAGGGCTTTGAATTCCTTGAACTTTTCAAAGACTTCATTCTTTCCCTTTAGAAAATATATCCAAGTCTTTCTTGAGTAGTCATCAATGAATGTAAGGTAGTATTCATATCCACTCAAGTATGTGGATGGAATTGGTCCACATACATCTGAGTGAATCAATTCCAATGTACTCTTAGTCTTTGTTTCACTCTTTGGGAATGGGTTCTTGATATTTTTCCCTTTTGCACATCCTTTGCAAGTGCCCTCATGATCAATTTTTAAGTCTGGTAATCCTATGACTACTTTTCTCACATGAGGTAGTTCTTTGTAGTTAATGTGAGCAAGTCTCCTATGCCATAGCTCACTTGGGCTAGTGGCTTCATGAACAAGGGAAGCTTCTGGATGGCCCTTTAGTTTGTATAGGCCTCCTTCCTCTTCACCAATAATAATTGCATCCTCAATTGATTTTCCTTTGGACCAAATGAGTACTTGTCCATCAATGAATGCAACCCTATAGCTTTTCTTATCTACTTCTAAGATAGAAATTAAGTTCTTCTTCAAACCTGGTACATACAAGATTTCCTTCATCTTCAATGGGGTTCCAGAATCAAGCTTATAGCTTGCTTCACCAATTCCCTTGATGGGATATTGATAGTCATCTCCTAGGGATACCTTCTGCGGAGAGGACTTCTCTTCAAGTCTTGAGAGAGTCTTCTTTTGTCCTGTCATGTGCTTTGAAGCACCACTATCAATAAGCCATGTATCTTCTCCAGGTGTCACAGACCCAGAGAGTGCAGAGAATAGAACATATTCTTCCGCATCTTCTTTTTCCACTTTAGTTCTTTTCTTTTGAGGCCTTTCCTCTTCTTCTTCTTCACTATCATCTTTTGCCACATGTGCATGATTTCTTTTGTGAATATTCTTCTTCTTCCTCTGTGAAGTACAATTTCTAGCAAAGTGTCCTAGTTTGAGACAATTGTAACATTGAACTGTGGAGAAATCTCTTTCTGAGTTTACTCCTTCCTTTTTTTGAAATCTATGTGAAGGGTGAGATTTGTTGTGGCCATTTTTCATGGAGTTGCAGTGACTCCTTCTTCTTCTAGTGTGAGTGGCCAAAGATTGGTCATCTTCCTTGAGCAAGGCTTCTCTATTGGCTACCCTAGCCTCTTCTTGAATGCAATCTTCCCATACCACATCAAACTTAATACTTTCTTTTCTTGCACACATAGTTTGGATGAATGACTCCCAAGGTCTAGTTAGACAAGTTAGAGCAGTCATGACTAGTTCATCTTCATCAAGGGTATCTCCAATGGCATCTAGTTGCTTCTTGAGCTGGGAAACCCTTGAGAAATAGTCTTGAATGGATTCTCCTTTATTCATCTTGGTGTTCTTCAATTGAGTTCTCAGATTCATCTTTCTATTGATGTTCCTTCCTTCATACATTCTGCCTAGGGAATCATACATTTCCTTTGGAGTCTTCTTGGATGCCACTTGTGGAATCAAGTGGTCTTTTATAGAATCATCAATGATTCTCTTTGCCCTAATCAAGTCCTTCCTATAATTCTCTTTGGCTTCATCTTCTTCAGGTTCTGCAATTTCATCTTTGATATATTGGACAAGATCATTCTCTTCAAGAATGAGACCAATCCTATATTTCCATGCCCGAAAATTTTCTATACCCTCTAACTTACCTTCAAGCCTAGTGCTTGGAGCCATCTTATCCAGGGGTCAAAGAGATTGAGGTTTCTCAAGAGATAGAATAACACTGACCAAGAGATATGCTTGATTGAGAGATCTGGTGTGTTCTGCTTCTGGAAACTTCAACTTTTCACTTTCCGGATCTGCAACAGAATTTCTGGTTTTTTGGTGCACATGTGGGCAGCTTTTCTGGTTCTCTAGTTTTCTGCACTTTTGGTCAAATTAGGGTTTGACTTTCCTGGAGTTCTACCCAACCAAAAATCTTGATCCAGGGCTCAAAACTTCAATTTTGAGGAGGGCTATCCAGCCATGCAATCAAAATCCAAAAATTCCAACTTTTACAGAAACCCTAATTTTCACCGGAGGAGGAGAGAGAGGTAATTTCACCTTGTGAAAGATGTTCTATTCAGGCTAGCTCTGATACCATGTTAAGTTTATACTAATTTGACTAGCAAGATCACTGAAAGAAACACAATCACAAGATAGACAAAGATTTACCCTGGGAAACCCTCATGGGGTAGAAAGCCCAGCAAAGCTTTCCTCATTATAGATGATCAACCAAATACAAGATGTAGAAACCAAAGAAGAGCTCCTTCTCCTCCTATGCAAACCTCTCTCTCACTTGTGCGCTACTCCTAAGTGAGTGAATGAATGAGATAAGTGAGGAACATCCTCCTCTACTTATACTCATCTTCTGACTGACCTTTTACCCTAATGGGGCCAACCTCTCCCTAGAAAGTCTAATAACCCCCAAATAATAAACTCAGGGCTGACCTCACATGGGAGATCTAATAACCCTAATTATCACATTCTCTCAGAGGAATAAACATCTCTGGATATACAATAAGGTCACAACAGAGGAATGTACCATCTCCGGAATAATAAAATACAATTATAATATTCTTGGAAGTTACAATATTTCAACATAGTAGATGCACAAGTTTCACACGTGATGATACTACAAGGGTCAAATTCCCACCAAGTAGAAGTTAGTTTATGCACAGATTCCACAAAGCATGAATACATCAGGTGCGCTATACCTACAAGGGATGGTACATCAAGGGTCAAAGATTCATCAATTCAAAGAGTAAGTATGCGCACATACCTCAAATCAATGATACATGAAGAGCACAAGACTACACCACTAAGGTCTAAGTCCCACTAATTCAAGGACCATGGATGCACAAGACCCACAAAGTATGACACATCAGCAACGCAAAAGATGACATGTGGCAAAAGCATAATCCGTGAAGTATGGAAGAAGGGATGCCAAAACCAACTTGTGGACATACAATCCATGCAGGACATGTATATATAGAGATACAAGTTGGATATTTGTAGTAAGCTTGATGGAAAGATCATAGAACTTTAGGTGGAAGATACCTATTTATATTCAGGGAATCAAGGGATCTAGGACATAAATAACATGATATAGTGAGGAGCCGAGTGCGCACATGCAATAGAAGGAAATATTGATGGTGCGTAGAATGATGATGTAGATCTGTGATGGATGTGCAAACACTAAAATTTAGAAATACAGATGGATGCACAAGTGCGAGATGACTGATTAACAATATCAAATATAGCATGCAGAATAGTCACAGATGTTGTATGTCAGAAGCAACAAAACCTAAGTATATCAAATGATGTGTTGATGTTGGTTGTTGCATGAAAGTTGAAGTGAAGTGTGTTGTAGATATTTCTCCCTACGGATAGGTAGAAACTCTCTTAGGTTAAAGTAGACTCGACCGACTTTAAACTAAGACAAAAAGATAACAAATGCTACCTTGAATTCCTAGATTCAAACAAATGCTTCAAGATTATAATTGCTGAAAGAGATAGAAGGGATTTAATCTGACCTTTTATTTAGTCACTTGTCCTAGTTATTGCTCCAATCCTCAAGTCCTCGCAAATGAACCTGTTGGGATGAATCAAAGTACAAGCACATACAATCTTTCTGGCAACTTGAAATATATGTCAGAATCTAAATCTATCATAGAAACAAATCATGTAATTGAAACAACATCAACACACACAATTTGGGAAACAAGACAAGTTATATTTTTATTGCAAACTTGAAGTTACTTACAGCAGTTGCTTGATGTCCAAGCCAAGTCCCAGCTCCAAGTGCTTTCTCCTCTAACTATCTCCACAAAGATCTAAGACCATAGGTTTGATATCTATTACTAAGTATTTACATTTGTTACTAGTGCATTATCTCAGACAAAAAGCTGTCAATTGAAAGAACAATATCAGTTGGTTAGTGCAGTTGCATAGTAGCAGATCGACAAAGCATACCTTAGCGTAGACTGCAGGATCGAAATCACACAATATATGAAGTAAGACATCAACAGAAGTGTAGAATTGAGAGGAATGAGAAGTCAAGTGATGTATGCATCACATTTAAAGTGAATCATATTCATACGAAGGTAGCGCACAACAAAACTAATATCAGAAGATCAAAAATGTGCATGAGTTGGAAGTTTGGTAAGTCAGAATATTATATTGGATATATGGGTGGCAGGATGGGGAAAGGAGTAGGAGGTTGTAGCCTCCTTCCAGTTGGTGCCGGAGAACACAATGAGTTGGATCTTCCTTTATGTTGGTGCCTCTAAAATCATGGGGTCGATGCCTCCTACCAGTTGGTGTTGGTAAATACAGGAAGTTGGTACTTCCTTGAATGTATTCTTTTCATTACAAAAGAGCATTCTGTGATTTTCTCCCAATTGGGTTTCCACGTCAAAAATCATGTGTGTTCTCTATTCATTGTCTTGGTGCATATATGGATGAATTATTTTGTTTACAGTGGATGCATAACTAAAGATAAACATTAAGCTAAGACTAATATGCTAAAGAAAGTAAAAATTGTTGATAAATGCGCTAATATGGATTCACCCCCCCTCTCAGTATTAAATTGATTCCAACACTCAACTCCATTTCATTGTTGATAGAGGAATCCAAAACATGAGTCCTGCTCATTATTCCATGGTCTTTTTGTGCTGAAAATTGGGTTGAGAATGTCTTAGGCACATCCTTTCCATCCTACAATAACCCTATAATTGCATGAACTCATCCTTGATATCAATTTTTTTGGTCAAGTCAAATGGAACCAAAGTGAGTCATAGACAATAACAATCAAACACACTTTTATACTATAGAAAAAAGTAACAAAATATGGCACTTAGATTAGAAACTCAAGAATATGGTGTAAAAACTAACTACCCAATTCAATCATGATGTTTATGATCAGTGTGCATGTGTTGATTCAGAGCTAGGAAAGGGGAAGTGGGTCATTGGTGCATAATATAATGCCACTATCGCTACCACCAAGTTCAAACACAGTGAACTAGAGGATCCAGAATAAGGTGAGTGCCTTTTTCACTTGCATATGTGGGTTAAGGGAAATCCACTACATTTCATTGTTGATAGTGGAAGCCAAGAAACCTAATCCTAGCATAGGTATTCAAGCGGTTGGATTTGCTAACAACACATCCATAACCATACAACATTGGGTGGCTCAGCCATGGGAGAGATCTCCACGTCATCCAAAAGTGTTTATTTCCCTATGGAGTCAATCCCTTCAAGGATGAGGTATTGTTTAATGCCCCCCGCTTGAATTTTGTGATGTTCTTTTAGGTCATCTATATATGTGTAAATGCCATGTTGTGCATGCGTCTAAACCTCGTAGCCTTATTACTAATTTGGGCATATAATTGTATATGATACCATAGGTAGCTCCATCTAACGTAGTCTCCTCTATCTCAACTAAACAGTGCAAGAAGGCCATCTCTTGGACTAGGAAATTTGTCCTCTTCATGATTCGTTCTCATAGTGAATGGAAGGTCGCGACTACATCTATGGCCTTTGAACAAGGCCTCTATACACGGTATAAGAAAGTAGAAAAATTTGTAGAAGAATACAAAGACATATTAACCTCACCTACAGGGATTCCTCTGCACTATCATATCAAGCACTCAATTGATGTGAAACCTGGTGTGACTTTACCTAATGGGACAGTATATCGACGCTCTCTCTTTGAAAATGAGGAAATCGAGCACTAGATTCAAGAGATGATACAAAAGGGGTACATTCGACCCAACATGTCACCCTATAGAAATCCAATCATGCTTGTGCAGAATAAATACAAGACCTAGTGACTTTGTATTGATTATAGAGCTCTAAACAATAGAATGAGGAACCGGTACCCAATTCCATGAATTGAATACCTTCTCAACCAACTCAAGGGATACAAGTACTTTAGCAAGATTGATCTAAAGTAAAACTACGAAAAATTCCCAATAGAATCAATTGATGTATGGAAGACTGCTTTCAAGCCTAAATTAGGTATTTTCAAGTGTCTAGTCATGCTCTTTGGCTTAATAAATGCCCCAACAAATTCCATGAGGTTAATGGAAAACATATTTCTCTATCATAACTTAGATAAATTATGCTTCAGCATGATCAGGGTCTAGTATCTCAGATACATTATAGCTGAGAATGGTGTGCATGTGGATCCAACCAAGATCCAAGTCATTGGTGACTGGCCAGCCCCAACAAAACTAGCCGGGATTCATATCTTCTTAGGCCTTGCCAACTTCTATCACAAGTTCATGTTGGGATTCTCTCATATTGCATGGCCCCTTATACAAGTGACCAAGGGTGGTTTCAAAGCCAAATTTGGGTGGAACAAGTCATAACAAAAATAATTCAATGATTTGAAACATCATTTATGCTTATCCCTAACGCTTTCCTTACCTTATCTGCAATGACCTTTTTGAGGTTGAAACAGATTATTTAGGATACACTGTGGGTGATGTTCTCACTATGCATGGTCATCCGGTGGCCTATCATAGTGAGACACTCTTAGATGTCCTCCGTAAGTAGCACACCTATGACAAAGAAATGTATTCCATTGTATAAGCATGCTGCCAATGCAAGCATTACATTCAAGGGTCGAGGGATACTGTGATCCATACGGATCACAAGCCTCTATGTTTCATGTAGAAACAAGGAAAATTACATAATGACCATGACCATCAAAATTTTTCTAAATTATTTCAATTATTTCACCTCAACATTAAATATAAGAAAGGAAGCACCAACTGCATCATTGCCTGCCTCAATCGACCTCTAGTTGCAGGACTAAACATAGTGCTTGACTTTTGTGAATATGAGACCTTTGGGTGGTCCCAACTCTATGACAGTGATCCTGAATTCACTACATCCTACCAGAAGTTGGGAGTGGAAAAGGCCATTACCAAATTTCAACTGCAAGATGGATTGTTATACCATCTAGGTCATCTTTATGTTCCTTCAAGGGAGCGTGAGAAATTGATTTGGGAATCCCACTACAGTTGGGTAGCTGGAGACTTTGGTGTGGAGAAGATATTAGCAGTACTACACAAATATTTCTATTGGTCGAAGCTTCACCAAGATGTAGTAAGTATCTTAGATCTTGCACTACATGCTATGTTGTTGTTGTGGAGAAAACTATCATGTGACTCGGGTTGAAATCACTAATATACTAAGGTTGAATAATATGGATATCAAGAGCTTTACAAAAATAAATTTAGGTTTTATATTCAAACAATGCTAAACCAGGGTTTCAAAGATAGAGAATTATGTACCTTTTTATGGATTTTGATCCAAGGTTTCATTGCTCCAAGATTTTCTCCAAGCCTTCAATCGAAGAACCTGCAAAACTACTACAGTACCTTACTCAAACACATTTGGATACAAAATATTGTTGAAATTAAAATAAAGCATAGAAATAAACAATCTAATCAAATGAACATCAACATGTAACCAAATCTAAGATAATAATGAACACAATAGTTAAGGAAGGGAAGATCTCCAATAATTATTCAAAATAGCAGAAAGTTACAAATATACCTTTATTTTCTAGGCACCTTTTGAAACCTTGAATCCAGATCTCCTGTTTGTCTTCTCCAAGAATCCCAACCAAAGCTCCAATTCATAAGCGTTTGAAACTGACAAGGGTAACAACTTTAAGACATAGGGCATTGACAACAAGGGATAGAGAGTAGAAATCCCTCCAACATAACAACACTTAGGCCAAAATACACGCTTCATGGATCATCTCCCTTGATTTTATACTAAGCGGATATGGTTACCTCCAGGTTGGGGGTAGTTATAACTAAAGGGAGGTTGCCAAAACCTCCCAAACTACCCTGAAATTCGAAATTTTATTAATTTTTTGAGCATTTAGGACAAAACCATTTGAGGGAAAAAGGAAAGGTGCATGTAATACATAGGTGGGGAAAAGGAAACATGTGTGTTGGAGGAAAAAAATCTATTTTGACAACTATTTAGTGGTTCTTTTGTATCCAAACTTAGCCACCAAGTTCCTAATTTCTAGGAAATCACTGAATAAGTTAAGACCATAACACAAAGCACCAAATTAGGGTTATTCCATCCATAATGTCCTTTTGTGTGAGAAACAATGTCATCATGAAAGTGTTGCAATGAAAGTGTCATCATGAGAGAAACATCATGGAAGTATCGTCACGAATGGAGAAGTGCCAATTTGGGCTATAACAGATCCCCCCTAATGTATGAGGTCAAAAGGGAACATGCTGGCCGGAATACATTATAATAATCATGGGACTGGGATTTGGAGTCAACAAAACGAGATAAACTGAGAATCCTAGTCTCAACAAGATACCTGAAACATAAAAGGATGTCAAACAATCCTATCCCTTGGAAATATGTCCATGTTCAAAATGAGAGAACATGACCTCTAGAAAGATATGATGAGGATCCAATACATATGTATAACTGATGAAAATATCATGGACACAAATTTACAAAGTGGATGCATGTCATATAAATGGGCCATGGCCACACATGAACAAAGTGGATTCATGCCCAACAACTGATCATAGCCACAAGAGATACAAGGTGGATCTATGTCAAACTAGATATCATAGCCACAACATAACAAAGTGAATCTATTTCTCATCAGGTGTCAAATGAAGTGTGGAACAGCCTTGCGCAACTCATGCAATTGAAAAATATGGTAATGCTACTATAAGCCCAAGGTCTTTAGTCAAAACCAATTAGTGGTACAAATCCTAACCATGCAAATAAATGAGTTGAAGTCGAACAAAGTGGAAACCTTTTGATTACTGGGAAATGATGTAAATCATTAAAAAATGTGAGGGAACCAACTGATAATGAAAATGTTCCCCAATGTACCTATTATATTCTAACAAATGTGAATATATGTTCTTGAAGTCAAACACTTGAAGAATCCATTGACTAAGAGACATTAATCTATTCCCATTACCCGATAGAGAGAGAAATTTCCACTACTGACTACAATCCCAAAGTTACTAGCGAAACTCTAAACCTCATTCCCAAATAAAAATGAGTTGAAGTCGATGGGAAGAGATCCATTGGAAGGGAGGCATTAAGGCATACTCCATCATCCAATACAAGGAGTGATCAAATACTGATTTGATTTGGAGCAGGACTGAATACATGATGAAACATACTAAGCACCAAGGATTGGTTGGCATATGATGTCAAGGTCACTGCAGAATGGCCGACACTAGTAATATCCTTAAACAAGAAGCACAACACAGTAGTGACTTAGGAAACTTTGGACATAGAGGGATTGATGATAAAAATCTGTGATGTAGGAGACATCAACAGACTCTCCATATGATTGGAAGAGTAACCAATCATAGGAGTAATAAGACTGACATTAGGTTTATCATAAGGCCAAAACTAGAACCCAACTTGTTTGAGAGACTCAAAGCTGGTGCTTTGTCCAAAGACACATTTGACTTGCTTCCATTATATCGAAATACATTTGATATCATTCCCTTCCTTTTCTCTTTTTAAGTACCTTTTCATTTTTGAACTAGCTTGAAATGATAAAAGTGTGCTCAATAAGATCTTCTTCGCATGATTAATGAGATCGAAAAATTAAACTAGACACTTTCTCCCTTGTTTAACGAGCTTGAAGAAAAGATAAAAATATGCTCGATAAGATATTGATCTGTGGATTTTATATCGATCCTTGATCTATTTGTGCTCGCTAGCGTTTTCAATTTTAAATATTATGAAAAACTTAAACAATAACTATGTAGTATACTTTTTTTGTAATATTAGTCTTTACCGTTCGAAAAAATATAAAATGATACCGTGAAAGAACTCTTCTAGCCACAATGAACTAGAGTATTCATTTTTGTTAAGTAATCCAAGCGGCCCCAAAAAGGGTTAAACTTATACAAATGGATTTTTCTTCAAATATTTTAATGAGTATGAAAGAAATAAGCTTGCTCGGAAATCTTTTCAATTTTAAGGAGTCGGAAAAGAGATTAAAGAAGACTCCATAAAAATCTTTTTCGTGAAAATTTAACTAGCCCGAAAAAGTGAACTCAAGGTCTCCTTATGTTTCTAACAACCTGGAAGAAAGGATGGAAGAATGATCGTAACATGGGAGGAGACGAGTGTTAAGGACATGTGGAACTAGTTCCAAGTGCATGGAACAAACCTATGCATATTGCAAGGAACATAAGCAAGATAAGGACACTTAGGGTTTGTCTCCTCTCGGTAAAAGGTCCTCTCGGTAAAAGGTGTCAAGTTGCAAAGGAAAAATGATACAAGGCTTAGCAAAATGAGATAAGAGATGAGGGCGAGATAAAAGCGTGAAAGCTAGCATCAGGATCATAAGTGCAAGTAGGATCAATGCAAATACATATGCAACTTAAACAAAGAAATGGGAGCCTTATAAAGAATGGCCAAAAATATATGAGAAAGAAATTCATGAGGATTCTTCTCAACATAAAGGTAAAACTAAAAATGCTCCTGAGCCTATGAGAAAAATTATGCATGGGCACGGAAATGACAAAAGGGTGATAACTAGGGTAACACCGATTAGGTAGGATCTACTGTCGAACTAGTGCACAATGCATAAAGAGATGGCTAATTTTCCAATATCCAACAGGTTTGACCCTATGGAGAATTCAGTTGGAAAAAGGTTCAAATGCATCATAATGGAGGATATATCTAAACCTATATGCAAGTTTCTCGATATACCTAACTAGATCGAGCAATATGCAAAAAATGATCCCTAAGAAACCATAAATCCAGCTGAAATTCCTGTCTCCAAGAAACATCAGTACTAAGATCATATAGAAAAAACTATAATAAGAAAGATCTGATATAGGTCACTTTGGTAGAAAAACTTGCAACTTCAACATCTCCCACAATAGGAATAATCAAGGTAGAGATTACCAATGAAGATTCTAAAGTGCTAAGGCCTGAGGATATACAATCAACAAGATCACACTCATGAGGAAGATCAAAGTTGGAAGAAGTAATGAATTTTATATGAACATAATCATCATCGCAGGAGTCTAAAAATATACAAGCATAATCAAACTCAATAGGAACACTGACTTGCTCAATGGTAGAGTCTAAAGACTCAAAAGGAGAATCATGGATAGATTTGATTGCAATTAGGTCCAATCCAAGGAGATAATATTCAGAGAGCACATCAATATCCAAATGAATGTCATATTGTATCATATACTCTAGGAAAACATTGTCAAATGGAAGTATATCATCTTAGATGGAACACTTATCTAAACATTTAGTTGGATCAATGGGGTGGAGATCTAGCTCCAGTGTCCCCACTGGATGAATCACTTGGTCAACTACTAGAACCAAATCTCGAGAAGATAACCATGAACTTAGAGGCTTCTTCTCAGTAGCAATTAAACAAAAGGGATATAAATACTGGTTGATCTAACTACACCCAGCTTCATAGGTTGGAAACTTCCAAGGGTCATGAAAGTAATAATTACTAAACTACGACAACTTATATGTGGAAGATGTAGAAACTATTGAAATTGTGTGTATTGGATATGCATTAAAATGCAAATCAAGTGGGGGAAGATTAAAATTTCCCATTAATGAAGGAAACATCCCCACACCAATGTTTTCACAATTCCTCGCATAATGGGACACTAAAGTAATATCGGATCCATGATCCTGGTTGAACTCGTTATTGTTTAAGGATAGCTAGTCAATTGTTACAATATTTCCCTCGTGAGGAAGCTTGATGACATGAAATATTGAAAAGAATATTTCCATCATAGCCTGAGTCCAAATTCTCCCTAGCAATAAATTACAATCAAGCGGAGAGTCAACCACTTCTACATCAACTTTGACTTTTTTCCCCCTAGCTCTACAAGAAAGGCTGGCATAATTCCGTGAGGTTGGAAAAGGTGCCCATTGAAATCTTTCAACATAGTGACAGGAATAACCACATCAAGTGATCCTCATTCCTTCCAACATGACAACGATATTACACATGTGGAGGCACCCACATCTACAACTATCCCATGAATCTTAGTGTTTCCATATATAACTTGAATCTGAAAGCAACATGGTGGGGTAAAGGAGGCTTCCAATATTCAAAATCAAAAGAAATCACTTGATTGTCCAGAGAATATAGAGATCCTAAAGCTGAAAGTAAGGTCTTCCTTTGAGTTGGTAAACTCTAAAGTACCTCAAGTGTATACATTGCACATAGATCCTAGGCCAAATCTTCAACTATATTATAGTTCTGAGCAGCATGTGCATTAGGATTATACATGGATTTTTTAGAACACCCTTTGGTATTCTAGACATAGTATCGTTGGAAGGCTTCTCTATGTGTAAAGAATTTTCATTATCAGCATTAAGGGGTTCTTTACCCTTGGATCCAGACGAATTAGATTCATAATTCTTGTTCCTAGTTTCGAGATAAACATCTTATTCACACATGAAAATTTCACTTGGGCCTGAATTTCCCCCTTGAGAGGAGGTTCCCTAGTTGGACCCTTGAGGCATTCCTATCTTGCACGTTCTGTGCAAATTTGAGTTCAAATATTTAATCCAATATTCACGTTACAAGAAAGGCCATCAAGTCATCACTCCCTAGTGACATTCATACTAGCATATTCCTATATTTCTAAGATTATAGTATATTGCATTTTGGTATATATATTTTAAATCAATATTTTTAGACTCACTTAATGTGATCCCTCCTCAACTTTAATGTGTGGAAAGAAAATGTTTATTTATTTGTGAATTAAAAAGAAAATTATTATAAATTGTGACTTGTGATTTTGAGGGTTCTAGTTTTCCAATGCTTTGTTTTGCCAAAATGGCCCATGACTTTTCCCGTCAAATTCCTTCCCTGGATACTGGATTTTTCACTTTCTAGATATTTTTATACATCGATACCCAAGATCTTAATCTCAGCTGGCAGGAAGTGGCCCATGATTACAAAAATTTGTCCACAACTTCCAACATTGTCAGCCTAAAGAAACTTGTGAATCTGTGAATATGAGAATGTATGCGAGGGTGGGGTTGATTGATTTGTTGCTAGGAGCCATCATACAGAATGCAGAACCATTGTTATGGAAGTTGTCTAGGTGAGTAACCTCTATCTGAGAATCGTCATATTTTATTTATTTAACCGTCATTTTGTTCTGTGGTTAGCTAGGTTTAGGGCTTCATCCTAGGGATTTGGGATGGAGTTTTGTGCAGTGTTTCCAAGAACATGTCCTCTTGTTGAACACGAGTTACACGACCCATGTATGAATTTGAATTCTTTGTAGAATATGGGAGGAAACAAGGAACAGAGGCTACACTGTGTGGACTCCTTTGTCATTGGTTCAAATAGATGAGAGTCACTTCCTACAGTGAAACCATGTAGCTTACTTTGCCATGTGTAAGATGGTATAATGGTTTGTGGTTTGAATGATGGATTCTTTGCGGGAGAGGCCTTTCTTCTCCAAAAGCAACAAACCCTATATTGATAACCCGAATGCAAATGAAGTTGAATATATTGAGAAATCAAACTGCCAATTTTGTTGCGAGGATATAGGGTTTCAGTATATCTTACTTGTTACATTAGATATTCAAAGAGATTCTGTAAAATTTGTCTTACTTCTCTGGAGGAAGTATCTGCTATGAGAATTATTATACTTTTTTGCATTAACCTAGATTTAACTATAATATCCATATTCATTAACTAACTATATTAAAATATTTGAATGAATTATGGGTAGGATGTTCTAATACTTTGGGGATTGAACAATGGATTCTTTAGGGTCGAAGAGGTTTATCTTCTCCAAAGGTAACAATCTCTATATTGATAACCTGAATGCAAATGGAGTTAGCTGCATTCAGATATCAACATGTTTCATTATGTTGGTGAGCCAATTTCCACTTTTTCCTTTTTCAGGTGGGTTTGAAATGAAATTGTGTGCAGATATATTGGTAAGATGGTGGAGCTTTCAAGGTAGACTTAGTGTTAGATTTTGTGTGTGTGTGTTTTTTTTTTCATTAATTAGGAGATATTCCAAGGTTATCTTACTTAATACAGTATCTATTAAAAGAAAAATGCTCTAAAATTTGTTTTATTGGTATGCTGTGAGAATTTTTATAGTTCTGTAGTTTTTCCCATTAACTCATATTGAGTGTTATTAATAGTATATTTCTATTCTTATTTCCATTTACTCATATTAAGTCTTATTAACAGTATATTTCTATTCTTATTCCCATTAAGTCATATTAACTGTTATTAACTCTGTATATTTCTCTTCTTATTGATTCATTCCATAAGCTGTTGGGAGTGGGGCTCAGGAGCAAGTAGTGGGAGCAGATGGGAGTGAAAAACGAATTTTTTAAAATCTCCCATTTCGGTAGCGTTTTTTATATAGTATATATTTTAATATATTTTGATGGATTTATATTCAAATAAAAACATGTAGGATGTTGAATTAGCTATAGAAAATATGGATTAAACCATATAACATCAATCATCTACTAATTATAACTTATAACATTGTCATCAAATGATCAACCATAATAGCTTTTATAGGAGCTTTGCAAAGAAGGGAGGTAATGATAACATTGTCATCAAATTAACCTAGTATAGGAGCTTGTAGTATAGGAGAGATAAAAAGCATCTAGGGAGCATTTCAGGAGCGGGAAAGAAGGGGGTGGGGGCGCTCCCAGGAAGTAGAGCTCATTCCTTTTATTGATTATTTTTATCTCAACCTTAATTACTATATTACTAAAAATCTATATAATTCTCTTCACTCTTTTTTACATCGTTTAGATTTGTCTAATTTCTTGATAATTGATAATAGATACCTTGATGATGGATGGAGTTTCCACTCCAAATGTTAAGACATTGTTAAACTCCAACATAATGAAAATCCAGAAATTCCCACACAATGTTAATATTCATATAAAATATTTAAATAAATTATAGGCAAGATGTGCACTTTTAGAGTTTGAAGTTTGAACGATGGGTTCTTTAGAATGGAAGAGGCCTCTTCTACAAAGGTAACAAACTCTACATTGATAAATTGAATGTAAATGAAGTTAGTTACATTTAGAATTCAACCAATCTCATTATATTGTTGAGCCAAATTCCAGCTTTCTTTTTCAGAATGGAATTGTGTGCAGACATATTGGTGAGAAGGAAAATCTTGTTGTGATTCTGCCTGTGGAAAAAACCGTCTTCAACAAGACATTGCTCAATTTATGTAATAATTCCAAATTGTTTGTTTATTTCATTGAGATAACACCAATGTTATCAGTAGATCAACATTTTGTTGTGTTCAAACCATGACGATTTCCATTACGATTGTAAACCTATACATTGATCATAAAAACACAACGAATAATATAATTTATTCTTCATTTATGTCATTGTGATAACACTACTATTACCATTGGATAAACATTGTACATATCAAGACACCACTATTGGCATTACAATTATGGACTGATAACAAAAACACAAATAACCGAAAATGATTATAATTTCAATATTTCTTTTACAAAACTCTTCTATTTTACAAAATTTCCCTACACCACATGCATCTCTGGCTTTAATATCATTTGGCTCATCAGGTTCATGTTATTTTAAGGTGTTAGCATAGAGTCATTGAAGGTTATTAAGCAAAGAAATGCATGAGTCCCACTATTCCACAAAATTTACACATCATCCTAAACTTACATATGGTTCGGGTTGTTGGATGACGGGTGATCTACCATTTACATTTACTACTCACATGAAATTTATAAAGGTCTTTAAACATAATCTTATCTTTTCGAAACTTTAATTTTTAAGGTGTGAAATTTATAAGTTTTTGGAGGTTGATATTTGAAACTAACATTATTGTAAAGAATATATGTTCTTGTTTAAAAGGAACTTTAATTTGTATATTTTCTATTTAACATGTGGTTATGAACATTGTTAAAGTTTATAAGACAGTAAAGGAGGGAACAACAGTGGGAATATTGATTTCCTTCTCATTATTCATCAGAAGCATATATATGATTACATAACAACAATACTACGATCCAATACTATGGAACACAAAATACTATGGGACATCAAAGTGTCCTAGTCAAACTAACCAACTAAGTAAGGCACTGTTGATAAGTGAGATTGCAATTCTTAACACACCCCTTAATCTCAAATGGGACAATATTCTTGTCACGTCCCCTCCCATTGATCCAATGCCAAGAGAGAGAACATGACACTAAAACTGGGCTTCTTCTACTTCTGATCCCCATGATCATTAATAGTAATCCATAAAAACTAGAAATACACATGCAGGTGTATAATGCAAAAAACACAAAGAAATTAAAATTCTTTCTACACATACACATCTACTATGCATGAACATGCATAATTATCACATTCATCATTCACAGACACATATATAAATTTTCATTCCATTCAACAGTTGAATTTCTAATGAATTAAAGCACAACAAAGGTTTCATTGAATACTTATCTCGAAATTATAATGTCCTGAGAAACTGTCTATGCAACTACAATGTTCCACCCAACCATAGGCCAACTTTGCTCATTGATATCTCAACAGAATTTCCACCCCCGAGATGGGCATGATTTCCAAATGGAAAAAGGGAACAACCACTAACACATAGCCAAGAAATAATTCACAATTCAGCCAAGCCAATCCACAGTTGGGTTTATCAGGCTGCTAAGAGAGTGGAAGCGAGTGAATTGCTAAGCTAGTGAGCTCAACCACAGAGCTATTAGTGCCTCTACAAGATCTAGCCAGCTTGGTACCCACAATACCTACACACCCAACAAAAAGAAGTATTCCCTTCACATCTATAGAGTACCTAAGGCCATACCTTCCCTTCTAGTGCTCTGCAGGGTGTGCATAGAAAAATAGCCAAGGTCCTTCGATATTTCAGTGATGTTACTCTCTTCACTAGGTTTATAAAGCCAATTCTAATCCTCTTCCACTCCTAGTTTCTTACTCACAAATTCAAATTAAAACAAGGATGTAGATAACAACAAAACACAAGTGTTGGACATGAAGAAAAACGTTTTGACTGTGGGATGCCCAAAATGGGGTTTCCATTAGTTTCCAAAATCATGGGCACCCAAAACAAACTGTTAGATGGGGGAATCAACCCTTGGAGAGAAAAATCGATTTCAGAACATATTTATGGGCATTCAAGGGGAAAAAACGACCTTTATAAACCCCCAAATCGTGACTCTCTTCCTCCTAGCTACTCTACAACATGACAATGACATTACACATGTGGAGGCACCCACATCTACAACTGTCCCATGAATCTTAGTGTTTCCATAGATAACTTGAATCTGAAAGCAACATGGTGGGGTAAAGGAGGCTTCCAATATTCAAAATCAAAAGAAATCACTTGATTGTCCAGAGAATATAGAGATCCTAAAGCTGAAAGTAAGGTCTTCCTTTGATTTGGTAAACTCTAAAGTACCTCAAGTGTATACATTGCACATAGATCCTAGGCCAAATCGTCAACTATATTATAGTTCTGAGCAGCATGTGCATTAGGATTATACATGGATTTTTTAGAACACCCTTTGGTATTCTAGACATAGTATCGTTGGCAGGATTCTCTATGTGTAAAGAATTTTCATTATCAACATTAAGGGGTTCTTTACCTTTGGATCCATACGAATTAGATTCATAATTCTTGTTCCTAGTTTCGAGATAAACATCTTGTTCACACATGAAAATTTCACTTGGGCCTGAATTTCCCCCTTGAGAGGAGGTTCCCTGGTTCCCTGGTTGCACCCTTGAGCCATTCCTAACTTGCATGTTCCGTGCAAATTTGAGTTCAAATATTTAATCCAATATTCATGTTACAAGCAAGGCCATCAAGTCATCACTCCCTAGTGACATTCATACTAGCATATTCCTATATTTCTAAGATTATAGTATATTGCATTTTGGTATATATATATTTTTAAATCGATATTTTTAGACTCACTTAATGTGATCCCTCCTCAACTTTAACGTGTGGAAAGAAAATGTTTATTTATTTGTGAATTAAAAAGAAAATTATGATAAATTGTGACTTGTGATTTTGAGGGTTCTAGTTTTCCAATGATTTGTTTTGTCAAAATGGCCCATGACTTTTCCCATCAAATTCCTTCCCTGGATCCTGGATTTTTCACTTTCTAGATATTTTTATACCTCGATACCCAAGATCTTAATCTCAGGTGGCAGGAAGTGGCCCGTGATTACAAAAATTTGTCCACAACTTCCAACATTATCAACCTAAAGAAACTTGTGAATCTGTGAATATGAGAATGTATGCGAGGGCGGGGTTGATTGATTTGTTGCTAGGAGCCATCATATAGAATGCATGAACATTGTTATGGAATTCGTCCAGGTGAGTAACCTCTATCTGAGAATCGTCATATTTTATTTATTTAATCGACATTTTGTTATGTGGTTGGCTAGGTTTAGGGCTTCATCCTAGGGATTTGGGATGGATTTTTGTGCAGTGTTTCCAAGAACATGTCCTCTTTTTGAACATGAGTTACACGACCCATGTATGAATTTGAATTTGAACTCTACGTAGAATATGGGAGGAAACAAGGAATAGAGGGTACACTGTGTGGACTCCTTTGTCATTGGTTCAAATAGATCACAGTCACTGCCTACAATGAAACCATGTAGCTTACTTTGCCATGTGTAAGATGGTATAATGGTTTGTGGTTTGAACGATGGATTCTTTGCGGGAGAGGCATTTCTTCTCCAAAATCAACAAGCCCTATATTGATAACCCGAATGCAAATGGAGTTGAATATATTGAGAAATCAAACCGCCAATTTTGTTGCTAGGATATAGGGTTTTAGTATATCTTACTTTTTACAGTAGATATTCAAAGAGATTCTGTAAAATTTGTCTTACTTCTCTGGAGGAAGTATTTGCTATGAGAATTATTATACTTTTTCGCATTAACCTAGATTTAACTATAATATCCATATTCATTTACTAACTATATTAAAATATTTGAATGAATTATGGGTAGGATGTTCTAATACTTTGGGGATTGAACAATGGATTCTTTAGGGTTGAAGAGGTTTATCTTCTCCAAAGGTAACAATCTCTATATAGATAACCTGAATGAAAATGGAGTTAGCTGCATTCAGATATCAACCTATTTCATTATGTTGGTTAGCCGATTTCCAGTTTTTCCTTTTTCGGGTGGGTTTGAAATGAAATTGTGTGGAGATATATTAGCAAGATGGTGGAGCTTTCAAGGTAGACTTAGTGTTAGATTTTGTGTGTGTGTGTGTGTGTGTGTGTGTTTTTACATTAATTAGGAGATCTTCCAAGGTTATCTTACTTAATACAGTATCTATTAAAAGAAAAATGCTCTAAAATTTGTTTTACTGGTATGCTATGAGAATTTTTATAGTTCTGTAGCTTTTCCCATTAACTCATATTGAGTGTTATTAATAGTATATTTCTATTCTTATTCCCATTAACTCATATTAAGTGTTATTAACAGTATATTTCTATTCTTATTCCCATTAATTCATATTAGTTGTTATTAACTCTGTATATTTCTCTTCTTATTGATTCATTCCATAAGCTGTTGGGAGTGGGCCTCGAGAGCAAGTAGTGGGAGCAGATGTGAGTGAAAAATGATTTTTTTTAAAGCTCCCATTTCGATAGCGTTTTTTATATAGTATATATTTTAATATATTTTGATGGATTTATATTTAAATAAAAACATGTAGGATGTTGAATTAGCTATAGAAAATATGGATTAAACCATATAACATCAATCATCTAGTAATTATAAGTTATAACGTTGTCATCAAATGATCAACCATAACATCTTTTATAGGAGCTTTGCAAAGAAGGGAGGTAATGATAACATTGTCATCAAATTAAAATAGTATAGGAGCTTGTAGTATAGGAGAGATAAAAAGCATCTAGGGAGCATTTTAGGAGTGGGAGAGAAGGGGGTGGGGGTGCTCCCAGGAAGTAGAGCTCATTCCTCTTATTGATTATTTTTATCTCAACCTTAATTACTATATTACTAAAAATCTATATAATTCTCTTTACTCTTTTTTACATCCTTTAGATTTGTCTAATTTCTTGATAATTGATAATAGATAACTTGATGATGGATGGAGTTTCCACTCCAAATGTTAAGACATTGTTAAACTCGAACATAATGAAAATCCAGAAATTCCCACACAATGTTAATATTCATATAAAATATTTAAATAAATTATAGGCAAGATGTGCAATTTTAGAGTTTGAAGTCTGAACGATGGGTTCTTTAGAATGGAAGAGGCCTCTTCTACAAAGGTAACAAACTCTATATTGATAAATTGAATGCAAATGAAGTCAGTTACATTTACAATTCAACCTATCTCATTATATTGTTGAGCCAAATTCTAGTTTTCTTTTTCAGAATGGAATTGTGTGCAGACATATTGGTGAGAAGGAAAATCTTGTTGTGATTCTGCTTGTGGCAAAAACCGTCTTCAACAAGACATTGCTCAATTTCTGTAATAAATCCAAATTGTTTGTTTATTTCATTGAGATAACACCACTGTTATCAGTAGATCAACATTTTGTTATGTTCAAACCATGACGATTTCCATTACGATTGTAAACCTATACATTGATCATAAAAACACAACGAATAATTTAATTTATTCTTCATTTATGTCATTGTGATAACACTACTATTACCATTGGATCAACATTGCACATATCAAGACACCACTATTGGCATTACAATTATGGACTGATAACAAAAACAAAAATAAAGGAAAATGATTATAATTTCAATATTTCTTTTGCAAAACTCTTCTATTTTACAAAATTGCCCTACACCACATGCATCTCTGGCTTTAATATCATTTGGCTCATCAGGTTCATGTTGTTTTAAGGTGTTAGCATAGAGTCATTGAAGGTTATTAAGCAAAGAAATGCATGAGGCCCACTATTCCACAAAATGTACACATCATCCTAAACTTACATATGGTTCGGGTTCTTGGATGACAGGTGATCTACCATTTACATTTACGACTCACATCAAATTTATAAAGGTCTTTAAACATAATATTATCTTTTTGAAACTTAAATTTTTAAGGTGTGAAATTTATAAGTTTTTGGAGGTTGATATTTGAAACTAACATTATTGTAAAGAATATATGTTCTTGTTTAAAAGGAACTTCAATTTGTATATTTTCTATTTAACATGTGGTTATGAACATTGTTAAAGTTTATAAGACAGTAAAGGAGGGAACAACAGTGGGAATATTGATTTCCTTCTCATTATTCATAAGAAGAATATATATGATTACATAAAAACAATACTACGATCCAATACTATGGAACATAAAATATTATGGGACATCAAAGTGTCCTAGTCAAACTAACCAACTAATTAAGGCACTCTTGACCAGTGAGATTACAATTCTTAACACACCCCTTAATCTCAATTAGGACAATATTCTTGTCACATCCCCTCCCATCGATCCAATGCCAAGAGAGAGAACATGACATTAGAACTGGGATTCTTCTACTTCTGATCCCCATGATCATTAATAGTAATCCATAGAAAGTAGAAATACACATGCAGGTGTATAATGCAAGAAACACAAAGAAATTAAAATTCTTTGTACACATACACATATAGTATGCATGAACATGCATAATTATCACATTCATCATTCATAGACACATATATAAATTTTCATTCCATTCAACACTTGAATTTCTAATGAATTAAAGCACAACAAAGGTTTCATTGAATACTTATCTCGAAATTATAATGTCCCGAGAAACTGTCTATGCAACTACAACATTCCACCCAACCATAGGCCAACTTTGCTCATCAATATCTCAACACAATTTCCACCCCCGAGATGGGCATGATTTCCAAATGGAAAAAGGAAACAACCACTAACACATAGCCAAGAAATAATTCACAATTCAGCCAAGCCAATCCATAGTTGGGTTTATCAGGCTACTAAGAGAATGGAAGGGAGTGAATTGCTAAGCTAGTGAGCTCAACCATAGATCTATTAGTGCCTCTACAAGATCTAGCCATCTTGGTACCCACAATACCTACACACCCAACAAAAGTAAGTATTCCCTTCACATCTATACAATACCTAAGGCCATACCTTCCCTTCTAGTGCTCTGCGGGGTGTGCATATAAAAATAGCCAAGGTCCTTTGATATTTCAGCGATGTTACTCTCTTCGCTAGGTTTATAAAGCCAATTCTAATCCTCTTCCACTGCTAGTTTCTTACTCACAAGTTCAAATTAAAACAAGGATGTAGATAACAACAAAACACAAGTGTTGGGCATGAAGAAAAATGTTTTGACTGTGGGATGCCCAAAATGGGGTTTCCATTAGTTTCCAAAATCATGGGCACCCCAAACAAACTTTTAGATGGGGGAATCATCCCTTAGAGAAAAAAATCAACTTCAGAACATATTTATGGGCATTCAAGGGGCATAAACGACCTCTATAAACGCCCAAATCGTGACTCTCTTCCTCCTAGCTACTCTGGACATGCCCAGGAAGCTCAAACTGCGTGAGGGAGCAAAGACAATGGGTGAAGAATGGATTGGGAGACAATTTCATGGGTGTTTTCTTTCCCAAGAAGCCAAAATACGATTTTCCAAATTGATGGCTTTTCCATACACAAAATTGGGACACCCATACTCTCCATTTCCCAAAACATTAACTACCTCACGAAAATCTTCGAATAATTAAATGATTGAGTGCATAAGTCAAAATGGGTAGTTGAGGGTTTATGGGTTCTCTAATTGACATTTGGATTAACACTATTGGTTCAAGGGTTTGAATATTTTCCCTCCCTATTCCTTGTAAAAGTCATGCCCCCATATCTTATTGCATTGCATATCTAGTTGTGGGTATTTCATTAAAAATGCATATTTACATGATGTCTTAATTTCTATTGTGTGCATGGCTAGCACAAGAACCATATGCATCGATTTTTTTATTGTTGATAAATAAAATGCTAAATCGATGGTGGGGCCTTTTCCTTGAGCTCCTCACCACAATTTTATAACGATATTACATCATTTGTTAAGATTCAATATGATAAGATAGATAACATTAGTATTCAATTCAATTTCACAACATCAGCATATACAAGATCAAAACCCAGCAAAATTTCCTCAATATAGATGATCAAAAGTACAAAGACAAAACTCCAAATAAGTGATCCTTCTCCTTGCAGATATCCCTCTCTCTCCCTCCTATGTGAATTACACAAGTGAGTGTGTGTGTCCAAATGAGGGGCACATCACTCCTATTTATACTTTATCTTCCACTTGACTTTTTCACTAACTAGATCAGCCCCAACTAAACTTGACTGGTACGACTCCTCTAGGAGACTCAATAACCCTAATACAAATGAATCTAGGGGGATCTAATGCCCCAACTTACAAAGGAGGATTTACCTCATGACTCTATGATGACCAAATAAAATAATAACATCCTGACGGAGGAATAAATTACAATAATAAAATACAATAGAATATTATTCGAAGTTACAATATTTCAACACTCCCCCTTAACAAGAAGGGTATTCTATTGGCAATAGCAACATCAACTGTAGGAGCAAGGAGAGAGATCCGCTCATCAACAACATCAAGGTGATAAATCTATAAATCATCAAAAAATTTCTTCAACAATATCAGCAATTGGAACAGATACTGGAACATCTTCAAAATATTCAATACTTGAGAATCATCTTCTACAACACTGAGTCTTCATCTTTGATCTTCATTTTCTACAACATTCGATCACTCGATCATCTACAACAACACTTGATCTTTCGATCAGCAACAACTCTTGATCTTTCAATCAACAACAACATCATCTGCAACAACATAACCTGCAACACACATGATCCAATAGTACGGGGTGATCAATACCTCCCACTTTAGGACATAAGTCCAAGGATGATGCAATCCTAACCACATCATGGAGACAAAAGTCTGCGGATCACTTTAGGACTAATGTCCAGGGATGATACAAACCCAACCACATCATGGAGACAAAATTTTGCAGATCACTTTAGGACTAATGTCTAGGGATGATACAATCCCAACCACATCACAAAGACAAAATTATGCGGATCACTTTAGGAATAATGTCCAGGGATGATACAATCCCACTGCAACATCATCATCACTACTCCCCCTTTCGAGGAAGGTCCTTTCGAACCATACCAAGCTTGTCACGGAAGTACTCAAACTTCACTCAAGATAGAGGCTTAGTCAACACATCAGCAACTTGCACATCAGTTCTCACATACTGGATCTTTATAGCTCCCTTCTGTACCATACCCCGTATGTAAGAATATCGGATTTCTATGTGATTTGACTTGTCATGGAACATTGGGTTCTCCATCATCTTTATACAACTGTGGTTGTCACATAGAATCATTGTGGTATCCAAATCTAGGTCAAATAGACCTGACATCAATTTTCAAAGCCATATGGCTTCACAACTAGAAGAACATGCTGCTATATACTCTGCTTTAGTTGTGTTGAGAGCAACACTAGACTACTTCCTGCTAAACCATGAGATCATGGCGGATCCCAAAAAATAACATCCACCTGAGGTTCTCTTCCTGTATGAGGCACTTCCATCCCAATCTACATCTATATAAACATACAATCTATAGTCATGATCTCCAACATAGTATAGAACAAATTCTATCATACCTTTCAGGTACCTCATCACATGATTTGCAGCTACTAGGTGAACATGTCTAGGCTTAACTAGATACTGACTCAGGGTGTTCACAGCAAAGCATATATCTAGCTTGGTATTTGTCAGATACATCAATGACCCAATAATCTGTCTATACTGAGTCACATCCACTAAATTTGACAATTCATCAGCTAACAACTCCAGGTTGGTATCCATGGGTGTGGCCATAGATTTACATTCCAACATATCAAATCTCTTTAGGATTTCCATAGCATACTTTCCCTGGTTGAGAAAGATTCCTTCTGGGCTCTTCCATACTTCCAGACCTAGAAAATAGTGCATCAATCCAAGGTCTTTCATCTCAAATTCTTCAGCAAGATTCTTTTTGCACTCTACAATTTGTTTCTCATTTCCTGTCAGAAATAAATCATCCACATACAACAATAATATGACACGTTCATCATCCATAACCTTAAGGTAAAGGTTAGGGTCAACTTTACTTTTGGTAAATCCCAATATTGTCAAAAAGATGCCTATCCTTCTGTACCAAGCTCTAGGATCTTGCTTCAATCCATACATAGCCTTCTTCAACTTGCATACATTAGACCGTTTGTCTTCAACTTCAAATCCCTGTGACTGTTCTATGTACACTTCTTCCTCAATCACACCATTCAGGAATGTTGTCTTCACATCCATCTGGTGTAAACTCCACTTCATAATGGATGCAAGTGCCATGATGGTTCTAATGGAAGTGTACCTTGATACTGGTGCAAATGTCTCTCCATAATCAATTCCCTCTTTCTAATAGAATCATCTAGCCACAAACCTTTCCTTGTATTTCTCAATACTTCCATCAGTTGCATGCTTTATCTTGTAGATCCACTTGGAAGATACCACACTTTTGTCTTCTTGTTTGTATATCCAAAACATTATTCTTCATTATTTATTGGTATTCTTTCGTCATTTCTTAGACCCATTCTTTCTTCTGTATAGCTTCTTCATAACTGGTAGGTTCTTGATCTACAAGATCGCACATCAAAGCCACATAACTGGAAAATGGATTTGGCTTCTTGTTTACTCGTATGGAGCCTTCTGGATCTCCATACTTCTCTTATTCTTGTATAATTTCTCTTTCCCAAGAAGGCTTTCTCTTTCGTGACATATTCATAGTGGGAGGTTCTTGAGGTTCAAGCATATCATGGTCTTTTGGTGTTTCATCTTTGGGGGAGGGTGCAACTTCTACATTTATGGGAGGTACATCTTCTTCATATACTTCTTCATGTTCGCACTTTCTGGATCTCTTGAGAGATACTTCTTCGTCAAATGTTACATATCTACTAATTTCCATGTGATGGAATCCTGGAATGCATATTCTGAAGGCTTTGGAGACTTCACAGTATCCAACAAACATTCCCTTCTTTCCGGAAGGGTCCAACTTGGTTCTCTTTTCTTTTGGTATGTGACCATATACTGGGAAACCAAATATCTTGAGGTGGCTCAATTCAGGCTTCTTTCCTGTGAACATTTCTTCTGGGTTCTTGAATCCAAGGGCACTATGGGATAATCTATTTTGTACATAAACTGTCATCCTTGTTGCTTCATCCCATATATGCATTGGAAGATCTTGATCATGTATCATTGTCTTCATTGATTCCATAATGGTCCTATTCTTTATTTCCGAAACACCATTATGTTGAGGATTGTAGGGAGTATTTAGTTCCCTCTTGATTCCAGCTTCTTTACAAAAGGCCTAAAAATATTTTGAAGTATATTCTCCACCATTGTCTGTTCTGAGTGTCTTGATTCTTCTTTCTGAATGATTCTCTATCAAGGCTTTGAATTCCTTGAATTTTCAAAATACTTCATCAATAAATGTAACATAATATTCATAACCACTCAAATATGTGGAGGGCATTGGAACACATACATATGAATGGATTAATTCCAATGTACCTTTAGTCTTTGTCTCACTCTTCGGAAATGGATTCTTGATATTCTTTCCTTTTGCACATCCTTTGCAAATTGCTTCATGATCGATCTTCACATATGGTAATCCCATCACTACTTTGCTCACATGGGGTAGTGCTTTGTAGTTTATGTGAGCAATACTTGTATTGGAGAAAACTGACTATGGCTTGGGAATACCACAAAAGACAGATGACTACCATAAATCTACTCAATTTTCAAAGCAATGTTATTATAAATGACAATGTTAAGATAATGGAGAAATGTAACCAACGTCGATCCAAACATTTGATGAAGATCCCCGTTGGAGCTTTCAATCCATGCACTTGTAATCTGCAAATTAGTCTTGACAGCCAATATCCAACAAGTACAAATAATATATAATTGACATTAACATTATCAATAACAATGGTCCATAGTATCATAAGCAAATGTAACCCAATGTATAATAAACAACATTCACACCATGAATGGACGAGAATATGAGCATTTCTATTAATGAACAAGAAGAATTACAAAGTGATACAACCTCTTGTCGGAAACCAATCTGAACCAAGATCTAGATCAATCCACTTGTGCCTCCACCACTTCAATCCTCCATGAATGGCAAACTCAAACTAGAAAGGAGTTTGGAAGGTGAACATAAATGGTCCACAACTACAAGGATCAATGAGTGCAGACTCAAGATAGGGAAAAAATCCACTAGAGTTCCTTTACTATTCTCTTCTTCCTCCCGTCCATAAGCCATATGTGCTCAATATATAGTCCTCTCAAAGGTAGGTGAAAGGACACATCGAGACGTTACTCGGGCAGATGGAGAGCCAAAGGTCACCCAATGACCGCTTTTGGGGAGTAAAAAGTAATTAATAGTAGTTTTTACCATTTTACTTAATACCCGTGAGCTATAGTGATGCAACTTGCGAGTACACATGCTATAGTGATGCAACATGCGGGTAGGAACAAAAATAGGGAAAAATAGTATCTCTGAAGGATATAAGTGGATCTGAGTCACTAAAATGGATCCTACAAGCCAAATAATGCTGATGCTCACCGGGTGGAAAATTACGATGTAACAGATGCCCCCTAATGTGTGAGGTCAGAGACTGAAAGTGCTACGATGGCCGAAATACATTATAAAACTCAGAAGTGGAGTGATGGAGACACAAGTGGAAAGAGCAACTCACTCATCATAATACAATAGTATCTCTGAATACATGTCGATATAGTACAACAATCTGATACAATGGCCATGAATAGGCAGTATATAATGGATACATGTCATAAGTGATCATAGCCATGATCCCTCTACAATAAGATATGGTCTTCTACTTAAAATAAGACAACTGGTGCAAACTGGAGGTAAAAACTGTTGAAATCTGAGAGGTGATATCTCAGATGTAAATTCAAAGTCATATGTAGCATATTGAATGCCACAATCACCTGGGGTCTTCTACACAAGTCTTCGACGATGCAAGTCCCATCAAGTGAATAAAGGAGTTGGGGTCGAACCTGATGAGACATCATGTGATTACCGGTCAATGATGTATACTGTTAACAGACGCAAGATGACCCACCAATAATGAAAATGGGCATCAAGGCACAGAGCACAATCATCAGAGTGTGAATAAATGGGTTGAAGTCGAACACTAGGATGAATCCATTGATCAGGGGACATTGATGTATTCCCAAAACTATCGATGGCGAGAGAACCTGCCACAAATGACTGCAAACCTCAAGGTACTCAAATGAACTCTAAGCCTCAAGTCCCGGTATAAATGAGTTGAAGTCGACAGAACGAGACTCGCTAGAAGGAGGGCATTAAGGAATCCCCTATCAACCAGCACGAGGTACCAGCAATGCTGAAAGATTTGGAATATCTCAGGTGAAATGGACATGACTCAATATGGCTGACATGCAATAGTCAAGAGATCTGAGGAGTGGCTGACACTGGTTCAGGACTTCCTTTGAACAAGAGAATGAGCAAATGGATAGACTTAGGAAACATAGACTCAACATAAATTGTGCAATGCAGGAGGCATTACAGAGGGCTCCATAATGACTGGAAGCTTAACCAATCGGTGGAGAAAACTGAGAAACAAGTACAGCTCCTAAGGCCCAACTATCGTCCCAACTCATAATGTATGGAGTGGAATGAATGCTATGTTCAAAGGTGACACAACAGCTTCCAACAAGAAATAGTGACCATAATCCCGTCCGGCGTTTTGGAATATTTGATTTTTTTGGTCTTTTTCATATTTGGGAAAAGCTTGAAAAAGAATAAAATTGCTTATAATACAACAAGTGAGGGAACGAGTGTCAAATAGCTAGCAGACTAGTCCCAAGCAGTGGAACATACCTATGCTCAATGCAAGGAAGTGCGTGCAGGATGTGGACACTCGGGGGTATGTTCCCTCAGGGTCAAAAGGTCATCAAATTGTGAAGGGTAAATATAAGCTCTGCAGGGCTCGACAGGGGAAAAGTGCTTAGGCACCAGGATAACAATTGAGTAAGCAGGAGCCGGCACAAGGCTCAAGCAGCAAGTAGGATGATGCAATACAATCACAACTCGACATAAAAGGAAAGTCCTTTTTCGTAAAGTTAGTCTCCTCACCCGAAAAAGTGTAAAACAATGAGAGAAGAACTCTTCTAGTCACGTATGACTAGAGTATACCTTTTTCGTAATTAATCCACAAAGGTCCGGAAAAGGGGTAAACTTATACCTAAGTGGATGTCGCTTCAAATCCTTTAACAAGTCTGAAATGACAAGCATACTCGGCAATCTTGTTTGATTTTGAAAAATTCTAACAAGGGCTTAAAAAAGACTTTATAAAAATCTTTTCCATAAAGGTTTAACGAGCCCGAAAAAGTAAACTCGTGACCTCCTTACTGTTTTTAACGAGATCAAAGGAGATATGGAAGAATGCTCGTAATGAGAGCAGACGAGTGTCAGGGACATGCGAAACTAGTTCCAAGTGCATGGGACAAAGCTATGCATAATGCAAGGAACATGAGCAAGATAAGGACACTCAGGCGGTGTATGCAAATGCATCATAACAATGGGGAGGCCTAAACCTATATGCAAGGTTCCGAATATTCCTGCCATGGTCAAAGTAAATATCGAAAAGGATCAGTAAACAAGTATAAGTCCAGCTAAGAATCCTGTCTCCAAGAAACATAAGTACCAAGATCATCTCTAAAACGTACGTAAAGAAAAATATGATACAAGTCACTGCGATAGAAACATTTTCAACTTCACTATTGTTAACCTTAGACATAACGCAAGTAGAGATAACCACTGAAGGTGCCATAGTACCAATACCTGAGGGATCAAAATGATCATCTTCAAAATGAAGAGAAAAGCTGAAGGATGTGAAGGAATCTACAGTGGCAAATTCATCATCACAGGAGTTGGAAATTCTAGAAGTAGAATCAAACTCATCAGGATCACCGATTTGCGGATCTATAGGAGAGTCTAAAGACTCGTCACTAGGGAAATAATACTTTAATGTCAAACCAAGGCTAGACCAAACTATGCCTAGATCAAAATGTATGGCAGATTGTATTCTAGACTCATCTTGTTCAATAAGATCAAGGGTAGGAGGGGAATGATATCTATGATAAAGATCCCCCCACGGCTTGTCATCACCACTCATGGCCTCAATAAAAGATTCATCTGAAGATAGAATACCATCGAGGCAATCATGTGAACAATATGGGTCGACTGCACATGTGGGCAGTATAACGGGATCTTCTTCAACTGTCTGAGAAGAAGAGAGATCTGGATCTGCAGTGTATCATTGAACATGATGAGAAATATTGACTGTAAACAAGGGCATATCCATCCCAATGTGCGAAACATCTCCAGACGGGGAACTCGAGGAAGGTGGATCCCACGGATCACTAAAGTATGATGTCCAGAAAAGTACATGATTCAACGAGGAAGGAGCATCATCGGAGATGGTTCCTATGAAGGAGATCGGTGCAGGGAGGTCGAAAGATCCCATCAATGAAGGATACATTCTAACACCCATGTTCCCAGTTTCCAGCTGAGAATTAGAAACTTACGGGACTATGGATCCCGTGGATGCTATGGAAGGAGTGCCAACATAATCCAGCTGATCAATCGTCACAATCTTGCCTTCATGGGGAAAGTAGATAACTCTAAATACAGTAGACGCGATAGCCTTCATAGAATACATCTAGTTCCAACCCAGTAAAAGGTTGTAGTTGATGGGTGCATCAACCACTTCGACTTCAATAGGCACAGACTTACCTCCCAAGGAGACAACAAGGGAAGGGATAATTCCATGTAGCGTAAAAGATCTACCATCGAATGCAGTGAGTGTAGTTTTAGACGCGAGTAGAGGAGGAGAACCAAGAGATTTCCAACAAGCTAATGACATTACTGATGCGGAGGCACCTTCATCAACCATAGTACATTTGATGAAGCTCTTAAGAAAAATCACCTGGATTTGAAAAGCCACGTGGTAAGGCAAGCAAGGTTGGACATCAGTAGTATCGAACTTGATAACACTGGGATTTCCCCCATCCTGAACTCCTAACACACTCAAAAGGGCATGCTTCTGAGAAGGACAGGCTTGCAAAACTTCAAGAGCCGACATGGCACACGGAGTTTGGCCCAAATATTCTACGATGGAGTATTTCTGGGTGGCTCGAGCATTAGGATTATGCGTGGAGAACTTGAGAACACCTTTCAGTATCCACAGCATAATGGAAGGCTTCTCGATATGCAAGGAATTGTCAGGAGGAGGGGGAGGCTCACTCCCCAAATTGGGTTGTGGTGCACCATAATCGCGCTGACGAGTAGCAACACAAACCTCCGACTGAACCATATTCACACATCCATAACCAGTAGTATTCGAAGAAGACCTTTCCGTTTCATTAGTACCATAACCAGTGGTGGGAGCATGAGAAGCCATGTTTTGGTGATGAGGTAGGGGATCCTTCAACACAGCTGGGCTCTGTGCCAAATTCTTCGATGCTTCTTCAATTTGAGGACATAAGTGAGTAAGATGATCCTCCCCACAAAGATTGTAAGGGAATTTCACCTTATGCCTAGGTTTACGATCCTTGCCAGCATTACCGCCTTCCCGAGGAGGGTTGGCATTCTCTTTACGAGGAGTATTATGATTGCTATTGTTATTACTTCCATTGTTTCCACCCCAACGATTATTTCTCCCCTTTTTCTTACCACCAGGTTGTTGGTTACCCGACGGTTTCGTTGATTGCACATTGTGTACATCAGACGATGGAGTGGAATCGAACAAGGTGTGAACCTGTCCAGGAGCAGACTGGTTTAGCGACAAATTTTGCATTTGATTAGCTACAAAGTCTATAGGATGAGTGCATGCGGACCCCACAATGCCATCGGCATGTGGTCCAGGAACTGACGTGGGCTCATGTCTTGTTCTCGGTGTATCAGGAATAATGTCATACAAAATGCCAGACTGAGAGTAAAGTAGATCTAACTGCTGGACTTTGAAGATAGCTTGTTCCTTAGTCACAATGCCAAACATCAAAACATCTGTAGCAATGTATGGAAGTAGAGACTTAAGGAACCATTCCAACAGGAACTCTAGAGGAATGTTGGCTTTCACTAATATCTTCCGCCGACGCCACTCTTGAACGTGGTCAGAAATATGTGTGGCCTTATTCTGACGGAAGGTAGACAAAAACTCAGTACTAGTATCATAAGGAACCGGTAACTGGAAATGGACTAAGAAAACCAAAGAAATCTCGTTGAATCCCCTATAGGTGTTTCCAAGCAACTCCACATACCACTTCGTAGCTGCCCCCATGAGGGTGCATTGAAATAGTCGTAATCTAATGGAATCATGATTCAAAGAGTTGGAGGAGCACCAAAGGTGAAACGTCGTGACATGATCTCCTGGGTCCTCACCACCTTTCCCTTCAAAGTTTGGAATTTCCAAAGGAAGCTTGGTAGGGACCGGGAGCCAAGTAGGGTCGTGACACACCGGATCATTCGTGAGCTTCAAAAGATCCGGGAGATCCAAGCCTGCAAGGAACAGGAGCTGAGGTTGGAAAGCTTGATTATAATCCCCCATAAAAGTTGGTTAAATAAAACTGTGTTATAAGATGGACCAAAAACTTGACCATGAGGATTAAACTGCTAATAATGAGGACCTAACGGTCCATAAGCTTTCCCATGGCCATAGGATTGATAACCTCCTCCTGGCTGACCCATTTGAGAGTAAGAAGGTATATGCATGTTTTGGGCACCATATTGGGGTGGTGGGTGATACTGGTGGCCAGCACCGACTACGTTGTAGCAAGGGTTGCCACCATGAGTATGGGGCATATATGTACTATTCATAGTGGGAATCGTGTTGTAATGACCGTAATGGTATGGTATGTTCCCACCCCCAGCATTAGGATTATCTTGAGCAGTCATGTGGTGACCAAAAGCATGAGAAGTATTCCCAGCCCCAACATTGGTGTGATTAGTAGCAGGGTTGGTGGTGTGATGTCCATGTGGATAGGAAATATTCCCACCCCCTACATTAGCATCTTTAGTGGTGGCATTGGACGCAAAATTATGCGGTATATGTCCACCCCCATGGTTGGGAGGAACGGTATCATGTGCAAAAGTAGTCATGGGTTGACGAGTAGCGACACGTGTATTAGGTGGTGGATGGTGAGTCGTGATCCGAACAACATTCCGGTTAGGTTGGGTAATCCTAGGAGGTGGTCATCTTCCAACATTAGCATTTTTAGGAGGAACATGACCAGTCCCCATACTATGTGAGTGGGTGGACAATGTAGTGCCTCCAGTGAGGGTAGTGCCCCCAGTGGGTATAGTATGGCTAACACTTTCACTAGTGCCAGCGTGAGTACCAACTATAGTGGAAGGTTCGACAGTACTATGACTAGGCATACCAAAAGAGAGTGCGGTGGGATTGATCATAGGGCCAGTATCATCACGAGTCTCAGACATCCCATATCTATAATTGCATGGAAACGAAGGAACGAAAGGCTTGTCATGTTCTTCATCCTTGGGTAAGTCGGGAATTCTGTAAAGATAATTATCCGAATTCAAAGGATCAAACGAATCCCGGTCAAGTGGATTAGGCCAAATAGAACTAGGTTGAGTCTCAGGTGGATCACCCCCCCAATCCTCATGAGGAGTATGGGGATCGGAAGTATGTTCAATTCTACGCGAAGGAGTTGAAGGGTTTTCCCCAATATTGGGATGTGCAGCCATGTAATCTTCAACGTAAGTCACGTAAGAATCTGAAGACTTAGAGGGATCCCTCCGACGTCCTCTAGCAATACGACGTGTAACCTCGAGTGGCTTTAAACGACGGGACCAGCAGAGAGTAGGGCTCCACGCCACATTATCTCTGGAGAGAGTCACAACGTCCCCTAAAGGCCAGCTATCGATAAAAAAATAGTAAATCAAAAGCACACACCTAGAGAAATTACAGCCAAGAGCAAACAGATAGAGTGGCTAGATGAGCTCCCGACACTAGATCCAGTATGTCTCACCTAGGAGAGGCTTGAGACTCCCAAACTATAGCCGGAGGTAACAGAATCAGTTATAGAGACACCCAAGCTTCACTGTGTCGATAGGATCAAGTCCACTGCACGAACACAACTATGTTGTCCAATCCCTATCTGACTCAGGACACAAACAACATAACCACTGCAAGTACCCTGTGCGGTACCTAGGTAAGGCAACTGTGTTCATCACAATATAACCAATGCTTAGGGGGACAGTCGCAGGTGGGACCCGTCGTATGGGCAGGGTAGCTAAGCCCGAAGCACAAGAGGACGAACCTCCAGTACCCCCAAATATGAACAAATCCTGGATATATCTCCCACGTTCAGCCGATATCATAGGGATATCTCCTTAACCAACCTCCCATGACCTCGTGCTTAACACTAGATTGAGTAGAGCTTCCTGAGAAAACCGATCTATACCATGGATTCCTCCACTCCCTGGTCAAACGCCTAATGTTTCGTCTAGTAGTCTTGGATTGTTAACTCACAATGATCTATTCCAAGACTCTAAACCTATGCTAGTTGGTGTACCCTATAAATAAAATCAGTCTAATCAATTTTAAGATTAAGCGTTAATTTTAGTGGCTGTGATTACTCAAGGGATATGATCGTGAAACTAGTGATATGTAGACTCAATAATATGCAAAATTGTCCAATCCTAGACTCATCTATCCTATAAAACAATGTCACTAATATGCAAAATCAACCAACAATTCCGAAATAAAGATGCAATCTTTTATCTTTTCGATGCACAAGCAGAACCTAAATGAAGGAAACAAGCACTCAATGCAAGATGCAGTACATGAAAGTAAAATATTTATGTATTTTCACTTATAAACAAGAAGGAAAATGCAAAAAATTAAATGTATATTTTTGTATTTTTTCAATATAAATGGAATGAAAAAATGCAAGCAAAATCCTACTATTCAGTCACTGAAGTGTCGATAAGATCACTAATACAACCCAACAGATCCTAAACAGCAAGACTCAGCCAAAGGAATGAGCTCAAAAGGAAGAAACCAAGAGGCTAAAACCAAAGATTGGTAAAAAACCAAGAAGGCTCAACCAAGAGAAACGAAGAGATCTGGTCACAACCAAGGCATGAAACAGTCAAGAGAGAGGCCAACAAAGACTCAGGAACCAACCAAACTCACCCTGCAACAACCAATAGCCATAAACCAACAAAAGCTGAAGTTACATGCTACTGTTGAAGGAATACCCGCGGGTACCCGCGAGTAGTAGTGTAAATAGAGGCGGGTATACGCGAGCTAAGCTAAGCTAGCCCGCAGGTGAGGAAAGGAAAATGGGCAAATAAAGAGTCCAGAGGCTTAGAAAAAGAAAGTTTTCTACAGTGTATCTTAACAGCCAATCAGTGACACAGAGCTTCGATAAACAACAACTCTAATTATGGACTAATGCTCAAAAAATTTCTCAAACATGGATGTTTTCCCCAGCGGAGTCGCCATTTCTGTACTGGAGAAAACTCACTATGGCTTGGGAATACCACAACAGACAGATGACTACCAAAAATCTACTCAATTCTCAAAGCAATGCTATTATAAATGACAATGTTAAGATAATGGAGAAATGTAACCAACCTCGATCCAAACGTTTGATGTAGATCCCCATTGGAGCTTTCAATTCATGCACTTGTAATCTGCAAATTAGTCTTGATAGCCAATATCCAACAAGTACAAATAATATATAATTGACATTAAAATTATCAATAACAATGGTCCATAGTATCATAAGCAAATGTGACCCAATGTATAATAAACAACATTCACACCATGAATGGACGAGAATATGAGCATTTTTATTAATGAACAAGAAGAAGTACAAAGTGATATGACCTCTTGTCGGAAACCAATCTGAACCAAGATCTAGATCAATCCACTTGTGCCTCCACCACTTCAATCCTCCATGAATGGCAAACTCAAACTAGAAAGGAGTTTGGAAGGTGAACATAAATGGTCCACAACGACAAGGATCAATGAATGCAGACTCAAGATAGGGCAAAAATCCACTAGAGTTCCTTTACTATTTTCTTCTTCCTCCCGTCCATAAGCCATATGTGCTCAATATATAGTCCTCTCAAACGTAGGTGAAAGGACACGTCGATACATTACTCGGGCAGATGGAGAGCCAAAGGTCACCCAATGACCGCTTTTTGGGAGTAAAAAGTAATTAATAGTAGTTTTTACCATTTTACTTAATACTCACGGGCTAGAGTGATGCAACTCACGGGTACGCATGCTATAGTGATGCAACATGCGGGTAGGAACAAAAATAGGGAAAAATAGTATCTCTAAAGGATATAAGTGGATTTGAGTCACTGAAATGGATCCTACAAGCCAAATAATGCTGATGCTCACCAGGTGGAAAATTACGATTGAACAATACTCCTATTCCATAATTCAGTTGGGCTAGTGGTCTCATGAACAAGAGTTGTTTCTAAATGTCCCTTGAGTTTATATAAGCTTCCTTCTTCTTCACGAATGACAACTGCACCTTCAATTGATTTTCCTTTGAGCCACATAAGAACTTGTCCATCTATGAATACAACCCTATATCCTTTCTTATCTAATGCTGTGATAGAAAGTAAATTCTTCTTCAAACCTAGTACATATAAGAATTTCTTCACCTTCATGGGGGTTCCAGAATCAAGCTTGTAGCTTGCTTCACCAATTCCTTTGATAGGATATTGATAGTCTTCTCCTAATGATACCTTCTGAGGAGATTTCTTCTCTTCAAGTTTTGACAGAGTTTTCTTTTGTCCCGTCATGTGCTTTGAAGCACCACTATCAATAAGCCATGTATCTTTTCCAAGTGTCACATACCCAGAGAGTGCAGATAATAATACATAATCTTCTACATCTTCTTCTTTTGCTTGTTTTCTTCAAGGTCTGTGTTCCTCTTCTTCTTCATCTTCATCTTCATCTAGGTGTGCATGATGTTTTATGTTGTTGTTCCTCTTATTTTATTCTTCTTTCTTCAATGGACAATTTCTTGCAATGTGTCCTAGCTTGTCACAATGGAAACATTGAAAGTTGGAGTAGTTTCTTCTTGAATTGTTTCCTCTTGTCCTTTGGAACTTATTGGGAGGTTGAGACTCCTTGTGGATTTCCTTGTTGAAGTTAGATTGACTTATTCCTCTCTTGGTATGGGTGGCTAGGGCTTGATCATATTCTTTAAGTAGAGATTCTCTATTGGCTACTCTAGCCTCCTCTTGGATGCAATATTCCCATACAATGTCAAACTTCATGCTTTCCTTTCTAGCACACATAGTCTAGATGAATGAATCCCAAGGTCTAGTGAGACCATTGAGAGCAGTCATAACTAGCTCATATTCATCAAGGGAGTCTCCAATGGCTTCTAGTTGTTCCTTGAACTGGGAGACCCTTGTGAAGTAGTCTTGGATAAATTCTCCTTGGCTCATCTTGGTACTCTTTAATTGAGTTCTCATATTCATATTCATATTGATGTTCCTTCCTTCATACATTCTAGCTAGGGAATCATACATCTCCTTCGGGGTCTTCTTGGATGAAACTTGAGGAATCAAGTGGTCTTTGATAGAATCAACAATGATCCTCTTTTTCCTAATCAGGTCCTTCTTGTGCTTCTCCTTAGCTTCATCATCTTCAGGTTCTACAACTTCATCCTTGATGTATTTGTAAATATATTTCTCTTCAAGAATGAGGCCAATCCTATATTTCCATGCTCAAAAATTCTCTATGCCTTCTAGCTTATCCTCAAGCTTAGTGCTTGGGGCCATCTTATCCAGGACGTCACCAAAAAATGAAATTTCTCAAAATGAAAAATTGAACTTACCAGGATCTGCGCTTGAATGAGGTGAATTGACTGGTACACTTGGTTTCTAGAGATTCCAAATTTTCACCTCTCAAAATTGACTTGCGAAATTCTGATCTGCAGTTTTTTGGTTTTCTGCAGTTTTCTAGTCCAAAGTCAAAATAGGGTTTTAATTTCCCGGAGATCTACCCACTCAAAAATTTCTATCTATGTCTCAATAGATGCACCCTAGGGAGGAACAACTTTCTATGCAATCATATTTCCAAAATTCCAACTTTGACAGAAACCCTAATTTCTTGCCGGAGGGAGAAGAGAGAGAGTTTCACCTTGTGAAAGGTGTCCTATTTAGGGTATCTCTGATACCATGTTAAGATTCAATATGCTAAGATATATAACATCAGTATTCAATTCAATTTCACAATAATAGCATATACAGGATCATTGAAAGAAACACAATCACAAGATAGACACATATTTATCCCAGGAAACCCTCTAGGGGAAGAAAACCCAGCAAAACTTCCTCAATATAGATGATCAAAAGTACAAATACAAAACCCCAAACAAGTGATCCTTCTCCTTGCATATATATATATATATATATATATATATATATATATATCTCCTATGTGAATTACACAAGTGAGTGTGTGTGTCCAAATGAGGAGCACATCACTCCTATTTATACTTTATCTTCCACTTGAGTTTTTCACTAACTAGGTCGGCCCCAACTAAACTTGAATGGGCCGACTCCTATAGGAGACTAAATAACCCTAATACAAATGACTCTAGGGGGATCTAATGCCCCGACTTACAAAGAAGGATTTACCTCATGACTCTATGATGACCAAATACAATAATAACATCCTGACAGAGGAATAAAACATCTTCGAATAAATTACAATAATAAAATACAATAGAATATTCTTCGAAGTTACAATATTTCAACATCATTTACAATTTTAATGCAATAGTGTCAAAATTGGGATATTACAATTCTTAGCACTATCAATTCCTAAGTGCTTTCTCTAAAAATCAAATGAAAATTTTCCCAAAGGTTTGGTAAACATATCATCCCATTGCTCCTTATAGCCACAAAACAACAAAGTAATCTCTCCAGTATAGACTAACTCACATATAAAGTGATGACAAATGTCAATGTGTTTACTTTTTAAGTAAAACACATTATGTTTGGACAATTGTATTGTGTCATGTCCCCAATTTTTGCTCATTTAGTTTCTATGGGAAAAGGGGATAAAATAAACCCTAAGGAGATACATTTATTTTGTTCTTCGCATTCTTCGAATAAAAATTATCCTAAATCTAGTATAAACAATAGTTTTATTAATTTTTATTATTTTTATAAATAATTACTCCCAAATTTTGAGCAAGTGGTCCAAGAGGGCGCTCTCATGAGGATAAGGTTGCTAAAATGGAATTGGAGGCAAGAAAATAACAAAAGGTGAAAAGCAAGGAAGGTGTAAGAAGTTTCCAAAAGAAGAAAAGTAGAAACATCCATAAAATCCAAGGGAGGGCTCAGTTTCCAAAAGAACGTTAGTTAAAAAATCATGAAACATCCCAAAGGGCGCAGTTTCCAAATTAGAGGCTAGTTTACAAAGCAGGAAACTATTTTACAAAGCAGGAAACATCTCAAGTCAAGGGGGGCGCAGTTTCTAAAAGGATGAAAAGTTGTAAGAGAGGAAAATCAGGAAAGCCTATCCATTGAAGGAGGGTGAATTTGGAAGGGCTCTCACAGGTCACCAAGCACATCAACTTGCTCAGTAGGTCATTAGGAAGTTTATAAAAGAATCCAAGCAACTCCTTTTTAGAACTTTTGATCATTATTGAATTTGTGTGTGAGCACTTTAACTTACCAAGGCAAGGAGATGTTCCCTATCCAACCTATGGGAGATGTGCCCCATATTTCTAGTTCCACTCTTCTGTACATGATCCGTTGCAACCATTGATACTACATTCCATATATGATCCAGCCATTTCATGTGAAGATCCGTCCTTCAAAAGTTGATGCAAAGATCCATATTTCTTGAGGTGGTTCTGTAGAGTTTCACAGAGAAAGAGTAGTTAGTTGGAGAGCTTGCAAGATGACACAGAAGTCCAGTGTGCACCTCAAGAGAATCCAATATCTTAGATCCATCCTACAGATCTGATACAGTGATCACACCTTCTCTTCTCACTCCTTTATGTAATCTCCTTCTTCTATTATTGTAATAATTCAAGTATAAAGATTATCTATGATGTCTAAGGCTATGCCATTTAATGTTTAAGCTTAATGAACTCATTATTATTTGATTTTTTTTTACATAACATATCATAGCCCCATTAAATATTATAATATCAATTAAAGATCATCCTTTGGCAGTTTGAGTCCTATCTTTTAAAGAGTAGCTTAATGTACACTTTTTATTGACTAGTTTTCCAGTTTATGCATCATACAGAAATCAGAGTAAATAATTCTATTTATGAAGGTTGATGTTGTTTTTTAAATCCATGTAGAACCCATCCCCATCAAAAAATCAGATTTCTGTAACCCTATGTGGCTATTTGAGTCCTCAATAATCAAGACTAGCTCATTGGGCACCCGAACTTGACTAGTTTTACAGTTTGATCAATTAACAAGTATTTGTATGCCCAAATTCGATTATGTCAATTGTTTTGGGTACCTAAGACATTTATGAATACCATATCACCTTCATATTTCAAATATTATATCATCCCATTCCATTTGGAAGAGTTTGGAAAATTACTAGTTGAGCAGTCCTACATAGCAATTTTCCTCTCTTTGATCCCAAACTCAACCAGAAACTCCCAAATTATCAGAATAACTTGTCCAAAACATAATAAGGATTTTAATTTATGATATATATTCTATTTGATTATATTCAGGTTTAAGAACTGAGTTTAGTTTGCATATGTTGGTGTGCCCAGGAACCATCAAAGTAGACATCATCCTAGCTGTTGTTGAAATGTAAATGGCCCTAATACTTTGTGCATAGGATTCAGTAGTTGGCCCTGAACCTAATACCTTTTCTTTTGCACATCCACCCAATTGTGTCCAAGGCTAGTTTTTATGCATCTAGTTTCCCAACCGGCTATGGTATAAGTTAATTCTTGTGTCAATTGATGTTTTTAATTATAAAAAAATGAGATAATATATTTGATATAATATCATGGATAGTACAGTGGTATCAGATCACTTTCCTTGGTTCATCCTGTGGAAAGTAATTCTCAGTGGAAGACATCTCAAAAGTGTTTTCAAGTTGTAGTTGTAAAAGCAGTGACAGACATGGAAGATGCAAGTTTTGAGTTGTATGAGGAAGAAGAGATAATTTACATTGATGGAGGAATACCAAGAGATTAGGATGGTTACATTTATGACCAGATGTACATAGATAAATGGGATGAACCACCGATGTCTAATCTTAATAAGGAGTTAGCAAAGATGATATCTGCAGGTAACAATTTGCCCTACCACTACCAGGAGTATCTGGCTTTGGGAGAAGAGATTGGTAAGGTCATTTATTTCGAAGATTAATTTTATTTCAGATTTGGATTTGAGATATGGATTCAATAGAGAGAATCAAAACACCTATATAGAAAACCAGTTGTTCCACCTCTATGAGTAAAGAAGAATGAAAAAAAAGTCATCCAACTACATCTTCTAGCATCAGGAGATTGTTTGGGTTTTCTTCAAGAAGATATTCCAAAGAGGGTAAGCATGAAAAATCCATCACCATTTTTGCTAAGGATGAGTAAAGTATGGATCATATAGTAGCTACTAATGGGTTTCAAGAAAAGGCATCTACTAATAGTTTCTCAAATTCTGAAGAAGCATCTACTGATGGATGTTGTGAAGAGGTACCTACTGATGGCTGCTTAATTTTTTAGGAGACATCTACTGATGTATGTCCATCTCTCTATGTGGGTGACATAGAGGTACCACTTGATGAGGTTGTTGTAAGTACAATTTTCCCTAATACTGAAGAATATGAAATCCTTGCAATAGAGGAAGAAGTCACCGGATCAATCTCAATATCACCACCTAAGCTTCAAGAGGTTGATCAATGGGTAGATGATGAGGAGGTTTATTCTCCACCTTCCCCTTTTTAAAGACCACTCAATATGAATGCAATAAGTATCAAGGATGCCTTACACAGTATCCATGACACACATGTTTCAGTGTCACAATATTGTTGGAGAGCTACTTCATTGGAAGATGCATATTTCCTTGAAGCCATGGAGAAGATTCAGAGGGCAATGTCTACAATCCAAGGTAATTTTTCAGATATTCTTTCTGACAAACATTATTTGCATGAGATTGTGTATATGTTGCAGGGATCATCCTTTAAGGATGATGAAGAGATCAACAAGATCAATGGCGAGTTGATGGCCACCCAAGATTCTTTGAGAAGCGCTCAAGGTGCTCTCTTAGAATCCAAGATCCAAATGGAGCAACTTCATCAAAAGTTTCGAATATCACTCATACCAGTAAGCTAGTCTCTTATGGTCGGTTGTATTCATATTTATATGGAAGAACCTCACGATATGATGGTTCATGAGGTACATGATGAAATTCATGTGCTTGAGGAAATTTTAGATGTAGAGGAAAATTTCCAAGCACATACAGTTTCCCAGAGTGAAACTGAGCTTCTGCATGGAGTAAGTCATTCCTCCACTAAGGAATCAAAAGAGATCATGTGTGATGGCTAGCCTTTTGGGTGGATGAATTTTGCAGAGAATATATTTTGGTCCATGATCCCACATCAGACCCTTCTACTTCTTCCATGATATTTGAGGATGAAGTTTGGGTTAATAATTTATTTTTGATGGTGCTTGAAAAGGAGCAGAAGGATCCCACATTCACTTTGGTTGATTTAAGGGAAACACCATTCCCTACCCAGCAATTGAAGAGGCATCCCATGCCTATGTTTGATGCCACATCACATAAATATGAAAATGGTTCCAATTTGACTTCATTAAGTGGGACACAAGATGGTTTTAGGAATTCTTTGACGAGTGGCAGAGAGTTGAGCCATTGGAAATTTTCACATGGGGAAGCATCTTTCTTTCCATTTGGATCATTGGGTTGGAGTGGCTCTTATGAGAAAATACACATGAGTAAAATTCCTTCTTTCAACAATGGAGAGTCATTTGATACATTTTACACCTTCAGTGAGTAGCATAGGCATCCATGGAATCTTGATGATGCCTACCCTTTTGGTGATTGGGCATGGGACCCTCACCCTTGTCATTGTAACAATAATGTTTTGATTCTTGGTACTCGTGTGCATTGGGCACATGGAGTAAAATTTGATGTGCATGAGCTTAGAGAATTTGGAGCTAAGCAAGATGAAGTCCAAGCACCTATCCATTTCTAGAAAGATTAAAAGTTTCCTCATGGAGAAAGTTACATATTTTTGGAGAAGGAACATGAATTCATCTCAATTGAACCAACCACAAGATTAATTGATAATTGCTTCCAAGAGTTGGCTCACATTCCTTCACCCCACACACATATGGCGGCCAACACACATATGGATGACATTTGGATAAAATAATTTTTGCTATGGGTTCCACATGAGAAGCATGAGGCTCCCACATACTCCATTAATGAATTCAAGGTCAAGCCATGTGGCCTAACAAGTGCACCATTTCCTTTCCTCTTGATGAGCAGCAGTAGAGACATCTATCTAATGTCTCCATCATAAATAATATTGCATTTAGTTGGAGTGTTTGTTCATCCAATGATTGGGTGTATGGATACATACTAGAGCTAAGCACCCCCAACAGTGATTTTTATGACTGCATCAGGCGAGAGTTGAATGACACATCATACATTTCTTTTGAGATGTTGCATCAGCATCCATGGTTTCTAGATGATGTTTTGAAGAAATGGGATTTCCACCTATGTCAATTTGTTAGCAGAGGTATGAGTTTGTGTGCTAGTTTGCACATCGAACATGAGGAGTTCCATACTTGGTTGGAGGGACTCACTGAGGACCAGTTTTGCATTGGAGATGATAAACTTCCATTATGGTGGAGTGATCTAGACATCCTCCATTATGATATATTATCCATGTTGATCTTAATGTTTGGAAGGATGCAGCTGATACAGTGGGACCCTAGAATTCTTCGGAATGACAATTTTCCACAAGTAACCGTACCACTGTGATACATGCAGCACAAACAATGGGATCCAGGAATTCTTCTCAACTATTTTAGTTGGGTTGAAAATTTTGTTGAAAATGAATTACTCATTGGTATAATAACTATAATCAAAGTGGTGTAATAGAAACATGATGGACCCTTGATATTTCAGCTTAGATTGGAGGATTCTAATTCTAGAAATCCATCAGCATTGTTGAAGCCCTGGATGTGTAGGTTGTTTGAATGGGTTCCAAGGCTAACAGCAAAGGGTGAAAACCTAGACTAAAAGGCTTCAAAAGGTTCTGGACAAGAACAGTTCTATCCCGAACCTGTTTGGTGTAGTTAACTCCCACGGATACAAAGGCCTCCGCTGGCACTTATGGGGTTTGATCCTGAAAGGATCAGTCTTCCTGTGAGGGAAGATTAAAGTGTCTTAACTTCTAAATGGATCTAAACCTAAGACAAATCTACCTTAAAGGAAATCTAAACTAATTCAGATATTATCTATAGAAGTGTTTTGTTTGTGTGCAGGATAACTTGGTTTGAATTTTAATAAGTCATTTCACCAACTTCACAGAAATGTGAAATTGGATCTTTTCTTATTACTTCAAACTACAATCAAGAAATGAAAATTAACTGATAATAATTTAAAGGTTGAGTGCATGCAAGATTATCCTGTAGTTATTATGCTAATTGAAAAATTAACATGAATTATTAATTTCTATGAATCATTTGCAGAAATAGATAAATATTTTAATTAAATAAATTCAATTAAAACATAAAGATACACAGACCATGAATTAAGACAAATCCAAATCATAGATTAATGCATGAATGATTGATTGCAAAGGATGAACAATATTCATTCAGTAATTAAGGTGAAGAAAACAGATATCATCAAAGAAATTTGATAACATAACAAAGAAGATATCAAAAGAAACTAACTTTCATTCGTAAGGTCTGCAAAACATTACAAGATCTCAGTGAAGCAGCGTTTCTCCAGTCCTTCTCTGGTGATTTTCTCCCCCCACCCCCTTCACCCCATGATACCTCTACCCTTTAAATAATAATTATAAAACAGTTACAAAGGATAGACTTCCCATAAAACAGGGATTACAAGATCAAGTTCCAATGCCAAATCATCTTCAAGAGAGATTAATACTAAACAAATCCCAAAATTCCCAGAGGAATTCATTACATAAATTCGAAGAAATATCCTATAGTGAATTCTGAAAGATAACAACAACCCAATAGCTTCCTGCGACAAATAAAAAGGGAGCAAAAATATCTTTCTTAGAAGATTCATGATGATCAACAATGTCCTGGAACACTGTAAAGTCGACCACTTGTTCCTCCTTCAAAGGGATTAGTGGAGTGATAGGTACTTCATTGATTATAAAATCCTGGATAATGGTATCGTCCCGATCAACTGGTTTTTCAGTGGTCTTCCTTCCCTTCTTCTGAGGGATCCGTATACACATGGATTGAATCTCATAGTCCTCTTCTTTACTATCACTTCTTTCATCTGGAACACCTGCGTTAAAAGGTGGCGACACAGGTTCTTGGTATAGAAGAGGCTGAAATTCTTTCTCTTCACAAAATCTGACCGAAGGTTCGTTAATTCTCCGCATCTTGCTCACAATATGGAACAGTTAGAAGGAAAACTTCTGAAAATAAACTAACAAGAATTTTCTATTGCAATATGATGACCAACAAATTTCCCATGTTGACATCTATATTTAAAAGAAAACAATAAAGATTCCATAAATGGCTTAGCATAATGAATTGCCAAGATTAAATTCTTATGGTCTAGAACTTGCAATTATCACATCTGTATTGAAATAACATGCAGCATGTGTCAACAAACTTGGATTGAGACAAGATAAGATTTGCATTAATTCACATATGATTTAATGTCAAATCCTAACACCCGATCAGTTATGATTTAGTCGAATCAATGATTGCAAATCAAAACAATGGTGAAGAAAAACAGAGAACTGAAATGATTAATCGAAACAAAACAATCCAATATTAACCACAGGATCAAGACAAATCAATGGTCAAGATTAAACATGTAAGATGCGGAAGAGAAGTTGCAGACGTTTATTTAGAAAATATATACATTCTTTCCGCAATACGCAATCCGCAATTGCGGGTTACGGGTTGCGGAATTGCAACTTACACTAATGAATATAATGACTCTTCTGCAGTCCACAATCCACATTTTCGGATTGCGTGTTGCGGAAAATCAAGATGCAAAATCATTATTCAAACACTTTCCGCAATCCGCAATCTGAATTTGCAGATTGCGGGTTGCGGAAATGCGAAACGCAAAACTATTTACAAAGCATTCCTGCAATCCACATTGTGGGTTGCGGGTATCAGGTGTGAAGAACCACAATTATTTAAAAAACAATTCCGCATCTGCAATCTGCATTACAAATTGTAGGTTGCGGAATGAAAAATGTTTCAAAACCAAAACCAAGCTTCCACAATATTGCAGGTTGCGGAAAGAATCGACTTTTGGGAAAATCAAAGCTTTCCGCAACTCACAAAAAATGCACAAAACAAAGGCATTTTGAAAGGGAAAAATTGCTAACTTAATCAAATCATGACAAAACAATAAAATCATGATGATAAAAACCCCAAAATGACCATGTAATTTAATCATTACCTTTGCATAAAAATATGGGGCTCCCATGTTTTGAAGAAAACATGGGATCTGTTGTACCTACAACAAATGGCGATTGGATGGGACAAACTAGTTATCTCTGTAAGAAAAATTCTTTAGTTGCAAGGAATACATGTCAACAAACTTATATGACAACCTATAATTTACAAAATGTTCTCATGAAAACACGATCAAAATAGCAGAGTTAGTCTTATGATTGATATATCCCCATCCAAAACCATTTAATGATGATGTTTATGTGACAAGCTAGTCTTAGAAGTAAACAGGAATCCTTTACCTTTATGCAGTCACAGGAAGGCAGTTTAGGATGAGCCTTAGAGTAGACTTAGAGCCATTATGGGTTACCAAATCTTGAATCACCTTGACTTTATTAATTATTTATTTATGTACAGACACGTTACTCACAATATATACATTTTCTTTTCCCCTTTTTTATATATTTTCTTTTCTTTTCTTTTCAAAATAGAATGAAAATATGCAAACAAGGCTTCTTGTTGATACAAGGCCATTGCCCTGACTTGTTGATCAAATGTTGGAAATGCCATTCACAGACCTGATCTGGAAACTGAACAAGCCAGCTCAGTAAGGAGACTCCCTATCCTTTAGATTTTGGCACTAAAAGCAATTACCATGGCTTGGTGACCATAAGTGGTAATTTTAGTCCAAAATCAGATCCATGATCATGGTAGGGATGGCTTGTAATAAGACCCCCCTACCCTTATATACAACAAACTGTATTACAAAGGAAAACAAGATTTATTAGTGCATAAATTACAAGACACTACCATGGCTTGGTAACCATATGATAGTAGTGTTACTCACCGATGTTTTGCAGATCATGAATGGACCGACCAGTGATAGGATCTTCCACCTTCCAGCAGCAGCTGAAAGTCATCTCCCAAGTTTGGTGGCTTGATGTGGAGATGTCATTCCACTTAAAAATCTATGAACATAATGGGCTAGCTTATAATAATACCCCCCATCTTGCAATCTACAATTATTAAGGTGAATCATTTCAAGGTGATCAGAATGGGATCCAGAATAGGTAAGGATGACAAGGCTATGAATATATGCTACCATTAACTAATGAAACATAAGGAGGGAAAAACCAATTGCTTCCTCAACTTCAATTAACTAGATAAAACATCCATAAAGATATTTGTTAAGGTGGGAAGGTATCAATCAAAGATTTGCCAATATTAACTGTTGATTTTATGGAAAACATTTTCTGATGTTGGCTGAGTGAAATTAAACCAACATTACAACCTGGAAACTTCAGACTAAATTAACTTTGAAACACACCGTTCAATAGCCTTTGCCACATGTGCAGACATTATTCAAAATAAAACCAATGTACAAAATAAAAATAAAATGAAAACAAAGCAGGAAAACAAACAAACCATACTTTATGTACAGTAAGTGAATCTGCTCAATCAAACAAAATACTTTTTGAGCAATTGCACATTCACTAGATAGGTGTCTGTGATACCTTCCAGTGTCTGCAACCGGACAGTACTAGGACCAAGATTTTCCTGTAACAATGAATGGTCATATCCATAAGCGTTGGAACTTGGTGTAATCATTCTTATCTTTGTGTTTCTTGTCCCACTTTTGCACCAAGTCCCCCACAATAAACTCCCTATCATATTAGGACTTCTCATCAAACCACCTCTTTACCAGTTGTTGATGTTGATACAATTTGTTCTTGGACTTCTCCCTGTCTTCTTCCAGATTGAGTAACTTATCAATTCTTTGCTGGAGAGGGGAAGAATCATCCTCTTGTATGGACTGTGTCAACTGTATTGAAGGAATCATGAGGTTGGATGGAAAGATGGCCTCCTTGCCATAAACTAAATAGTAAGGGGAATTTCCTATGGCTTCCTTTGGGGTGACCCAGTCTGCCCAAAGAGCATTGTATAGCTCGGTGTGCCAATATTTATGGTGAGTAGCAACTGTCTTCTTTAATATGTTAATCAATTTTTTGTTGGAAGACTCTGCTAGTCCATTCCCTTGTGGATAATAATTGGCAAAAAAATTCAGCTTTATGCCTTTCTCAAGGGCATATTGTGTAAGATCAATGGAAGAAAAATAAGATGCATTGTCACATACTAGAAATTCAGGGGCACCAAACCTAGTGACTATTTCGATTTCAAGGAAGGATATCACTTGGTTCATACTGCATTGTCTGAGGGGGACTTCCTATACCCATCTGGTAAATTAGTCTGTGGCTGTTAAGATATACTCATGCTGCAGGGAGGAAATGGGGTTGATGGGTCCAACAAAATCCAGTCCCCATTGTTAAAATGGAAACTAAATTGTTACTTGATGCAAAGGAAAGGCATGTTTTTTTCACTTTCCTAGCACATTTTTGGCATGCTTCACATATTCTGACATAAGAGTATGCATATTTGAACAAAGTAGGCCAATAGTATCCTCCTCTCAGGATCTTATGTGCAGTGGTTTCTCCTAAGAAGTGTCCTCCCATAGGTTCTGCATGAAATTGCAAAAGAATATTATCAGTTTCTTCCTTTTCTAAACATCTGAGAAAGACACCATCATAATTCTTCCTAAATAAAACCCCATCTATGAATTGATATGGTGAAGCTTTCAACCTTAAATCTTTGCATTTTTTAAAGTCAAGGGTTTCAGGAGAAAACCCATGGGTAAGGAAGAATTTAATGTCATGATACCATTTAGATGTTTGAGTTGTAATAACATTAACATAACCTATTGTTGTACTCTTTTCTTGCTCCCACTCAATCTGTTGTTGTACAAGATCATTGGATTGAGCGGTTAGCAGACACAAGCCTTGTCCTTTCACAATCTTTGTTGGCCTAATCTCCAAATCATATTCTTGCAACGATGTCATCCAATGAGCTCTCTTTTCACCCATTTATTTCTGAACCGGAACATTTCTGATAGTTGCGTAAGGAACAATGACCTTAGTCCAAGATTTCAATAAACATGGTCTAAAATGTTTTATTGATTTATAGGCTGTGTAAGCTTGTTTATTGATATGGGAGTAGTTTAGTTATTCTCCTTTGAATGTGGATGTCATGAATGAAATAGGGATTTCAGAATCGTTATCATGTTTCTGTGTAAGGAAAGCTGCGTAGGAGAAGTCAGTAGCAAAATTATACAAAATAAAATCTTTGCTGAAGTCTGGAGACATCAGAGCGGGGGATTCCGCAATGGCTCTCTGGATTTCAACAAAGGAATTTCTTTGTTCCTCAGACCACTTAAAATGGGAATCTTTTTTAACGAATGTTTGCAACGGCTTAACAATTTGAGGAAAATTCAGAACAAATCTACGAACAAAATTAATATTACCAAGAAACGATTGCATCGCTTTACATGACCCAGGTAGGTCGATCTTCGCAATGGATCCTGTGCGTTCGGGATCAATGATCATGCCTTCTTTTGAAACAATAAAACCAAACAACTTACCTTCAGTGACTGCAAATATAGATTTTTTCAGGTTCAATGAGATTCCATATCTTTTGCAGCACTCAAACACCTGTTTCAATGTAAACAAATGCTCATGTCAGTTTTTAGAATAAATGGTAATATCATCTAAATATACAATGACAGAATTGTGCATCAATCCCCTAAAATCTATGTCCATAGCTCTCTGAAATGTAGCACCTGCATTTATCATCCCAAAAGGCATTCGCCTATAGGAAAAGGTTCCCCAAGGGGTCCTAAAAGCTATTTTTAGTTGATCATCAGGGTAAACTATGAATTGGTTATATCCCAAGAAGCCATCCAGGAGAGAAAAAATCTCAAACCCTGCTACTTTCTGTAGAATCTTCTCCATTGGAGGAACAAGGTAGTTGTCCTTTTTAGAATCTCTGTTTAAGTTTTTGAAATCAACGCAGAGTCTGATTTCCCCATTCTTCTTCTGAATAGGTACCAGATGTGTGTTAGTTTTTCAGAATTGTCAATCTGATCTAAGATCTTAACTGAGAGAATAACATGTACAGCATATCTACAGCATATCAATCATGGACACAATAATGCAAGCACACAAGAGACACAAATTTTCACCGAGGAAAACCAAGAAGGTGAAAAACCCCGCAACTTCCTCATAGATAGAAAGAGCAATGATACAACCAAAGTACAAGAGATAGTCTTCTTCTAGCAGCTGATCCTCCTCCTCACATGTGCGCCACTTTCTGAATGATAGAAATGTGAGTAATGAGATAATAAAATAGAGATCTCCCTATCTCTATTTATACTTGTCCTGTCCTACCCAATAAACCAGTGGGGACGACTTGTCTAACTTAGCCTAATAACCCATGGTTATACTAATCCGGGCTGACCCCACACTTGGTGGTCTAATAACCCATTTACCCACATGACTCATACAGGGCCGACCCCATCAAGGTTGTCTAATAACCTATCATCAAGTTACAACACTTGCGACACTTATCAATACAAATGACGACACTTTCGTATAGAGGAATAACAACATCTCTATAGGAGTACAATATACATAGATGAAATACATAGGTGAAATACATTCTGAAGTTACATATACATCAACACTCCCTCTTAACTAGGAAGGTATTTCTCGACATAGATCTGCTAGCACAAGTCTTCTTCGCTGGATCATCATCATCGAATCATCGTCATAGTCACTGCTGCTGCTATCTCAATCAATCTCCGATCTACTCGTCATAGGAAGTTCTACAGATCCAGTCCTTTTTCATACTGGATGTAGGCCCACCACCTGTAGGTTTTCATCATCACTGGCCATACTGTGGAATCATCAAGAATTATTACGTGCATCACGATGCCTCGAAAGAGTATCCCAGGACCATTTATGTGTCGAAGCACAACCGGCAAGATCTCCCAGGTCCACTTACATGTGACTATCACAAAACCTTAAAAGAGTGTCTTTCCAAGCAAGATCTCTAAAGAGCATCTGAGGCCTTTTTCATCCTGTCCAAATCTCCAGGACTTATTACATGTGACCCCTACCACAATGCCTCAAAAGAGCATCCCAGGACTTATTACGGGCACACAGCCCAACCTATCGGATCTCCCAGGTCTACTTACATGTGGTCATGGAAATGCCTCAAAAGAGAATCCCAGGACTTATTACGGGCACATAGTCCAACCTATCAGATCTCCCAGGTCTACTTACATGCCATAGGAAAATGCCTCGAAAGAGCATCCCAGGCTGTTACGAGAACACAGCTCTACCTGTCAGATCTCCCATGTCTACTTATATGTCCTCCCAGAGCAATGCCTCTAAATATCATCCCAGGCTGTTACAAGCACACAACTCTACCTGTCGGATCTTCCAGGTCTACTTATATGCTCATCTGCACAACGTGTCCATGGCCACAGAGTACCAACCTAATACTCACCATACATCATCCTAATGTACATCATCACATGAACCTGATCATCATCACTGCATCGTCCTGATGCATGTCATCTGGAGAAACATCCTGAAGCTCGTCATCCATGATCATCCTGATCATATAATGCATCCACCTAATGCATACCAAGTATCTACCTAATACATATCATCATACATGATCCACCTGATCATACAATGTATCCACCTGATACATACATAGATACATGATCCACCTGATCATACAATGTATCCACCTGATATATATCAACATATATGATCTACCTGATCATACAACGTATCCACCTGATACACATACAGATACATGGTCCAAGCATCCAACATGATGCATATACATATACATGATCCAACTGATCATAACCAACATCCAACATGATGCATATACATATACATGATCCAACTGATCATAACAAGCATCCAACCTGATGCATATACAAATATATCAAGCATCCAACATGATGCATATATAGAGCAGTAACTGGAGCATCATCCTGATGCTCATCATCCAACACTTACATCCACAACCACGGGAAGGATTCTCCTCTCACCATGCTTGGAATGGCTCCAACAAATGTGTCCATGACTTCTTCCATGAAGTGTCATCAATCTGAAGAACACCAATCCTCCCTCTAAAGTACTCAAACTTCACTCTGGCTAGTGGTTTCTTCAACACATTCGCAACCTACTCATCTGTCGCAACATATAGGAGCTTCACTGCTCCTCTCTGCACCATATCCCTGATATAGTGATATTTGATCTCTATGTGCTTCGACATGTCGTGGAACACCGGGTTCTCAGACAGCTTCACACAACTTTGGTTGTCACAAAAGATACCAGTAGCCTCCAGTGGGAGATCAAATAACTCAGACAGTAGCTTCCGAAGCCATACAGCCTCACAACTAGCCGAACATGATGCAACATACTCAGCCTCGGCTGTACTTAGTGCTACGTAGGACTGCTTCCTGCTAAACCAAGAGATCACACTTGATCCCATACTGAAGCAACACCCATATGTGCTCTTCCTATCTGCAGCATTGCCTGCCTAGTCTGAATCAACATAACCCTGTAGGTTAAACTTTTGATTCGCATCATACTTGAGCCCATAATCAACTATACCCTTCAAGTACCTCAGAATATGCTTTACAACAACCAGGTGAACATCTCTTGGATCCATCAGGAACCAGCTCAATGTGTTCACCACAAAGCAAATATGTGGTCTCGTGTTCATCAGGTACATAGAGGACCCAATTATCTGACAATACATCATGACATCAACCAGATCAGATGAAGCATCACATCGAAGCTTCAGGTTTGATGCCATAGGTGTGGCCATGGCCTTGCAGTCCATCATCCCGAACCTCTTCAGGATCTCTACTGCATACTTCCCTTGTCCAAGGAAGATTCCATCTACACTCTGCCACACCTCCATACATTAGAGAAATTTTGAGGTCAAAAAAGGGCCTCAAAACAAAGAAAATGTACTATAAAATACAACCAATCACATTCTAGTAGATGACATCATCCCCCTTGGTGAGGCGGCATTGCATGAGTTAAGAATGCTTATTTGTCAAATTTTCTATGGTGGATGAAAACACATAGTTAACCAAGGTAGTGGTGTAAGTACTTTTAAGTCATAAAGTAAAGTACTCATAATGATAGTCTTTTCATAAAATAATATTATTGTCATTTTCAAGTAAAGTACTCATAATGAATGTCTTTTCACACTTTCACATAAAATAATATTATTGTCATTTTCAAGTGAAGTTCTCTTAATTCATAAAGAAAGTTCTTTCACATTTTTTATAAAATAATATATTATCATTTTTATGTTTTTAATTTTAAATTATATATTCACTCCATCCTATTTAATAACATAATGTCAAACTAATAAAGAATAATAATAGATTTAATAAATAATAATAATAATAATGCAATGTGGATTATAATAATATTATTAACATTTTACATGTAAATAAATTCTCAATTAAATTACATTATTAAATTCATGAGAAAAGTACTAAATATAAAAAGTCAACATAAAATTTTAAAAAAAACTCTTAAAAATGTTTTTTATTATTTAATTTTATTTGCAAGTTCAAGACAAATAAATGTTAAAGGACAATACATTTTTGGGAATTTACAATGAATCTTAGTCACATCAATGTAGACTTATTTTATTAATTTTATTTATAGTAAATTTTGAAAAGTAACTCAACCATGGTTATTTATATTGTGCATAGAAAATAGTGTGGGAGGTGACTTGTCATATATACCTACCCCATAAAACCCCCAATTCATAATATTTTAATATATCTCATATTTTTGTAGTACATCTCTTAGGAGGCCCTTTTTTGACCTCAAAATCTCTCTAATGCCAAGAAAGTAGTGCATCATACCCAAATCCTTCATCTCGAACTCAGCAGCAAGCTTCCTCTTCGTATCAACAATCAAACTATCTTCTCCTGTAACAAATAGACCATCCACATATAGAAGTAGTATCAATGGATTTCCTTCCTCAACCTTGTAGTAAAGGTTGGAATCTGCTTTACTCTTGGTAAAACCCAAACTGGATAGAAAGTTGTCTATCCTACCATACCAAGTCCTAGGAGCTTGCTTCAAGCCATATAAGGCTTTCTTCAACCTGCAAACATATGAATTCCTGTCATGTGTCTCAAAACCAAGTGGCTGCTCCACATACACTTCCTCGTTGACTACACCATTCAAGAAAGCTGTCTTGATATCCATCTGGTGTATCTTCCACTTCATCACTGCAGCCAGAGCAAGTACTGATCTGAAGGAAGTGTATCTGGCTACAGGAGCAAAAGTCTCTTCATAATCAATCCCTTCTTTCTGGGAGAAGCCACGAGCTACAAATCTCGCTTTGTATTTCTCTATGCTGCCATCTGCAGCATGCTTGATCTTGTAGATCCACTTGGAAGTAACAATAGACTTCCCTTCAGGTCTTGGGACCACATCCCAAACATCTTTCTTCATGATCGATGGATCATGGCATTCTTTTACTGTATCCCGTATCCTGGGAACTTCAGATTCTTCAATATATTTAATAGATAGCTTTGTTGTTGACACAAATGTTGTAGTCCTTTTTTTGTAGGTGATGGTATACGATCTTTCCTACAAAACAAGTTAAATTGCATGATTAGAAACATCTCATAGTTTTCAGAACAAATTCTTACACATAAGGAAATATGTCATACATTCATGCAATTATCTTAGCCAATGCTTTAATACAACATTTATCCATATCCCGTAACTTTCTAGATGCATTCTAATTTCTACCAGAACATTGTTAAGAGTTTGCACTACTCCCAACATGTCAGCAAAGAGGTTTCATTCTAGATAAGTAGCAATGGAATGTTGTACAGTTCCATAGGCTACTTACCCATCACATGCATATTAGTAGTATACTATTCATTAATGCAATTATTCTAATATGCATAATACACACCCTGAGTCTAGGAACATAAGCATATACATCATTCAACTATATTATTTAAACAAACAAATAAGCAAGAAATGACAATTCAAATACTTATCTTTGTTTGGTTTGTATGGTGGACTCTCTCTCAATATTTGCTTCCTTGCAGGAACTACTGGAGTATGCTCCCTCTTGATATATGCTTCCTAGATTACATGTCCTTGAACTTATATCCATCCTCGATTACTTATGCATACTTACTAGTAACATCATTGTGTTATCCTCGAAGTCTCATACATACATTCATTAGTATAATGTCAATACTATCAATACACAATAATCTTAAACATGTATAGTCATGATAATTTCAAATAAAGATAATAAACATTAGTATTCAAGGTTTCAGGGAATACTTCGTTTACTCATGCATATTCTTTATTTGACCAAAAGACTTTTCTGGTTAGTCATATCATCAATCAATGTAAGAGACATAATATGCATAAACCCTTGATTACTTACATTTCTAACTTCATGAACAATCATTATCAACCATACAATAGTATAAGATCCTAACACAAGGTAGGATTCTAACTTGATATCGGAAAAACATACCTGGTTATCATATTTGTTAGTTATTTCTAGCAATGTCTTCTTGTTCTCTTCAATGACTTGTGCTAGTAACTTGCATATGTCATAGGTTAAGCATTGTAGAACCAAAGTATACACACCTCGTAAGTAGATCTTCTATGTTATCCATGACAATGGATGAATCTTTTTCTTCATGTCACCATGGTCATATGTTCTTGAACTAGAATATGATTTGTCTTTCTTGATGTACCTTTCATGTTAGTGGACAACATCAACCTCATATAACACAACAATGCATTAGTACAATCATAAGTGTCAAAACCCTAATCAATGAATATTTGCATTCATAATTTTATTAAGGTGATACGACAAGTCTAAAGTTAATCAAGATTGTACTAACCTTAATGAAGACAAACATACCATAAACTTAATCATGAACAGATCTCGAAACATACCTGGATAAGTCATACCTGTTGAGATTGCTTGTAATATTCTTATGTAAGGCCTTAGCCTTATCTCCCTCTAACACTAGAACTTCTTCACTTATGTAGGTGACCAATCCATTCTCTTCTAGGATTAATCCAATCCACTTGATTTGCAGGAACTTGATCTAGAGCTGGATTAGGGTTTGTCAGAGAAACCCTAAAAATTCAAACTTTGAATTTCAAACTTCTGAAAGGATAGAAAGATGTGCCATGATGAGTTGATCAAGCCAGTACACTCAGAATTTGAAAAATGCAAAGTTTCACCCCTCAAAATTGCTTTTGAAACTTCCAGATCTTCTTGACAGGTTCCCGAACTAGGGTTTGATAAATCCCACCCTTCTTCCCAACCAAAAGGTTCGATACAAAGCTCTAAACTTCTATTTTTCTAAGGAGCTTCCAGCCGTGGTAACAGACTTCAAAAATTCCAACTTTTGCAGAAGCCCTAATTTTCCACTTTTCTGATCAAAGACCTGAACTAGGGTTTGATCAAGCCAGGCCTTCTACCCAACCAAATTTTTTTATCTTGGTCTCTAAATTTCAATTTTTATGAGTAGCATTCAGCCGTGGTCTCCAATTACAAAAATTCCAACTTTCTCTAAAACCCTAATTCCTGGAGCCATGAATGAAGGTGCTCAAAATCCAATTATGTTTTGACAGAAATATGCACCTGATTGTTTCTGGTGTAAATCTAAAATTACGAATCCATAGGGACTGAATATTCTACCTATGGTATCTCGACCTATCATATTTCCAACCCCATAGGTCTGACCTCAATTGGATTCTCTGAGAGAGATTTATGCAAAGTGTCGTAATGTGACCTATTTATGGGATAAAACAGGAGAGAAACCTTGTATGGCGTTCCACGTGTCACTAGTTCAACTTCGACCTCTAAAACCCTTACCATAGAAACTAAAATCCGTTCCCTACCTTTCACGTTTTACGAAATTTCATTTGGAGCTTCCTATCCCAAGTTGTGACCTTGTTTCCTAGGTCACCTGTTTATGACTGAGATCTGGAAGAGGCAGAAACCCTAGATTGTACAGATCATAAAACACAAAAATAAAATGAATTAGAAGTTTTTCTTCGGACACAAGGTACATGGGGATCTTGTCTTCATCCTATAAGCTTCTCAAATCTTGAAACCTTTCTGAAATGGATTTATAGCAAAAGTGCTACGATGACTAGTTTTTGCTATTTCAAGCCCTAGCATCGTAAGTGCAACAAGTGTCATACATGCCATACGATGCCTTCTTTCAGGCTAGCTTTGATACCATGTTAGTTTTTTCATAATTTTCAATCTGATCTAATCTCTTAAATAAGAGAATAAAATTTACAGCATATCTATGGTATATCTAGAACATATCAATCATGGACACAATAATGCAAGCACACAAGAGACACAGAGTTTCACCGGGGAAAGCCAAGAAGGTGAAAAACCCCGCAACTTCCTCAGTGATAGAAAGAGCAATGATACAACCAAAGTATAAGAGATAGTCTTCTCCTAGCAGTTGATGCTCCTCCTAACATGTGTGCCACTTTTCGAATGATAGAAGTGTGAGTAATGAGATAATCAAACAAAGATCTCCCGATCTCTATTTATACTTGTCCTATCCTGCCCAATAAACCAGTGGGGCCGACTTGTCTAACTTAGCCTAATAACCCATGGTTATATTAATACACTCCGTCCCCACACTTGGTGGTCTAATAACCCATTTACCCACATGACTCATACAAGGCCGACCCCATTTAGGTGGTCTAATAACCCATCGACAACTTACAACACTTGCGACACTTGTCAATACAAATGACGACACTTCCGTATAGAGGAATAATAACATCTCTATAGGAGTACAATATACATAGATGAAATACATAGGTGAAATACATTCTGAAGTTACATATACATCAACATTGTGAGAATTTTGATTTACAACAAGATCTAGGAGCCTTAGAGAATCTCACAAATCGAATTACTTGCAAAAACCAACAAAATAGCTTGAAAGAAGACAAATTTACACACACAATGTGAACAGAAACTTGATATTATATGACTGTCTAACATGTGAATATGTTAATAATAGTCTTATATTAAATTTGGAGAAATTCGTGAGGCTTAGGAAGCCCAAAATGAGTGTACATGAGTAATTGGCCAAATTGGCCTCGATCCCCCCTAGGTGGGTCCAACTTGCTCCTACTCATCCCAAATGGTCACTAATGGAGCTGTGGACATGGATGAGGCATTATGGGACAATAATGAGTCATAGGAAAGTGTGGGTGAGAAAAATAAGTTGAGTGGGAGGTTCTATGAGGCATTAAATGCATAAAATCTTGCCAAAATTGGGCCAAATCCACCCTAGCACTCCTAGTCAACCAAAATTCCCTAATTCAAGGAAGGGAACCACTCTAGAATTAAATGAGGGTGAAATTGTGGACACATGTGGATTTTGACTAATCTGGAGCACTCAAACAGGTGTGAACACTTCCAATTAAGTGGATATTTTTCCCAATTAAGCAACCTTAGTCCAAACATAGTGTAGTAATGCATAAATGACAATAAAATTGACTAGGGACTTAGAATAAGGTACTAAGTGGTGTATTACTATTCTAACAGCCCCCATTAACCAAAAATTAGTACATGTCATAGAATTAAAGTGGGAGGCCTTGGCAACAAAGGCTCAAGTCACCTCATACAAAACATAAATTTTATTTGTCCATGTAAATTGAGGACAAGAAGGAAAACCTCATGGGATAAAACCTTCCCTCTAAAATGGAAATGGGCCTGAAACTACAATAAAATAGCATCAATCACCATCCATCACTCACTCCAATCAAATATCTCAAGTGAATGAAGGTCTTCTCAGTGAAACACTTGGTGAAAATATCAACAGTTTGCTCGGTGGATGGGCAATACTGCAAGGAAATCACTCTGTCATGCACTAAGCCGCGGATGTAGTGCATATGGATTTCAATATGCTTTTTTCTATACCTATGAACTGGCTCAGTAGATATCTTGATGGCACTTTTATTGTCCACCCAAATGTTAGTTGGAGAATCAACTGCAACACCAAATTCCCGAAGAATTCCTTGCAACCAAACACATTGTGTGGTTGCATTCACTGCTGCCCTGTTGTTAAATTTTCTGAATTTACTTCAATCTAATCTAGGATCTTAACTGAGAGAACAACATGTACAGCATATCTACAACATATCAATCATGGAGACAATAATGCAAGCACACAAGAGACACAAAGATTTACTTGGGTAAAACCATAAAGGTGAAAAACCCCAATAACTCCCTCAGAGATAGATAGAGCAATGATACAACCAACCATGAGAGATAGACATAACCTAGCAGCAGATCCTCCTCCTCCATAAGTGCGCCACTCCTCCTTGAGTGCATAAGTGAGAAGTGAGTGAGCAAATAGAGTGCCTCCCGCACTCTATTTATACTTGACTTGACTAGCCTTTTTTACCTAACTCATGTAGGCTCGAACTTAACCACATAACATAATGTTGACTGGGCCAACCCCCAATAGGGTGGTCTAATAACCCTTTGACCCACATGGCCGACCCCCAATAGGGTGGTCTAATAAACCTTTGACCCACATGACTTATACAGGGCCGACCCCAAACAAGGTGGTCTAATAACCCATCAAGTATAAGTTACGACACTTACAATATAAATAACGAAACTTCCTTGTAGAGGAATAATACCATCTCTATAGGAATACAATATACATATATGTGAAATACATTCCGAAGTTACATATACATCAACACTCCCTCTTAACTAGGAAGGTATTTATCAGCACAGTTCTTCTAGCACAAGTCATCTTCTCTAGATCATTGTCATTGATGCATCATCATCATCATCATCATTGCTGCTGCTATCTCAATCAATCTCTGAATCTAATCGTCATAGGAAGTTCTACAGAGCCAGTCCTTTTTCATATTGAATGTAGGCCCACCACCTGCAGGTCTTCATCATCACTGGCCATACTGTGGAATCCTCAGGACTTATTACGTGCGTCACAAAACCTGGCTACAACATCCCAGGCTATTACGAGCACATAGCTCTACCTGTAGGATCTCCCAGGAGCACATTACATGTGACCCATCACAAAACCTGGCTGAAGCATCCCAGGCTGTTACGAGCACACGGCTCTACCTGTCGGATCTCCCAGGAGCACATTACATGTGATCTCACCACAAAACCTGGCTGAAGCATCTGAGGCCTTTTTCATCCTGTCCAGATCTCCCAGGAGCAAATTACATGTGGTCATGGCAAAACCTGGCTGAATCATCTGAGGCCTTTTTGATCCTGTCCAGATCTCCCAGGAGCAAATTACATGCCATAGGACAAAACCTCGCAAGAGAATCTGCCAGATATCCCAGGGCACCGAATTACATGCCATAGGCAAAACCTCGAAAGACTATCTACAGATCTCCCAAGGCACAAATTACATGTCCTCCCAAGCAAAACCTCGCAAGAGCATTTGCCAGATGTCCCAGGGCACTGAATTACATGCCATAGGAAAAACCTCAAAAGACCATCTGCAAATCTCCCAGGGCACAAATTACATGCTTTCCTGCACAACCTGATTCACGACCACAAAGTATCATCTGATACTCATCATCATCACTGCAAAATCCTGCTGCATGTCATCTGGAGAAGCTCGTCATCCACGATCATCCTGATCATACAATGCATCCATCTGATGCACACATAGATACATGATCCACACAATGTATCCATCAACCATACATGATCTACCTAATCATACAAAGATACATGATCCACACAATGTACCCATCAACATCCATGATCCACCTGATCATACAAAGATACATGATCCACACAATGTATCCATCAGCATCCAACATGATGCGTTCATACAAAATACATACACATGATCCAACCGATCATATCCAGCATCCAACATGATGCGTACATACATATAAATGATCCAACTGATCATATCCAACATCCAACATGATGCATTCATACAAAATACATACACATGATCCAATCGATCATATCCAGCATCCAACATGATGCATACATACATATATATAATGATCCAACTGATCATATCTAAGCAGAAACCAGAACATCATCCTGATGCTCATCATCCAACGCTTACATCCACAGCCATGTGAAGGATCCTCCTTCCAACATGCTTAGAATGGCTTCAGCAAATGTGTCTATCACTTCTTCCTTGAAGTGTCCTCGATCTGAAGAATGCCAAGCCTCTCTCTGAAGTACTCGAACTTCACCCTGGCTAGTGGCTTCGTCAGCACATCTGCAATCTGCTCGTCCATCGCAACATACAGGAGCTTCACAGCTCCTCTCTGCACCATATCCCTGATATAGTGATATTTGATCTCTATGTGTTTCAACCTGTCATGAAACACTGGGTTCTCGGACAGCTTCACACAACTCTGGTTATCACAGAAGATACCAGTAGCCTCCAACGGGAGATCAAATAACTCAGACAGTAGCTTCCATAGCCATACTGCCTCACAACTAGCTGAACAGGCTGCAACATACTCTGCCTCAGCTGTACTCAGTGCTACGCAGGACTGCTTCCTGCTAAACCAAGAGATCACACCTGATCCCATACTGAAGCAACACCCAGATGTGCTCTTCCTATCTGCAGCACTGCCAGCCCAACCTGAATCAACATAACCCTGCAGGTTAAACTTTTGATTCACCTCATACCTGAGCCTATAATCCACTGTACCCTTCAGGTACCTCAGAACATGCTTTACAGCAACCAGGTGAACACTCCTCGGATCCGTCAGGAACTGGCTCAATGTGTTCACAGCAAAGAAAATATCTGGTCTTGTGATCGTCAGGTACATCAAGGACCCAATCATCTGACGATACATAGAGACATCAACTGGCTCAGATGAAGCATCACATAGAAGCTTCATATTCGATGCCATAGGTGTGGCCATGGCCTTGCAATCCATCATCCCGAACCTCTTCAGGATCTCTACTGCATACTTCCCTTGTCCAAGGAAGACTCCATCTGCACTCTGCCACACCTCCATGCCAAAAAATAGTGCATCATCCCCAAGTTCTTCAACTCGAACTCAGTAGCAAGCTTCCGCTGCGTGTCGGAAATCAATCTATCATCTCTTGTTACAAACAGGTCATCCACATACAACTATTCAAGAAAGCTGTCTTGAAATCCATCTAATCACTTTCATATTTCTCTATGCTGCCATCTGCAACATGCTTGATCTTGATAGATCCATATGGAAGTCATAACAAACTTCCCTTCAGGTCTTGGGACTACATCCCAAACATCATTCTTCATGATCGACGGATCATGGCATTCCATTTCTTCATCCCAGATCCTGGGAACTTCAATATTTTCAATAGATATCTTTGTTGCTGGAACAAATGTTGTAGTCCTTTTGTAGGTGAAGATATACGGTCTTTCCTACAAAACAAGTTAAATTGCATGATTAGAAACATCTCATAGTTTTCAGAACAAATTCTTACACATAAAGAAATATGTCATATAGTCATGCAATTATTTTAGCCAATGCTTCAATACAACATTTATCCATATCCCATAACTTTCTAGATGCCTTCCAATCTCTACCAGAACATTGTTAAGAGTGTGCACAACTCCCAACATGTCAGCAAAGAGGTTTCATTCTAGATAAGTAGCAATGGAATGTTGTACAGTGCCATAGACCACTTACCCATGTATATTAGTAGTATACTGTTCATCAATGCAACTATTCTAATATGCACAATACATCTCCTAAGTCTAGGAACATGAGCATATACATCATTGAACAATTTTATTTAAACAAACAAATATGCAAGAAATTAAAATACTTATCTTTGCTTGTTCGTTGGGTGGACTCCCTCTGAGTCTCTGCTTCCTTACAGGAGTTGCTGGAGTCCTAATCTGAAGTAGCTTCTTCTGCACCTTTCTATTGTGGAAAGATGGTCAACTCCCTCTGAATATCTGCATCCTTGCAGAAACTACTGAAGTGTGTTCCTTTGCTTTCTTGCAGGAACAACTGGAGTGTGCTCCCTCTTGATCTTTGCTTCCCGGATTACCTGTCCTTGAACTTACATTCATCCTTGGTCCCTATGCATGCTTATTAGTATCATGATTGTGTTATCCTTGTGAACTCATATAAAATCATACATTCATTAGTATACTATTAAAACACAATAATCTTAAGCATGTATAGTCATGATCATTTCAAACAGAAAATAATAAGCATTAGCATTCAAGGTTTATGTAGAATTCTTATGGTTAGTCAAATCATAAGAAACATAACATGTCTAAACCTATAATTACTCAAACCTATGACTCTTTAGTTGAATCATCAATCAAGATAAGAGATATAATATGCATAAAACCTGTGATTATTCGAACCTATACCTTCATGATTCTTCTGGTTAGTCATATCATCAATTATGGTAAGAAACATAATATGCATACAACCATGATTATTCAAACCTATGACTTCATGAATAATCATTATCAACAATAGTATAAGATCCTAACCCAAGGTAGGATTCTATCTTGATATAGGAAAAACATACCTGGATTAGCTTTCTAGTTAGTTATGTCAAACATACTCACATGATGTCTTCTTGTTCTTCTTCAATGACTTGTGCTAGTAACCTATATATCTCATAGGCTAGCCATTATAAAACCAAGTTATACATACCTCGTAAATGGATCTTCTATGAGATCCATGACAATGGATGAGTCTTTATCCTCATGTCATCATGATCATATGTCTTGAACTGGAACATGATTTGTCTTTCTTGGTGTACCTTTCATGTTAGTAGACAACATAAACCTCATACAACACCATAATGCATTAGTACAATTATAAGTGTCAACACCCTAACCAATGAATATCTTCTATCATGCATTCATAATTTTGTTAAGGTGATACGACAAATCTAAAATCAAGATTGTACTAACCGTAATAACATGAAGATAAACATACCATAAACTTAATGAAGAACAAATCTCAAAACATACCTCGATGAGTCATACCTGTCGAGATCGCTTGTAATCTCCTTATGTAAAGCCTTAGCCTTATCTCCCTCTGAAACAGGAACTCCTTCACTTATGCAGGCGACCAATCCATCTTCTTCTAGGATTAACCCTATCCACTTGATTTGCAAGAACTGGACCTAGAGCTAGATATGGGTTTGTCAGAGAAACCCCAAAAATTCAAACTTTGAATTTCAAACTTCCGAAAGGATAGAAATATGCGCCTTGATGAGCTGATCAAGCTGGTATATTCAGAATTTGAAAACTGCAAAGTTTCACTCCTCAATTTTGCCTTTGAAACTTCCGGATTCACTGGACGTGACCCTGAACTAGGGTTTGATGAAGCCCACTCTTCTACCCAATCAAAAGGTTTGATCCAAAGCTCTAAGCTTCTATTTTTCTGAGGAGCTTCCAGCCGTGGTCACAGATTTCAAAAATTCCCATTTTTATAGAAGCCCTAATTTTTCACTTTTCTGATCAAAGTCCCGAACTAGGGTCTGATCAAACCCGGCCTTCTGCCCAACCAAAAATTCTGATCTTGGTCTCTAAATTTCTATTTTGATGAGTAGAATTCATCCGTGGTCTCCGATTACAAAAATTCCAACTTTCTCCAAAGCCCTAAATTCCGGAAGCCATGAATGAAGGTACTCAAAAATAATTCTGTTTTGACAGAAATATGTACCTGATTGTTTCTGGTGTACCTCCAAACTTTTCGATCCACAGGGTCTGAAAACGTTTTTTGAGATAGCCTGACCTGTTATCTTTCCATCCTGACAGGTCTGACCTCAATTGGATTCTCTGAGAGAGAGTTATGTCAAATGTCGGAACGTGACCTGTTTTGGGATAAAACAGGAGAGCAAACTTGTACGGCTTGCCACGTGTCACTATTTGACCTTCGGCCTCTGAAAAGTTTTCCTGAGATATCTAGGCCTTTTATCTTTCCATCCTAATAGGTCTGACCTCAATTGGACTCTCTGAGAAAGATTTATGCCAAGTGTCGCAACATGACCTGTTTATGGGATAATACAGGAGAGCGAACTTGTACAGCATGCCACATGTCACTGGTTCAACTTCGGCCTCTGAAAAAGTTTCCTGAGATATTACAGTCTATATACTACCTGTAACGTTTTACGAAATTTCATTTGGAGCTTCCTAGCCCAGGTTATGACCTTTTTCCCAAGGTCACCTGATTTTGACTCAGATCTGGAAGAGGCAGAAACCCTATATTGTACAGATCATAAATCACAAAGTACAACGAATTAGAGGTTTTCCTTTGGACACAAAGTACATGGGGATCTTATCTTCGGCCTGTAACAATGTCAAATCCGAAAAATTCGCCAAAACGGATTTATAGCGAAAGTTCTACGATGACTGGTTTTTGCTATATCAAGCCCTAACATCGTAAGTGCAACAAGTGTCATACATGCCATATCATGCCTTCTTTCAGGATAGCTCTGATACCATGTTAAATTTTCTGAATTTACTTCAATCTAATATAGGATCTTAACTGAGAGAACAACATGTACAGCATATCTACAACATATCAATCATGGAGACAATAATGCAAGCACACAAGAGACACAAAGATTTACTTGGGGAAAACCATAAAGGTGAAAAACCCCAATAACTCCCTCAGAGATAGATAGAGCAATGATACAACCGACCATGAGAGATAGACATAACCTAGCAGCAGATCCTCCTCCTCCATAAGTGTGCCACTCCTCCTTGAGTGCATAAGTGAGAAGTGAGTGAGCAAATAGAGTGCCTCCCGCACTCTATTTATACTTGACTTGACTTGCCTTTTTACCTAACTCATGTAGGCTCGAACTTAACCACATAACATAATGCTGACTGGGCCGACCCCCAATAGGGTGGTCTAATAACCCTTTGACCCACATGGCCGACCCCCAATAGGGTGGTCTAATAACCCTTTGACCCACATGACTTATACAGGGCCGACCCCAAACAAGGTGGTCTAATAACCCATCAAGTATAAGTTACGACACTTACAATATAAATAACGACACTTCCTTGTAGAGGAATAATACCATCTCTATAGGAATACAATATACATATATGTGAAATACATTCCGAAGTTACATATACATCAACACCTGTACTCGGCCTTTGTTGATGAAAGGGAAACAGTATGTTGCTTCTTACTTGAACAGAAAATAGAACCTTCAACAAACATGAAAACAAAACCTGAAGTGGACTTTCTATCAATGGGATCTCCAGCCCAATCTGGATCAGAAAATCCAACTAGTTGTAGTGAAGAACTAGCTGCATAGTGTACCCCAAAATTCTTTGTTCCTTGGACATACTGGAGGATATTTTTGGATTCCTTCGAATGGAGCTCATGTGGCTTCTTCATATATCTTTCTACAACATTTAAATCATAATACAAATCAGGTCTTGTATGTGTAAGGTACAACAAACTACCAACTAGATACCTGTAGAGTGTGCAATCTACCAAAGGAGAACCACCAAATTCACCTAGTTTTATGCCTGAAAGGAATGGGAACTTGGATTCCTTACAATCAGCCATTTTAAAATTGAATAACAGGTCTAAATCATACTTTGGTTGACTCAACATGATTCCTCTCTCAGATTGCTCAATTTCCAAACCCAAAAATTGCCTTAGCAATCCTAGATTGCTCATGGCAAATTCCCTATGTAGAGATGCCTTAATTGAGCCAATTTGTTTGTTGTAGCTCCCTGTAATTAAAATATCATCAACATACAGTGCAATGACCTGAAAAATATCATCACATTTCTGCAAATACACATTTGGATCATATTTGCATCGAATGAAACCAATTGAGTGCAAACAAACATCCATTTTAGCATACCAAGCCCTAGGGGCTTGCTTGAATCCATAGAGTGATTTATTCAACCTGAAAACATGTGAAGGATCCTCTTGGAAACCTTCAGGTTGCTGCATGTATATCTCTTCCTATAGCTCACCATGTAGGAATGCACTTTTAACATCCATATGGTTCACTTTCCAACCTTTACTAGCTGCAATGGCTAGAGCTAGTCTAATTGAATCCATCTTTGCAACCGGTGCAAAGGTCTCGGTATAATCCACACCTTGGATTTGAGAGTATCCCTTAGCCACTAACCTGGCCTTATAATTCATATCAGAACCATCAGCAGCAATTTTGGTTCAAAAAATCCACTTACATTGCACAAGCTTCCTCTTGGGAAGAAGGGGGACCAAATCCCATGTTTCATTCTCTTGGAGAAAATGGAATTCTTCTTCCATTGTTGATCTCCACCTTGGATCATGATAAGCTTCCTGATATGATTTTGGATCTGATCCAATCATCATATAACAGTGATCAGCAAGATCACTTTCACTTGCAAAGGAAGCATTGTTTGTTTGAGATCTAGTCTTCCTAGGCTCTTGGGGATTTCCTGCCAATTCACCTGCAGCTTGTATGATTTTTTCATCCCAATTGGGCCTTGATGGTGACTCATATACAGAAATGTCATATTTAGTGATGCCATTATCATAATTATCAGAAAATACAGAGCTTGAATCGTTACTTACTTCATCAAGGTATTGAGGAGAAGAGCATTCCCCCGGTGCAAGCTCAAAATCTGGTATAGGTTCCTCTTCGAATTGCACACTTCTCTCAATGAAAGTTTTGAGCATGGATGTGTCAAAGAGATTATATCCCTTTGTGTCTTCAACATAACCAAACACGATACATTCCCTACTCTGTTTCTTCAAATCCTTCCTCTTTTCTAATGGAATTCGAGCCCATGCTCTAGATCAAAAATCTTGAAATTTGAGACATTTGGTTTTTGGCCAAACCATGCCTCGTAGGGGGTTTTTCCTTTGACTGATTTATGGAATTCCCTCTTCTAAATGTGTGCAACACAATTGATAGCTTCATCCCATATCTTGGGGCTTAGATCCCTTGCTTCAATCATGCATGTTGCCATCTCCTTGAGAGATCTATTTTTCCTCTCTGCCACACCATTTTGTTGTGGTGTGTAGGGGATTGAATGTTGCATTTGAATGCCACATTCCTCACAAAGATGCTGCAGATTTTTGTTTACATACACCTTCCCATTATCAGTCCTAAGGATTTTTATCTTATGGCCACTCTGATTTTCCACTAGGGCCTTCCAAATCTTCAATTGCTCAAACACTTCAGATTTTAATTTTAGGAAGTAAACCCAGCAGAATCTAGAATAGTCATCTATGAAAGTGAGTACATACCTTGATACACCATAGGATGGAGTGGTTAGAGGACCAATGAGGTCTGAATGTACCAATCCAAGTGGTTCTCCTAGCCACCCCCTTCTCATAGCTGCGTTCTGGATGCTTCCCAACTACACAGCTAATGCAAGCTCCATTCGAAGATTTGATTTCAAGAAGCCCTTCCACCATCTCATCTTTGTGTAATGCTTAGAGATACTTGTAATTCATGTGGCATAATATTTCATGCGATAGCTTGGAGGTCTCTTTGGAATGAGAGAGGAGAGATTGGCCACTGGAATTGGGAAGGAAATTGGAGAATTTATACATCCTCTCTTGGTGGTTTGCATACCCAACTGCTACAACTTGGTTTGAAGAAATTTATGAAATCTCTACCAAATCAGGAGTAAATTTTACTCTCTTCTCCTATATGGGTCATTTGATATACTAATAACAAATTTGCAGCCAACGAAGGTACATAGAGCACATCACTGAAATAACCATGCTCCAAATCAATCCTACCAATCCCTTTGGTCTGGATTTCAGATTCATATCCCATTCGAACTATTGGCCCACTATTCAAATGCATAGAGGAGAAGAGCTATCTAGATGAAACCATTTGCCTAGATGCCCCTAAATCAATAATGAAGGATGAGGAATTAGAAATGCCTTCTACCAAGGCTGAAATTTCTCCTTGTTGTCAGAATTGGAGGTGCTATCTTTCTTCCTTCCGCCATCAGGGATAGGGATGTTGTTTTTCTCCAGCAGTTGTGCCATGGTATCAATGGTTTTATTCATGCAGGAGCTCTCTGGATGCCATCCCTTGTGGAAATAGGTGCATTTGGTATTCTCTTTCCCTTTCATGTCCTTCTCCTTGGAAGGATTCGAACCCCCATCAGTGGATTTGGGTTTATCAAACTTCTTCTTCTCTGGCTGCTTCGAATTCTTTGCCTTCTGCTTTCCCTTGGAGGCACTTGAAACACCCATGGCCAAAGATTGATCTTTAGATTTGATGGTGCCCATTTTAACGAGCTTGTATTGCTCTTGAGTGAGGCATTCCATGAATTTTGCTAGTGATGGCATTTTCCAATTTCGAAGGGTCATTTTTGCATAATGGAAGGTGCTAACAAACACTGAAAATTCTGGACCTAGCTTCAAAAGGATTGATAGTATCAATTGTTCTTCTTTCTTAACAATTCCACATTGTTGTAGCTGAAGCACTAGATACTTGAACTTAGTGAAGAACTCCTAGATAGTTTCAAAATGTGTTGGGCTCAAGCTGATGTGCTTGTCTTCAAGCTGATGGCCTCTCAATTCATCAGTTTTCCCAAATAGTGATTCTAGCTTAACCTAGACTTCATTTGGGGTTGTCAAACTGTCTGTATGAAACAAGAGCTCCCTCGAAATACTCAGGCATAGCATTCCATATGCTTCATCAAGTCGATTGTAGTATGTGGCTTTCTCCATAGTAGAGTTTGGTTCCACTTATGTGCCCATGGTAACTCTATAGAGAACCTTAGATCTTAGTTGAATGACCATTTCAACCTTCCAGTCGAAGAAATTGAAAGGAGTGAGCAATAGGTGGGTTTCTTCGATTTCTGCTTGCGTTAATGGTGAGAAAACTATTGAAAGTCCTGCAAAAAACACTCAATTTTATCTGGAAATTATCTCAATAATGCAACTCAAACACTCAAGATTGATCTGCAACTCACTAAACTCCACTAGGCTCTGATACCATGTGATAATTTTGATCTACAACAAGATCTAGGAGCCTTAGAGAACCTCACAAATCGAATTACTTGCAAAAACCAGCAAAATAGCTTGAAAGAAGACAAATTTACACACCCAATGTGAACAGAAACTTGATATTATCTGACTATCTAACATGTGAATATGTTAAGAATAGGTTATTATTACATTTGGAGAAATTCGCGAGGGTTAGGAAGCCCAAAATGAGTGTACATGAGTAATTGGCCAAATTGGCCTCAATCCCGCCTAGGTGGGTCCAACTTGCTCCAACTCAACCCAAATGGTCACGAATGGAGGTGTGGACATGTATGAGGCATGATGGGACAATAATGAGTCATAGGAAAGCGTGGGTGAGTGTTGAGGCCTCGGATGTGTAGGTTGCTGGAATGGGTTCCAAGGCTCACAATAAAGGGGGAAAACCCAGGCTGAAAGGTTTCAAAAGGTCCTACGCAAGGACAATTCTATCCCCAGCCTGTTTGGAATAGTAATCTCCCATGGATACAAAGGCCTCCGATGGAACTTATGGTTTTGATCCTAAATGGATCTGTCTTCCTGTGAAGGAAAACAAAGTGTGAAGTCTAAAGAACCTACCTAGAAAGAAAACCTAATCTAAGTTAATCCTATTCTAAGAAGGTATCTTGTTTATATGCAGATTAACTTGTTGTGAAAATAGATACGCATGCTCACCAACTTAACAGAAATTTAAAGGCGATTAGTTACTTATCTACTCAAGTTACAAGCAGCTAATTAAAATTAGCTGATGGCAAATTAAGGGTTTAGGTACATTCAAGATTAACCTGTGACTGATATTTCAATTGAAAATTTAACATAAATTATGAGTTTCTATGAACCATTTGCAGAAATAGATAAACATTTTAATTGAATAAATTCTCTTAAAACAGTTAAAGATACACAGATCTTAAGCAAAGAAAAATCAAAACTATAGATCAATGTATTTTATAAATTGCAAAGAGTAAACAGTATTGATAAGCAACCTGAAGTGAAAATCAACATTTATCAAAGAAATTTGATTAATAGACAAAAGAAGATCCAAGAGAATAACATTACTGTATTACTAAAAGTTTGCAAGAAATTACAAGCTCTGCATTAACCAGAGTATCTCCAGTCTCTTTTGCTGATTTTCTCCTCCAAATTCCATCATCCCTAGCCTATGAGAGATCTACCCTTAAGTAATAATTACAAAATGATACAAAAGAGTAAATTCCCATAAAACAGGGATTACAAAATTCGAAGTAGACTAATGGCCAAGAAAATCTTACCACTTGGCCTAAATTTCTAACAATTTATCTATATTTGGATAATTCTCTAACTCAAGCCCTAGCTAAGCATCACACGTAAAACTTTCAATCTTGTTTTTAGCCAACTTATGCCAAATACAGATAAAAATGTGGATCTTTCCCTCCATGGCAATAGGTTTCCTGATTAATTGATCCACGTCTTCAACTTTGATATGCTTGAGGCATTGAATCTTCTCTTTGGCCTCCTTACATTGGCATTCAACTTGTTCAATCACCAATTTAGGTGGAAAAGTGCTTTCAATAAGATCCATGGTAGGAAACTGCAATGTTTCCTTGATGTTGTCAACAGCATACCACCTCCTTCCACAAATAGCCTATGCTTTCTGAATAGTATCTTCAACCATATCATTGAGATCATTCCAAGTATGCAACATAGTCCTGATTTTCTTGAGCTAAAAACTACTAAGGACGGGAATATCCTCTGGTCTGTCCTTTATATACCTCTTCCATTCTACAATATCATCATTGGCCTTAGAGGCTTGTTGTCTTTTATCCATCTATACATCAAGCATAACAAACATCTTGCCAAAAGCAATGTGAATCTCCCTAATATCATCGAGAGTGCTAAACAATTCAGTCAGTAGTTTATAGTGTTCCTCATTAACCTGAATGGCCAAGTGTTTAAACTACTTCTGGGAAGTCCTAGAGAAGGTAGAGGAGGCTGCACTTGCCTCACATTGTTTTTCAAGCATAGCTATCCTTTGTACATTGGTAGCATTCACAACTTGTGCATAATTTAATTGAGCCTAGAGAGAGGTATTCTTCAGCTTCAAATCTTCAAACCTATATTCAAATACCTTCCTAAGATCACTAACATAAGCTTCATGTTCCTAATTGGTTTTGGCCAATTTCTCTTCAAGCTTCTTCAATTCTTTATTCTTCAAATAAATCTCCCTATTCTGTGTTGTCACTGAATCAAATTTTGCACCTGCAAATGCACCCATGGCTGCAGTAGCCTCCAATGCTTCATATTGGATATTGTGAGATTGCTTAGCCCAAATTATTTGATTAGGAGTGGGTGCCTCCAATCCACCTTGATCCCTGCTTCTATTCTTAACTTTTCTTATCACTTCCTTAGATGCTTTGCTGTAGAAATAATCCCCTAGAGGGACTACCATATCTTTTTCAAACTCAGATACCAATTTAGTGAATGATGTAGTCACATTTACTGTTGAGGCCAATGGGGATGTCTGAGTAATAGTAGAACTAGGTATAGACATAGTGGCTTGGGAATTAGTTGGGGAGGAAGGGATATTTTGGATGGCTGGTGGTACAGAGGTTTGGGAAGGAATTGAAGTGAAAGCTTCAAAAAGTGGAATATGGATTTCATTAGCTGATGATGAAGAAGGAGGAACTGGGGTTTGCTCATCAATAGTTGGTGGTGATAAAATGGATGGGGATGATTGTAGAGGAACAGTCGAAGACTGGATCTCTGCAAAATTAGATGGAAAAATGGGAAGTGGAACTAAGCTAATTGGAAATAGGGCAGTGATGGAAGTCAATGTATAAAACAACTGGGGTATTGTAGGTGGTATTGTTTCCCCAGATGATAAGGTTGAGAGAATTTGAATAGATGAAAGAAGAAGTGCTGAGATTGTGGTATCAGCATGAGAAGTGGTTTCAAGGATCTGTTGGTCTGGAACTGAGTCATCCATTTCAATAGCATTCAATAAATCTATAATTGCTTGAGAATTCTTAGTTACTTCTTGAATCACAGGAATAGAAGTGTGTACCTCATCTTCAACATCACTGTCAATAATATTCAAGGTAGGGATTTGAGATGCAGAAGTATGAGTCTTCTTCCTTTTAGCTGGCTTAGTCATAGCCAACACCTGATCATCACTAATCGGGGTAACTGCTAGAGTGACTTGAATATCAACAGTAGGCTTAGCAGCTGCAACTACTTGGGTGTCCAACACTGAAGTCATCTTTGCTAGTTCCTTCTTAAATTGTTGAGATGCTTGCATTAATTCTTTAAATTCATCAGTAGTTTTCATCTTAGGAGGATCTTCCATAAGGCATTTTCCTTTATCTCCTTCACTGCAGGTCAACATTAGTCGAAGAACTACTTTCTGAGCTTCCTGTTCCTCTCTGTCCTTTCTTGTTTTCTCAGCAATCTTGAGTTGCATGTCTCTATAACTCAAAACTCTAGTTTCGAGTTCCTGTTGATATTGCATTATTTGGTTATGCTCATCTCTACTATTATCCCTAGCCATGACTTCAGAAAAGGTGTTTACTCCCTCATAGATGGAGTCATCAGGGACTTCTTCATGAACATAACCCATCTTCATATGATTTTGCTTGAAATGAGCATCAAGAAATCCCTTAGGATCATGTCTTCTTTTGGAAGCATAGCCCAATTTCAAAGAAGCCATTTTGTCACCAAACACTATATCCCAAGTTTAAGTTGGGATAGCCAATGGCCCAAGGTTCAAGGGGAACCTAGGCCACCCCTTCCTTTTAGGACCAGTGAGCTTTTTATACACACCATCAATAACTGTTTGATAGGAAACTTCTTCAATGACCAACCTGTCTGGAACTATCCTGGGTAACAAATGGACATTACTGCTCCCCCAAACTCTGATAGATGAGAAGGACTCACCCACATACCAGTCACCAATTGTAGTAATGAAGGTTCTTGGCATCAGCTGAGAAAGCAGGAGCCTATTCTTTGAATATTTTACGATAAATACTTCCAAGGAAGTGGTCACAAATGTCATATATCAAAGGTATGTAATTTTTCTCCCATTATGCAGAATGATAAATATGGACAAGAGGGTCTGATGGAGTCCAAATCCATCCCATGTTGGGATACTAAAATTCTGTGCAAAATACATCAATTAAAAAAGATGAAAAGAAGAAATGTGGCTTCCTTAGAGCTGGTGCTTGCTGATATGTTTGAATGGTTGTCTTGAGTTCAAATGACAAGATGGACACCCAAGGGAAAGACTCACCAGTTGTTAGTACATGATGGGCTACAGGAGCCCATTCAGCTTCAAACATTGAACAATTTGGGAGACCATACAATCTGGATAGCATGGCTTCCACTAAGGAATAAGGTTCTCTAAACCAGGAAACCGGGTATAGGTTATCATCCCTAGGCACAAAACTGTTAGGTTTATTCATCCATGACTTTAGCATTTTGCTAAAATTATACCTAGTCTTAGAGGATTCTACGAATTCAGTGTTAAGGGGTTGGACGACCGGTTTAAGAGCATAGGCTCTGATGAAAACCTCTGGGAGGAAAGTAGCCAATTGTGACCCTGCGTTGTCATTGAAATACTATTCATTAGGGTCAGCGTGGTCCACAATCCATTTACCACAAAAATATAAGGAAGGATAGGGGGTCTGGAAGCAATGGCATGAAGCTGGGAATCCCTAATTCTCTCATATGCAAGTTGATCATTCTAGATGTCTGATAGGTCATCATTATCAAAAATTGAGTAGATTTTGGACCAGTCTATTTGGTAGGTTTTAGTAATCTTGTCACTGGTGTCTGAGAAGATACCAAAGTTTGGGTCTTTGGTCAGCAAATCTTTGTGAGCAGTCTTGGATCGAGTATTCCATGACATTTTGAAAGACTGAACAATTCTGATAAATAGAAAAATATAAAATCAAAACTAATTCATAAACGTAAAAACCATAAATAATAGCATGCGGAAATGATAGGAAAACCAACCTGAATTAACTTAAAACTGTGAAAATGCACTCAGCAACGTAATTTTTCGAAAATGAAAATGATAAGGAAAAATAGAAAAAACTGTGTATTTATCAATTTCCGACGAATAAAATATGGGTTGTAGGATCAAGACAAATGAACGACTGAGATCAAATCTTGCGGGATGCAGGGTCAAGTTGTGGGAGTTTATTTTGCAACTAAGTACATTCTTCCCGCAATCTGCAATCCGTAATTGCGGGTTGCGGGATCGCAATGTAGAAAACCAATGGATAAAAGAGTTTCCGCAATCCGCAATCCGCAATTGCAAGTTGCAGGTTGCGGGGATGCAAACAACTCTTTAAAAATAAAATAATCTTTATGCAATCAGCAATCCGCAATTTGCGGGTTGCAGGTTGCAGAAACACATAACGCAATTTTATTATTCAATGCACTTTTCCGCAATCCGCAATTGCGGGTTGCGGAACGAAAAGTTCAAAAACTATTTACAAAGCTTTCCCACAATCTGCAATTTGCGGGTTGCGGGTTACGGGATGCCAATATCCCAAAAAGGGAAAAACAATCTCCCGCAATCTGCAATTGCGGGATTTGTTAGGATATTTCATCATTCAGTTATGTACTTTGCATGCATGCATCTGCATGCATCCCAGTCACCAGTTTGATGCCTCTAGTACCTTGTCCCCGGTTTTCCAGCACCCGGGAGCTTCTTTCCATACAGTTTTAGCCCTCCTAGTTAGGAAGGCGCCCACTTCTCACCTACCACTTGAGAAAGGCACCCTTCTTCACCTACCACTCAGTTCACTTTAGTTAGTTAGTTGTCTTTCCTTGATTTAAGGCTAGATTGACTCCTAACTGCTTGTATCACTCTGTTGGACCCCCAGTGAGACTAGATTGCCTATTCTGACTCTAGTTAGCTCCTCATGTGCCCTCCACTGAGCCTCCTTCATTCAGTTAGTGCCTACATGTGCCAGTTACACCTACCACACTCAGTTAGACTCAATTTGACACCTGGTTGATCGTTACTTTTGCATTGATGACTCCACTGATCTGATGATGAGGACTCCTAGTTGGAGTTCCAGGAAGTATATTCGAATGACCTCCATGTTTAATTCAAATAGCTCAGTCATTGTTACTGTATTGTATTGTATTCTACCATTCTGAGTTCAATAGAGAACTGTTACAAGCCTTTTGCACAATTTACACCATATTTTCTTAGTTTCATCTATTGTAGTTGATTTACTTGTTCATTAGATCTGCTGTGCTTGATTTCACATGGTATCAGAGCCATGGCAGGGACAAGATTTCTTTCATGCAGGTGTTCTACATGAATATTGAGTGAATTGCTCACAAAATATTTCAATAGCGGCATGGAAGATCTCATGTGCATTCGCTCATGTGCATTCAAGACTGAAATTTCTCTCCAATCCACTCCAGAAGCCGTGATTTTTCCATAGAATTCCTGGATATAGATCATTGTATCTTCAATCTTGCTTGTTCTCCTATGTCGGGTGTGATGCAACTCTAAAATAGGTGGATTGTTTGACCTTATTGTTCTTGTTTTATTGTGATTTGAAGGTTTTATAACTCCTCCATTAGCATTCGCAATCATTGAGATGGATTCTTCTTCTTCAAAACTTCTCACTCCCTTCGATTATTTTGAATGGAAGAATGACATGGAGATTATGTTGCGCTCAAAAGGGTACTACAGAGTCACCATGGGCCTCGAAGTTGAGCCAAATACACTCATTGAAAAATCCAAGCACTTCAACAAATTGGATGAAGCGTATCATCTTCTTTGCCTCAATATTTCCAAGGATATTCATTTCCACCTTGGTTGATTGACTACTCCAAAAGCAGTATGGGAGCAACTTGAAAAGATCTTTGGGAAGCAAAATGAGATGCGGTCTTTTCAATTAGAAAATGAATTGATTTCCTTGAATCCTGAGAATTTTGATACCATAAATGATTTCTTCACCAAATTCAAGTACTTGGTATTGCTATTGAAGCAAAGTGGAGTTGTAAAGGAAGATAAACAATTGATTCTTTCTATTCTCTCAAAACTTGGAAAATATTATTCGGTATTTGTCTCTACATTCAATTCCGGAAAGCTCACAATTACGAATTGGAAAATGCCTACCTTAAGTGCCTTGATTGAATCCGTGACGAAGGAGCATGATAAACTCATTGAAATGGGGACCATATGCTCCAAAGAACAAGCATTATTTGTTGGAGGATCCAAAGCTACGAATGGAAAAGGGAAGCAAAAGAAACAGAAGCCAAATGTTGATCCGTCCAAGCAAAGAGAGAAGACAAGGCAAGCGGATGAGCCATCCGGTTCAAGAAACAAGAAAAAAAAGGGAAAGAGGGAAAAGAGAAATATAAATGTTATTCTTGCAGCAAGAGCTATCATCGTGAAAGCTCATGCATGAAGAAAAACATATATCAGATGGCCCTTCTTTTAAAGAAAAACAACATAACCCTTCCTGATGGTGCAAGGAAGAAGGAGAAAAATGATCATCCCAAGAGAGGTCATGCACTCATGGAAATAGTTTCGACCCCTCCAACTCTACTCATTGATTCTGGAGCTTAGAACCACATGGATGAAAATAAATATTCTCTATCATCATTTGATCCCAACAACACCATCTCCATCCACATGGGAGATGACTCTCAGATCTCTTCAAAGGGAAAAGTTACTATTCATTTAGAGCATGGCAGTTTTCACAATGTGCTTTGTGTTCCATCCTTAGCTTCGAAAATTCTTTCCGTTTATCAGATGAAACACACTGGTTCACCAAATAAATTTTTATTCTTCCCTAACAAAGTTGAAATTTCTGATATTCAAAGTTGAAAAATTATTGTGGTCGGAAAAGCAAATCATGCTTCAAAAGCATATGAATTTTCACATTTTTTGTCGCATGACAAGGCCGCCGCTCTTCTGAATCATGGAAATGAAGTTAGTAGGATATGGAATGAGAGGTTTGGAAACCTAAATTATAAATATTTACAGCTTCTACAGAAAAATTCCATGGTTGATGGCCTTTCGATGATCAAATCCTCGAAGGTAATATGCAAAGGTTGCATCATTGGGAAGCACCCCGAGCACAAATTTGACCGAGGCAAAGCTAGCAAAGATTCTTGCATTGCGGGATGAAAATGGCTTTCTAAGAAAAATCAAAGCTTCCCACAACTTCATAAAAACAATAAAAAACTAAAATTTTTCAAAAGGGAAAAAAATCCTAATTACCTCAATCGAAATATAAAGGCATGAAATCATAATAAACATGATAGAAAACCCCATAATGACAAAGGAATTTTAAACCATTACCTTTGCATTTAAGAATATTGGGGCTCCAATGTTCTAATAGAACATGGGATCTGTCGTACCTACAATAGTGAGCAAAATATGGTGAGTGGGAGGTTCTAGGACGCATTAAATGCACAAAATATTTCCAAAATTGAGCCAAATCCACCCTAGCTCTCCTAGTCAACCACAATTCACCAATTCAAGGAAGGGGAGCACTCTAGCATTAAATGAGGGCGCACTTGTGGACACATGTGGAGTTTGACTAAGCTGGAGTGCTCAAACAGGTGTGAACACTTCCAGTTAAGTGGATATTTTTCCCAATTAAGCAACCTTAGTCCAAACATAGTGTATTAATGCATAAATGACAATAAAATTGACTAGGGCCTTAGGCTAAAGTACTAAGTGGTGGATTACTATTCTAACACCAGATTAGCTATCCACTATATATGTCTAATAGGGAATACAATTCGTGCTGCCAGTAATTTGTCAAGCTCCTTCTTGACAGAGGGTTCCAGACTGGGATGCATCTTCCTCAACTTTTGCTGATAAGGTTTTACTTCAGGATTCATTGGAATATTATGGTGCATGATACTGGTATCAAAATTTTTGAGTTCATCGTATTTCCATGTAAAGACATCTTTGAACTATTTGCATAGTTTGATAAAAGCTCTTTTTTCCTTAGCAGAGCAATAAACTCCTAGATTTATGAAACGAGGATTATGTTCGGTTCCTAAGTTGACAGGCTCATAGTTGAGGGATGAACTCTAAGTTTTATAGTTGGTCTTTTGCTTGAACTTATCTTGCAGATCGTAATATTTATCCAGGTTGATGACTGATTTAGGGATAAGATTGGAAAGATGAGTCGAATCAGTCAAAGACTTCTCATGCTCAGCTTCATCTATTGCCACATCTTGAAACGTGTCCTTGGCTGCAAGAAAGTCTAATATTTGTTGGTCATCATCAAACACTTTCCATTTAGTCACATTATCAGGAATGGAAGGCCTGTACATAAGTTCAATTTAAAAAGTGTTAGAGGAAAAAGCTTCTGGTGGGATCAACCTGGATGCAGTATTAAATAGTAAATCTGCATCAAAATTTTGTGATTTGGGGACTGACTTAATGTTAAATGTAGAAAAAGAATTAGTTAAGTCCCTTACCAATTTCTGATAGTTAATCAAATGAGGAGATAAAAAATGGATTTTATTCCTCTCCTGTTTTACTATGATCTCAGAATCTCCATAACATTCAATTACTTGGGCACCCATGTCAATTGCCTTCCTGAGTCCTTGTACCAAGGCCTCATACTCAGCTATGTTGTTGGTGCATTCAAATTCAAGTCTACAGGAAATCATAGTTTTGGTTCCTTTTGGATCAATTAAGACACAACCTGCACTAGCTCCATCTTTAGATCTAGAGCCATCAAAAAATAGAGTCCATGCATTCAAGTCTATCCTAAAATTAGTATTTACATTGTATACATTATGTACAACCTTACCTAAGAATGGAACAGAAGTAAGATCGAAAATTTGAGACTGAATCTATAAGTTCTCAGTGGGTGACAAATCCATAGATAGATCCCCAAAAAAATATCAAAAGTGTAATGTTCCACATGGGAGCTGAAATATGCAGCAAGCTCACTAGGATCATTGATACGAACCATTACACCAAAACCTCGAGATGTTAGTGAAGGCCTCCCACTAGGATCTTAACATCCCACCATGCTCCGCAGTCCAGACTCTGGGCTGGACGTGCACCCATACGGTGGTGTCCCCTTTGAGCCGTACGAGCCTCGGGCGAACACTGCAATGCCAACGTTGCCACCCGCTCTGTGACTTGAACCTGGGTGGAGGCTCTGATACCAAATGATATGAACCATTACACCAAAACCTTGAGATGTTAGTGAAGGCCGCCCACTAGGATCTTAACAATCATTCAAATCTGTAACAATTTGTTTCATATAAGGTTCCCATTATCAAACAATCTACCAAAAGTGGACTTAAGGTGTGATCTCCCTAGCTCAATGTAAGTCTAGAACAAATGGGACAGAAAATGAAACTACTCTCCTAGATCTAGTTAGAGATCGAGTAATTAAGCATCTTACCTGAGATTCATAGATCTTTCTCCCTGTTGTTGTTCCGAGTTCCGCGGTAGTCATATCTATGGATGTAAGACCTGTCAAAACACATAGGAACAATACAATCACTAAAATATGCTTAAAAAATAACTAGTCTAAGTAAACAGTTGAGGAGGTAAACTATAAATATCATCAACACAATAACATTTATGGAAAGCGTTTATATTACTGTATAAAAAGTGGGAAATATAATAGAAGAGAGGATTACAACCGATGCCCCAATGTTGCAATCTCCTCCTGACAATCCAAACCAGAGCTCCTAAAGAGAAGTAGGTGCCTCCAAGACTAGGGTGCTGAACTACTGAGCTAGTTTCACCAGCATAAGAGTACCATAGACATCCTCTCCTTGGAATAAAGAGGGCTCTCATATTTATAGGACCAATTTGATAGAGTAGGTTGAGGATCATGGGGAGAGGTATAAGGGATCCTTCCCAAAGGCTAGGGAACCAAAGGCTATATCACCTAGGAGTTAGGGATAGAGATCCACCTCATCCAACTTCTAGAATTCACTTGAAAGCTACCTTTATCCCATGAAACTGACTCTGGCCCATGCTGCATGAAGGAAGCTTGCGTTGGCGCACTTTGCTCAAATACAACCTGTGCCAACCTAATTAGGAGTGTGGATAAAAGGAATCAACTTGCTCCAAATGACTAGCTTGATCACGGGACTTCAGGGATTTAGGCACTGAGGTTACATAGGTCTCATGATGGAGGGATTTTGGGTGTAACAGAATGCCCCCAAAAGTATGAAGCTGGTAAAACTAATCAGGTAAAATGATTTGATAAGAAGGAATGGCCAGGAATTGTCGGAGAGAAGATGCTACTACAATACAACTAACTCTGAGAACACAGTCTCATATGACACACAACATGGTTGCCGACAAATACATTGCAGATCCTTGGTAGTAATGATAGATTGAACACAATCATGGCTACTAGACACAAGCATAGATCCATGATGAGATGATAACACAGCCACGAGCAATACAAAAGTGGATCTGTGTAATATGACTCAAACAATATCCATCGCAACCTGGGTAAAACATGACTTCGCAGGGTCTTCAAGCCGAACCCAAAATGATACGAATCTATCCATGTGATTACAAATGTATTGATGTTGAACATGGTAGAAACCACTTGATTACCGGTCAATGATGTATACCGTTAACAAGCACAAGGGAAATCACCATTAATGTCAATGATCCCCAAGGTATCATAGTACATATCATCAAGCACGAATGAATGAGTTGAAGTTGAACGCTTGACGAAATTTTTCAATCAAGAGTCAATGATGTAAACTCATGTCGAAAGCGAGGTAAGCTACCATTGAGGCATGCAGGCCCAAGGTACTTGATTGGTTTCTAGATTCAGTCCTCAGATGATGTGTTGAAGTCGACAATGATGAATCCATTGAAGGAGGGCCATGGTGAATCCCCCATCATTGACACGAAACTCGATAACAGATGTTTGAAGTAGATCGGATGGTACAGTAACATGCAATACTGACTTAGAGTAGACCGACATGATGGAAGGTGTACTGACTGCAAATGATGAGTAGTGAATACATCTCTTGAACATGGGCATGGAATGACTTGGCAGTATTGACATGACGAGAACAATGCCAAATACTAATGCAACTGATGGTGGAAGCATTCTTTGGATGACCCAAAGGAGTAACAAGACTCATGACGTTAACAAGATTCAAAGACAAGTACTGAATGAAAATGAAAAATGAGTGCCATGTCCAAGAGTGACTAAGTACTCGCCATAGATAAAGGTGTAACATAAAAAAAAAAATCCCCATCATGACTGATGAGTGCCTCATGTTTTTTTAACGAGCTTGATGAGGGTAACTAGATGCTTGGTATAGCTCATCTCATAGATGAGTCCAATTCCAAATATTTTTCGAACCTTGGAAAGGAGGAGTTCGTCCCATGGTGGGCCCTTCAATGTTGAGTTTTAATGAGTCCATAGAAGGTAAACTCAGTGGCATTTCATGTTTAGAGAGTCTGAAAAGAACTAAAGAAGACTCCAAAGGTCATTTTCATAAGGCTATCCTCTTTTCCCGGGAAAGGGTAAAACAACACGAGAGAGGACTCTTCCAGTCATGATTGGCTGGAGTATTCCTTTTTCGTAAGTAGTGCCCCCTAGTCCGAAAAAGGGGTAAACTATAACCAGGAAGATGACCATTGAGATACTCTAACAAGCGTGAACGTGACAAGTTCGCTTGGAAATCTTTTTGTATTTCGAGAGCCTGAAAAGATATTAAAGAAAACTCCGGGGGGGTTCCTTTTTCGTGGGAGTTTAATGAGCCTGAAAAAGTGATAAACTATAACTCGGTGACATATTCTCATCATTTAACGAGCACGAGAAAGAACAAAGAGTTAGCTCGATTTTCATTTGATAATTTACATTAATGAGCGAAATAATGACAAAAAGACGCTCGGAGAGTGTTCATACTTGATGATACTTACGAGATGACCACCATGTCGAGAAAAGGCATTAATGAGGCACCTGCAACTCAAAAACTAGGTCAAAAGTGGTTAACCGAGTCTTTAAATGCAGTAAATAACCCAAACTATAGTAAAAACCCCACTAAAGCATCAAAATATAAAAGGAATATTCCATTTTTTGTTACAAAATGGGTGAAATAGTGAAAAGAAATTACAATTGTATTTTACCAAATTTGGAGAGTGCGAAGTGTCGTTTGGAGCTGAATTTCAACTGTTGTTTCCGAAAGCTACGGTCCATCATTTCACGAGCCATCAATGACAGGAAACCCTAAACCTTCCCATTTAACTTTTGAGTGGATTAGAATTTGTTTTTTTTATGTTTTTAGGTAGATTTCAAGTGTTTCAAGTTGGTAGGTTTGCGTCCATGGCCTGGCGCAGGCAACCCATTCAGGCTCTACGCCAGCACAAAACCAGAAAGGGAGTTCTGTGCTGGTGGCGCACTGTTAGAATGGGTGATCTGCGTCGACGCAAACGGCCAAATGAAACTCAAAACCTAACAAAAATTAAAATTTTTGGATGGAAGGGAAAAGTTCTAAAGATGTTTAAATGGTTTACTTGGTAGGTTTGGAGTGACACAATGGTCCTTGAGTGGTGGGAATGCAAGCATGAGCTAGAGGATATGCAAGTGGAAAAAAATCCACAAAGAGTTGCAGCATTGCGGAACTGCAGGCTAATCAAGTACTTTCGAGTGCCAGGGATGAGATACCAAGTCCAGCTACTGACACACCTGGTCCAATGTTGGGACCCCATTCAGCAACACTTCTGGATAGGTGAGCACATTCTTACCATAGATGTCGAGGACATCTACTTTTTGACAGGGTTATCCCGATGAGGGAACCCCGTGTCTTTGATCGGGTCATGGGGTGGTGACCTTTCGTTCAAGGACATGATAGATCAGTGGTGTACTCCAGGTACATCGATACTTGGTGGGAAACTTCCCATCAAGCATGTCATGGACAGGGACTTACGAGTGATACTCTTCACCATTGTTGGAGTTGCTAGCAGCTGAGCTGCTCACTTGGCGATCAAGTCGCAAATGATGTGTGCTGAGGAGTGCATGACTCCTATTGTGTTTAACTGGTGTGAGGGGCTTCTCGTTAGCCTCAAGGATCAGTTGACCAAATGTCAGCATGGGGTGCTGAAGCAATTTGGATATGGTTCGATCATGGTATCTTTCATGTTGGAGCAGGTACCTCTCTTGCGCCTGCAACTGGATTTCAAGGATCGAGAGGTGCGCGATCCTCACATGCTCAGATGAGCAGATGCGATGGCTCTCCATGGTGGCGGGGGGGCCATTGTCAGTTTTGGTATTGGGTTCTTCTCATGGATGCAGGCACAGATCCTCATGGTAGAGGATTATCCATATGCCAGTACATACTTCTGAGGAGATCCCAACCTAGTGCTTCTAGAGGGAATGCAGTGGGGTGACATAGGTAAGAACCACTACTTGTTTTTTTATATTTTATGCATTTTATGATTTTTTTCATAGTAGGGCTGATGTTTACATTTTTCTTTGTAGATGTGGGTCCAGAGAGACCACTAGGATTCTCCCGCCATGCATGGAGAGGAGTGCTAGAGATGGAGCTCGCGGCTTGTGATGCTCTTAAGGAGAAAGAGGTGATCGGGGAGAATCTACAGGGGATGACTTCCGACATTCTACATCCTACTGTACATGACTTACCCCTCCGATATCAGGATTTGACAGCTAGGGTATCAACTCATTTTGGCACACTACTCTGAAAGGTGGCGAGGGTCGTGATCTGTTACCATGCTCAGCCTGGGGCTGAGCGGCCTAGGGCCGTGCAGCGTAGGTTTTAGGCACATGGCCCATACGTGTATACTTTGAAATCTTACGAGCTTCAAACTTTTTGTAGATATGACTCTTACTAAAAGCTAGCATGCTTCATATTTTTGTATTAACACTACCATTTTGTACTTTTGTATGAATTTATATATATACAGACATTTTCGACGACTTTATACATTATGTGTTTTACTGGATGATTAATGTGATCTTGTGTATATGTTTGCTTAGAGAATGGATGATTTACATGTTATGTATGCTTTTATTCTTTGTGAATATATCATGTGTGTGCAATGTACCAATCTAGAATGAAGTTGGCCATTGAGTTGGCAACTGCGTTCGTATCTCGTGGAATGCACCGGTATTGAATAGATTCAAACGACCTTTCTAGAAGACAGACTCATATGTAGAGACAGAGTAGAGTAGGGTCACGAATAACATAAATACGGTTAAGATTAGAAACCACTATTTATGAATCCAAATCGATAACAACGTGGTCCATACCCAAGGAAAGAGTGTCGTATAGGGTTCCAATTACAGCCTGATATTCTGTGGCATTATTGGTTGCGAAACCTAGACAACTTCCTACTGAGATGATAAGCTCGCCAGTGGGAGAGTAAAGTACCCAGGCTGCCGAAGCAAGGTTACAGGTATGCCAGCTAGCACCATCCGTGAATATGTAGCAAGTGCCATCTACACATGCAGACAGAACATGGTATAAGAAGCGAAAACAAGATGTAGACACACTAAACAAAAGCATCACACCACAAAGAAACACACACACCATGTACAGTATATACAATGTACTTGTGCATGAAAAGATCAGGAATAGTACCTCTTTAGGTAAATCCCATTGTAGGGTTCACCTAAATATATCCCATCATAGTCTTCTAGTTCATAGGATCCATTCTCCAGAACACGCTTCACTATGTAGGGTCCATGCCACATGGACTCAAACTTTCCTGCTTCCAGCTTATCGTGTCTTTGGTCGTACGTGAGGACCAAATCACCCTCGCTATAGACACGAGGTTCTACCAATTTTTCATATTGCACTTTGATGCATTTCTTATGTGCCTCGTTGGAAAGAATGGTATCGCGATGAGTCTCGTCGAGTTTTTTCAGGTAGAGGAAGCGTTCTTCCTTAGCAGTAGTGTTAGGGAGAAGTTTAACTGCGAGTTTGAGGGACAAAATCTCGCACTCTATTGGTAGGACTACCTCCAATCCATAAACTAATTGGAAGGGGGTAAATCCAGTGGTAGTCTTGACAGAAGTTAGATAAGCCCATAGTGGGAAAAAGAGCATGTTGTGCCAGTTAGACTTGTGCATACCCACCATGCGTTTGATCATGGTTTTCAAGACCTTGTTAATGGCCTCTACTTTTCCATTGGACTGCGGGTAGTAAGGTGTTGATTTTTCATAGAGAAAACTCAATCTAGTGCTCAATTCATCAACCATGTGGTTCTGAAAGTGAGAACCATGGTCGGTGACTATAGCTTGAGGAACTTCGAACTGCGCTATAACATGATTGAACATGAAGAGTGTGGTGGTTTTGTCGTCGTCCGTGTATGTAGGAATAGCCTCGACCCACTTTGTAAAGTAATCCACAACTACTATGACGTAACCATGCTCCCTAGCCGAGGTAGGATTACTGTGCATGAAGTCAATGCCCCATTTAGAGAAGGGTCCAACGGCAATAACCGGTTGTAATGGGGTTGGGTGGGTGCACTTTTTCGTTTGAAAATGATGGCATGGAGGACATCTTTTTATGGCTTTGATACAATCTTTAACGATGGATGGCCAATAATATCTCGTGCAAAGTATCTTTTGGGTTGTAGCCATCTCAGAGAGATGACCACCACAAGTCCAGCGTGATAGTCATTTAAAACGTGTTCATCCTCCTCATGAGTGAGACAACGTCGAATAATAGAATCATTACCACAACAGTACAAGGTATCACTGACGATCAGGTAATACTTTGCATGGTGGCGTATTTGACGATGTTCATCACGAGACAGTTGGGGGGTGAAACGTTGGGTCTGAAGATATAAAGTAATATCTCCATACCATGGATCAGACGTGCTGATAAGGAACAATGATTCATTTGGAAGAGAATCATTGGGTTCAAATTCTACATCAGCCATGGGAAGATCACATATAAGCTCGGAAAACACCAAACACTTTTTAGACTTAGCCTTTTCGAATAGGAGATCGAATTCCTACAGTATCACAATCTAGCGTGAATACTTGCCCCCAAGTACCTGATGTGTCAAAACGTGGTACATGGGATTTGAATCGGCGATGATGGTGGTGGTGCAGAGCAATATGTAACGTCAAAACTTTTGGATGACAATAACTGTCACAAGAGTGAGCTTCTCAACATGTGAGTAACGAGTTTCGGTGTCAATAAGACCCTTACTTAAGTAATTTATCACATGTTCCTGGGCGTTGTTGTCTTCTTGTACCAAGACCATGGCGATCGTGGTGGCAGAAGAAGCAAGATAAAGGATATAATCCTTGAAGTAATTGGGCGGTTGGAAAACAGGGGTGTGCATGATAGCATGTTTGAGACTATCGAAGGATGGTTGTGCTTGGTCGTCCCACATGAACGGGACATCCTTCTTGAGTAGTCTCATATAAACCTGCGTCTTTTGCGCGAATTACAAACAAAATGTCGTAAGTAAGTTGCCTTCCCTTGCAAACTTTGCAATTCCGTAATGTCAGTGGGAGGTGGGAGAACGACGATGGCTTCCACCTTCAAGGGATCAATGTGGATCCCATCCTTTGAGACAATAAAACCGAGGAGGTGTCTAGACTCGACGCAGAGGATACACTTGTGAGGTTTCAGGAGGATGTTATACCACCTACATCTGAGGAAAACGGATGTCAAATGATCAATGTGGTACCGACGCTGCCGTGGATGGGCAGGTAGATAATCGAGATAAGGTTCCACAAAGTCCTTCACATCATGAAAAGCGTATGACATGGCCCGCTGGAATGTGGCACCATCATTTTTAAGGACGAAAGGGAGCTTGCGATAAGCAAATGTGCCCCAATATGTTGATCATCCAGGTGGATCTCAATCTGGTTGTAACCGAAAAATCCATCCATGAAAGAGAAATGACACTTCCAGCACAATTGTCAATGATCTGATCGATAAAGGGATTCAGGTAATTGTCCTTAGGACAAGCCTTATTGAGATCCCGATAATCGACGCAGATATGAATGGTACCTTGCTTTCTACCTACAGGGACGACGTTTGAGACCCATTCTATCAACGGGACAGGATAGATAAAGCCAACTTTCAAGAGATTTTCATTTGCCGCAGTCTTTCGAGGGTGTACCGGTCGTAACTTTTTTCGGACTGGTTTAGCATGAGGATAGGTTTGAATCTTGTGCGAAACAATAAAAGGGTCTATCCCGGGCATCTCCTCATAGGTCCAATCAAACAAGTCTCTAAATTGCTTGAATAAGGCCGTGAACATTGTAATCTCTTCAGGGGAACACTTATGGCCTAAATGAATGAGTTCCACTTCACCAGGAGTAACCAATATGTCGACTAGAATGGTAGGTCCAATGTTGACTAAGTTTCCTTTAGTATATATTTAACACGTAAGTATTGGGGACTGAGGGAAAGGGTAGACATCCGATGTAAAAATGGTGGTAATGTGGTTCTCCATAGAGTCCAACGGAGGTAGAAAAGATGATCGATGGTGAAGGTCTTCCCACGGAGGGTCATCCGCACTCATGATTTCCATAATGGACTCGTTAGAATGAAAAGTACAGAGCAGAGGATCAGGTAGGGATGACGTTCGCTGTAGAGAACAGGAAGTAGAGGCCACATCCAGGTGGTCCTCTAGTCCTGACTGGATAGCCTCATAAGTGAGATCATCGGGTGAAAGAGGCATAGTGTCTCCAATCAAGTGCATAGTGGCTTCATCAGGTACAAGCCATTGATCAGTATAGTTGGGGATAGATGAAATCCTAGAGGAGATCATGTTCACCGTGGCAACATGATTAGGGGGATCTGTTGGCCCGGTTTTGCAACCAGGCTTAGTGCTATGGGCACCTGCTAACTAGTAGCAGTAGTTTCAATAGAAATAAAAACAATAAACTAAATAAACAATACTTTTTATGGATCTAAGCAAGAATCTAAGCAAATAATGTAAACATTTCAAAATCAAGAACAAGAAACATAATAAATAATTTTTTGTATTGAAAAGTGGGGGGCAAGCAAGTGCTTGCGATATTACCTTCAATGGTGAAGGTTGATGTTGATCAACTCCCAAGATGAGTAGCTCCAAACTCCAATAGGTCTCTTTCTCCAAGGTTGCTTCAATGGCTAAAAGTGCTCAGGGGAGATTTCAGCAGCATAAGGATGAGATAATGGAAGGATGTGAAATGAGGAGCCCCTACCACCTTTTTATAGGTTTTGGTGGTGAGGAATACCATTTGTGGTTTTGTGGAAACCAAATGGTATTGACCAACATGGTTTAGGTACTTTTCCCTCCTTTTTCCTTTTTTGAATAAAAATAATATTTTAATTCCCTTTTTAATATTTTTGGGAATTTGGACCCTTTTTTAGGGTTTTTTATGATTTTCTTGGAAAAATAATCTTTTTTAATGGAAAAAGGGGTGTACTGAGGTCTTTTGGTGACCTTTTGTTGGTTTCAGGGGCTCAGATGGTGGAAAAGTGGACAAATGGGTCATGTGAGTAAGGGAATGAGCTAGTGAGCACTTTTTAGGTGTTAACAGGATCTGAGGTTGGAAAGACGCCCATAAGAGATGAGTCTTTTATGAGGTCGACCACTTCCATGTTAATGGTTGTGGTCTTACCCCCCAACTCTACTGCCAAGGCTTGTAACAACACATGAGGTTGAAATCCACGTCTATCAAATGCTTTCAAGGTGGTGGGAGAACAGTTCAACTCAAGAGAGCCAATGGCTCTCCAACATGAAATCGACATGACCGAGGTAGAGGCACCTTCATCTAAGATGGTACGATGAATTGTCTTCCCAGCAATGTTTGTGGCAACTTGAAATTCCAACTGATGGGAAAGCCTCGGCTTAAAGTACTCAAGCCTAAACATGATGGTATTAGAAGAATCCGAATCAACCGCGCCGATGGAAGTGAGGAGTGTCTTGCACTGGTTAGGATAGTTCTGCAAGACCTCTAGCATCGATGTAGAACAAGGAGCTTGCACCAAGTCCTCTACAATATTGTATTTCTGAGTGTCTCGAGCATTGGTATTGAAAACAACTTTTCGAATCGTGCTCTTGGGTGGACGCAACACTAACTCTAAAGAAGGCTTCTCAATGGTGAGAGGAGCATGCGGTATGGTGACATCGGGAATAGAAGTGGAAGCTTTTTCATTATTACTTCCAACGGGTTCCTTCTGAGGGACTGATTCATGTGAATGGGAACGTGTGTTCAAGTTGACAGTGTCACTACGCATCATGAGAACATGCGCAGTGGAGGATGCTTGTGTGTGATCATTTACTGGTTTGGAGTGGGGAAGGGATCGTTGAGAACTGCGGTAGTAGAGGTTCCTTTGAGAAACTTCTGCACTTCATCTCGATGGGGAAATTCCTTCAAGAAATGGTCACCATCGCATAGTAATCAAGGATACTTCAACTTCCTCTTTTGTTTGGTGTCTTCAGGGGTGGGCTTGGTCTCCTACTGATTAGAAGGTTTCTTAGGTTTCCCTTTGTTTTTCTTCTTACCACTGGATTTCTGAGGATAATCTATTTGAATAGAATTCATTTCTTTGGTAGAGGAAGGAGTATATGATTTGGTGGTGTTGTTTCTAGCCTATGGTGGCGATGGAGAAGAACTTGGAGGGTTCGACGATCCACTAGTTTGAGTAGGAGGCTGGTTGGTAAGGGAACCAATGATGCCATTGGATTGAGGTCTCTTAGGTGGTTGTGCAGGGTCATACATAGGGCGGTGTGTGTAAGGGACAATTTTGTATAATGTCTCGGATTGAGCATAGACTAGGTCTAAGTAATGGGCACAGGAAATAGCTTGTTCCTCAGTGATGGCCCCTCCCATGGAAACGTATTGAGCTATGACAGGTAAAAGTGACTTTGTGAACCAGTCAGCTAGGAGTTGGTCCAGAATGAGAGCCTTTATAAGACGTCGTCTTCACCACCACTCGTGGATATGATCCGAGATGTGAGTCACAGTATTATGGCGAAGAGAGGTCAATAAGTCGGTACCAGTCTCATAGCGAATGGGCAACTGGAAGTGGGTCAAAAATGACATAGCAAGAGAACCGAAATCTGGAAAGGAGTTTGGTGGTAGTTCAATATACCACTTGGCAGCTGGGCCGGTGAGAGTCCGTTGAAATAACCTAAGACAGATCAAGCTGTCCATCAAGAAGTTGGATGAACACCATAAATGGTATTTCATCACATGGTTTTTTGGGTCTTCACCAGGCTTGCCATCAAATTTGAGTATATCTGATGGTAACTTAACCGGAATGGGTGGCTAGTTATGCCCGTGGAAGATGGGATCATTCGTCAGAAGAGATAGGTCAGGTAGGTCTAAAGTAGCCAAAAATGGTAGCTATTGGTTCAGTTGGGGGTACCGATAGTACTGATAGGGAATGTATGGACCGGTAGGGCCTTGAATCAACTGGTTGTATGGTGTTCCCTTTGGAAACTGGCCATAAGGGGGTATGCCGCCCGGACCAAATGTAGGTCAGCCACTAAAATAAGGTGGTCCATAGCCATAGGGTGGGGGTTCGCCACCACCGCCTGGGGGGGTGGAGGTCCACCACCACCATTGGGAGAGGGTGGAGGTATTCCACCACCGTCGGGGGGGGGGGGAGGGTGGAGGTCCCCTGCCACTACCATAATAAGGTTTTCCTCCACCGCCTCCACTAGGAGGGGGGGGTGGGACACCTCCTCCTTTGGAGGGATAGGGGCCTCCACCACCGCCGCCATAAGAAGGGTATGGTCTGTCACCACCACCTCCACCATAATAAGGGGGTCCTCCACCACGACCTCTGAAAGGGGGGGGTCCTCCACCGTAAGATGGGGGTCCGCCGCCACCGGGGGGGGTGGTCCTCTGCCTCTTCCAGAAGGGGGAGTACCTCCGCCGCTGGGAGGGGGTGGGACATTGTGACCAAAAGGGGGTGGTCCTCGCCAGAAGGTAGAGGTATACCTCCTCCAGGATAATATGGGGGGCCACCATCTCCGGTGGGAGGTGGAGGGGGACCAAGTGGCGGTGGTGGTACTTGAGGGTAGGTTGGTGGGGGTGCATGTTGTAAAACATTTTGATGCCCCCATAGAGTGTATGGATTGTTGGGATAAGGTATCCCATAGAGTGCATTTCTGGGATTGAATTGTCCCAAAAAAGGGTTAAGATAACTTGGATACGCTTGACTCCAAGGTGGTTGAATTACATTGGATGGTCCTCCAACATGGGATAGTCCCGTGGTGGATGGGCCGATGGGGAGGGAAGTTCCAATGGAAGGACGGATGGGAACTTCTCCTCCTCTGTTGTGGTTAAGGGACTGGGGTTTCCCCACATAAACAACATGTTGACCACTAAGAAATGCTTGACCTAACGTAGGTTGTTGATTACCTACTATGGTATTAACATTACCCAGAAGAACGGTAGGGGGTAAAGAGTATCCTCCCCGCGAATTTTGGGGTGGGGGAGGAGTGGGTAATGTAACCGTGGTAGTAATAGGTGTGTTGGACTATTGTCCTTCAATAGATTGAGTCATTTGAGGTATAGACCTGATCTCCTGTCTAAGGGGTGTACTCGCAGGAAGTGAGGGTTGACCAATTTCATAAGTGGTCACGTGGTGGTTGGGTGATTCTGATGAATCATAAGATAAATTACAACTCGGGAGTGGCTGATATGGAGGTAACGTCGGGTGTTCAAGCCGTCATAAAAGAATTTGTCTTCAAAACTCCTCACCCATAGCACGTAATCGAGTCATACGATCACGATAAGGTGCTATAGGTTCGTCAGGAGTAGCCCAACTGGGTGGGGATGCAATGGAAAAATGAGCCACTAGGTGGCCTAAAGATGATGTCCAAAAGGATGCAGCTAGACCAATAACTGATACAGGGTTGTCTTGGGGAGGAGTTGACCATTCCAACGATCTAGGCTCTCTCGGTAAAACGGGAGGTAAGTCTTGTGAAGTGGAAGTTCCCACCTCTTCACCCCTTGAGGGGTTGGAGGTGGGTGAATCTGGAGGGAACAGATGTGCTCCAACATTCAAGGTAGGGTTTTCTACTTCAAGTGAAACGACCGTGGCATGTGGGTCCATTCTTACCTTCCAAATTAACTCCTGTTTAAGGAGATATTCGGGTGGTAAGTTCAGAATCCTACGGGACCTTCTCCAAGGAAAGTCAGCCAAAGTGACTGAACCAAATTTTCTCTCCTAAGGGTATATAAACAAAAGAAAAAGCAGTCCAGAAAAACTACACAAACTAAGGCCGCAAGAAAACTTATTTGATAGGAGTGGATTCAAAAGTCTGGAACCTCACAGGATTGTCAAGGCTTCGCAACTCGCTATATACCGCAGGGTCCAACAGTAAAATGCAACAAGGAGGATTGGGACCGTACCCTTGCCTGAATACCCAACTACCTGGATGGAACGTGCATAGTAATATCCCCAAGTGTTGTTCTCGGTGTATTGCTCTGCCAAGATGGCTAAATGGATAGCTCAATTGGTTTCAGGAATCCTAAAAGTGTCTTCTGATATACTCAAGGTACGTGGGAGCTCAAATCTGTAGTGGTGTTTTCTAATGCACAATCGTACGGCATGAGGCCTTCCTATGTACTACCTAGTATGTGAAACACCTTTCGATATACGCCAAGTACATGAAGTGCTTTTTGATATACCCTAAGGTACGTGAAAGATCCTTCGATATACCTGGTTGGTAAGTGAAAGAGCTTCGATATACCGGTTGGTATGTAGAGGACTACAATACCCCCGGAATACAGTTCTAGAATGTAATGACAGCTACCATGTTTTACGACGTTGGAACACGTCTCTAACTTAACACACAAGTTACTAAAAATTTTACCCTAGTTCTACCATTAATTTTATCTGGACAGCTAGGTGAATACATGAGGTGAATACATAAACGTAAGCATAATGCAAGCCCTTGCTACATGAAAAAATGTACTTTTCGTTTGATGAAATCTATATATGGGAGGGAGAAAACTTTTTCCAAGTGATTTTACCAAAACAAAAAAAAATGCAACACAATCCCAAATCTACCAAATTTGACAACAAAAGTACTCTTTCCATTTTTTTCATTTTTCCAAGGAAAACACGAAAATCAACAAACATTACAACCAAATCTAAGCATTTTCTTTTTGTCTTTTTCAATTGAGTATGAAATCAAAGATGACAAAAAAGAGAGAATTTCGATCTAGAGCACACTAGCTTTTCAAGTTTCACTATGGCAACCTAAAAGCATGAAAATCAAAAGTACATATAACGTTTTAAAACATGGAATCACTTTTTGCAAAAAATTTGACTATGTTTTAGATTTTTCAAGAAAATGAATGGCTCATCATTCAAGAAAAATGCAAATGATGAATTCTTTTTCAAACTTTCCAAAAAGATCTATGATGAATTCCAATGCATGAACCGATTTCTACAACAATTTTCAAATGCACTTGAAAACGGTAAAATTGAAGCACTTTTAATTTTTCCAATGATATACCAAGACTACAACTTGATAACAACAATGCTTTTTAAGTATGAATGATTGAAAAGAAAAACTACTTGCAACACTCCAAATACTCAGAAACTCTCAAGAAAATGACAAGCACTCAAATGGATTAAAGACACACAAAAACACTCAAAATCAAGCAAACACAAGAAAAGCTAAATAACTTGTGCAAAAGATAAGTAATATGTGCAAAAAGAGGTCTGGGATTGGATCCAATACAAGGATCGGATCAGGTGAGGAGAGTAGGGAATTCAAGGTCAAGTGGATGAAGGTGGGGGACACCAAAGTGTCCACCATTACCAAAGCTCAAACTCATCCAAAATGGAACCCAAAACCAATCCAAAACAACCCAAACAAACCCAAACACTAACAATGCGACATCAAAAAGGTCCCTGACTGGAAGATATAGTGCAGAGGAGGTCTGTAAGATAAACCAAACTCAAACAATGGAGAGGGGTGACTCCAACCCTAGGCTTCATTGCTCAGCATATGATGCAGTCAAGCATAGAGCGCCTAACGCAAATGATGTGCAAGGGTTGAGCACTGGTGACGCAAGATGCAAACAGGGCTTTAGCGCCAGTGGCGCAAACCATAGAAAGGAAAAAAGTGCCTGTGAAAGGACAACATTCTGGTTACACTTCCCAGGTGTGCCGGTCGAATTCCCAAAGCAAAAATAAAAGGGATCTCTAAGGATGAGCAATGAAATGGTTTGATAATTAAACCCACAGACTCAGAGAAAGCTAACAGACCCTTCAACAAGAAGATCTGATGGTAAAAGAGGCTCAGGAGGCAAAAGAAATGGCTTGCAAAGAAATTAAATAATATGACATTCAAATTGAAAACTTAAATCAACGTACATTTTCCCGAGTATGGTCGCCAAATTTGTTATCAGACAATCTACCAAAAGCAGACTTAAGGCATGATCTCCCTAGCTCAATGTAAGTCTAGAACAAATGGGACAGAATATGAAACTACTCTCCTAGATCTAGTTAGAGATCGAGTAATTAAGCATCTTACCTCAGATTTGTAAATCTTTCTCCTCGTTGTTGTTCTGAGTTTCGTGGTCATCAGATCTATGGCTGTAAGACCTGTCAAAACACATAGGAACAATACAAGCAGTAAAATATTCCTAAACACTAACTAGTCTAAGTAAACAGTTGAGGAGGTAAACTATAAATATCATCAACACAATAACATTTATGGAAATCTTTTATATTATTGTATAAAAAGTGGGAAATACAATAGAAGAGAGGATTACAACCGATGCCCCAACGTCGTAATCTCCTTCCGACAAGGCAAACCAAAGCTTCTAGAGAGAAGTAGGTGCCTCCAAGACTAGGGTGCTGAACTACTGAGCTAATTTCACCAGCATAAGAGTACCATAGACTTCCTCCCCTTGGAATAAAGAGGGCTCTCTTGTTTATAGGACCAAGTGGATAGAGTAGGTTGAGGATCATGGGAAAATGGTTAAGTGATCATTCCCAAAGGCTAGGGAACCGAAGGCTAGCTCACCTAGGATTTAGGGATAGAGATCCACCTCATCCAACTTCTAGAATTCGCTCGAAATCTACCTTTATCCCATGAAACTGACTCTAGCGCATGCTGCATGAAGGAAACTTGCGCCGGCGCACTTTGCTCAAATACAACCTGCGTCGGCCTAATTAGGAGTGTGGATAAAGGGCATCAACTTGCTCCAAATGACTAGCTTGATCATGGGACTTGAGGGATTTAGGCACTGAGGTTACATAGGTCTCATGATGGTGAAATTTTGTGTGTAACAGTTCCTTGCTAATCTTAATTATGTTTGGCCTTCCATTGTAGGGAAGCCATAAATGAGACCAGTCAGTAGCAAAGTATCCTTTGAGATTTTTTGAACAATCTTTGCTCAACCACATTCCATACATTTTAGGGATGTTGGACACAATAATATCCACAGTCTGTTGGATTCTAAGGTCAGCAGACAGTGTTAACAAGACATTTTCCAGTTCTCCCACTACCCTAACTTTGGATCTGTCAAGTTGAACAATTTGAGTAGGGCACGGCTCCCAAGAGGCATTTAAATTTTTGTAGACAGATAAAGGCATCACATTTTATGAAGCCCCTGAATCTATCATACAATTATGGACATTTCTATTGAAAACTTCAAAAGTGACCAAGAAAGGAGGTGTTTTCTTATTACCTGGTTTCTGATTTCCAGGTTTAGAGTATGTCTCAATATTGTTGTTCTGAGCCTCCCTGGGCTTGTTAACAACCATGCTTTTGGGAAGACTGTCTCTCATCACAAGGATTTTCAGAAGTTCAAAAAGAGAAATATTGGATTTTACTCTTTTCAAGTCCTCAATCAGATTGTATTCTATTTCAGGAATTAAAGTGTCCTTAACTGTTGGTGCTTTACCTCTGTTTGGTGTGGGTGTTGAAGTGGAAGCTTCTTGTGTGGGTTGTCCTTTACTCCTTGTATTATAGAGATGTTGGAAATTAAAGACAACCTCAAGCTCGTCCTCCTCCTCAGCCATGGGAAGTTCTGAAAAGAAGCTAATTGTGTTTATCTGTTGATCTTCTACTTCATCTGGTGGTTCAGGATCTTGGTTCTCTTATGGATTTTCATCTTGCTGATCAAGAGAATTATGTGATTCTGAAACAAAAGCATTAAAGATAGAAATAATTTCTTCAGAGTTCAATCCTTCATCAGTATTAGGTGGGACTTGGTTTTGTGGGGGTTGGTAATGTCTTCTGAAAGGTTTTCTATTGAACCCCCTATTATTGTTCTGGTTTTCTGTGTTTCCCTTCTTCAGGTCTACCATTTCATTTGAGATCTTTTGGAGGAACTTATTCATGTCGTTCATCTCAAATGGGTCCTTGTTTTGCACTATGGGTTTTGGAGGATTTTCTTTCTTTCTTTTGGAGGTAGAAGTTTGTTCAGTTGGGGCATCAGGGTTATCTTTTAAACAGAATATGTATTTTTCAACCTGAATAGCCTCATCAAAGGCCTCCTGCAAGCTAGGTTTACGTGCTCTTTTTACCCTCATAGCAATAGGAACTAGTAAACATTTAACCTAATAAGCAACCAGCAGTTCTTCCGCAGAAAGAACAATGGCAGGGATTCTATTTTTCAAATATGAAAACCTCTGATTCTAATCTTTAACCCTTTCCTTGCCTCTGATTTTCATTGAGAACAAGTCTATAACCAAGTCTTTTGGAGTCTTATCATCTCCAAACTTCTCTATGAACATTTTTTCAAAGTCATCCCATGAAGAAATGGATCTGGCTTCCAAGGAAAAGTACCAAGTGGATGCTTTTCCTTAGAAGGTGTAAGGAAACAACCTATAGACTACATCTTCATGAATGACATTCCTAAGTCTGATGGCATGCATAAAAGTTTTAATGTGATCAAGGGCAGGTTATTTTTCATCGGGATCAAACTTAGGGAGCCACGTTTTAGGGTTTTTACGGAGTCTGTGTTGTTCCCCAACTATAAACAAAACATCCTGTTCCAACCAGGGTCTGTTTCCACCTTCTTCCATGGGTATGTCTTCCGAAGATGAACTAGAGTTTGACTCACTATGTGATGATTCGTAGGATGATTATGACGAGGATGTAGGAGGTGTCATTGGTTGTCCACCTATGGAAACATTTGATTGGCCTTGTTCAGTTTCCTCGAATAATGTGTCAAGGTTGAAATCGGGAAGCAGATTGTAGCGAGGTGAATTATGTTGTTCAAAACTCTGGTCACCTGAATTTTGATTATCTGGATTATTATCTTGTGGATCGGTGTTCTGGTAATGTTGAATTGCTGCTAATCCAAGATTACGCTCTTCGGTGATTCTTTGTTGTAACCTAGAAACACTATCAGAAGAACCTTTGAGTAATTGTTTGAGAGTGAGGGGACCCCTAGTGGGTGATATAAAAATGATATCATCCCTCCTAGTTTCCTGCTCTATTACAGGGGTAGCAGGAATGACGTTTGGATCTTACACCGGTTGTTCTGCAGAGGTTGATGCCTGTGTGTGACTATGGGTGACAATCGGTATTCTTTCTGGAGGAGGTTTGCTGGTGTTTTGTTTAGGCATAATTTGCTTATGTCCCTCCTTCTAGAGCCATTTTTTGAAGCCTCAGATGTGTAGGTTGATGGAATGGGTTCCAAGGATAACAACATAGGGTGAAAACCCAGACTGAAAGGCTTCAAAAGGTTCTACACAAGAACAGTTATATCCCCATCATGTTTGGTGTAGTTAACTCCCACTGATACAAAGGCCTCTGCTGGAACTTATGGGGTTTGATCCTGAAAGGATCATTCTTCCTATGAGGGAAGATTAAAGTGTATTAACTTCTAAATGGATCTAAACCTAGGACAAATCTACCTTAAAGGAAATCTAAACTAAGTCAAATCTAATCTATAGGAGTGTTTTGTTTGTGTGCAGGATAACTTGGTTTGACTTTTAATAAGTCATTTCACCAACTTAACATAAATGTTAAATTGGATATTTTCTTATTACTTCAAAATACAATCAGGAAATGAAAATTAACTGATAATAATTTAAAGGTTGAGTGCATGCAAGATTATCCTGTAGTTCTTATGCTAATTGAAAAATTAACATGAATTATTAATTTATGTGAATCATTTGCAGAAATAGATAAATATTTTAATTAAATATATTCAATTAAAACATAAAGATACATAGACGATGAATTAAGACAAATCCAAATCATAGATCAATGCATTAATGATTGATTGCAAAGGATGAACAATATTCATTCAGTAATTAAGGTGAAGAAAACAGATATCATCAAAGAAATTTGATAACAAAACAAAGAATATATCAATAGAAACTAACTTTCATTCGTAAAGTCTGCAAAAAGTTACAAGATCTCAGTGAAGCAGCATTTCTCCAGTACTTCTCTGGTGATTTTCTCCCCCTCTTCACCCCATGAGACCTCTACCCTTTAAATAATAATTATAAAATAGTTACAAAGGATAGACTTCCCATAAAACAGGGATTACAAGATCAAGTTCCACTGCTAAATCATATTCAAGAGTGATTAATACTAAACAACTCCCAAAATTCCTAGAGGAATTCATTACATAAATTCAGAGAAATATCCTATAGTGAATTGTGAAAGATAACAACAACCCACTAGCTTCCTGTGACAAATAACAAGGGAACGGAAAGATCCTTATTAGAAGATTCATGATGATCAACAATGTCCTCGAACACTGAAAAGTTGGCCACTTTTTCCTCCTTCAAAGGGATTAGTGGAGTGACAGGTACTTCATTGATTATAAAATCTTGGATAATGGTATTGTCCCGTTCAGCTGGTTTTTCAGTGGTCTTCCTTCTCTTCTTCTGAGGGAGCCGTATACACATGGATTGAATCTCAGAGTCCTCTTCTTCACTATCACTGCTTTCATCCGGAACACCTGCATCAAAAGGTGGTGACACAGGTTCTTGGTATAGAAGAGGCTGAAATTCTTTCTCTTCACAAAATCTAACTGGAGATTCGTGAATTCTCTGCATCTTGCTCACAATATGGAACAGTTAGAAGGAAAATTTCTGAAAATCAACTAACAAGACTTTTCTATTACAATATGACAACCAAGAAATTTCCCATGTTGACAACTGTATTTAAAAGAAAACAATAAAGATTCCAAAAATGCCTGAGCGTAATGAATTTCCATGATTAAAATCTTATGGTCTGGAACTTGCAATTATCCCATCGGTATTGAAATAACATGCAACATGTGTCGACAAACTTGGGTTAAGACAGGATAAGATTTGCATTAATTCACATATGATTTAATGTCAAATCCTAACCCTCTATCAGTTATGATTTAGTCGAATCAATGATTACCAGTTCATGCTTGGCCGCAGGTGAAAATCGCGGTTTAAAACAAATCTGATTGCAAATCAAAACAATGGTGAAGAAAAACGGATAACTGAAATGACTAATCGAAACAAACAATCCAATATCAACCACAGGATCAAGACAAATCAACGGTCAAGATTAAACATGTAGGATGTGGAAGATAAGTTGTGGACGTTTATTTAGCAAATATATGCATTCTTTCCACAATCCACAATTACAGGTTGCGGGTTGTGGAATCGCAACTTACACTAATGAATGTAATGACTCTTCCACAGTCCGCAATCTGCATTTGCGGATTGCGGGTTGCAGAAAAGAGAGACGCAAAATTATTATCCAAACACGGGTTGCGGAAATGCAAAACGCAAAACTATTTATAAAGTGTTCCCGCAATCCACATTGCGGGTTGCAAGTTGCAGGTGCGAACAACCGCAATTATTTAAAAAACAATTATGCATTGTGGATTGCAGGTTGCGGAATGAAAAATGTTTCAAAACCAAAACCAAGCTTTCACAATCTGCATTGCGGATTGCAGATTGCAGGTTGCGGAAAGAGTCGACTTTTGGGAAAATCAAAGTTTTCCACAACTCACAAAAAACACGCAAAACAAAGGCATTTTGAAAGGGAAAAATTGCTAACTTAATCAAATCATGACAAAACAATAAAAGCATGATGATAAAAACCCCAAAATGACCATGTAATTTAACCATTACCTTTGCATATAAAAATCTGGGGCTCTCATGTTTTGAAGAAAACATGGGATCTGTTGTACCTACAACAAGCATATTTTGAGGAGTGAAGTCATTGGTTGGATTTGTTTTCAATTGCTTGAGGACAAGAAATTTTGGGAAGGGAGGACTGTCATGTCCCCAATTTTGGCTCATTTAGTTTCCATGGGAAAAGGGGACAAAATAACCCCTAAGGAGATAAATTTATTTTTTTCTTTGCATACTTAGAATTAAAATTATCCAAAGTCTAGTATAAACAATAATTTTATTAATTTTAATTATTTTTATAAATAATAATTCCTAAATTTTGAGCAAGCATAATTGTAGGGGCGAAATTTAGCCCATAGGCTATTTTCCATGTTTTTTTCCAAAAAACGATTCATCAATTTGCATTTTTTGAAGCCCCATTTCTCCTAATTTTGATGGGCTAAACTTGTTTCACTCTAAAAATCACCAAATTATTATATAGACTATATAAAATCCTTAGAAATTGAAATAATTTTAGAAAAATATAGCCAAATATTTTATAGTTGGCATTTTAAGAATTAGTAAGATTTGTCAAGGTTTATACACTTTTAAATAAGTATGGGTCCTTAAAATTATCCCTGATTTTGAGCAAGTGGGCCAAGAAGGCACCCTCATGGGGATAAGGTTGCTAAAATGGAACTGGAGGCAAGAAAAATAATAAAAGGTGAAAAAGAGGGAAGGTGTAAGGAGTTGCCAAAAGTAGGAAAGTGGAAACATCCATAAAAGCGCCCAAGCGAGGGCACAATTTCCAAATTCAGGTCCGTTAACAATTTAGGAAATATTCCAAAGGGTGCAATTTCCAAATTAGAGGCCAGTTTACAAAGCATGAAACTATTTTACAAAGCAGGAAACATATCAAGTCAAGGGGGGGTCATAGTTTCTAAAAGGATGAAAAGTTGTAAGAGAGGAAAAGTAGGAAAGTCTATCCACTCAAGGAGGGAACATTTGGAAGGGCTCTAACAGGTCACCAAGCACATCAACTTGCTTTATAGGTCATCAGGAAGTTTATAAAAGAATCCAAGCAACTCCTCTTCAAAAATTTTGATCATTATTGAATTTGTGTGTGAGCACTTTAGCTTACCAAGGCAAGGAGATGTGCCCTAGCCAACCTAAGGGAGATGTGCCCCATAGTTCCAATTCCACTCTTCTATACATGATTCAGTGAATCAATTGATACTACATTGCATATATGATCCAACCATTTCATGTGAAGATCCATCCTTCAGATGTTGATGTAAAGATCTAGATTTCTTGAGGTGGTTCTGTAGAGTTTCACAGAGAAAGAGTAGTCAGTTGGAGAGATTTCAATATGAAACAGAAGGACAGTGCACACCTCAGAAGAATAAAGAAGCTCATATCCATCCTAAATATCCGATACAGTGGCCACACCTTCTCTTCTCATGCCTTTATGTAATATCATTCTTCTATCATTGTAATAATTCAAGTACAGATATTATCTATGATGTCTGAGGCTATGCCATTTAATGTTTAAGATTAATGAACTTAGTATTATTTTTTGTTGATTTAAATAACATATCATATCCCCATTAAATATAAAAATATGAATTAAAGAGCATCATTTGGCAGTTTGAGTCCTATCTTTTAAAGACTAGCTCAATGTACAGTTTTTATTGACTAGTTCTCTAGTTTATGCATCATATAGAGCTCAGAGTAACTAATTATCTTAATGAAGGTTATTGTTTTTTTCTAAATCCCTGTATAACCCACCCCATCCAAAAATAAGAGTTTTGTAACCCTCTCCATCTATTTGACTCCTCAGTAATCAAGACTAGATCATTGGGCACCCGAAATTGACTAGTTTTACAATTGGATCAATTAACAAGTATTAGTATTCCCAAATTCGATTTTGTCAGTTTTTTTGGGTCCCTAATAAATTGATGAAGACCATCCCACCTTCATATTGAAAATATGAGATCATCTCATTTCATTTGGAAGAGTTTGGAAAATTACTAGTTGAGCAGTCCTACATAGCAATTTTCCTCTCTTTGCTCCCAAAATCAACCAGGACCTCCCAAATTATCATAAGAAATTCTACAACACCTAATAAGTATTTTAATGTATGATATATTCAATTTGGTTACATTCAAGTGTAAGCACTGATTTTAGTTTGCATATGTCGGTGTGCCCAGGCAGCATCAAAGTAGACATCAACCTAGTTGTTGTTGAAATGTAAATGGCCCCAGTACTTTGTACACGGGAATCATTGAGTTTTCCCTAAACCTGATACATTTCTGCTGCACATCCACCCATACATTTGGAATATCTTAAACCTTACACATCCTAACCCTGGGGGGGAATCCAATTGTGTCCAAGACTAGTTTTTCTACAACTATTTTCTTAACCAATTGTGGTATAAGTTAATTCTTGTGTCAATTGATGTTTTTAATTCTAAAACAATGAGATAATATCTTTGATATAAGAATGGATATTACATATTGAAGAATTATTGTCACAATAAATATGTGTTGGTTCTTTTTCTGTGTGTTCCATATCCTTCAAAAGTCTTATCATCCAGACTGCGTGGCATGTTGTTGTAGTAGATGATACATACTTTTCTTCTCCTAAAGACATGCTAACAATGGGTTGTTTCTAATAGGCCTATGAAATAAAATTGGTACCCAAATGGAAAACATAACCAAATGTGCTTTTCCTATCATCAATATTTCCTTCATAATCATTGCTAGTGTACCTTGTAAGAATATTGTTTGGTGAATGACTGTACCAATGTCCATAACCAACTATGCCTCCAACGTATCTCAGAATTCTTTTACCAAATTTCCAGTGAGAGTCTTTTGGAGACTCCATTAATATATATATCAAACTGACATCATACATCAAACCAGTTCTAGCTGCAGTCAAATGCATTAAATTTCCTACCAATATTTTGTAAATTGTGTTAAATTTTGAGCATTAATTCACAATACTCTAGGATCTTCACTGAGAGAATAACATGTACAGTATATCAATGCATAACAATCACAATGAGCATGACAAGCATCACAAGAATCAAAAGCATGAGAGACAAGAGACACAGAGTTTCCGTGGGGAAAACCCTAAGGTGAAAAACCCCACAACTTCCTCAGAGATAGAGAGAGCAATGGCTAACCCAAAGTACAACCAAAATACACTGAGATGGTCTCCTAGTAGAAGATGATCCTCCTCCTCACTAGTGTTCCACTTTCTGAGTGAGAGAGATACACTTTTCTGAATGATCTAAATAGAGATCACCTGATCTCTATTTATACTAACCTGTTTGCCCAGTGACCTTATGGGGCCGACTTGTCTAGCTAGGTACATCCACATTATAATATATATATTTCAGGGCTGACCCCACACATGGTGGTGTAATAACCCATCGGCAAGTACACACACTTGCGACACTTGTCAATCCTCATGACGACACTTCCTTATAGAGGAATAACACATCTCTAATAAGGATACAATAAATATATATGAAATACATAGATGAAATACATTCTGAAGTTACATATATATCAACACTCCCTCTTAAATAGGAAGGTATTTCTCGACACAGATCTGCTAGACAAGTCTTCTTCTCGGGATCATCGTCATCATCATCGTCACTACTGTTGCTATCTCAATCAATCTCTGACTCTACTCATCATAAAAAGTTCTACAGAGCCAGTCCTTTTTCATACTGGATGTAGGCCCACCACCTGCAGGTCTTCGTCATCACTGGCCATACTATGGAATCCTCAGGACTTATTACATGTGTCACAAAACCTCGAAAGAGCATCCCAGGATGTTACAAGCACACGGCTCTACCTAAAGGATCTCCCAGGGCCATATTATATGTGACCTCACCACAAAACCTTGCAAGAGCATCCCAGGCTGTTACGAGCACACAGCTCTACCTATAGGATCTCCCAAGGATAGATTATGTGTGGTCACCACAAAACCTCGCAAGAGAATCCCAGGCTGTTACGAGCACACAGCTCTACCTATAGGATCTCCCAAGGACAGATTATATGTGGTCATGGAAAAACCTCGCAAGAGCATCCTAGGCTGTTACGAGCACACAGCTCTACCTATAGGATCTCCCAAGGACAAATTATATGCCATAGGACAAAACCTTGAAAGAGCATCTACCAGATATCCGAGGGCCAGATTATATGCCATAGAAAAAACCTCGAAAGATTATCTGCAGATCTCCCAGGGACAAATTATATGTCCTCCCAGAGCAAAACCTCGAAAGAGCATTTGCCAGATATCCCAGGGCCAAATTATATGCCATAGGAAAAACCTCGAAAGACTATCTGCAAATCTCCCAAGGCCAAATTATATGCTCATCTGCACAACCTGATCCACGGCCATAGAGTATCAACCTGATACTCACCATACATCATCCTAATGTGCACATGATCATCTTGATCATCATCACTGCAACATCCTGAAGCTCGTCATCCACGATCATCCTAATCATACAATGCATCTACCTGATGCATACCAAGTATCTACCTGATACATATCATCATACATGATCCACCTAATCATACAATGTATCCACCTGATACAAATACAAATACATGATACATATCACCATACATGATCCACCTGATACATATATAGATACATGGTCCAAGCATCCAACATGATGCATATACAAAATACATACAAATGATCCTGCTGATCATATCCAGCATCCAACATGATGCATACATACATATACATATAAATGATCCATCTGACCATATCCAGCATCCAACATGATGCGTACATACATATACATATAAATGATCCAACTGATCATATCCAACATCCAACATGATGCGTACATACATATACATATAAATGATCCAACTGATCATATCCAGCATCAACCAGAACATCATCCTGATGCTCATCATCCAACGCTTACATCCACAGCCATGTGAAGGTCCCTCCTTCCAACATGCTTGGAATAGCTTCAACAAATGTGTCCATCACTTCTTCCTCGAAGTGTCATCAATCCAAAGAACACCAAGCCTCTCTCTGAAGTACTCGAACTTCACCCTGGCTAAAGGCTTCATCAGCACATCTGCAATCTGCTCGTCCATCGCAACATACAGGAGCTTCACAGCTCCTCTCTGCACCATATCCCTGATATAGTGATATTTGATCTCTATGTGTTTCAACCTGTCATGAAACACTGGGTTCTCGGACAACTTCACACAACTCTGGTTATCACAGAAGATACCAATAGCATCCAACGGGAGATCAAATAACTCATACAGTAGCTTCCGTAGCCATACTGCCTCACAACTAGCTGAACAGGATGCAACATACTCTGCCTCAGCTGTACTCAGTGCTACGTAGGACTGCTTCCTGGTAAACCAAGAGATCACACCTAATCCCATACTGAAGCAGCACCCAGATGTGCTCTTCCTATCTGTAGCACTGCCAGCCCAATCTGAATCAACATAACCCTGTAGGTTAAACTTTTGATTCGCTTCATACTTGAGCCCATAATCCACTGTACCCTTCAGGTACCTCAAAACATGCTTTACAGCAACCAAATGAACACTCCTCAGATCTGTCAGGAACTGACTCAATGTGTTCACCGCAAAGCAAATATTTGGTCTTGTGTTTGTCGGGTACATCAAGGACCCAATCATCTGACGATACATAGAGACATCAACTGGCTCAGATGAAGCATCACATAGAAGCTTCAGATTCGATGCCATAGGTGTGGCCATGGCCTTGCAATCCATCATCCCGAATCTCTTCAGGATATCTACTGTGTACTTCCCTTGACCAAGGAAGATCCCACTTGCACTCTGCCACACCTCCATACCTAGGAAACAATGCATCATTCCCAAATATTTCATATCAAACTCGGAAGCAAGCTTCCTCTTAGTATCTGCAATCAATCTGTCATCTCCTGTTACAAATAAGTCATCCACATATAGGAGTAGAATCACAGGATTCCCTTCCTCAACCTTGTAGTAAAGGTTGAAATCCGCTTTACTCTTGGTAAAGCCCAAACTAGATAGAAAACTATCCATCCTACCATACCAGGTTCTAGGAGCTTGTTTCAAGCCATACAAGGCTTTCTTCAAACTGCACACATATGACTCCCTGTCATGTATTTCAAAACCGAGTGGCTGCTCCACATATACTTCCTCTTCAACTACACCATTCAAGAAAGCAGTCTTGACATCCATCTGGTGTATTTTCCATTTCATTGCTGCAGCCAGGGCAAGTACTGTTCTAATAGAAGTATACCTGGCTATAGGTGCAAAAGTTTCTTCATAATCTATTCCCTCTTTCTGAGAGAAGCCACGAGCTACGAATATTTCCTTCTATTTCTCTACACTACCATCTGCAGCATGCTTGATTTTGTAGATCCATTTGGAAGTCACAACAGATTCCTCTTTAGGTCTTGGGACAACATCCCAAACATCATTCTTCATTATTGATTGGTATTCCTCAACCATGGCATCCTTCCATTCTTTCTTTTCCGCTGCTTCTTCATAACTGGAAGGCTCTTTGTTCATAATGTCACAGAGTAAAGCAACATAGCTGGTATGTGATCTGGTTCTCTTCTTTGCTCTGTGTTCTTCTTCTAGAATGCCAAATCTTTCTGCATCTTGAATGAGCTCTCTAGCCCATGCAGGTTTCCTCTTGTGAGATTTATCCTCACAGGGCGGATCTGCAGGTTCTTGTGGATCTTCAAACTCATGAACAACTTCTAGAACTGCTTCAGTCATGGTAGTGTCTTGAAATCTAGTTTCCTTAGGTTCTTCATAAACTTCAATAGGTGCCTTCCTTGATTTGATGAATGCTGATTTTTCATCAAATGTTACATCTCTGCTGATATCAATCTTCTTGAACCCTGGAAAGTATATTCTGTAAGCCTTCGAGATTTCACTGTAACCCACAAAGATACCCTTCTTTCCTGAAGGATATAGTTTAGTCCTTTTTTCCTTTGGAACATGAGTGTATACTGGACAACCAAATATTCTGAGATGGATGACTTCAGGTTTCTTACCAGAAAAGACCTCTTCTGGTGTCTTGTTGTCCAATATCTTGTGGGGTGTTCTGTTCTGCACATATACAGCTGTTCTAGTTGCTTCTTCCCATAGATGCATAGGGATATCCTGGTCATGCAGCATTGCCCTTGCTGCTTCCATGATAGTTCTATTCTTCCTTTCTGCAACGCCATTTTGTTGAGGATTATAAGGAGCAGTCAACTCCCTCGTAATCCCTGAATCACTACAAAGCTTCTTGAAGTCACCTGAGGTGAATTCTCCATCATTGTCGGATCTGAATGTTTTGATCTTCTTGTTAGTTTGATTCTCCATCAAAGTTTTGAATTCCTTGAACTTATCAAACACCTCATCTTTGTTCTTCAAGAAGTATACCCAAGTCTTCCTGGAGAAGTCATCACTAAATGAGACATAGTAAACATACCCACTAAGAGAACTGGATGACATAGGATCACATACATCTGAGTGGATGATTTCCAGGATATCTTTTTCCTTGCTTTCACTGCTTGGGAAAGCCTTCTTAATGTTCTTACCTTTTGCACATCCTTTGCAAACACCTTCATGTTTGGTCTTGATTTCAGGAAGACCTTCTACAGCCTTGCTTGCAATTGGAAGTGCCCTATAGTGCATATGAGCAAGTCTTCTATGGCAAAGTTCACTCGGCTCCATGGATTCATGCACCATGGCATCTTCAGGTTGTCCCTTCAATTTATACAATCCTCCCTCTTGCTCTCCAATCACTACTGCATCATCTATGGTCTTTCCCTTTGGCCACATTAGGACTTGGCCATCCACAAATGCAACCCTCATACCTTTTGCATCCAATGCAGAGATGGAGAGTTAGTTCTTCTTGAGCCCAGGTACATAAAGGACTTCTTTCATCTTCAAAGATTTTCCAGAATCTAGGTTGTAGGAGGATTCACCACTTCCTTTGATTGGGTATTGATAATCATCCCCAAGTTTCACCTTATGGGGTGATTCATGTTCAGATAGATTCACAAAATATTCCTTAAACCCATTCATGTGTTTGGAAGCCCCACTATCAATTAACCAATCATTACAACCATGGGAGATAGTACCTGTGAGAGCAGAGATTAGAACATACTCTTCTTCACTTGATGAGTCATCATCACTTTCTGCCCTAGCCTTCTTCTTTGGAGGTTCATCATCCTTGGCAGCATGAGCATGGAACTTTATTTTGCTGCCCTTCTTCTTCTTGTTGAAGTTGTTGTTATTATCCCTTTTGTTCTTGGGACAATCTGAAGCAAAGTGACCTTTCTCATTGCATGTGAAGCATCTTAGATCCTTCTTATTCTTTTGATAGGATCTTTTGTAGCAAGGGTGCTCCTTCTTGGGCTTGCTTCTTTTGGTGTGAGTTGCAAGTGCTTGGTCTTCACCTTCCATATTTTCCTCACGAGCTACAAGTATAGCTTCTTCTTGAGAGCATTCCTCCCATAGTTTACTGAAGGAGATCAATTTCTTTCTTGCACATATTCCTTGAATAAAGGAGTCCCATGACCTACGTAGGCCATTAAGAGTGGTCATAACAACTTCACCATTGTCCACTACTTCATCCACAGCTTCAAGTTGCTCCTTGATCTGAGAGACCTTGGAGAAGTAAGATTGAATGGTTTCTCCATTCAACATCTTGACCCCTTTCAATTGATTCCGAAGAGTCATCTTCCGATTTATGTTCTTCCCTTCAAATAGCTTGGTCAAGGAGTCAAACATCTCCTTGGGTGTCTTTAGAGAAGACACATGGGGTATGAGATGGTCTTTGATAGAATCAACAATGATTCTCTTTGCCTTGAACAAGTTCTTCTTATGCAATACCTTGGCCTCTTCATCCTCTGGGATAGGGATGTCTTCTTTTATATATGAGTCCAACTCATTCTCTTCCAGGATTAACCCAATCCTATACTTCCAAACTTGGAAGTTATCAACCCCTTCAAGCTTATCCTCAAGCTTGGTGTGGTGAAACATCTTAAAGAGTACTTCAAATGGAAATAGAAAATATTTAGGTCTTACCACTTGAAATGCTGAAAACTGGATCTAGTCCCGGATCAGGGTTTGTCGAAAAAACCCTAAAAATTCAAAATGTGAATTTCAAATTTCTGAAAGGATAGAAAGATGCGCCTTGATGAGCTAATCATCCTGGTGCATTCAGAATTTGAGATCAGCAAAGTTTTACCCTTCAGATTTGTCTTTTTCTCCTCCCGGGTTCACTAGGGAGAGCCCTAAATTAGGGTTTGAGTTTCTCGGAGATCTACCCAGCCAAAAATCTCAATCCAAATCTCTAAACGTCAATTTTTGCAAGGAGCTTCCAGCTGTGTCTTCAGATTCTAGAAATTCCTATTTTTGTGGAAACCCTGATTTTTAGGGCCAAATCTGAAAATGCTCAGAATTGAATTCTGATTGGACAGATAGATTCTCCTTGATGAGTAGAGTCAATATGCTATACGGATTTTCCAAAAACTATGGAGAGAAACCCAATAAACAAGAAACTCAAGTTTCTGTCACTGCAAAATGTCTTCTTCTCAAGTTAGCTCTGATACCATGTTAAATTTTGAGCATTAATTCACAATACTCTAGGATCTTCACTGAGAGAATAACATGTACAGTATATCAATGCATAACAATCACAATAAGCATCACAAGCATCACAAGAATCAAAAGCATGAGAGACAAGAGACATAGAGTTTTTGTGGGGAAAACCCTAAGGTGAAAAACCCCACAACTTCCTCATAGATAGAGAGAGCAATGGCTCAACCAAAGTACAACCAAAATACACTGAGATGGTCTCCTAGTAGCAGATGATCCTCCTCCTCACTAGTGTGCCACTTTCTGAGTGAGAGAGATACACTTTTCCGAATGATCTAAATAGAGATCACCTGATCTCTATTTATACTAACCTGTTTGCCCAGTGACCTTATGGGGCCGACTTGTCTAGCTAGGTACATCCACATTATAATATATATATTTCAGGGTTGACCCCACACATGGTGGTGTAATAACCCATCGGCAAGTACACACACTTGCAACACTTGTCAATCCTCATGACGACACTTCCTTATAGAGGAATAACACATCTCTAATAAGGGTACAATAAATATATATGAAATACATAGATGAAATACATTATGAAGTTACATATATATCAACAAATTGTAGAGTTCATTGCTGGTCCATCATCATTCTTGATTAACTTGGTGTCTGTAGCAATGGGGGTTTCTGCTAGTTTTCATTTATCCATTCTAAATATATGCAGAATGTATGTAGCATACTTATGCTGACATATGAACATGCCATTTTCACTTTGTTCAACTTCCATACCAAGGAAGTATTTCATAAGGTGAGGATCAGTCATTTCAAACTCCTTTTTCATGACTGTCTTAAATTGTTCTAGCATTAGATTTATAATATAAATCATGTCATCAAAATAGAGACATACAATCAGAATGTTACCTTGCTGATCTATTTTGACAGACAGAGTGGGATCATTACTGCTCCTGTTGAACCCATTGTTGATGAGGTAGGAATAAATCCTGCTGTACCAAGATCTGGGAGCTTGTTTAAGACCATACAAGGCCTTTTTTTAGCTTGCACACTTTGTGTTCTTTTCCTTTGATAGCATATCCAAGTGGTTTGTCTACATATAATTCTTCCTCAAATTTTCCATTGAGAAAGGCATATTTCACATCCATTTGATAAATATGCCATTGATTCTGAGATGATATTGCAATTACATCTCTGATGGTACCCATACTTTCTACTAGAGAAAAGGTTTCATCATATTCCTCACCATATTGTTGAACAAATCCTTTTGCAACCAACTTGGCTTTATGCTTCTCTATCTCTGCTTTTTCATTGAGTTTGGTCTTATAGACCCATTTTACTCCAATACTATTTTTTTTCTAGTGGTAGATCAACAAGATCCCAAGTTTGATTCCTTTCTATAGAATCAATTTCTTCATTCATTTCTTGTACCCACTGTGCATCCTTTATTGCTCCATCAGAACATGTGGGCTGACAGGAAAATAAAGCATATTGTAGTTGCTCATCAATAACAGGGTTCTACTCATATAAATCCATCAATATTTTGGTTCTTTGTGGTGGACTATCTGTTGATGTTTCTTCTTGTTGTTGCTGATGTACCTCCAATCTGGGAATTCTGAGTGGTAGATATGGTGGTACTGAAATTTATTTCTATTGAATATTTGCTAAATCATTTTGAGGATTTGAGGATCACTCCAACATTTGTCTTTAAGGAACTTCACAGATCTCTTCTCACCACAATATTTTTGGTAACAAGATTATACAGCTTGTAATCCTTGTGATGTTCACTGTAACCGGCTAAGATACATTTCTTACTCCTTTTGTCCAACTTTTTTCTTAATTCATCAGGTATGTGTGCAAATTCTACACATCCAAAAACTCTGAGAAGTGAGACACTAATATTAGTGCCACTCCATGCTTCTTTAGTAATCTTGTCTTTTATACTCACAGTAGGAGATATGCTCAGTAAATAAACTGAACATGCAACAACTTCATCCCAATAATCATCTGACAACTTCTTATATGAAAACATACTTTGGGCCATGTTCATGATGGTCTGGTTCTTTCATTCAGCAACTCCATTCTGTTGTGGAGTGTATCTGGCAGTGAACTGGTGTTTGATACCATGTTGTTTACAGAAATATGTAAAATCATGCAAATCATATTCACCTCCACCATCTGACCTGAGTACTCCGATGGATTTACCTAACTGCTTTTCAGTCAATTCCTTGAATTATTTAAAATTGGAGAAGGAATCTGATTTGTGTCTGAGAAAATAGATCCAAAATATCTTGCTATAATCATAAATAAAGGTCATAAAATAAATACTACCTCCTATGGATTGGGTTTGCATGGGTCTGTGTGAACTAACTTAAGATGTTCTTTGGTTCGAGATGTGGAAGTGGGGAAATTTCCCCTTTGGTGTTTTCCTAAGATACAATCTTCACAAGAACTAGACTGTTCATTCATGACTGGTAACCCCTTGATCATTGACTGTTTTTGCATAAGACTGAGACCCTTAAAGGGTATATGACCATACCTACGTGCCACAACCAAGTTTTATCTATACTGGAAACTGTATGTGCATATGACTGTGACAGGATAGCACTTCTCATACTGAGCGAGAATATTCTATTCTTGGTCATTTCTACTTTATCTAAGAGTCTTCTACTGGGGGCTTTATCATAAACAACACAATAAGTATCAATAAATATGACATCATACTTGTTCTGAATCAGTTGACCCACACTGATCAAATTGAATTTCAGATTAGGAACATAGAATACATCATGTATAAATGTCTTTTCATTTTTTTTAGTAAAAACAAGAACAATTCCTTTTCCTTGAGCAGGAACAAGATAACAGATGAATCTATGCTAGAAAATAGTGATTTGTTACCTATCATATGATTGCTGCAGCCACTGTCCAACAACCATACATCTGAATGATATTCTTCTTCAGTCGCTTGGTATGAGAGAAACATGAATTTTGATGAGCTTTCTTCAACATTGGAGACATGGGCTCTGCCACTGTTTTGGTCTGCTTGATTCTTTTTGTAGTCTCATTCATAGTGGTCATACTTCTTGCAATAGTTGCACTGAATGTTGGACCTATTATTCCATATCTTTCCTCCCCCCTCTAGTTTCGAGAGTTGTGAGAGTGCTCACAGTAATCTGAGCTCTCATGAGTGGTTCTATCCTCTGTAGAATGAGAAATTGTTCATCTTCTTCCTCGTCCTCTACCTCCTCTGCTGCAACCTCTACTGATGGAATCCTTAGTGCTGAATGCATTTGACATAGACTCTTCTTCTTTACTAAGATGAGCTTTGTGGGATAGAAGGGACCCTGTTAACTCTTCTAGGGTAAATTTGGACAGATATTTAGATTATTCTATAGCAGTAGCCACCATATCAAACTTCTTAGTGAGACATCTGAGGATATTTTGGACAACAACCTTTTGTTCTAAGTCCTCGACATATGTTTTGAATTGAGTCACAATACCTAAAACCCGAGTCATGAATTGATCTACAGTTTCAGATTCCTTCATTTTAAGACTTTCAAAATGAAGTCGAAAGGTTTGGAGTCTTACCCTGTTGACTATATTTGTACCTTTGTATGCAGATGTAAGGATATTCCAGGGATGATATGCAGTGGTGGCTCCTGAGATCTGCGGGAAAATGGACTCCTCGATGCAGCTCTGGATTAACCATTTTTTAGTTAGATTTAGATCCCAAATTTCTTCAAGGACTTTCCTTTGAGAATTAGACATAGCATCCAGAGCAGTTGCAGCTGGTTCTTTGAAGTATTTTTCAACCATATCCCAACATTTGTTGAGTTGGACAAATGTCTGCATATTGATTGACCAAAATTCATCGTTGGTGTCAGCCAACAATGGTCCATAGATCTGCTTCATATTGGTACTGGCCATTTTGTATGACTGTCCTTTAAACATAGTGCCACAACTTGTATATCTAGCACAGTGCGTCACGGGGTGCATTGGGAAAAATAAGGGTAAGTGAACAGTTATCAATGCACTTTGGATGAGCAAAAAGTGTGTCAGCGACATGCTTAGTATGTGTAGAGACTACGTCAACGACGTTCTTTTCCTTGGCAGTAGGTGCATTGGTGGAAGAGTGACACAGTTCCCGATAGGGACAATAGTGTCGGCGCTTCCAAAGGAAAAATAAAAAATAGAGATTCAACCTTGGTGCTGTGATGAAACTCATCCACATTGATGTGTTCTTGTCTTGATCTACAACCTCTAGAATATGCGTATACATGCTTTCCAATATGTGAAAAGGATTACCTAAATACAGGTATGGATCAGACCATGCGCTCTAATACCATGTTAAAGTTTATAACACAATAAAGGAGGGAACAACAGTGAGCATATTGATTTCCTTCTTATTATTCATCAAAATCATATATAGGATTACATAACAACAATACTATGATCCAATACTATGGAACATAAAATAGTATGGGACATCAAAGTGTCCTAGTCAAACTAACCAACTAATCACTCAACTAATTAATGCACTATTGACCAGTGAGATTACAATTCTTAACAAACATTGATAGGCCACAAATAAAGTGTCATGAATAAGTTATATCTTCCTTGTTATCCATACATATTTGAAATCTATAATAACCCGTTTTCCATGCTTCAATTGTTGGAGTATGGTATAACCGCCACATATTTATTAATGTAATGTGGAATAATCACCACACTGATATCATGGAACTATGTGCTTGGTTTGGAAATTTTACTAGCATCTGCAGGTTTTGGTGTAGCAACAAACCTTACATGGTATTAGAGCTCAGGTTATTTTGGAGGGGGGGTGTTGGAGTATGGTATCACTTCCCGTTATCCTCTCATTAACGACCAATTACTTTTTATTTTTTATTTTTTAAATAATTGTTTATTTCGAATTTGGAATGACGCCCATAAAATCAATCAATATGGATATTCTTTTTTATTTTTTATTTTTTTATTTTTTATAATTGTTTATTTTTAATTTGAAATGACGCCCATAAAATCAATTTGGACAGTACACTTGTCTCATTTTGTTTCATCCTCTTACAATCTAGAAAAAAAAACATATTTGATACTCCACCCCAAATTGTAAAATATAAACACTTATCGCTGTAAAAAATATAATTTTATGAGTAAGGCTTTATGTTGAATATGTATATTTATTATTCAAATCAAATTTTATATAAATTTTAGTTTTTCAAATTTTAATTGTCTAAATTTATGTGCTTAGGAATTATCAAAATTTATTTTGTGAAAATATAAAATTTTAGACAAAAATTTACTATTTTCTCAAATTTAAATTTCCAAGAATAAATTTTACAAGTTTATTGGTACTTAAGTGATGAAAATTAAACTCAGGAGGGATGAAGTTTATTATGTGAAATCAACATAAATAACATTATGAGTTGCAATATACTACTTAGAAATTATCATAATTTGTTTGATGAAGCTAACATAACAATAAAATGACAGAATAATATATATATATATATATATATTTTGGTCGATCATTTAAAATAGTTTAATTTTTAAATAATGATAATGATTAATTAACAACAATACATAGAATGTAAATTTTAATAATATGTATTAATAACAAAATATGAAAAAATATAAAACTAATATAGATCCATCTTAACTTTGCCCCTATCAAACGTCTAGAAGGATCAAATCCCTTGAGGTGCAATCTCTTTTTAGAGTATTAAACTGGAGGAGATTTAAGATGGATCTATGCTTGTGAAGTAAAATCGTTGCAATTTATCTAATTAATGATTAACTTGCAATTATTACAAAACTAGTATCTAACTCATTGTTGTATTGCATTCATTAACTAATTATGAAGTAAAATAGTTATTTACCCAAAACTACTATCTAATTCATTGCTTTATTATTAACTTAACAATGTATAATCCAATATATTTTCCATTATAATGGTCTAGGCACCAACTACTCCAATTTGGAATGTGTTGTAAATATTCCCATCATAATACTCAGTGTAAAACATCCTTGAAGTTCCTTTGACTAAGTTATGAACTTGGAAGAGATACTGACCTATTTCTATTGGGTTTAGTGAGGTCGTCGTAGGTTGCCTTTGAGAAACCTACGACGTCATAGGTCACCCTCATGCAGCCTGCAACGATGTCAGTTAAATGGATAAAGGGCATCTTTGAGCCCATTCTCGAAGGTGTGTGATGTGGATCTCTATCCCTAACCTATAGGGGAGCTGGCATTCAGTTCCCTAGCCCTTTGGGAGGATCCCTTAACCCTCTCCCACTATATCTCAACCTACCCTATCCTCTTAGTCCTATATATATGAGGCTCATTCCCATTCCAAAGGGAGGAAGTCTATAGTACTTGCATGTTGGTGAAATTAGCTTAGGATATCTCTACTCTTCTCTTGGGAGACCTATACTTCCTTTGGATGCTTTGGCATTGACTTGTTGGAGGAGGATTGCGACATTAAGCTTTGGTTGTAATCATCACCCTTTGTACTTCCCTTCTTTCATATAGTAATATAAATGCTTTCCACCAAATGTTGTTGTGTTAATGATGTTTGTGTAGTTTACTTGCTTAATTGTTTACTTAGATCTGTTACTGTTTAGATGCGTTTTACTTGCTTGTATTGTTCTGTATGACTTGACAGGTTTTGCAGCTGATATCTGAAGACCATGGAGCTTGGAACAACATCAAGGATAAAGATCTACAAGCTAGAGGTAATACATCTAATTACTAGATCTTTAACTAGATCTAGGAAAGTTGTTTTATAATATATCTCACTTGTTCTAGAATTACGTTGAGTTAGGGAGATCATGCCTAAAGTCCGCTTTCGGTAGATTGTCTGGTAACACTTGGGCATAGTATGCCTAAAGTATGATGGTGTTCCCATATTGAAATCCTCAGGGAGATTGTGAGGCCCGGTCTTTGATAAAATATGGCCACCACTGCTCCTCCTCTCGCCGTGTGGGGTACCATTGTTGCTCCCTTCTGCTAACTTACTTCCTAGCTGTTGGGATAAGAAATCTCTAGTATCCTTTCCAGACTAAACAATATTGAGTGAGATCTCTTGCAGCCCTTTCATCATGCTTTGAACCAATATTTTGAACTACTTGTCTTCATTGTGAAACATGTCTGATTCTTCTTGTAGTTTCCCTTTAGTAGAATTAATGTCTTCTTCCTCTTCTCAAGCATTTTTATTCTTGTAATATGAATATATTCTGGACTCATAGAAATAATTGAAGATCAAGTTCATAGGACCATGCTCTGCTACCAATTTAATGTACCAACTCAGGTTTGTGGTACAAAAACTATTTTCTTCTCATAATTAATTAAAATAGTGAGGGTGGATTAGATCAAAGGATTTGGGTGGAAGTGAGGCTCTGATTTATTGCTGATAACTCTTCACAATGTACTGATACCATTAATGTTTCAATATCATAAAGCTACAATTTACTCCAATTCTCCTGGGCCTTTCAACATATGCAGGCTAGTATGGGTGAGATATTTAACTGGAGGTTGTGGATGGGTGTTTATGACTTACAGAGGTTAAATATCATCAATTTACAGTAATTAAACATTAATATCACATTCCATAAAGTTGTATCAGGTTCTTAGCAAGTCTCACAAAAATATAAATAAAATTACCTTCAGGACTACTCAACTAGTGCGAATTCTGGGATCCCAAACAATACTCATTGGCCCAAGAATTAATGAAATGAGACTTGTATCATTACATGTGACATATTAATAAAATCTAGAAACAAGAATGACTTAATTTTGATTAATACTCATTCATTTATTAATTGCACACTGGAAACTAGTCAAATTCTAGCTAAATCTAGAAGGGGTGGAGAAACATGAGAATAAATCTGAGTTATTTATATTTTATTGATATGAATTATATAAGAGGATTAAATTCACTGTAATTACATCGTAAATAGGAAAATATAACTCTCATAACATCATGGAAAGATATATCTTCTTCTACATAAGAAACTATCTCCAGAATGTCATTGGAAGCATGGAGATTCGAACTCTAAACTAGATGATGGTGCTTCTAAAATTCAGATTCGAATTTATAAGATATAGGAATTTCAAATAAAATCAATGACAATGGATGAATGCCTTTATCCTCTCACAGAAAGCTGAGGCACATCTCCCAAACTTGACCAGGGGCACATCTCCCAAGTCTCTGATGAAAAATTTCTCTCATAACAATTCCCAAACTAACAAAAGATGTGAATTTGGTGCACACTGGTTTATTTATAGATTCTGTATGACTTGTGGAGCAAGTATTCATGGTGAATGCGGCCTCTTTGAGTGGATAAGGAAAGCTTGCTTTCCTTCCTTTCCTTTTGCTTTGCTTTCCTCCTTTTTCCTTTTATGATTGCTTTGCTTTGGATTTTCTTCTTTTTCTGAACTTTCCTACTTTTTTGACTTTCCTTCTTTTCTGATTTTGTGTTGATTTCTTATTTATGCTACTTTTCCTGATTTTTTCTTCTTTTCTTCTTTTTTCCCGATTTTCTAGATTCATGTGCTTTCTCTTTGAATTATTCCTCAAGTATTCTCTCCTCCAACCTTATCCACTAATGCACCCTAGTGGATCATATCTCCATTTATTCAACACAAAAAAAATTAAATGCATCATAAATAATTATTCCAAGTGGATAACAAACTTTGGATAAAATTAAATGCACGCCCCTAATTAATTAATTGCCTGGAATACAAAATTTAACCCCATGATACTGAATTTGTCTCCTAAACCCAAGGGATTGGTTGGGTTAGGATCTTGATCCAATGTTCAATTTTTAGGGGACATGTCAATCTTCAATATTCACTCTATGCTCCATAACAATGTGTACAACCACTTCTTCCTCCATGGGAAGTGCCCTTGGGCATTGTTCCTTTATAATTACAAACAATCAATTAATATTAGTGTATATAAAAAATATTAACATGGTAGAAACATTTACAAATACAATCAATATAAATACATATAATAAATAACTTATTACAAGGGGACATTATTCATGTTGGCATTACTTAATATTATTGGCATTGATGTCAACATGAAGACAATGATGGATGTCGACATGAAGACATTGGACAAGGTTGTACAAGTTTGTTGGAAGTTGTTGGCATTAATACAAGATCGTCAATAGCATGGGAATGAAGAGTTTGTGTACCAAGAAGACAAGACCAAGAAGCTAGTGATGAAATTAATGGTGGGGACATATTGACTATGCATGAAATTTATGATGTTTGGTTCACAAGGTTGTAACTATAAAAATATCAATTTGGCATACCTAAGGCTACCTAAGGAATCTTCAATTGAGGAAAAATGAAGTGCATGGGTGTGTTTTATGGTATAAGGAATACATGTGTCAATTTCTATCCCAATCCAATCAATTATGTGCATTTAGCGTGGATTTTTGTGACCTAGGCATGCATTTCCTATAGGTCACTGTCTAAAAGTAGAATTTGACCATTTGAGGAAAAACAATGTGCATTTTCTTGACCACAACAGGAACTTGGAATTGCAATAAAATTCCTTGAGTAAAAACAAGTCTAATTATATTGATTAGATCTCTTGGCTTTCATTCTTAAGATCTTGGCAGGCATAACTGTGAGACAGATTGCTACTAGCCCTACAAACCTAGAATTAGACCATTCTATGTATTTGGATGCCTTTTTCTGCAAATGGCATGCATTCTGATTTAAGGAAATATTGACATATAATGAAATAAAATCTATTAATTTTGTTGGAACCATTGGCATGAATCCATTTGCATCAGGCATGCATTTTCGTTTCACAAGGATGGAACTATAACAACATCAATTTGGCAGACCTTAGGCTACCTAAGCAAGCTTTAGTTGAGTAAACTTGAGTACAGGGGTGTGTGTTATGGTATAAGGAATACATGTGTCAAGTTCTATCCCAATCCAATCAAATATGTGCATTTAGCATGCATTTTTGTGACATGGGCATTCATTTTCTGTAGGTCACTATCTCAAGGCAGAATTTGACCATTTCAGGAAATCAACGTGCATTTTCTTGACCAAAGCGGGAATTTGGAATTTCAATGACGTTACTTGAGTAAAACAAAGTCTAATTAGATTGATTAGAGCTATTTTATTTCATTCTTAAGTTCTTGGTGGGCATAATTGTGAGACAAATTGCTACTAGCCATACAAACCCGGAACTAGACCATTCTATGACTTTGGTTGCCATTTTTCTGCAAATTACATGCATTTTGAGTTAAGGAAATATTGACATATAATGAAATAATATCTATTAATGTTGTTGGAACCATTGGCATGATTCCATTTGCAACGGGTGTGCATTTTTGTTTTCGCATGGTTGGAACTATAACAAGATCAATTTGGCAGACCTTAGGCTACCTAATCAAACATCAGTTGAGGAAACCTCAGTACAGGGGTGTGTGTTATGGTCTAAGGAATACATATATGAATTTATATCCCAATCCAATCAAATATGTGCATTTAGAGTGCATTTTGGTGACCTGTGCGTGCATTTCCTGTAAGTCACTATCTCAAGGAAGAATTTGACCATTTAAGGAAAATGGCGTGCATTTTCTTGACCACAACGGTCATGGAATTGCAATAACATTCCTTGAGTAAAACCAAGTATAATGAGATTTATTATAGCTCTTGGATTGCATTCTTAAGCTCTCGGCGGGCATAATTGTGAGACGGATTGCTATTAGCCCTACAAACCCAGAGTTAGACCATTCTATGACGTTGGATTCCATTTTTCTGCAAATGGCATGCATTATGAGTTAAGGAAATATTGACATATAATGAAATAATATCTATTAATCTAGTTGGAACTATTGGCATGACTCCATTTGCATCGAGCATGCATTTTTGGTTCACAAGGTTGTAACTATAAAAAGATCAATTTGGTAGACTGAAGGCTACCTAAGGAAGTTTTAGTTGAGGAAAAATTTAGTACAAGGGAGTGTGTTATGGTCTAAGGAATACATGTGTCAAGTTCTATCCCAATCCAATCAATTATGTGCATTTAGAGTGCACTTTGGTGACCTGGGCGTGCATTTCCTGTAGGTCACTGTTTAAAGGAAGAATTTGACCATTTGAGGAAATCAGCGTGCATTTTCTTGACCATAGCTAGCATTTGGAATTGGAATAACATAATTGAGTAAAAACAATACTAATGAGATTTATTAGATCTCTTGGCTTGCATTCGTAAGCTCTTGGTGAGCATAATTGTGAGATAGATTGCTACTAGCTCTACAAACACAGAGTTAGATCATTCTATGACTTTGGCTGCCATTTTTATGCAAATGGAATGCATTATGAGTTAAGGAAATGTTTACATATAATGTAATAATATCTATTAATATTGTTGGAACCATCCGCATGACTCCATTTACATCAGGAATTCATTTTTGTTTCACAAGGATGGAACTCTAACAAGATCAATTTGGTAGACCTAAGCCTACCTAAGGAAGCTTCAGTTGAGGGAAATTAAGTACAAGGTTGTGTGTTGTGGTCTAAGGAATACATGTGTCAATTTATATCCCAATCCAATCAAATATGTGCATTTAGCATGCACTTTGGTGACATGGGCATGCATTTCCTGTAGGTCACCATCTCAAGGAAGAATTTGACCATTTTAGGAAATCGACGTGCATTTTCTTGACCATGGGGAGCATTTGGAATTGTAATAAAATTCCTTGAGTAAAAACAAGTCTAATGAGATTTATTATATCTCTTGGCTTGCATTCTTAAGCTCTTGGCGGGCATAATTGTGAGACAGGTTGATACTATCCCTACAAACCCAGAATTATACCATTATATGACTTTGGCTACCATTTTTATGCAAATTACATTCATTCTAAGTTAAGGAAAGGTTGAGATATAATGAAATAATATCTATTAATCTCGTTGGAACCATTGGCATGACTCAATTTGCATCAGGCGTGCATTTTTTGTAAATATAGTGATGAAACAAATCACTTGTGCATTCAATATTCTAAGGACGAACAATCAGCCTTATGAAACATATTGAAGGGGACCAAATGGATAATGAAGTATCCAATGTATTGAACTAAATGGAAAAAAAGAAATACCTCATGTAACCATAAAAAATACCTATTCCAAAGAACGGAAATATTATATTAGGTCGATCCCAAAACCGACCTAATGAACAGTTGTGAGCAAAAGACACTTAGGTCGGCCCTAATTGAGTAATAAGGCATATAAAAAAGAGACACAAATGTTCTTTTAGAAGTGTCATTTTTCTTGAATGTGAGAGTGTCTTGGGTGTGATATTGCAGTACGAAGAAGTCTAGAAGGACCAAAATGTGATAAAGAAGACTTGGAATGAACAACATTGGTCAAGGGTGATCAGTAGGTTGATCTGAAGAGAACAAGTGCACTTTGGTACTTGTTGAAGAGGTTTGACATCCCTATGGTTATTGTCTTGAAGAAATATTGTTTTATATTGTTTGCCGCAGGGATTCAAGATGGGACACATTAATGTAGTAGATGTACTTGAGCTTGTATGACAAAGGGGATGAATGTGAGGAATAACCAAAAGTCTTTCAAGATTTGAAATATTTCATGGATGAACAATTTGTGAAGGATGACCTGGTATACAAGTGTCCATCCTTGTTTGAAGTGTCCTACTAGTAATGACGTATTTTGAAAGAGTTGAATACTATTAGTGACCAAGACAAATTTGCATACCTAAGGACAAAGTTTGTGTTATTAAGAAATCGGTTTGAGAGGATAGTCTTGTAACTCTCAGTTGAACAAAGCTATTGAAGTTTGAGATGTACATTTTGAAGCAAAAAATTGTTGTTTTGAGGACCATTAAACTATGATCTTAGTGATGCGGAGAAATAAATTCAAGAAAGAATTTTCCATTTATGCTAGGAGCTGAGAAGAAGAATATTGTGAATTCTTACACTTCTCCGTTGACAAATTGGATCTTGTTTGCAAGATGGCACTTGCATTTGAGGATTCATGCCCTCACATATTAGTTGGACCCGAGAACTACAAGCTAGGTATTACAATTGAGAGTTGGATATCTCGTCATTCAGTTGGAGCTGAATAGACTTGAATATTGTTGTATTCTCCTAGATTGTGTATTTTGAGTAGCATCAATGTAACATATTGAACATTCTAGATATATCTCTCATGTACTCTCTTATTATTGGTGTTTACTTTTATTGATAAGTTCTAATTAGAGTTTAAGGAGTTCATATTTAATGGGTAATTAAGGGTTAGGTATACATGTACTTAATTGTTTATGATTTTATATGGGGCCAAGGACTAAGGGATTAGGGCTCATAGGTGTAAGGGGTAATTAAGGATCAAGGGATAAGGGTACTTAATGGTTTAGGGGTTTATAATGGATCAAGGGCTAATGGATTAGGGGTTAACAGGTTATTGGTCATCCAATGGTTAGGGGAACATAGGATTTTCTATTGTATATGGAGCATCTAGATGAGTTGAGAGGGAGAATCAAATACAACAAATCAATGATGAAGCTTGTGCAATTTATCATGATGTTTATGGATAAGTTGAAAAAATATCATAAAATTATTACTTTTCCTGACATATAGAAAGAGAGAGACTTTATGAGATATATGCTAGGGTATTGAGTATACCTAAGGAGAACCCCTAACTTGCATTTAATGCAAAATGGATCCTAATATATTATCCTACACACATAAAAAACATTCCACAACATGGCGGTTGTTAACACCCAAAAAGTGCTCACTAGCTCATTCCCTTATTCACATGACCCATTTGTCCACTTTTCCACCATTTGAGCCTCTAACGCCATCAAAAGCTCACCAAAAAGACCATAATACACCTTTTTCCCCTTAATATATATATTTTTCCTCAAAAAACACAAAAAACCCTAAAAAAGGGTCCATAATTCCCAAAAAATATTAAAAGGGAATAAAAATATTCAAAATATTCAAAAAAGAAAAAAGAGGGAAAAAGAGACCTAAACCATGTCGGTTAATACCATTGGTTTTCTCAAAACCATAATGGTATTCCCCATCACCAAAAACTATAAAAAGGTGATAGGGGCTCCTCATTTTCCATCCATCCATCATCCTATCCTCATGCTGTCAAAATCTCTCTTGAGTTCTTTGACCATTGTAGCAATCTTGGAGAAGAGACCATTGGAGCCCGGAGCATCTCAACCTTGGAGCTGCTCAACACCAAACATCCTCACCATTTGAGGTATTGCAATACAAAAGTCATTTTTTATTTCGTTTCTTGTTCTTATTCTTGTTCTTATTCTTGTTCTTGTTCTTAATCTTTTCAAGTTTATTGTTATATGCACATGTTAGATTCAGATTAGTTTATAGTTGTTTTTGCTTTCAATTTGAAGACTGCTACTACAAGTTAGTAGGTGCATCCTTGCACATGATTGGTTGAAAAACCAAGCAACAATTTTTTGGCGACTCCGTTGGATTTCGAGATTAAAATTTTTTTGGTAATTTTTGCTTCAGATCTTAGTTTTTTACTTGTTTTTACCATTCCGATTAGCAGATCTTCCATACTAGACAGCATCCTCATTGCTGCCCTAGCTATTGGCCCTTTCTGTAGCCTTTAACAGACCGAAATTTCACTTTTCGGTTTCGTTTCCGGCGACTCTTTTTTTCGTTTTCGCATCGCGATTTTTCGCCCAACAGTCGTGCGGCTCATCGTGACCTCGCGGCCTTTTTCCGCGCTGCGCGCCGCGACTTCGCAGCCTTTTTCCGCGTTGCACATCGCGGCTTCGCACCCCTTTTCCGTGCTACGCACCGCGGCTTCACGACCTTTTTCCGCGCTGGCCATCATGGCTTCGCGGCCTGTTTTCGTGCTGCACATCACGTCTTCGCAGCCCAAACCCGCGATGCCCATCACGGCTTTTGCTCAGAAACCTGCGATACTATGTTTTTTCGTTTGGCCAATTTTTTATAAAACGTTTTGCTGCATTATTGCCCGTTTAGCCTATTTTTCTAGCATTATTTTTTCCCTATAATTTTTTCCAGCATTCAGTTTTAATTATTGCAGCAATAGTGAATCGTTTTCTATTACATATGCTCCATTAAAATCTTTTTCAAAATTTTCAGTAAGTGAAAGAAAGATTTTTGCACTCTATTTAGATCATAGATTTCACTTCAAATTTGCTCAATAGTTTTGCCCAAGCAAACACTTAGAAATCCATTTATTTCTTACAATTTTTACAATATTTGCTTTCCTTGAAAAAATTATTTCGAAAATCCATAGTTTTTGAATTATTTTTGTTAAAGCATTTACATTTTAGAAAACACCCTTATTTTTTGCAAATTGGAATCGTCTTGTTTTTCATTTGTAATCAATCGGCTAAGCGAGGAAAATCATTTTCAGTTAAATAATCACACGTGCACCCAATCTGCCACATTTTTAATTAACTGAGCCTTAAAATCTACCTAAACTCAACCAACACTTTAACCCCACTTGGGGAACACTTAAAGAATATTGTAGCTAGGTAGGATTGGGGGGATAGGTGTGCCAATAACACCCCTCAATTATTTACATCTGAGACATAGTGGTTGTCTTTTAGGGTTCCAAAAATCCCTTATAATTTTGACACGGTTATCAACCAATTTATCAGGAAGGCCTCTCCCTTAAAAGGGTTGAAGTAGCCAGACTAGTTCCGGAAGCCTGAGTGGAATACCTCAATCCATTCAGTAATCGAAGGATACCTTTCGAAGTTCTCGGTGTACACCCATATGGGGGTATAGCGACGATAGAACCAAACTGCAGATTCACCCAACCAAACATGTCGTGAACAAGGTATCCTAGTTGCCATTTTTTAGGATTGTCTATCCGGTGTCCCTCCCGGTAGGGGGATATCTAGCCGTTGATTCTACACTCTATATTTTCTGACTTGGATTTCATCACCTTGCAGAGAATATAGTTTTTCGACTCACAATACTTCTAGTTAGGTGTTTGCATGATACAATACCCACCTTTGGTCTAGTGAGCACCACTTTTTTCTAGGAACTGTTTGATTTTTGGTATTATGACCACTTTTCTTGATTCCTCCACTTATTAAAACATAGCTGTTATAATAAGTGTTTTTTGAGGTTGGTTGTTGGATTGAGATCCATTATTTTTTCACTCCCCTCTTGCACACAGTGTTGCACTATGGTTTTGAGTTTTTTACATCACCACCATCCATTGACATTTCTAGACATTTTTCACCATTGAGAATTTAAGATGATCCCGCCGTTTTCAGGGTGAACCCCCTCAGTTCAGTACACTTAACTCTACATGTCACAGACGTAGAGCGTTATCCCTTGACTCGACATGTCATCGGCATAGAACACAGTCATCTGATTCTAACGCGCCTCGTTTCACCTCTGATTATGAGGCTGAATCTGAACACCCTACTGAGACACCACCAACCAACCCCATGGCTGGATCACAATACGACCCCCTTTTCACCATTGCTATTGGAGATACATCAACAAACCCTACTACTACTGTGCCACCCACTGTAACCACAACCCCTTAGGCATGCCTAATATAGGGACCATTTCCCCTTTAGGCATGCCCAACACAGGACCACCACCTATTATGGGTATGCCCAACATAGGGGTCACACTGCCTCTCATTACCACAACCCAAATCCCAGGAATTCCTGGCACCATTCCTAACCCCTCTACAACCCATGTTGCACTTGGGAACGCATGCCCTTCCCACACCACATCAGTTGGAGGACACATCCCTTCCATACCTAGCATACCCTTAGGGGCCACTGGACCACTACATAATGCTACCTTTAATAGTTATGTCCCAGTCACCACGCCTCACCCATCTGCTAGTCTACCATACATGGCTAGTCTGAACTTACTAGACCAAGCCAGGTTAACCAACGATCCTATTAGACAGAACCCTACATGGCCACCCATGCCCACCAAGCTTCCCTCAGATATCCCAAAATTTGAAGGAAAAGCTGGGGAAGATCCCCAGAACCACATCATGTCATTTCACCTATGGTGTTCCTCTAACTCCATAGTAGATGATTCCATTAGACTAAGACTGTTACAACAAATGTTCACTGGCTCTGCAGCCAATTGGTACATTGAGCAACCACATGGGACCCACAACACATTTACGTCCCTCGCCTCAAATTTCCTCCAGTTTTTCCAACTACCTGTACGCTATGATGAAGGAGTTGAAATACTTTTGTCTTGTAGATAGAACACTGCTACACACATCACTGATCATATCCATGAGTGGCGTAAGAACCGTAGCCTCTGCAAGATAAAACTTGACGACTGAATATTTTTGGACTGGTTTCTCAAATCACTCCTCCCCCTCATAGCCAAAGATGTAGATTCCGAATGATCCCAGTCAGAAGAAGAAGTTATCTTAAAAGCACAGCAATTCAACCTCATATATGCCCAGTCAGGATATCTATGCACTATTTTACCTGACGCCCCGCGCGGTGATCCATCCTGCCATGACGCGCCCAGGGCATCCCATGTCACTGGCGGTATTATCGGCCAGCTTACGGCGCAAAACAAACCTTTTACTATGATGAGTACAAACATCACCCCAGACCTTTCTAGGGCTTCATCCAATTCTGGGGCTACAACTTCGTATGCTCCCGTAACACACACCCATCACATCCATGGACCTTCGTGTCCACCACAATGTTATGGGCATGCACCACTAGCTTATGCGCCAGCTCCATATTATAACCAACCATCCCACCAGACTCTGGTCCAGCCACAAGCCCAAGTGGCTTATTATCCTCCGCAGGCAGCACCTCTTGCTCTAACACTTCTAGCAGCTCAAAGTTATCCACAACAGCAACCAACAGAGCCACCTCTGAACCCTTTTGTTTACTACCCACCGCAACCTACTCTGAAGCCGGCATGACCTCAAAACCCACCTACTGCCCAAGGGCATGTTTATGCATAGCAAAACCAACCTTGAAACCAGAACCATCAGCGTAACCAAGGAGGTCAACAAAATCGTGGAAGAGGGCGTAACCGCGGAAACAACCAACAACACAGCCAAGGTGCACCACCACCTGATCCTCCAAACAACAATAATGCTGATCCCCCCAACCAAAATCCTGACCACCCACCAAAATAGGCTAAAAATAATAACTTGAGAACAAACCATCCATGTTCCATATGTGGAGTCTACGGACATTACACACATAATTTCCCCCATTTAGATCGAGTGCGTCAACTCTGGACCGATGACGCCCAACGGCAAGGACATGCTACACAACCAGCACCCCCCCCCCTCAGCAACAACCCATGATATTGCAAAATCCCTTACCTAACCAAGGCACGGTCAACACTCATCCAAATGATCCCCCTCAAGGATCCGCCGCAAGGCAACAGCAAATCACTTACACAGCAGCTGACTACCAGCATGCGGAGTCCAACACTCACCATTTGCTCATGATGTCATCAAATGATGTCAATCTTCAAACCTGTCGTAATCAATATGGATCTGCCACAGAGACCACACCTACCAACCCATCATCGAGTACTCTCTCAACTGATCAACCACTTCGCATACCCACTATGCCCATGGATGGAGGCCCCAAAGCACCTCGTTTCCCTTTGAGATGGATTAACAATAGCCCAAACGCTCATGCAGCTTCCAACTACAACATTGTAGAGGATTTAGCTCAGTCCCCCGCTGCTATGTCCGCTCTCGAAATCTTAAAGAATTGTCCTGTACAGAGAAAGTTGTTGTTATCTGCCATTGGTGCCATAGATCCTAACAACTCTAACATGATGGCTTTCGACTTAGAACAAATTGAACCTCGCATGCCTGCACCTCTATCTTTTCAAGTTTCAGTCTCCATTCACAAACTCGTTGTCCATCGATGCATAATCGATGAAGGGGCCTCTACCTGTGTCATGTCGAATTTCATATGGCAGAAACTTGGATCCCCAACACTACAACCGTCCACTACCACATTACAAGCATATGATGGCCATGCAGCTCAACCTCAAGGATTGCTAGTGAACGTAGCCATACAACTTGGGGGCAAATTCGTTCTTATAGATATAGAGGTCATTAACGCCCAACTTGATTGCAATCTCCTTCAGGGACGAAGCTACATATATAAGATGAAAGCTATCGCTTCTTCATTTTTCCGCATCATGATGTTCCCCCATGGACACGTAGTCAAAATTGACCAGATTACATACTATGATCCCAATGCCCCCGCAGCACCAGAAAATGTTCTTCCCATGATCAAACAACCCGTTCTTAGTGCACCAACATTGTTCGTCTCATCAGTCAGACCCGGGGTATATTCGGATACCCCCTTGACCACCACTTTCCCTTCTATCCCACCCCCTCCCCAGGTAACTAAAGAATCTGATTTGTGCACCTTATCGCACAATGAACAACAACATCCTCAACAATCTCAACCACCGCCACAAGCACCCATAGTACCTAGTCATATCGGAACAACACTGATTCACACAATCCCATTCTTGTTTCCATTTTCAAGAGTTGTCAGCACACCAGTAATGGCTACACTCAACCTTCCAGGTTTAACATTAGGATTACCTGTATGGTACTTACCTGCCCCAACTCCCCCACCAACTCCACCCGTTGTCCTACAACCAGTACAACTTCTGAATACGTCGAACCATCCACCACCTAGCATACCAAACCCCCAAAATCACCCACCACTTATTGAGGAAATATATCCCCCAAAATATTCCTCCTCGAAAGAAATTGACACCATTTACACAGTTTCCACTGGAAACCCCTCTGTCCGTTCGGCCCCTTCCACTGATCCCTTTGAAACACATGTTCAACCCTTTCAAATCAACGAGGAAACCACATGTCCACAACATGGGGGCAAGCCCAAAACCTTGCCTACTCATCATCATCGTGATTCTCGTCGGAGATACTGGGGGCATCCACCCCATAAAAGGAATCCCCCATCATCATATCATCACTTCAGTATGCCACCATGGCTCATAGCCTCATGGTATACCCCCCCGCCAGCAGTTGTTCAATGCCCTATTGATCCCTCTCTGAGACAACATCTGCACCACATTGACACCTCTGAGTTAGGGGGCATAATAGATTACCTCGACCCTGGGATAGGAGGCATGATCAATCATTTTGAACCTTCCCCGTCACATCTATCTCATTATTTCAATGACCCCATTGTTCAAACCAACACATATGTGATCCACAATCATAAACCCCATGCACATAGCATGGGGGCAGGCCATTAACCCTGCTCACTTTTTCACATGCGTGATCTCAACCATTTTTTAGGTCACATATCACTTGTATATTTGATTTGATTTGGTACACCTAGTATTCTTCCCCCGCAGGTCATCATTTCTCCCCACCACTGCATCCTTGGCTTAGTGGGCTCACCTTTATTTGTAGCCATTTTTTAACCTAGTAATTTCCTTTGACCATTCCGGAGTCCTTATGACCTCCGTTTTTCACAACATTTGCACCCAGGATTCATATTTCTGTGCCCGTCATGATGCTTGAGATCATTTCTCGCTCTAACCAAAAACTTTTGGGCATTCTTTCCATGCCCCACGGCACCTCGATTTGCATGCCACATCGGCTGTTGTTGGTTTATTGGTGATTTTTATACCATTGGATTTAGTTTTCCGAACTTGTGATGATGCTTGAGATCATTTCTCGCTCTCACCACCATATTTTTCGGGCACTTTTTGCATGCCCCTCGTCACCTCGATTTGCGTGCCACATTGGTCGTGGTCCATTTTTGACGAGTTTTATATCGCCGAATTTAGTTTTTCACGCTCATGATGATGCTTGAGACCATTTCTCACTCTCACCCCCATACGTTTTGGGAATTTTTTTTAAATGCCACTCATCACCTCGGTTCACGTGCCACATCGATCGTTGCCCATTTTTGATGATCTTTATGTCGCTGGATTCAATTTTCCATGCTCGTGACGATGCTCAAGATCATTCCTTGCCATCACCAATACCTTTTTGTTTGGTATAATTTTATCCCTTTTTCGGGCCAAGCAATTCCTTTACGAAAAAGGCACTTAGGGAGTTTCTGTTAAGCTCTTTTCTGACTCCTAAAACAATGAAAAGATTGCCGAGCAACCTTGCTTCCTTTCATGCTCGCTAAAAGTATTTGAAAGGGCGTCTACCTGGTATAATTTTACCCCTTTTCTGGACCTTGTAGACTAATTATGAAAAAGGAATACTCTAGACACATCGGCTAGAAGAGTTCTCCATTTGCATCATTTTATGCTTTTTCAGGCCTTGGAGACTAACTTACGAAAAAGAACACCAATGGAGTCTACTTACCGCTTTCAGACTCTCAAAATATGAATGCAACCACAAGCAATCACCATCTTAGGGATCGTATAAATCCACAGGACGGTACTCCACCACCACTGCAGAGTCTTCTTATCGTTTTTAGACTCCCTAAAAATGAAAACACTCACGAGCACGAACAGTCCTGGGCTCACAAAATCCACAGGACAATACCATTTCAGAGCACACTTTTATCCCTTCTCGGAGCTCATTAAAACTACAAAGAAGGACCCAATGGTTCTTCTCGGCACCACAACATATCATGTCTACTCATATGGCAGCTTCCCCATCTTGGTCGCCTTTGTTCAGAGCATTCTGCAGTATGTCACCCTGAGAGTCTCCCAAAAGCATCCATCAGCTTGTCCCCCCAAAGTCACTCCAATATGCAATACATACCCCTGATCCTTTAAGCTATGATCCCCACACCTAAAAATCAGTTTCCTATGCTGCCAGGTCAACCATGTCATCATGCTCTGAACAAAGGAAGTTTGAGTCCACCCACTGTATGACCCCAGTCATTCCCCATCCTCACAGTATATCAGTCCTACCATCAGTACTATCACACTTCAGTTATACACCTCACACTCCTACCAAGGAAACATCATTGCCTTGGCAGTTGCTGGTCTCCCTCTGTTGACGCCAACCAAACCTATTCCAGAGGATAGACCCAGAGGCCCCTGTGCCTTGGACTCATCACCATTAGTGATGAGTGCCTATGGATCATTTCTAAAGGAGTCCTCAGTGCCTCTCCAAATGATTGTTTCTCACATGCTCGACTTCAACACCTTGATCGCATCATTGAGACTCATACAAGGTATCAGTCCTTTCAGTTATTTGTTGAAGACCCCAGATATCATCTGACTCTACCACATATGAGAGTCTAATTAAGGATACAACTAGTTACAATTTCCTATGGATATTCAGGTTGCGTTTACTGACAGTTTTGTACTCCCTTGAGTATACAGTTACATAACTCCTCAAAGTTGACTCACAGTTATTGAGTACCTACATATGTTGGACACCTTCAGTTTCAGCAGTTCATCAACCCTTCTAATACCTTATTCAGAATGGTTGGTCCCCTTTTCCAGTGTATCAGTTTTTCAGATCAGTCATGATATGAGCATGAGTATGTCCCAGCATTGTGTCCCCTCTGGACCATTATCATGTACCAGCATATTTTTATGTATTTCTTCAGGCCCCCCTTCGTGGGCCTAATTGTTATGTATATGTCTTGATACGAGCATGGGTATGCCCGCCTCGTCCATAATCACATATTATTCCTCAATCATTTTGAGGACATGTACTTTTTCAGTTTTTTGCAGCTTCCAAGGGGCCGTTGCTCCAGTCTCCAACCGGTCTCTTTTCTTCTCCAAACCCCAGGAAAAAAGACAAAAGAACTATGATGTCTATCAGCCATACGATGAGCTCCTGCCCTCACACATCAGGGGGCAATCTGTTAACACGCAAAAAGTGCTCACTAGCTCATTCCCTTATTCACATGACCCATTTGTCCACTTTTCCACCATTTGAGCCTCTAAAGCCATCAAAAGGTCACCAAAAAGACCATAATTTTTCCCCTCAAAATATATATATTTCCTCAAAAAACCCTCAAAAAGGGTCCAGAATTCCCAAAAAATATTAAAAGGGAATAAAAATATTCAAAATATTCAAAAAGGGAAAAAGAGGAAAAAAGAGACCATCCATCACCAAAAACTATATAAAGGTGATAGGGGCTCCTCATTTTCCATCCATCCATCATCCTATCCTCATGCTGTCAAAATCTCTCTTGAGTTCTTTGACCATTGTAGCAATCTTGGAGAAGAGACCATTGGAGCCTGGAGCATCTCAACCTTATAGCTGCTCAACACCAAACATCCTCACCATTTGAGGTATTGCAATACAAAAGTCATTTTTTATTTCGTTTCTTGTTCTTGTTCTTAGTCTTTTCAAGTTTATTGTTATATGCACATGTTAGATTCAAATTAGTTTATAGTTGTTTTTGCTTTCAATTTGAAGACTGTTACTACAAGTTAGTAGGTGCATCCTTGTACATGTTTGGTTGAAAAACCAAGCAACAACAGTGCTTAAAAACCTGAATCCAATAGTATAAATAGTCAGATAAATACACCTCGCATGCCCTTGTATAGGCCAAAATGTGGATTTTTAATTTGCACATTCAAGTTTGAAGTAATATGATAATGTATAAACATTCGGTTTTTTTTCTAAGAGTTTCAACTATCCTTTATAGATTTCATCTCCATTATGTTACTCCACACTATTTGATCTTTCTTTTTATCCATCAAGTTTTCAAGTTTTTTGGTATTTTTGAATTGGAAAAGACCCTTGTATTTCGGTCCCACAATGTAGTTTCATAACTATTGAAATAATACCCACAAAATCCTAAATGGATAAGGTTTGAACAGTCATGCACCTATGTATTTGTTGAAACTAGGGGCCATACATTTATAAGAATATGGGGATTCTAATATGCAACCTAAATAGTATGGAACTAGAGCAAGTGAGTGCATCACACCCTAAAGAAACCTACCTAAAGGGATGTTTTTTCATATGGAATAATGTCCCCATGTGGTCTACTGGAGGTATTTTAAATTCAATTGATGTGATTGAGCCTACAACTCCTATACAATATCATCTAAATGTGGAATTTGAATGGGTACTTTTAGTTCTTGCACAAAATCTATAGTTGTTAGTGGAAAGTATGTATTTTTTGAACAAGTTACCTTCTTATGGACAAGAAATCAACCCAAAGTATACTCTACGAGGGATCATGACACTGACCAAATAAATGGAGTACCACTACAAGGATAGGGAAAACAAGAAATAGGGACATGTCTCAATAGATATAATAGAGTTATTGTTCCCTAGTGTATATCCCACATGATTTTGTATATTGGATGCTCTTTTTCACCATATAGTGTCAATAAATATGAACATATTAATTATGGGGCAATGATTGTATGGGAATGTCATTGATTGGGAATCAACATTGATGATGATGGTGTACATCTACTTGAGGGCATGTAGGAGTTATTCAAGTTGGGGGGGTTCATTTTGGAGCCTCTATTCACATGTTTTCTCATAATAGGGGCACATGAGATCCCTACATGACTTACTAGAAATAGATTATCACGTTAATTAGGATGTAGAAAGATTGGTCTATAGTTTAATCATGAATTATTTTTTGTTTCAAAGTAATAAATAATTGTGATCTAGGAGTTCCCATATTAGGGTATGGAATTCAATGAAATACCTTTGAGGATATGTGGAGTCATGTGTCAAAATCTCAACCAATTGGAGGCCATTAATGAGGAAAGTGGCACAATCAATTGATATTTTTCGTGAACTAGTGTGAATGGGACCCTAGTAGTATCCTTGTAAGTTTGGGGAAGCAGTAAGGGAATTTTTTCTAATCCTAAAAAATATTCTTATTTTCATGTATGTATCTCCCTTATTATATACCTAAGCAAAAATAATACGTTATTTTTCTTCTACATTTAACATATAAATATTTACAAAAACAATATCCAAATATAAAGATATTTAATTAATAAATTACCATGGGACGATATTCATTCCCCCATTCAGAGTGTCCATGCTTTGTACAATGTTTTTTATCTTTTTTATTAAAATTTTACTCCTATTGTATCCTATGCATCTATTACAAGGGAAATAAAATTTTCCATCACCATCCCTTGTATCCAATGTAGATTCCACACCTAGATTCCCACCTAGATGAATGTTATCTAGCATTCTTCTTTACCAAACTTGCATTGATATTGAGTATCTTCAAAAATTAACCTGCAATATAATTATTTGTAATGCACTTAAAAAAATACAATATGTTTGCATAGCAACAGCGACAAATGCCATTAATCGCACACCATTAATATTTCTCCCCCAAGTACATCATATATGTGACATGTTCTAAGTTTGTCCAATATCCGATGTATAGTCAATTATTCGACGAAATGGAAAGAGCGTTGGGTGTTCAACGAACGTCATGCAATTTAAAAAAACAAAATAAGTAAAATACGAAATTCTTTCCGATTTTAGCTCTATTGTCGAAATCCTCCGTTGGATTTTTCACCCAAATGTAGTAGTGTTCCATGTACATCTAAGACATGGTTTTTGTCCTATAGGGTACCAAAATCCTCTGGTATTTATTATCACGGTTGACACCAATTTTTCAGGGGGTTATCCTTTAGGAGGGAAAGTGGCAAGATTGTTTCCAGAAGTCTATGTGGAATGTCGCTCTCCACTCTGTACTAAAGGAAACCAACTCGTTATCTTCGTTGCGCATGTTGGATACCATATCGGTTGTGCAACGTCTGAAAAACTGAAGTTGTGGGACACCTTTTCGGACGTTCTTTGAAGGATGTAACTTAGTTTCCATTATTTTCTAGAGCTCTTTTACTCGGGATCCCTCTCGGTAGAGGGGTATCGATTATCCACTTTGGCCTTCGATTTTGTGTCGTCTGATTGTGGATTTCATCACTATGCAGAAGATATGATTTGCATGGGATTCCATCTATTAGCTAGGAGGATGCTTGCACCCATACCCATAGGTTAGTGGGTCATTTTATTTTGATAGGTAGTGTTGTGTGTTGGTTTTCTGACCATTTTGTTGTCGCTCACTTGTTGTAGCACATGCTTGCGACAACTTTTTTTAGCTTGCTTGTTGGCCTGCGCACCTATTTTATTGTGATCTCTTCCCTTGCACACTCGGTTGCATTGATTTTTTTAGCATATCTTTTACCATACCTATTTAGCACTTGCAAACCTATCACCATTGCTCCCCTGAGATACTCCCGTATAATTCGGGGGTAGTCACCACAACACACTCCGCTAGACTCCACTCATCGTGCACCCCTACGACATACCTCCTCATCTCCGTTAATTTTTCCCAAGGAACCTTATTTCACTTCTGACTCCTCCCATTTAGAGTCACCCATACATTCTCCCCCACATATCCCTATGGATGCCATGAATCTAGACTCATTTTATGGATGGAATGTTGGTGGTGGGCGCAATAGTGGCCATGTAGCCACTATGAAAACAATTCTGGCCATCGGCTCCATGGGAACCTCTATCCCCACGTACATTGTACCTACCTCCACCACTACAATACATACAGTCACCGGATCCATACTCATGGGTAGCAGACCCACTCCCATGATGACAACCCATACCGCTATTGGATCCTTTCCTTTCGGCAACAGTCCTACCCCCATGAATGCAGTCCCTCCAGTCACTAGATTTATTCCCTGGGGAACTATCCCCTCCTTCTAGGCTACACCAACCCATGTATTTGGTTATGCATTCCCCCCCATGAAGACCACTTCCCCTCCACCCTTTCGTGGAGGTGGCCCCATAATCACCTCTATGGTCAGGGCTCTACCATGTCACATCCTACTTCTATTTTTCTATTCATGGCTATCTCCCATTCCTACCAATCTCCCTTTGGACATCCATATGTTTGATGGGAAGGTTGGAGAGGAGCTTGAAAATCATATTATGTCCTTCCACTTGTGGTGTTACTCTAACTCTATAGTGGACGAGTATATTCGACTACACATGTTACAATGAACCTTTACCAACTTGCATCCAAGTGGTATATTGATCATCCCCATGGAGCAGATCCCACCTCTACATCCATAGCCTTGAATTTCCAGCAATTCTTCTAGTTACCAGTTTGTTATGACATTGGTGTTGAGATCCTCCTTTCTTGTAAATAGACTACAACCACCCATATCATAGACCATATCCATGAGTGGCGTAGACGTCAAAGTTTATGCAATATCAAATTGGATGACTAAATATTTTTAGATTGGTTCCTTTAGTCTCGCATCGCAGCCATCGCCAAGGATGTGGCATCAGAACATCCTCAAACTCAAAAAGAGGCCATCCTCAATGCTCAATTGTTTGACCTTATATACACTCAATCATGATACTTATATATTATTTTTCTTGAAGCTCTTCACGGTGATTTCTCTCATAAGGATACACCAAGGGCATTTCATGTTTTTGACAGATTGAACGGTTACATCGCATCTATCATCAAACCATATGTGGCCTTGCCCCCTGCATTGACTCTCGCATATAACCACAACCCTAGTCCTGTGCAACCAACGATGAGTTGTGGCCCTGATCTCTCACATGCAATGGCTCACTCTGGAGCAAATTCTGCATATGTTCCTTTAGCCTTGACACCCCATGTCCATGGACCCACTTATGTAACACTTGGTTTCGGTAACATCCACAAGGATATTCTCCCCCTCTAGTGCCTATATCTTACTACCCTTTCCCTGGCCCACTGTTGGAATCTCTTGCACCTTCCTAACCTCAAGCTTCTCCTATTCCACAAGGGCAAGTTTATGCCCAACAGAACTAGGCTCAGACCCAACCAGAACCCCAGAATCAACAAGAGAAACCCAATCGAAGGTGAGGTAAGAACCGTGGTAACAACCAATGCTAGGGAGGGGGTGGAAAACCTCCTAACCCTATGGATAATAACGATGAAAATCCTGCGAATCAAAACCCCAATCAACCGACCAAGCAATGAAAGAACCCCCAGTTATGAACAAACCACCCGTTCTCTTTCTGCAATGTCTATGGACACTATAAGCATCATTGCCCCATTTGGAAAAATTCTTCCAACTATGGGATGAGGCTAACCATTTGGAATCCATTGCTACCCCACAGACGCAACCTAATCCACCACAACAATATACAAAACCTATGGTGTTGCAAAACCCATTAACCATGCAAGGTTTTGTCACCAAACAAACACCGGCTACATACGTTGGGTCCTCGAGTAAGATCCTCAATTCAAGAGTCCACCATCTCTTAATAATGTATTATTCTGAAGTCAACCTCCAGACTCATCATAATCAATATGGTTCGGCTACCAAGACCATACCCACAGATAAGGCTTCCGCATCTACCCCCGTATACAAGTCTTTATGCCTCCCTCCTATGCGGACCGATGAGGCCCCCAAATTTCCTTTGTATCACATTACAAATAATCCCAATGCTCAAGATACTTCCAACTATAACATCGTGGATGATTTCCCCCAATCCCTCGCCACCATGTCAGCCTCGGAAGTTCTAAAGAACTATCTGGCACAACGAAAAGCATTGTTGTCCACCTTAGGTTCGATCGACCAATTTGACTGATGTTTGATGTCATTCTACTTGGATTAGTTTGAACCATGCATGCCTTCATCCATCATGTTTCAGATCCCAGTATCGATCAGAAACTTGGTAATACATCGCTGCATCATCGATGAATGCCTCTACATGGATCATGTCCACCTTTGTGTGGCAGAAGCTTGGATCCCCTCCATTGCATCCTTCCATGATGGCACTACGTGCTTATGATGGTCATGCATCTCAACCACATGGCCTTCTCCCAAATGTCCCTATCAGGATAATTGAAAAAACTGTCCGGATTGATATTGAGGTCCTTAATGCCCATGTTGATTATAACCTTCTTTCAATATGTAGTTACATTTATGCGATAAAGTTCATTGCCTCATCCATATAGTGGCTCATGATGTTCCCTCACGAGGGAAGGGTCATCAAAATAAACCATCTAACCTACTACAACCCTAAAGGGCCTGCTACTCCAGAAAATGTCCTAACTATGGTTGACAATTCTTCCCTTGGTGTGTACGTCCCATCAATTTTTTTTGTGGGTCCAGGTCTCTATTGTGAGGCTCCAATGACCACCAAATTTATAGCCTTTCCCCTACCCCCCTCAGCTGTTGAAATATCAGGCTTATGCATCATTTCTTCAAGAAAATCCATCCTTGATTCACATCCCACCACTCGGTCGGCACCCCAATCATAACCTAAGTGGAAATCCCAATTTCAACCACCATCGATACCCATCCATGTGGGAGCCACACCAATAAACACAATCCCCGTATTGTTCCCACCACTAGGATTCGTTAGCATGCCCCTGATTGCAATTTTGAATCTCCCATGATTGACATCAGGGATTCCTATCTGGTACTTACCTGCACCAAATCCCACCCTGATCCAACAAGTCATTTTGCAACCAGTCTAACCAATTGACATTGTGAATCATCCACCTCCTGGCGGGTCTACGGCAACATCCTCCAACCGTTACGCCCTCCTTTCAATAAGGTTGGGGGGGGGGACTATGAATTCCACTGCCACAAAAACTGCAAACAAATCCATGAATCCTCCTCCTACCACCTCAACTTTATGTGATGTCTTATTTCACACTACCAAAAATTGTCTGCAATTTCCCATCCTCCACACTAACATATAGACATTGGATGATGGAGAGAACATCTTGGTAGTTCAATTTCCAACCCCTCCTCATTCGCGTAACAAATATTTTCGCACAAATCATTCATGTGCAGTTTATAGCCTATATGGTCACTAGTCCCACCATTGCCCCTATTTACTAGTATATAGATCTATGTTGGTTGACTTGTGAAAGTTGTCCTTAGACTCTCAAGTCGCCATCGTTGAATAAATCCACCCCCCAATATCCTCTTTGACCAATATGAACACCATTTATGTTATTTTTACCATGGACGCAACATTCACATTGTCAGCTCCAACTGATCCCTCTAATCTCTCAACCTAATTCTTTCAAAGTGACAAAGAAATAATTGAAGCGTTTGTTGGTGCCCACTTTATCATTGTTTTTGGTCGATAAATATACTCTGAATGACGGCTCTATCATCATTTTTGATATCATAAATTGCTATTTTTTCCATTTATATCGCCGAATGGGACAGGTATGCATTTATTTATACATCTTATGAATACTGGGCAAGATTCGCTATATTTTGGTTTATTAATGATTATATGGCTTGTTTAATGATGTTATTTTCATTTTACAGATGATGGCTCTCAATGGAACCTTCAATTAGGCGCTTACTTGAGTCATGTTCATTCATCCCGTTGTTTAGACGTGCATTCAATCCACAGTTTCATTGGTTGAGGTATGCTCGAGTTGCTAAAAGATGAACCGGCGCGTGGATTTTGTTCGAGACATGACCCTAGTGGTTTGTGAACTAGAGTTCTAGAAGATCCTTCCTCTTGCACGCCCAGCTTGACATCGCATCCACTTCTTCCCACAACGAAGAGGAATTAACTCTCCATCTATTGCATAGGAGAATGATGCCGTAGACCCTAGGGAACCTCCCATGTGTTGTCCTGAGTCATCATGAAGTCGTTCCTTGGCATATGAGTTGTCATGAGATGCTGTTCAGAATCATTTTTGGTTATGTGTTGTCAAGGGATGCTAGACAGAGTCGTTTTCCTATGTTAAAGACTATTTATTATTAGAAGCATTCGACCATTGAAAGGGTCGACTTGATCTTGTTAAATTTTCAGAATTTACTTCAATCTGATCTAGGATCTTAACTGAGAGAACAACATGTACAGCAAATCTACAGCATATCAATCATGGACACAATAGTGCAAGCACACAAGAGACATAGAGTTTACTTGGGGAAAACCATAAAGGTGAAAAACCCCAATAACTTCCTCAAAGATAGATAGAGCAATGATACAACCACAATACAAGAGATAGTCTTCTCCTAGCAGCAGAGCCTCCTCCTCCACAAGTGTGCCACTCTCCGAAGTGTGAGTGAGAGAATAGAATGTGTAAAATGAGAGAGACACACTCTCTATTTATACACTAACTCGACTTGACCTTTACTCAACTAGGTCGGCCTCAACTTAACCACTTAACATAATGCTGACTAGGCCAACCCCCACTAGGGTGGTCTAATAACCCTTTGACCCACATGGCCAACCTCCAATAGGGTGGTCTAATAACCCTTTGACCCACATGACTTATACAGGGCCGACCCCAACAAGGTGGTCTTATAACCCATCAAGTATAAGTTACGACACTTACAATATAAATGACGACACTTCCGTATAGAGGAATAATAACATCTCTATAGGAATACAACCACTTCCGTATAGAGGAATAATAACATCTCTATAAGAATACAATATACATATATGTGAAATACATTCCGAAGTTACATATACATCAACACTCCCTCTATACTAGGAAGGTATTTCTCGACACAGGTCTTCTAGCACAAGCCATCTTCATCGTCACTGCTGCTGCTATCTCAATCAATCTCTAAATCTACTCGTCATAGGAATTTCTATAGAGCCAGTCCTTTTCCATACTAGATGTAGTCCCACCACCTGCAGGTCTTCATCATTTGTGCGAACGGTCTGATAGAGGTGGCCTCTCAGGACTAATTTTATGTGTGGATGCAATACCGGAACGAGTATCCCAGTAACATTTATGAGCATAAGCACAACTGGCAAGATCTCCCAGGACTGATTACATGCATCTCCTCCATAATACCTTTAAAGAGCATCCCAGGAACATTTATGTGCCATAGCACGACCGGCAAGATCTCTAAAGAGCATCCCAGGACTTATTACGAGCACACAGCTCAACCTCTCAAATCTCTAGGACTGATTACATGTGGATAGACAAAACCTTTAAAGAGCATCCCAGGAACATTTATGTGTCGCAGCACGACTGGCAAGATCTCTAAAGAGCATCCCAATACTAATTACAAGCACACAGCTCAACCTCTCGGATCTCCATGACTGATTACATGTCTCCGTAGTAATACCTCATCCCAGGACTGATTACGAGCACACAGCTCAACCTATCGGATATCTGAGGACTAATTACATACTACATAGCAATACCGGAAAGAGTATCCCAGGAACATTTATGTGCCGCAGCACGACCGGCAAGATCTCCCAGGAATGATTACATGCTATTTGCACAACCTGCCACATATCATCTCTGACCTCCAAGTATCAACCTGATACTCATGATCCCACGGATCATCATCACACAAAGCATCATCCTGATGCTCATGATCACACTAATCATCATCACTTTACCATCTTGATACATATCATCTGGAGCAACATCCTGAAGCTTGTCATCATGATCATCCTAATCATACAATGCATCCACCTGATGCATACCAAGTATCTACCTGATACATATCATCATACATGATCCACCTGATCATATCTGATACATATCAACATACATGATCTACCTGATCATACAATGTATCCACTTGATACATATACAGATGCATGGTCCAAGCATCCAACATGATGCATATACAAAATACATACAAATGATCCAACTGATCATATCCAGCATCCAACATGATGCGTACATACATATACATATAAATGATCCAACTGATCATATCCAGCATCATCCTGATGCATATACAGAGTAGTAACTGGAGCATCGTCCTGATGCTCATCATCCATGATCCTCCTGATCATCATAGCATCGTCCTCTTCAGATTATCTCATTGTCCACGAAGCACAGCCCAGATGCACACCATCCAGCACTTACACCACTGACATGGCAGAACACATCTACCACCATTCAGGGAAGGCTCCAGCCCTTACTTTTTCACCATGGGAGAACACATCTACCACCATGTGAAAAATGGCTTCAGCCCTTACATCTACACCATGGGAGAACACATCTACCACCATGTGAGAATGGCTCAGCAATTACATCATGACCATGGGAGAACACATCAACCATGTCAGAAAAGCTCATGTGCATTTGCATCTTCCGGAATCATCACTTCCTTTTGGAATGAACCTCAATCTGAAGTGCACCAAGCCTCTCTCTGAAGTACTCAAACTACACTCTGGCCAATTGCTTGGTCAATACATTTGCATCATGTTCATCCATCACAACATACTCTGCTTTGGTTGTACTCAGTGCTACACAGGACTGCTTCCTGCTAAACCAAGAGATCACACCTGATCCCATACTGAACTAGCACCCAGAAGTGCTCTTCCTATCTGCAGCACTGCCTGCCCAATCTGAATGAACATAACCCTGCAGGTTAAACTTTTAATTTGCTTCATACTTGAGCCCATAATCCACTGTACCCTTCATGTACCTTAGAACATGATTTACAACAACCAAGTGAACACTCCTCGGATCCATTAGGAAATGGCTCAATGTGTTCACCGCAAAGTAAATATATGGTCTCGTGTTTGTCAGGTACATCAAGGACCCAATCATCTGACAATACACAGTGACATCAACCGGATCAGATGAAGCATCATATAGAAGCTTCAGGTTCGATGCCATAGGTGTGGCCATGGCCTTGCAGTCCATCATCCCGAACCTCTTCGGGATCTCTACTGCATACTTCCCTTGTCCAAGGAAGATTCCATCTCCACTCTGCCACACCTCCATACCAAGAAAGTAGTGCATCATACCCAAGTTCTTCATCTCTAACTCGGCAGCAAGCTTCCCCTGCGTGTCGGCAATCAATCTATCCTCACCTGTAACAAACAGGTCATCTGCATACAAAAGTAGTATCACTGGATTGCCTTCCTCAACCTTGTAGTAAAGGTTGGAATCCGCTTTATTCTTGGTAAATCCCAAACTGGATAGAAAGCTATCTATCCTACCATACCAAGTTCTGCACATATATGACTCCTTGTCATGTGTCTCAGAACCAAGTGGCTTCTCCACATACACTTCTTCTTCAACTACACCATTCAAGAAGGTTGTCTTGAAATCCATCTGGTGTATCTTCTATTTCATCACTTATATATTTCTCTATGCTGCCATCTGCAGCATGCTTGATCTGATAGTTCCATTTGGAAGTCACAACAGACTTCCCTTTAGCTCTTGGGACCGCATCCCAAACATCGTTCTTCATGATTGATGGATCACGGCATTCTTCCCGTATCCTGGGAACTTCAATATCTTCAATAAATAATTTTGTTGCTTGAACAAATGTTGTAGTCCTTCTTTTGTAGGTGAAGGTATACGGTCTTTTCTACAAAACAAGTTAAATTGCATGATTAGAAACATCTCATAATTTTCAGACAAATTCTTACACATAAAGAAATATGTCATACAGTCATGCAATTATCTTATCCAGTGCTTCAATACAACATTTATCCATGTTCCACAACTTTCTAGATGCCTTCCAGTCTCTACTAGAACATTGTTAAGAGTTTGCACTACTCCCAACATGTCAGCAAAGAGGTTTCATTCTAGATAAGTAGCACTGAAATGTTGTACAGTGCCATAGGCCACTTACCCATCACATGCATATTAGTAGTATACTGTTCATTAATGCAATCATTCTAATATGCACAATACATATCCTAAGTCTAGGAACATGAGCATATACATCATTGAACAATTTTATTTAAACAAACAAATATGCAAGAAATGATAATTAAAAATACTTATCTTTGTTTGGTTGCTGGGTGGACTCCCTCTGAGTCTTTGCTTCTTTGCAGGAGCTGCTGAAGTAGTTTCTTCTACACCTTTCTTTTGTGGAATGTAGAAAGATGGTCAACTCCCTCTGAATATCTGCATCCTTGTAGAAATTACTGGAGTGAGCTCGCTCTTGATCTTTGCTTCCTGGATTACCTGTCCTTGAACTTATATTCATTCTCGATCCCTATGCATGCTTGTTAGTATCATCATTGTGTTATCCTCTAGATCTCATACATAATCAAACATTCATTAGTATAATCTTAATATTATCAAAAACACAATAATCTCAAGCATGTATAGTCAGGATCATTTCAAACACAGATAATAAACATTAGTATTCAAGGTTTCAGGGAAGTCTTCTTTTACTTATACATATTCTTATTTGATCATAGGACTCTTCTGGTTAGTTAAATCATCAATCAAGATAAGAGATATAATATGCATAAAACCCGTGAATATTCAAACCTATGCCTTCATGATTCTTTTGGTTAGTCATATCATCAATTATGGTAAGAAACATAATATGCATACAACCATGACTATTCAAACCTGTGACTTCATGAATAATCATTATCAACAACACAACAGTATAAGATCCTAACACAAGATAGGATTCTAGCTTGATATAGGAAAAACATACCTGGATTAGCATGCTATCTAGTTATGTCTAACATACACGCATAATGTCTTCTGGTTCTCTTCAGTGACTTGTGCTAGTAACCTGCATATCTCATAACTTAACCATTGTAGAACCAAGTTATACATACCTCGTAAGTAGATCTTCTATGTGATCAATGACAATGGATGAAGCGTTTTCTTCATGTCACCATGATCATATGTTCTTGAAGTAGAACATGATTTGTCTTCCTTGATGTACCTTTTATGTTAGCAGACAACATAAACCTCATACAACACCATAATGCATTAGTACAATCATAAGTGTCAACACCCTAATCAATGAATATCTTCTATCATGCATTCATAATTTTGTTAAGGTGATACGACAAGTCTAAAATCAAGATTGTACTAACCGTAATAACATGAAGACAAACATACCATAAACTTAATCATGAACAAATCTCAAAACATACCTCGATGAGTCATACCTGTCGAGATCGCTTGTAATCTTCTTATGTAAGGCCTTAGCCTCATCTCCCTCTGAAACAGGAACTTCTTCACTTATGCAGGTGACCAATCCATCCTCTTCTAGGATTAACCCAATCCACTTGATTTTCAAGAACTTGATCTGGAGCTGTAATAGGGTTTGTCAGAGAAACCGCCAAAATTCAAACTTTGAATTTAAAACTTCCAAAAGGATAGAAATATGCGCCTTGATGAGCTGATCAAGCTAGTGAATTCAGAATTTGAAAACTACAAAGTTTCACCCCTCGAAATTGCCTTTTAGATTTCCAGATTCACTGGGGAGGACCTTGAATTAGGGTTTGAGTTTCCCGGAGCTTCACCCAACTAAAATATTTGATTCAAACTCTAAGCTTCGATTTTTCTAAGGATCTTCCAACCGTGGTCACAGATTTCCAAAATTCCAATTTTGGTGCCGTTGCCGGGGAGTTGAAAATAGGTAGAATATAATTAAAAGTAGATAGAATTTTCTTTCCAAAAATTAGAAATAGGTTGGTGGCGGGTGAGAGGCAAGACAAGAGGTAAGAACCTGTGCATTTGTTATAACAGGCATCCCCAAAACCCAACAATTGTTATAATAAGTTTTCTAGTTATAATTTATGTTTTATGAATAGGTCTAGAGATTTAGAGATAGTAACCAAAAATACCAAAGTCTTCACTATCACAGGGGGTGCATCCTACCCCAGCTATTAACTTAATAAAAAATATCGGAACATAAACAAAGGGAATAGACTTAATAGGGAAATTCTTTTAGGAACAAGGGGAACCATAGGGATTAATCCATAAGGGAACATTATTAAAAGATCCTCCACATTCCATAAGAAGCAGAAAGGGAGAAACCTAGAGCAAAAATCCCACATGGACCAGGAAGATCATAATGAGATGAGACACAACATAGAAAAAGAAGAAACTCAAAACAAGGGAACTTTTGGATTCCCCATTTTAGAACCTACAAGGGATATAATCATTCCTCCTTCCCCATTACCTACCTTTTATGGGAAAGATAAAGAGAATCTGGATACCTTTTTGTTTGAATTTGACATCTTGTGTAGAATGTATGATTATCTACAAGAGGGCCAAAAATTAAAATTGTTTCCAACCACATTGAAAGGCTCCGCTCTTTTATGGTTCAAAGGGTTATCTAGTATCAAGACTTGGGGCGACATGGAAACCACATTTCTTCAAAAATATCAAGGTTATTATAGCTTAGAAGGTCACCTTGAGAGATCTCGCTATGTCCTGCATAAACCAAGATATAGTGACCCCAAAAAAGATACATTCTTCCCTAAGGAAATTTTGGAAGAATTGTTGAGAACTCTTAACTTTATTTATGACATTAGCAATAGAGGGAAAAGTAGGAGATATTTTCAGGAGGCTTGTATTAGAAATCTGAAAAACCATGATAAAGTTACAAGGATAGAATTGGAAAGTCTGCTAGAGGACTTTAAAATTGACATTCTAGAAGCTATGGACTCTCAACTAGATGCATCACAAGCTAAAAAGAAATAACATGGAATAATGAGTGTGTTTTGCCCCAAATGTAGAACCAAGAATCCTTGACAAGAATGTCCGTTGGATAAAATTTCAATCTGACACCCTTATAATCCAACCAACAACTTTTCAAGATTGCTTGGTTTGCAAGGCATAAGTGAAAACCTTGGAGAAACATCTAGGAGGTCTTGGAATCCTAGAGATCAGCTAACTTACGAGGATCCATTTTTACAAACCCCACCTTACTACCACCCTTATCAAGATCCTCAACCATGGGATGCTTCAAATTGGAAGAAATGGCCACCTTAGAATACTCAGCAGCAACAATGGGCACATGGTTGGAGAGAACAAGCCTATGCTCCATATCCCCCTTCCATGCCTAATTACCCTCATCCACCTAATATCCAACAACTTTTACCTGGATTTCCACCTCCTCCATTACTCCCTACCTTAGATCAACCTCCCCATATCTGAGACATGAAGTCTCTAAAATTCCCAATATTGCCTGCACAACCGAGACCAATCCTTAACAATAAGCCAACCCAAGCTCTCAATAGCATTGGGTTACAACTCCTCCCATCTTATGTTATGACCACCACACTTGTCCATGATATTCAATCACGATCTGGAAGAGTTGTGCAAGATCATCAGTTGTTATTCAAGAACCACAAGAGAAAATGAAACTAGTTGAAAAGGGACCTTCTCTTTCTCCTAGTTCTTGAGACTCAAAAAGGGGTTGTCATTATTTGTACATATGTAGATATGTCTTTCCTTTGGTTTTTAATAAACAAGAGTCATTTTCTGACAGTTGATTATATGATTAATAAAACAAACATTTACCTCCAATCAGTTCAAAACTTACAATAACAAAGAAGAAAAGACTCTTCTCCTCCCTTTAATGTTTTCATATATAGTTTCTATGTGCATATAATTTTGAATAAAGTTTAATAAATAATTTGCAATCTGGTCATAGGGATCATGTCTTTAGCCTAATAAAGACATCAGTTGAAAAAGGAAATGCTCTAAAACTCATTTAGTAATTCTAATCAAAAGTAAGCATAACCTCATCTCACCTTTAAAAACCACTTTTATGATTCATTTTCTTGAACTTCATAACTTGCATGGTAATTGATTCAAATATACAAATTCATGATTTTCTATCAGTAGTTGCTTAAGTGTTATACCTCAAATTGCCACACCATGTGTAAGTGAGAATATATATGTTTCACCACCATGGAAAACATGATGTTTATGCCTCCTAAGGGTGTTAGGACCCTTCATTCTAATGTTGATACCTTCCCTAGTCACACTTGGAAGAAAATCCAACAAGAAAGGGGTCGAAACCCACATTAACCACCTCCAAAAATTAATCCTTCTGGAACTACCGCGCCCTGCATGCCTATGGGGGAGCGGTAGTGTCAAAATACCGCGTTCTGCATGCCAATGGGGGAGCGGTACTACCACGCTTTGCTTAGTTATAGGGGAGCGGTAGTCTTGGTTTAGGCTTATCCCTTTTATTTTGGGTCTTGGATCTCATGGAGATTTTCTTGGGATGAGGTACCCCTTCGAATCCCATCTCACTTTCCCTCCTTGGCATGATTTAGATCTTTGATCCACATATTATTCACTTAGATCCATAATCTCCTCTTAGTGGTTGGCCTCCCAGATCCTACTTAAAGAGAGCCATCCATGAGCTATGGGGGGTGATCTTGGAAACACTAAACCTATGATCCTATGAGTCTTGCAAGGGTGGTGTTGGAGAGCTTGGAAAGAGGTGCTGCTACTTTGGACATCAAGGTATAACATTGTAATCAGCTTCTTTTGGCTTTTCTATCATTAATATAACTTAGCCTATTCCTCTCATGTTCATGTCTTTAATGATGAATGCATGAAATTGTCTCTATTTATATAATTAGATCTTTGTTTATACATATATTACGTCGGAGAAGGTGTTGTCTTTCCTTTGTGAACAGGTTCATAAGTCCATAATCAAAGGATGGAGCTATAGCAACTTAGGAGCAGCAGGACAACCATCAAAGTAAGGTATGCCATCTACTTGCTTTGTATTTCCATAGCTGGTTAGCTGATGTGTGAACTAGATCTAGGAGGACTATAGTGTCTATTTGTTTCATCTCTGTCTTGGGTAGGCAATCCGGGGCCTTTTCTAATCCCAAGGAGATATCTACCTATCCGTAGGGAGATTTTCTCACAACAGAAACTGGCGACTCCACTGGGGATTTGAATCCATTTTCTTTGCTTGTGAAGTTTGCTTTCAATTTCACTTATTGATTGTAAGAATTGGGTTCTTTTACCCTCATTCGCTTCCCTATTCTCTGCATTAGACTTCTGTTATAGATCAGTAAGTCCTATGGGTTGGCAAACCTTTGAAAAGTCAAAATATTTTCTCAAAATTCCGCCTCTTTCCCTCTGTTCACACACTACCGCGCCCACGTAACTTCCTACAGAGCGGTAGTACCGCACCCCCGTAACTGCCTACAGAGCGGTAGTACCGCGCCCCCATAACTGCCTACAGAGCGGTAGTACCACACCTTAACCATTGTCTAGAGAGTGATAGTCCAGCAGTATCGCGCCTTAACCATTGTCTAGAGCGTGGTAGTCTAGTAGTACCGCTCCTTAAGCATTATCTAGAGCGCGGTAGTCTATCAGTACCGCTCCCAGGTGGCCTGTAGGCCCGCGATAGTTCCTGGAAAGTGTGTTTATTTGGTTTGTTTGGTTTTTTTTTGGGTCTTTTCGAGATTTGGATCCATGTTGGCCCTTTGAGTAAACACTAGTGTTTTGCTTGCATTTTTAAGCGAAATGGGTTCTATTTTTGAAAAAAAATTCCCGCTCATGGCTAGGGGTGCCATGAATCATGCATCCTATAGTCGTTTTGACCCATTTTAAGTTTTTGAGATCATTTTTGGTTTGGTGTGTTTGGATTGCTTGGAATCTTATTCCCTTTACATCCTATCTAATGATTGTTTAAAAATATTGATTCCTTGCCTCCGCTTTAGTTCAAAGAGAAGATTGATTTTGTCATTCTTTTACCATATTCATGAAATTGAAACACATAGGTATTCTTCTTGCTGCAATTTAATCATTTGACATTCTTGGTATTACATTCATGAGAAGAAGAAATGCTTGTTTCATATTTATGTGCATTTGAGTTAGACGATATTATTAGGTTCTTCTCTTTGTCATGCATTTGATTGGAAGCATTTGTAGAATCTTTCTTTCCATAGCTTGGATGTGTCTTTTTCAAGTGTAAAAAGATAGAAAATGGACTAGAATCATTACGTTTGGTGTTCATATGAAGAACTTTTTCATTACTTTGGGTTAGTCTTGGGTACATATCTTACTTCTTTCTATCATTTTGAAAAGAAATAAAATTGCATGTGCATTGGGTTGTGCATATTGGGAACGGAAAGAATTCTTCCTTACTTTAGCTAGTGTTCATCGAATAGAAAAGCTCATTTCGATTCATTCTCATTTGCATGGTTTGGGTCGTCACAACACCACCAAGTTTCACGTCCATTTACCCGATTGAGTAAGGCAGCCTCTAAAATTAATCTCCCTAACTAAACCAACATTAACCTCACTTGAGGAAATCAAAAGAATTTGGTAGTTAGGTAGGACACCGGGGATAGGCATCAAAATAATTCCCCCTTGTCATTTTTCATCTGAGACATAGTCGTTGTCTTTAGGGAACTAAAATCCTCTAGTATTTATTGACACGGTCACAGCCAGTTTATGGAGGGGCCTCCTGACTGTTTTTAACTTTCAAGGGTTAAACGGCTGCGAGATTGAGAACCGGATGGACTCTATGGAATGTCGCACTCCACTTAGCCCTAAGGCAACATCGATCATTGTCTTACTTGTAATTCATAGTAATGCAAGGGTGATAAGGCAGAAGCGCCCAAAACCTTTTCCAACGTGTCATGAATGAGGTAGCTTAGTGACTTTTCTACTAGGGCTCTTTTACCCAGGATCCCTTTCGGTAGAGGGATATCCTTCCATTATTGGTCTCTCATTTTGTATTGTTCGACTTGGATTTCATCACCTTGCGAAGGATACAAATTGTTGAGGTCTTCAGCTCTTAGTTAGGAGGTTTTGCTTGCGATCTTATAGAGGGTATTTTTCTTTGTAGGGATGCTTGTTGGCATTCTAGCCATTTTGTTGTACAGCTTGCTTACTGTGGCAGTGGCCTCAATATAGTTTTTTGAGCTTGCTCTTTTGGCCTATGAGCCTTGTCTTTTCCTATCTCCCCTTTCACACGCTCGGTTTCCTGAGGGTTTTTGAGTTCTTTTTAACAAGACTTCGTCCACATCACTTAGTTTTGTTTCATGGAGAATCTACGTCCATGCACCCATGCTCCTTCTGGGACTACCAATCCGGAGACCCCTTTTCAAGGGGTACCTTTTACTTTTCCTCCAGTTGGAGATATTGGTCCTCCCTTTATTGCCACGTTAAATCTTCCAGGATTAACCATAGGATTACCAGTCTGGTAATTCAATCTGGTAATTCCAATTGCACCCAATGTTTTGAATGTTAACTCTCCACCACGAGAGAGTCAAACCCAAACTAATCCTTCCCCTTCTTCGTCGAATGAATCTTCTTCCATTCCTTCTTCCTCGCCTGATGAAAGCAATAGTGTTAGTAATCAGGTGGATAAGAAGAAGAATAAAAGGAATGTTAAGAAGAAGAAGGATAAAGAAGAGGCCAAGCGTAAACCGGTTGCCCCTAATGGCACTCATTCTATGAAAACACCCCGTAAACCCAAGTTCCCTTGCAAACTTTGTAAGGGTGATCACCTTCTCAAGAATTGCCCTGATCTTTCCCGTGTATCAGAAGTGTGGTCTAAAAAACCCAAACCACTTGTATCGTTGACCTCTGACCATCATGTTGATGACACTCCTTCGACCAGTGACCCCTTGGTAAAGGGTGGGAAGGGTAAGGTCATATATCCCTGTTTGATATGCAAGGGTATGCACCGTACTTTTCTTTGTCCGAGCATGAATGAAGCTTCGCGGTGGTTGGAAGATATTACTAGTTCTCAACTGGTGCCTCCAACAGAACATAGTAAGTTGTCCCTCGACCCCCCGCTGGTTGACCAAGTGATCAATTCAGTTTCATCTACAATTGATCCCACTCTCCCTTCCGAGAGTGAAGTGATCGAGTCGCTGTCATCCCCACTCGATCCCGCTCTTTCATTGGAGAAAGTCCAGACTGAAGCAGTCACCTTGACACAATCTTCGTCTCATTCTTATCTTCCAAGCGAGAGTGAATTAGAAACCGCTAATGTTTTTCTTATCGGTTCAGAATGTCCTCGGCAAGGGGAAACCCTGTCCGTTTCCATGAGACCCCCTCCAAGTACTAAGGTTATTTCCTTTGATTGGAATGGTCTAACAGAATCTCGTCTTCCTTAGAGTGTTCCTTTTCAAATATCTGTAGGAGTTTCCGATAAAGAAATTTTTCGTACGATAGTTGATGAAGGAGCTTCTGTTAGTATTCTATCCTCAACTGCTTGGCAAGCCTTAGGTTCTCCTCGGCTTGTGCCCGTCACTGACCAGATACTGGCTTTCAATAGAAGGCCTACTGGACCTTTAGGGTCTTTTTCTCAGTTACCTATCACATTGAGAGGAAAAACTGTCTATATTAATGTCATGGTCATCCAAGGTCCCTTAGATTTTAATCTACTCCTTGGACGTGATTACATCTATGCAATGAAGGCTGTAGTGTCCTCACTCTTTCGAGTGATGTATTTTCCCCATCATGGTAATGTTGTGACCATCGATCAGCTTTTCTTTGTGACGCCCACTCATCGCATGACTCCTAGTCACCAGACTTCCCTAAATGTTCCACATGTTTTGGTGGTTTCTTCCCCCTAAGGGGAGGGGGGGCATTGGAGCAAAGTTATATTCCGGTGTCAAGCTCGTTAAAAAATGAAACCATTTTATCAAGCATAGTTTACCTTTGGTTTTAAGCTTGTGTAAAAATGAAACCAACCATCAATCTCAAGCACAGCTTACTTTTGGTTTTAAGCTTGTGTAAAAATGAAACCAACCATCATTTTGAGCAGAGTTCCCTTTATGTGTCAAGCTCGTTGTAGCTAGGGTTTTACCCCTAGCTTGTGCCAATGAGCACCTACTAAGGAGAATGGACTCCTTAGTAGCAGTTCAGTATATTAAACTAATTAAATTAAAACAACAATTAAATTATTTCTAAGACAAGCATGAAGCATAAACATCAAATGAAAAGAATGACTTTTTCTATTAATGTTACCTTGAATGTCAAGGTTTGAAGAAGTCCTTTGCAGTGTCCAAGAGGATGCTCCAAACTTCAGTATGCTCCTTCTCCTTCTCCAATAGTGGTGATGGGCCAAAGGTGGCTCTCTAGGTGAAAGTAGTTCAAAAGGTGAACTAGGGTTTCGGGAGAGATTTTGGCAGAGTAAGGGTGCTTGTGATTGTGGATATGGAATAAGGGATCTCCATCACCTATTTATAGTTTTTTGGTGGTGGAGTGCTGACCCATGGTTTTGGGAAACACATGGTTTTATGCAGCTGTATAGGGTTTTTTTCCTCCTTTTCCTCATTATTTTATATTTTTATTCCCTTTTTAGGGGATTTTTGCTATTTTTGGAGGAAAAGGGGGTTTTTTAGCCTTTTTTAGGCTATTTTGATGGTTTTGTGGCCTTTTGGAGGCATTGTAGGCCTTTTGGAGGCTTTTTAATGGGATTTTTTGGGATTTTTAATGGAAATATGGTAGGAAAATGGACAAATGAGCCATATAATGTGGTAAATGAGCTAGTGAGCACTTTTTGGGTGTTAACAGATTGCCCCCTGATGGGCGAGGGCAGGAGCTCATCGTATGGCCGATGGACATCATAAGTCATGAATGGTTTTCCTGGGATGTGGAGAGAAGAGAAGAAACAAACTGGAGCCCGGAACAACGATCCCGAACAACTGCAAGAACTAAAAGTACATAACCTCAATAAAGGATGAGGAATCATCTGATCATATGGACGAGGCGGGCATTCCCATGCTCGTATCAGGATATAACATAATAACAACAATGGGGTCCAAAAAATGGGGACCTGAAATATACATGACCTCAAATACTGACTGAGGAATAATCTCAATATATGGACGAGGCGGGCATACCCATGCTCGTATCAAGATACATAAATATAACTGTAAGGCCCGAAAAAAGGGGGACCTGTAAGATACATGACCACTTTGTACATCATAAGAGTCCAGAGGGGACACAAATCTGGGACATACTGCTGAGCGGATCATGTGTGAACTGCAGAACTGGTGCACCGGAACAATCAACAGTGCTACTGAGTGTGGTACCAAAGGAACTGATGAGCTGCTGGATCATAGTGACTGGGGTCATACTCTCCATGGTACACTGAACTGGAACTGATCGGGAACTGAAACTGGGTACTCAAGAAAGCATGAAACTGGATGGTTTCCGAATACAAACGCCAACGCAGCCCGGATATCCACGGGAACATACAACTGGGCGTTCCGAAGTGACTCACCAATGTGCTAGGTACCAATGGTGGTTTAGGCAACAAGGATGGTTGATTGTTAGGTGGTAGGATGTCATGGGACAAGGTACATAAGTCAGACATTTCGGGCGTAGATGACGGCGGAGGAATGGATTGAAAGGTGGAGGTCATCGGCGCGTCTGAGTAGACTCCAGGCCCCGTAGAGGAAACAAACGAGGTGTTGGCAGGAGAAACAGGTTGTTCAACCATGGGGAGAACATTTTCCGGTGCCGCCGGAGCACTGGGATCATAGTAGGTGAGCTGGTCAATCTTAACCACGCGTCCCTCGTGGGGAAGCATCATGGTGCGAAAGACAGAAGAGGCAACTGCCCGCATGGCATACATGTAGCTACGGCCAAGTAGAAGGTTGTAATCCAATTGGGCATTGATTACCTCTATGTCAATAAGGACTGTTTTACCACCTAACTGGACTGGAACGTTGGGTAGAAGGCCTTGGGGCTGGGCCGAACGACCGTCGTAGGCACGTAACGCAGTGGTGGACTGCTGGAGAGGAGGGGATCCTAGCTTCTGCCATACAAATGTAGACATAACGCATGTGGAAGCACCCTCATCGATGATGCACCGATGGATAACAAGATTCCTAACGGAGACAGTAACTTGGAAGGCTAAGCTGGAAGGTAGGCGTGGTTCAGACTGGTCTAAATCAAAGGCCATCAAATGTGAATCAGTTGGGTCAATCCCCCCGATGGCGGAAAGTAAAGTCTTGCGCTGGGAAGGGCAGTTCTTCAAGACTTCCAATGCAGACATGGCTGCGGATATTGGGCTAGGTCGTCTACGATGTTGTAGTTTGACGCAGCGCGCGCGTTAGGGTTATTGTTGATTCGGCGAAGTGGGAAACGAGGTGCTTTCGCAGCGCTGTCTATGGGCGGCGGAGGTATACGTAATGCCTGATCGGTGGGATGGGCGTTAGTAGGTTTATCCGTGGGAGGGGCTTCAGAGGTGGAGCCATATTGGTTCCGACGGGTCTGTAGGTTGACGTCAGCAGATGACATCATCAGTAAGTGGTGGGTACCTGAGTCAAACATGGGTTGATCAGGAGCAGCGTAGGTGATCTGTTGTTGTTGGGGTTGCACGTTAGCTTGAGGGGCCAACGGCTGAGTGTTCACCACGCCTTGGGTCGGTAATGGGTTTTGCAGCACTAAAGGGGGTTGCTGAGGTTGGGGGGGGTTGGGTGGCGCTTGGGGGGCCGCATGCCCTTGGCGATGGGCCTCGTCAACCCAGAGCTACCGAGCTCGCTCCAAGTGTGGGCAAGCATGGGTGTAGTGTCCATAGACCCCGCAAATAGAACAAGGGTGGTTCGTCCGCAAATTGGGGTTTTTGGCCTGCTTGGGCGGGCGATCAGGGTTTTGATTAGCGGGGGCCGCATTATTATTGTCAGGGGGATTAGCCGGTTGACCAGCTTGGTCTGCAGGTTGGTTGTTTCCCCGATTACGGCCCTTGCCGCGGTTCTGTTGGCCCTGGTTACGTTGGTTATTCTGGTTTTGCTGCGGGTTGTGTTGGGCGTAAACTTGCCCTTGGGCAGTAGGTGGATTCTGAGGTTGCGCAGGTGCTGGAGCAGGCTGCGGAGGATGATATGCAGGTTGAGGCTGAGTAGGTGCAGCAACTTGAGGGGGTTGGTGATAGGACTGCGGAGCAGGTTGTGGATGTGCCGCAGGGGCTGCCTGGGGCGGATAATAAGCTGGTGGGGCTTGTGAAGGCGCAGGAGCCGGGGCAGTCTGCTGATGGTAGTAAGGCTGAGGGGCGACTGGAGGAGCATAAGCAGGAGTCGCATACCCAAAGCACTGAGGTGGACATGAAGGTCCATGGGAATGGTGATGTGTCATGGGAGCATATGAATTGGTTGCTCCAGACTGGGAGGTAGCCCTCGACAGGTCGGGGCCAGGGGTAGGTCGTGCTATAGAAAATGGTTGGGGATGCGAAGAAACACGGCCAATGATACCATCTGCAGCGTGGGATGCCCCCGGCGCATCATGATGGGAGGACTCGCCGCGAGGGGCGTCAGGTATAATGGTATAAAGGTAACCCGACTGGGCGTAAATGAGGTCGAACTGCTGTGCCTTAAGGATGGCCTCTTCTTCAGACTGGGGTCTTTCTGAAGCTACATCCTTAGCAATGACAGGAAGCAGGGACTTGAGGAACCAATCGAGGAAGATACGGTCATCTAGTTTAATCTTGCATAAGCTACGGCGTCTACGCCACTCATGGATGTGGTCCGTGATATGGGTAGCCGTGTTTTGTCTACAAGATAGAAGGATCTCAACGCCCGCGTCATAGCGGACTGGCAACTGGAAGAACTGCAGGAAGGTCGAGGCCAGGGAAGAAAAGGTGGCGTGGGTCCCATGAGGCTGCTCAATATACCACTTGGCTGCAGAGCCAGTAAAGGTGCGCTGTAAGAGACGGAGGCGAACAGAGTCATCCACGATGGAGTTAGAGGAACACCATAGGTGGAAAGACATGATATGGTTTTGTGGGTCCTCACCGGCCTTACCCTCGAATTTAGGGATGTCAGAGGGTAGTTTGGTAGGCATATGAGGCCACATAGGGTCGTGTCAAATAGGATCGTTGGTCAATCTGGCCAGGTCAGGTAGGTTGAGGCTAGCCATGAACGGCAAACTGGAAGAAGGCTGTGACCCAGTAGTACTGTGGACCAAGTTGGGGCCAGTGCCCCCAAGTGGAGGGACAAGATTTAAGGTGGTGCCCCCAAGTGGGGGAACTGAGGTAGTGGAGGATGGTCCAGCACCACCATGGGTAGTGTGAGCCACTGATGTAGTGGGGATAGGTATTCCCGCTGTGGGAATAGGTACCATGAGGGGAACGGTAGATGGTTGCCCCATGGAGGGCATACCAAAAACAGGTGTAGTAACTGGTGTAGTGGTGGATGTGCCACCAATGGTCCCTATGACAAATGGAGTGGAAGTCGTACCAGCCATGGGGCTAGTAGGGGCAGTATAAATAGGGTTCTCAGACTCTTCGTCAGAATCAGAGGTAAAGTAAGGTGCGTCACTATCTGGTGACGGAGACCTACGTCGCTGACGGGTGGAGTCAAGTGACAAGGCTCTAGATCTGTGATGAGTGGTATCAACGGACAATGATCGGAATCTATGACGAGTGGTGTCGAGAGAACCGTGCTGTGGGGGCTCGCCCCTGAGGCGCCGAGAATGTCTCGGGGACTCAATGGTGACAGATGGTGTCTAAGTCTCTGTGGGTTGAGGTGAGTATAAAAACAGCTCAAAAATCCTAATGCAACCGAGTGTGCAGAAGGAGAGCTAAAAAGCAAGGCACTCAGGCCAACAACCAACTCAAAACACCCACTGCAACAGCTGTGCTACAATAGGTGGAGTAACAACAAAGATGGTCAGAATACCAACAAGCAGCAGGTTTCCTAAAAAAGAAAAATGGTGGACTCACTAGACCAAAGGGAGGTAAAGGAGCATGCAAACACCTAACTAAAAGTATTCTGACTTAACTAATCATATCCTCTGCAAGGTGATGAAATCCAAGTCAGACAATATGAGTAGGAAAGCCAAGTGGCTATGATATCCCCCTACCGGGAGGGATACCGGGTAGACAATCCTAGAAGAATGGCAACTAAGATACCCCGTTCATGACACGTCCAGAAAGGTGAATCTGCCGTTTAGTTCGTTGACCGCAATACCCCTATACAGGGATATCCCGCGAACCGCGAAAGGTAGCCCTTCGTTTACTGAATGGAGTGCGGTATTCCACTCAGGCCTCCGGAACCAGTCTCCCGACTTCAACCCTCCTAAGGGAGAGGCCCTCTGATAAACTGGTCGTGACCGTGCCAAAAAGTACTAGGGGATTTTGGTTCCCTATTTGGACAACAACTATGTCTCAAGTGAAATAACCAAGGGGTGTTATTGGAAGCCTATCCCCCTGATCCTACCTAACTACAATGATTCTTTTGTGTTCCCCAAGTGGGGTTAGAATGTTGGTTTAGTTAGGTACTTTTTAAGGCTCACTTGATTTAATGTGACAGAGTGTGTGCTCGTGAGGTGTTGAACCCAAAAACAGAAGTGCCACAAGGGAGGGCAACTTCCAATCTATCAATAATGCTGAAATTGATTCTTTTAATTTGCAAAATTTTCTGAAATAAAAATATTGAAATTTTAAAAAGATTCTGTAAAAGGAACAGGAATTATGTTGCAGAAAGGCTGTAAGGAAGTGGGCTGCAGGTGGGACAGAGGGCTGTTCAAATGCAGAAAATATTGCAGCAAGAGGGGCTGGGCTCAAAACAGGAAAAGAGCAGAAATCAGACCGCGGGTCTGTGGCGGATCAGAACAGGCCGACCGCGGGTTTAAGGGAAACAGCGGCGGTCAGGTCGCGGCTATCGGGCCAACAGAGGCAGTCGGGACGCAGGAAACAGGGGAAAAGGCACAGTCGGGTCGCGGCTATCGGGCCAACAGTGGCAGTCGGGACGCAGGAAAAATGGAAAAAGACACAGTCGGGTCGCGGCAAAAGGGCTAACAGGCGCAGTCGGGACGCGCGAAAGAGGCAGAAAGCCGCAGTCGAGACGCAGGAAAAAGGCCGACAAGCGCAGTCAGATCGCGGCAAACAGGCTGATTAGCCACGGTCGGATCGCAGGTAACAGACTTGAATCCGCCGGCGGAGCGTCGGAAGCAGTCTGAGAGCCACGGTCGGATCGCGGGTAAAGGCCTGAAAGGCGCGGTCAGGACGCGACTGCAGAGGAAAAAGACGCGGTATGCAGCGGCCGAAAGGGACAGCCGAAAGAAAAAATTTAAAAACGGAAACCAGAAATTCGAAAACTAGGGGAGTCGCCAAAACTGTAGCTAGGGTTTTACCCCTAGCTTGTGCCAATGAGCACCTACTAAGGAGAATGGACTCCTTAGTAGCAGTTCAGTATATTAAACTAATTAAATTAAAACAACAATTAAATTATTTCTAAGACAAGCATGAAGCATAAACATCAAATGAAAAGAATGACTTTTTCTATTAATGTTACCTTGAATGTCAAGGTTTGAAGAAGTCCTTTGCAGTGTCCAAGAGGATGCTCCAAACTTCAGTATGCTCCTTCTCCTTCTCCAATAGTGGTGATGGGCCAAAGGTGGCTCTCTAGGTGAAAGTAGTTCAAAAGGTGAACTAGGGTTTCGGGAGAGATTTTGGCAGAGTAAGGGTGCTTGTGATTGTGGATATGGAATAAGGGATCTCCATCACCTATTTATAGTTTTTTGGTGGTGGAGTGCTGACCCATGGTTTTATGCAGCTGTATAGGGTTTTTTCCTCCTTTTCCTCATTATTTTATATTTTTATTCCCTTTTTAGGGGATTTTTGCTATTTTTGGAGGAAAAGGGGGTTTTTTAGCCTTTTTTAGGCTATTTTGATGGTTTTGTGGCCTTTTGGAGGCATTGTAGGCCTTTTGGAGGCTTTTTAATGGGATTTTTTGGGATTTTTAATGGAAATATGGTAGGAAAATGGACAAATGAGCCATATAATGTGGTAAATGAGCTAGTGAGCACTTTTTGGGTGTTAACACTCGTTAAAAAATGAAACAGTTCACCGTGAGCATGGTTCCCTTTCTATGTCAAGCTCGTTAAAAAATGAAATAGGTTCCCACGAGCATAGTTTATTCTTTGTTTCAAGCTCGTTAAAAAATGAAACCAACCCTCAAGCACAGTTTACCGTTGGTTTTGAGCTTGTGTAAAAATGAAATCAATCCCAAGCATAGTTTACTTTCAGTTTCAAGCTTGCGTAAAAATGAAACTACCTTCGAGCATAACTTCTTTCTGTTTTAAGCTCATTAAAAAATAAAAAGGACCCTTTCAAGCATTGTTATTATCTATTTCAAGCTTGTGTAAAAATGAAATAGATCTCCCTTCCATTTGTTCGAGTCTCTCGCTAGAGTTAGGATTTGAACCTTCATTTCATCTTCCTGGGTCACTTGATCCTGGTTCTCCCTACCCCCCCTGGTGAACACATTTGGATTAGTAGCCAGTATTTTTGGGTAAGGAAGAAGAGTAGTCAGACGAAACGAAGCTTGGGGGGCATGTTTAGTCGTTAGCAATCATGCTGGGGGCATTTGCCAACCTGTGGTCATCATGTTGGGAGGGAACCCATCAATGGGCCTTAACCATGAGCAGAGTTTACCTTTGGCTTCAAGCTCATTAAAAAATGAAACCAGTAGTCTAAGAAAAGTTCTACTCCTATTTCAAGCTCATTAAAAAATGAAACACATACTTTCCCTTTGAGTCGAATCTCCTCGTAGACTTAGTACTTGAACCTTCTTTTCACCCGCCTATACTTTAGGCGAATGAAATTAAGCTTGGGGGCATGTCTTCAACCTCTGGAAGTTATGTTGAAGTCAACTTGATCGCCTCTCCACACCACGTTGGAGCTAAGTCACTTACTTCTAGCAATCATGCTGGGGGCATGTACCAACCTTTGGTTTTCATGACGGGAAGAATTTCACCACTGGGAACATTTTCGAGCATACTTTCCTTTTTAGGTTTTGACCTCATTAAACCATGAAAATTATTCTGAGCATAGTTCATTTTCTGTTACAAGCTCGTTAAAAAATGAAGCAGACATCATGAGAATTCTTCCAACCTATCTTCGAGCTCGTCAAAAACAGTAAGATGGTGTTTGAGCTTACTTTTCACTTTTTCGTGCTCTGGTTAAAAACATGAAAAGTGGTTTGAGCTTACTTTTTCCTTTTTCATGCTCTGGATCCAAACATGAAAAATATTCCGAGTGCTTTTGATACCATTGTCGTGCTCGTTAAAAATTCAGCAAAAAGGTGTGTCTAACGAGTATAGGTTTATCACTTTATCCGGCCTCGCTAGACTATTTACAGAAAAGGAACTATTCCGAGTTTACTTTTCCTTTGTCGTACTCGGTCATCAACCATGACAAAGTTGTACATGGAGTCCTCTTTAAGCTCTTTTCAGACTCCTAAAATAGGAAAAGATGGCCACGCGAAATTGATTTGTTCACGCTTGTAAAAGGATTTGAATGATCATCTCCCTAGTGATAGTTTACCCCTTTTTCGGACTAGGGGGCACTACTTACGAAAAAGGAATACTCCAGCCAATCATGACTGGAAGAGTCCTCTCCCGTGTTGTTTTACCCTTTTTCGAGCGATGAGGCTAACCTTACGAAAAAGGACCATTGGAGTCTTCTTTAGTTCTTTTCAGACTCTCTAAACATGAAAAACTGCCGAGTTTTCCTTCCCTGGACTCATGAAATCAAACATCGAAGGACCCTTTTGGGACCGAACCCCTCCTTTCTCGGGTTCGTAAAACATGTGGGATTGGACTCATCCAAAGGATGAGCTATACCGAGCATCTGTTATCCTCCTCAAGCTCATTAAAAAACAAAGAGATACTCATCAAACATGATGGGGGTTGGGGGGGAATAAGTTAAGTTTCTTTTAGAAAGATTCATGGCAGCTTGTGTCACCCTTGAACATGGCACCTTTTTGCGTCTCGTCATACAGTTGGGTAATCTACTTATCTCTGAGTCATGCCAATTCTATGAGTTGTCCCGCTCCTTCAAATCATCTGAAGAATGCCTCAGTCATCATTGCATTATGTCTTGGTCTCTGCCTCGTTGAGTCAATGCTGCCAAGTCATTATTGTCGTGTCATTCATGTTCAAGGGAAGTTTACCTTAGTCATACTCTGCAATATTGTTAGCCTTTACATCCATGTGTCAGTCCATAGTCATCTGATTCGTTACTTCATATCACTTTCCTATGTCAGTTTCATGTCGATGATGTGGGATCCATTATGGCCCTCCTTCGACGAGTCTATTCCTATCGAATTCAACTCATTATCCAGGAATTAGTCTTAGAAACCAACCTTAGTACCTTGGTACCTGCATGGCTCAATGGCAGGTTTCCTCGCATTCGACAGTAGGTTTTCATCATTGACCTCTGATCAAATGATCTCGCAGATGTTCGACATCAACTCATCTATTCACATTTCGTCGAGATGTACTATGATACCTTGGGAGTCATTTTCATCATTGGTGATTTCCCTCGCACTTGTTAACGGTTTCAATCATTGACCGGTAATCAAGTGGTTTCTACCATGTTCGACTTCAACACCTTGTAATCACATGGTTAGATTCGTATCGATTTGGGATCGAGTAGAAGGCCCTGGATAGTTTTGAAGTCTTTTTAGCACATCCAAGTTGCGATTGAGATTTTTTTTAGTAGGTTCCCACATATATATCATGTTGGCAACCTCATTGATGTACTGTCACACGGATCCACTCTTGTATTGGTCGTGGCTGTGTCATTGTCTTTTCATGGATCTACACTTGTAGTCTAGTAGTCATGATTTGTCTCCAATCATTGTTAAGTCAGTATTATCATGGATCTGCAATGTATTGGTCGGCAGCCATGCTTTCAGTCAGTTGTTCCGAGCATGGGTATGCCCACCTCGAGGTTGTTAGACATATTGTCGATATTTGCTTGCAGCTCTTCTCCAACTCTCCTTCAGATATCCTTGCAAACTTATTATTTGTAAAGTGTTTCGGCCATCAGATTCCTTCTGACCTCACACTTTAGGGGGCATCTTTTATACCTCAAATTGCCACACCATGTGTAAGTGAGAATATACATGTTTCACCACCATGGAAAACATGATGTTTATGCCTCCTAAGGGTGTTAGGACCCTTCATTCTAATGTTGATACCTTCCCTAGTCACACTTGGAAGAAAATCCAACAAGAAAGGGGTTGAAACCCACATTAACCACCTCCAAAAATTAATCCTTCTGGAACTACCGCGCCCTGCATTCCTATGGGGGAGCAGTAGTGTCAAACTACCACGTTCTGCATGCCTATGGGGGAGCGGTACTACCATGATTTGCTTAGTTATAGGGGAGCGGTAGTCTTGGTTTAGGCTTATCCCTTTTATTTTGGGTCTTGGATCTCATGGCGATTTTCTTGGGATGAGGTACCCCTTCGAATCCCATCTCACTTTCCCTCCTTGGCATGATTTAGATCTCTGATCCACATATTATTCACTTAGATCCATAATCTCCTCTTAGTGGTTGGCCTCCCAAATCCTACTTAAAGAGAGCCATCCATGAGCTATGGGGGGTGATCGTGGAAACACTAAACCTATGATCCTATGAGTCTTGCAAGGGTGGTGTTGGAGAGCTTGGAAAGAGGTGCTGCTACTTTGGACATCAAGGTATAACATTGTAATCAGCTTCTTTTGGCTTTTCGATCATTAATATAACTTAGCCTATTCCTCTCATTTTCATGTCTTTAATGATGAATGCATGAAATTGTCTCTATTTATATAATTAGATCTTTGTTTATACATATATTGCATTGGAGAAGGTGTTGTCTTTCCTTTGTGAACATGTTCATAAGTCCATAATCAAAGGCTGGAGCTATAGCAACTTAGGAGCAACAAGACAACCATCAAAGTAAGGTATGCCATCTACTTGCTTTGTATTTCCATAGCTGGTTAGCTGATGTGTGAACTAGATCTAGGAGGACTATAGTGTCTATTTGTTTCATCTTTGTCTTGGGTAGGCAATCAGGGGCCTTTTCTAATCCCAAGGAGATATCTACCTATCCGTAGGGAGATTTTCTCACAACATTAAGACCTACTATAATCAATATATATTTACCAGGAATTCTCTCTCACCTATGGACGATTAGATCACCTTGGACTCATTATTGAAACTTGTCTCTAAAAGCACTCTTTAAAAAGTAAGCCTGAGGGTAAGTAATATTTCTACTTGTGGGGAACACTACTGATTTTTTTTGGAGAAGATGGATTAGGAAGTCAAAGACAACTTTAGGTTATTCTCTTTTGATATGATCAGTAATATAAGCTATTCTTACTTATATTCTTGAACTATGTGTCTAGCAATGTTCCATATACCCTTGTGTCAACCAGCTTCCATATGCTAACATCATTATACAAAGCAAACCCGCCGGGGTACTGAATAGGCCTACTGGCAGCGAGCCCATGCTAAGTAAAATCTTAAACCTGGAAGTTTGGTAAATGCAAGTAAACCCATAGGGGTACTGAACAGGCTCGCTGGCAGCGATACTATGCTTGCATGGTACCAAGATAAACCCGTCGAGGTACTGAACAGGCCTGCTGGCAGCGGGGCAATATTAGGAAAGAGAGGTACAGTTAATACATTGCTATGCACATGGTTCATTACACAAACACAAGTACTGGCTAATTATTTGTAATATCAATTGAGAATGGTTGTAAGATAAACTTGGACCTTGTCATCTAATTCAAATAATATCTAGAAAATTGTTATCCTAGAAGTGGGACCTATAATCATAGAGATATAAAAAACTCAAAGGTGAACTTTATCTATATTCTTAAGATGACAAGAGATATTTCAGAATGAGTCCTTGATGATTGGTTTTCCTGTGGCATTTTCTTGCATCAATTACATCATTATTACTCACCTGGTCTAAATAAGCACTGTTACTTATTTTTAGTGAATTTGCATATATGAATCATTATTGCAAAGTCATGGCTAAAAATTTTAAGATTGAAAATCATATACTAACTAGTTCTGCCCCCTCTCTTCTATAGCCTGAGGACATGCCATATTCTCGGTTTGGGGGAGGATCAGAATATTTTATGGTCTGCTTATTTCTGGCAATAGTCTAACCATCTTTATGATAGATGTCTTCAAGGAAAATGTAGATAATCAAGAAAGAATGCCCTATGGTAAAACATAAATTCCAGAAAAGCAAGGTTGTGATCATCCCTTGTTCACTAACAACTTTAAAACTTCCTACAAAAAGTATCCACAGTCAGCATTTGTAAAACAAGCTCATATACAGACCAAAGTCTGCATGAAGGGTTGAATGACGGGTCGAATGCCGATCTGAATAAGGTGATGAATGAGGCAAATAAATAATGAAGTGATATTGAAATGACAAACAGAGTAAGTAAATTCCAATCTGAATAGAGTATAGAATAAAACCATAATACGTTAATAAGTATGGCCATATATGTTTTTGGGGTTTTCATTTATATATATCTGATCCATTAATTATAATCAAAGGTCAATTTGGAATGATATCTTGGTATGTTACTTTGTTTCATTAATAAGGTTAAATCATACACCCTCGACGCTATCACATGATCCCAATTCTTCATTTATCATACCATTCATCATTTATTTGGAATACATCACGGTTTATATGTAATTATGTCTAATTCATAGCAAACGATTATGTTAAACCTATCCAAAGTTTTACTTTGGACATGGTTGAACACATTATAAAGCACAAAAATCCATAATTACGAATTTTTAAGTGGCACACAACTCAAGGAAATTCAATTATGAGCATATCACTCATACGTGCTCCACGATCATCCAGCTGCTCAATCGGACCATGATTTAACCCTACCCTTGCATGAATTTTCACTCATCCCGTTCATTTCTTCATTTCTCCCTGACGCTCTATCCTCTGCAACTGAGTGCATTCTTTTTGCTTATTTAGCCACATTTGTCAGCTTCCATTCACAATGCCTACCCGCCATGAGCCAGGAAGCTATCAAGACCTCTTGCGCATTGCCGAGTTCAGAGACTATCGAGAGATATTCCTACATGCTGGTTGGGGCCCATTTCTCCATCTCTTTAATGACCATGACCACGAGATTTCCCTTCTATTCGCAAAGGGTTTTGATGGTAAAGAGGCTCGGGTTGGCCACCTTATCTTCTCGGTGACAGAAGAGTTCATATCAACAGCCATGAAACTTCCGAGAGGAGGTGCCTGTTGGCACAAGCACTTGTTTCTCCCACACACAGCACACAAATTTGCTCTCAAGCCTAAGTATCAGCATGTCAAGGGTGTAATCATCAATAATGGGTTAAGGCCGAGTTCCTTGATCCATTGATCGTCATCATTTACCTAATCACCTGCGAAGGTAAATTCTTGGTCTTTAAATCCTTCCATTTTCGGTTATTAGCCCATTTTGTTGATAATAAACCCTTGAATTTTCCCTTCTACTTCTTAAAAATTCTGGAGAAAATGTCTAGTCAAGTTCGAAAGAACAATGTCAATCCCTCTGGCAGCTTGTATCACCACTTCCTTATCAAACTTTTAATCACCCATCAGTTACAGGAAGAGGGGAAGACTTGGGACAACTTTGTATTCGAGACCTTAAACCCTCACCTAGTTGCGAAATCATTTATCAAACCTTCTTCCTCTCGCAGGCGCCATCGATTTCACTCCCGTCCTGATAAGCCCGTTCAAACCCCCGACCAAATGAAGAGTGATTCCAAGGTTGTGCGATCTAAAGAAGGAACCTTGGAAGAAATGCACCCTGTACAAACACCCTCTTCTAAGCCTACCCAAGAAGACACGACTCCAGAACCCTCCTATTTTTCACCGGTGCCAAAGAAATCGAGAAAGGCCAATCGTTCCCTTGATCCATCCTTCAATCAAACACAGCATGTCGACCACCCTGACGAACAGGAAAATATCCCTGCCTTTGGATCACCTCTTTTGGCATTGGCCAATCTCTCTGCCACCTTGCTTGAAGACCCTGCTCCTACCCCTGCAAAGATTGAAGAAAAGGATCCCGAAGAATACATTACACCTTCTAACCCTGAATCCTTCCTAGAGTAAGCAAGCCCTCAAAAGGACCCTACAGCTTTGATAGAATCACCTCCTTCACTCCAGCAGACTGTGGACAGGTTAAATCAAGACTTGGCAGAATTGAGGAGTCAGAATGAAGGGTAGTTGGGACCATCTCTGAGCTTCGTCAAGAGGTCAAGACATTACGTCGTCAAGTACGATCTGTTGAGTTTTTGAATGAGGCTAAGACAGTTGATAATCTGACTCTTCGGTTGAAGTATGATAGCCTACGGGATCAATGTAAGAATTTCAAGGCTAAAGTCAAACCCTCCTCGTCGAAGTCGAAGGCCGCTACTACCAAAGCTCGGCCTTCTTCCTAAATCTCTTTTATGTTTTGCTCAGTGGGACCTGGCATGTCTTTGGTTTGGGGGAATGTTGGTGCCCACTTTATCACTATTTTTGGTCGATAAATATACTCTGAATGGCGGCTCTATCATCATTTTTGATATCATAGCTCTTTTTGCCATTTAGATCACCGAGTGGGACAGGTATGCATTTATTTATAAATCTTATGAATATTGGGAAAGATTCGCTATATTTTGGTTTTTTAATGATTATCTGGCTTGTTTAATGATGTTATTTTCATTTTACAGATGATGGCTCTCAACAGAACCTTCAATTAGGCGCTTACTGGAGTCATGTTCATTCAGCCCGTTGTTCGGATGTGCATTCTATCCACAGATTCATTGGTTGAGGTATGCTCGGGTTGTTAAAATATGAACCGGCACATGGATTTTGTTTGGGACGTGGCCCTGGTGGTTTGTGAACTGGAGTTCTAGAAGATCCTTCCTCCTGCACACCCATATTGACACCACATCCACTTCTTCCCACGACGAAGAGGAATTAACTCTCCAGCTATTGCGTAGCAAAATGATGTCGTAGACCCTGGGGAACCTCCCGTGTGCTGTCCTAAGTGATCATGAAGCCGTTCCTTGGAATATGAGTTGTCATGAGATGCTGAGCAGAACCGTTTTTTGTTATGTGTTTTCAAGGGATGCTGGACAGAGTCGTTTTCCTATGTTAAAGACTATTTATTATTAGAAGCAGCCGACCACTGAAAGGGTCAACTTGCTCTTCAGATTGTAATCGTATATATAGGCGTTCCTACTTCTGAAACTAGTTAAGTCTTGTCAAGCTTTGTTGTATATTGTTAAGTCTTGTTTTCCATTTGACATGACTAAGACGGAGTCAGTCTTATTGATCTTTCCCCGACTGCAAATGAACACAGGGATGTTGTAATGCTTTTTCAATTCAATATATATATATATATATATATGTTCTGATTTAATGAAGATCTGGAAGCATGTATGGTGATTGATTAATAAAGACTCAGCCTCTGCTTGCTGAGACGGGCCCCTCAATGATCAGCGGTCTCCAGTCTGTGTGTATATTTGATATTCGTTTCTACAGATAATGTTTTGTTGTGTATTTCATCTCTGCATCTATCTCATACATGATATCTACATCTTGAAATCTAAATTGTTGTTCTGTTATTTACATAGATGAAATTTATGTTGTGTAGTTTATTGTCACGCATGTTTATTGTTTATATGAATGAAGAGCTCTATGTTATGTGATATGCATCTTGTGAAGTGCTTATGTTAACAATGTTTGCAGCATACAATTAAGTGACCAGTTACACTTAGGTTCAGCTAAGTTTTCTTCATAGGATAGGTCATATTTATTTCACCTCCTTTGCTTGATAGGTTAGGTTGCATTAATCTCTTCTAGCTTGCCTCTGCAGTCTTGCTTAAGGAATTGAGCTTACTTGAGTCCCTTGGAATCAAGTTAGTTGAGTTTTCTGAGCCTTCCCATAGTTAGCTTCTCCCTCAAAACTCTCTATTTCTTCGGCTGTATCATCAGAATTCCTCCAATTTCAAACTAAACTTGCTTTAGGATGAAGTAGAAATAGCTAGTCTTCCTCTTACATAGATCACTTCTTCCCTCACTCTATCTTCTAAACAATCTACTCATTGCCTCTTTTGCATCATAAGGTCATGTGCATTCACCAGTTGGTAACTAAGTCATCCAAAATTCTTCCTTGTCTCAGCTTAAATCTTCTTCCTTCGTTCAGGCTAGCATTCGAACTGTCATTCAGATAGGCATTCGGATTTCCATTCATGCCCTTACACTCTCTACATCGTTTTAGCATCTTTAGAATCTAGTTTCTTCTGTCCATCTGAGTATAATGCTTCTTGCTTCTGATTTAACAGTTTAGACATACTTTAACTTTGTTTCATCTTTATAAGTTCTTAAATGAAGTTCTTTCTCTTAAACCTTCCTCTAAAGTAAAATTCTTCACATCTAATTTATTAAGTAGTCATTGTTTCAGTCTTGTTTTAGATATTTAATCTCTTCTAAGGTTTTTAAAATCTCTTCTATTGTCAGATTGGTGTTTCATTCATATGAATATGTTCATGACATAAAAGTTGGATTATAATCAGATATTCTTATCAAAGTTTCCTGCTTGCTTTTATACTGATCAAGTTTTTCACTTGTTAACATATAAACTTTTTATCACTTATGTATGGATGAAAAAATTCATGTTATAGTTCTAAGCTTTATCACACCTTCTCTTTTAATTAGAATTCAGTTCTTCTTCCATCATTCAATTCTTACATAGAATGGTGTAACTTGATATTGCTTTAATTTGTTGGTTAGGTTAGCTTAGTAATTGTGTTGTTTGGAGTTTGACTCGGTTTTTCATTTTGAAAGATCTTTTGACCTCTTCTTCATTAAACATCTCTAAGGTATGACAAGCTGAATCTGAGATCCCTTTCTACCTAGGAATATATTTTGTCTCAACTCTAAGTCTACTGATCCTGGTCGATCACTAATATTAGGTGTTTCCTTGAGATAGCTCACACACCCATTAACCGATCCTGACTTCCCTTGGGATGATATGCATCATTGAACTTATTTTATGCCTGAGGATCCTACCACATCTACGGTCGATCAGTTCTCATTCGAGTCCAAATATTTTGTTCATGGTAGCGTTGATTGGTTCAATAATCCTATCCTAACCCCATATTCCTTCGAGGAAGATAACATGGCCAACATCTCGCCCAATATCCAAGTGGATATCTCAGTTAAACCTGGTGTTGTTGAAAAAATTACGTTAGGTGCTTCTTACACTCCCGAAGAAGTTGTTGCCTATAAGAAACTCTTTCAATAGTTTCACGATGTTTTCTCTTGGTCTTACACTGAGATTACCAACCTCAATCCTTCTATCATTAAACATCACACTGACACTTTTCCCAACGTTGCGCCTCTCTCCCAAAATAAATGACCCATCCACCCTTCCAAAATGACGATGATAAAGGATGAGATTGAAAAATTGTTCCAAGTTGGGTTCATATACCCAATTATGTATACTACGTGGGTGTCTAACCCTATTCCCATTAATAAAAAAATAAGGCACCATTTGTGTATGCACTGACTTCTAGGATCTAAATTTGGTGTGTCCAAAAGACAACTTCCTGACACCATTTATTCATCAAATCATTGATGAGTGTGTTGTCCATGAGGTCCTCTCCTTCATGGATGGATTATCTAGTTACAATCATATTCATATATGCAAGGAGGATTAGTATAAGACTATGTTTACCACCCCATGGGGCACCTTTTCTTATCAAATTATACCATTTGGCCTTAAAAATGCCAGAGCCACCTTCCAGTGGGCCATGACCTTATGTTTCTTATCCACTCAGCAGTTGGCATTGTTGTCGAATGATAACTTCGACTTCAACAAGTCATTGACTTCAATATAACTTAGAAAAGTTCCAAATTTGACATGACTTCAACAACCTCAACAACTTCGACAAGTTCAGAAAACTTAAGCAGTTCGCGATGTCGGCATGCAGCATCGACCTACGACTTGCAACTATCGAACCACGGCAGATTGTCTCTCTATCTTCTAGTCGACTGTAACGGTTGAATTTCCAAAACCGTTCTAACTTCTTGTGTAACTGAACGTAATGGGCAGGAACCCAAGCGTCTCAGCATTCTATATAAGCATGTATAATATTGTAACATACATTAATCAATGAATCGATCAGGTGTTTAGTCATCGAGTAATAGAGAAGATCAGTTCACATTCTTGCATATTGTCTATGTGTATTGGTGTTTATCTGCGTAGCGTATTCCTGCTTTTCTTCTTCTATTTCTTAATATTCCTCCATAAAAAAGCTGACTCATTCAGTCGAACTATTGTCCCCCTCGTGCACCTGGGCGCGTGCGGATCAGTTTCCATGACTTATTCCATATCATCCTTGTCTAATTGGTTGATCTCATAGCTTGATCCAAGAAACGATCTCAAAACCTGGAAGATATTTGGAAAGTATTCCTACAATGTCATAAATACAACATTCACCTGAACCCCCTCAAGTGTGTATTTTGTGTTCCCACCGGTCGGTTGTTTGATTCATTATTTCCCAAAAAGGTATCATAGTAGATCCTTTGAAGGTTAAATCCATTCTTGACCTTCCTTCCCCTCCCACCCTGCACCAATTATAAATCCTTCAAGGTAAGGCCAATTTTCTTCAGTGGTTCATCCCAGACTACACCATGAAAGTCCATGGTTTCTTCCACTTTCTTCAGAACAAGATCCCTTTTTGGGGGGATGAGAAGGAAAACATTGTTTTTGATGCAGTTAAACAAGCCCCAAATTCTTCTCCCTTGATCTCACCACTAGGTTTCACAAAGGATTTCATCCTTTAAGTTTCAACATCTGATTATTCCATTGCAGGATTCCTATTCCAGGAAGATAGTGATCACCAAGAGAATGTCATATATTACGTGAGTCATACATTATCCATCCCATCACTACGTTATCCCCATGAGGAGAAAATGGTCCTTTCGGTCGTCTTCTCGGTGTTGATGTATTTATAACTTCAGAATGTATTTCATATATGTATATTGTATTCCTATAGAGATGTTATTATTCCTCTATATGGAAGTGTCATCATTTATATTGTAAGTGTCGTAACTTACACTTGATGGGTTATTAGACCACCTTGATGGGGTCAGCCCTGTATAATTCATGTGGGTTAAAGGGTTATTAGACCACCCTATTGGGGGTCAGCCCTGTCAGCATTATGTTAAGTGGTTAAGTTGAAGCCGACCTAGTAAAGGTTATTAGGCAAGTCAAGTCAAGTATAAATAGAGTGTGAGAGGCACTCTATTTGATCATTCACATTCTCACTTATACACTCATTGGAGAGTGGCGCACTAGTGGAGGAGGAGAAGCTGCTGCTAAGAGACTATCTCTTATGCTTGGGTTTTGTATCATTGCTCTATCTATCTCTAAGGAAGTTATTGGGGTTTTTCACCTTTATGGTTTTCCCTAAGGAAACTATGTGTGTCTATTGTATCATGTGATTGCTTGTTGTGATTGATATGCTTGATATGTTGTACATGTTATTCTCTCAGTAAAGATCCGAGAGTATGTTAAACTAATGCTAAAAAATTAACATGGTATCAAAGCTAACCTGAGAAGAAGACATTATGCAGTTGCGGAAGCTAGGGCTTCTTGTTTTTTGATTTTCTCTCCACAGATCTTGAAAGGAAGTAGGGTAGATTGACTCTCCTCAGCAAGGCGCATCTTTCTGTCCAATTAGAATTCAATTCTGAGCACTTTTAGTTTTGACCCTAAACATTAGGGTTTCCACAAAAAGTGGAATTTATGAAATCTGATACCATGACTGGATGCTCCTCAAAAAAATCAAAGTTTAGAGCTTTGGATCAAACTCTTTGGTTGGGTGAAGCTCCGGGAAAATCAAACCCTAGTTTGGGGTCATCTCTAGTGAAGCTGGAAATTAGGGCTTCTACAAAAGTTGGAATTTCTAAAATCTGAGACCATGGCTAGAAGCTCCTCTGAAAAATCGAAGTTTAGAGACAAAGATCAAAATTTTTGGATGGATGAAGCTCTAGGAAAATCAAACCCTAATTCAAAGTCCTCCCTAGTGAATCCGAAAGTTTGAAAAGCAAATTTGAGGGGTGAAACTTTGCAGTTTTCAAATTCTGAGTATACCAGCTTGATCAGCTCATCAAGGCACATCTTTCTATCCTTTCAGAAGTTTAAAATTCAAATTTTGAATTTTTAGGGTTTCTCTGACAAACCCTAATCCAGCTCCAGATCTAGATTTCTGCAAATCATGTGGTAAGACCTAAATATTTGCTATTTCCATTTGAAGTACTCTTTAAGATGTCTCACCACACCAAGCTTGAGGATAAGCTTGAAAGGGATGATAACTTCCGAGCATGGAAGTATAGGATTGGGTTAATTCTAGAAGAGAGAGAATTGGACACCTACATAAGTGAAGGGGTTCCTGTCCCAGAGGGAGAAGAGACTAAGGCCTTACACAAGACGAACTTAGTCAAGGATAAAAGGATCATTGTTGATTCTATCAAAAACCATCTCATGCCACATGTGTCATCTCTGAAGACACCTAAGGATATTTTTTATTCCTTAACCAAGCTATTTGAAGGGAAGAATATAAATCGAAAGATGACCTTGAGGAATCAATTGAAGAATATCAAGTTCCAGAATGCGGAGACGATGCAGTCTTATTTCTCAAGGGTATCCCAGATAAAAGAACAAGTTGAAGTTGTGGGAGAAGATATAGAGAATGAAGAAGTGGTAATGACCACTCTTAATGTCCTTCCTAGGTCATGGGATTCCTTCATCCAAGGAATTTGTGCTAGGAAGAAACTTATCTCTTTCAACAGGCTATGAGAAGAATACTCACAAGAAGAAGCTCGGATTATAGCTCGAGAAGAAAAGATGGGGAATAAGCTCTCACAGCTCATACCAAGGAGAGGACACTTTTTCTCAGATTGTCCTAAGAACAAAGGAACAACAACAACTACTACTACAAGTAATCTGGCATGTATGACTTACAGGTATGTTTTGAAATTTGTTCATGATTAAGTTTATAACATGATTGTCTTCATATTATTGAGTTTAGTAACAATCTTTATTTAATTTTAGACTTTTCTTATCACCCTAGTAAAAGTATGAATGCATGATAGAAGACATTCATTGATTAGGGTTATGACACTTATGATTGTATTATGATTGTACTAATGCACTGTGGTGTTGTATGAGGAGAATGTTATCCGCTAACATGAAGGTACAAATCAAGTCCTAGATCAAGACCATAGTGACATGAAGAAAAAGACTCATCCATAGTCATGGATCACATAGAGGTATGTATATTTTGGTTCTACAATGGTTAACTTATGAATTATGCAGGTCATTGAAGAGAACAAGAAAACATTGCTAGACATAACTAGCAAATATGATGACCAGGTATGTTTTCCTATATCAAGTTAGAATCCTACTCTATGTTAGGATCTTATACTTTTGTATAAGATTATTCATGAAGTTATAAATTTAAGTAATCAATGGTTTATGCATATTATGTCTCTTACCTTGATTGATGATATGACTAACCAGAAGAGTCCTATGGTGTAATAAGAATATGCATAAGTAAAAGAAGTACTCCCTGAAACTTTGAATGCTAATGCTTATTATCTGTGTTTGAAATGATCATGACTAAACATGTTTAAGATTATTGTGTTTTGATAGTATTAAGATTATACTAATGAATGTATGATTAAGTATGAGATCTCGAGGATAATACAATGATGATACTAGTAAGCATGCATAATGATCGAGGATGGATATAAGTTCAAGGACAAGTAATCCAGGAAGCAAAGATCAAGAGGGAGCACACTCCAGTAGTCCTTGCAAGGAAGCAAAGATTGAGAGGGAGTCCACCCAACAAACAAACAAAGATAAGTATTTGAATTGTCATTTTGTGTTTAAATAATACTGTTCAATGATGTATATACTTATGTTCCTAGACTTAGGTTGTGTATTATGCATATTAGAATAATTGCATTAATGAACAGTATACCACTAATATGCATGTAATGGGTAAGTGGCCTATGGCACTGTACAACATTCCATTGCTACTTATCTAGAATGAAACCTCTTTACTGACATAATGGGAGTTCTGCACACTCTTAACAATGTTCTGCTAGAGATTGAAAGGCATCTAGAAAGTTACGGATATGGATAAATGTTGTATTGAAGCATTGGCTAATTTAATTGCATGATTGTATGACATATTTCTTTATGTGTAAGAATTTGTTCTGAAAACTATGAGATGTTTCTAATCATGCAATTTAACATGTCTTGTAGGAAAGATCATATACCATCACCTACAAAAGAAGGACTACAACATTTGTTCCAACAACGAAGTTCAAACTATCTAGTGAAGATATTGAAGAATCTAAAGTTCCCAAGATACGGGATACAGTAAAAGGATTCCATGGTTGAGAAGTACCAATCGATCATGTTTGGGATGTGGTCCCAAGACCTAAAGGAAAGTTTGTTGTGAGGAAGTGTATGTGGAGCAGCCACTTGGTTTTGAGACACATGACAGGGGGTCATATGTGTGCAGGTTGAAGAAAGCCTTGTATGGCTTGAAGCAAGCTTCTAGGACTTGGTATGGTAGGATAGACAGCTTTCTATCCAGTTTAGGCTTTACCGAGAGTAAAGCGGATTCCAACCTTTACTACAAGGTTGAGGAAGGCAATTCTGTGATACTACTATTGTATGTGGATGACCTATTTGTAACAGGTGAGGATGGGTTGATTGCCGACACCAAGAGAAAGCTTGCTTCTGAGTTCAAGATGAGGGACTTGGGGATGATGCACTACTTTATATGCATGGAGGTGTGGCAGAGTGCAGATGGAATCTTCCTTCGAAAAGGGAAGTATGCAGTAGAGATCCTGAAGAGGTTCGGGATGATGGACTGCAAGGCCATGGCCACACCTATGGCATCGAACCTGAAGCTTCTATGTGATGCTTCATCTGATCTGGTTGATGTCATTGTGTATCGTCAAATGATTGGGTCCTTGATGTACCTGACAAACACTAGACCAGACATTTGCTTTGCAGTGAACACATTGAGCTAGTTCATGATGGATCAAGAGGTGTTCACCTAGTTTTTGTAAAGCATATTATGAGGTACCTGAAGGGTACAATTGATTATGGGATCAAGTATGATGCGAATAAAAAATTTAACCTGCAGGGTTATGTTGATTCGGACTGGGAAGGCAGTGCCACAGATAGGAAGAGCACTTCTGGGTGCTATTTCAATCTGGGATCAAGTGTGATCTCTTGGTTTAGCAGGAAGCAGTCCTATGTAGCACTGAGTACAGCTGAAGCAGAGTATGTTGCAACTTGTTCGGCTAGTTGTGAGGCAGTATGGCTCCGGAAGCTACTATCTGAGTTATTTGATCTCCCTTTGGAGGCTACTGGTATCTTTTGTGACAACCAGAGTTGTGTGAAGATGTCTGAGAATCCAGTGTTCCGTGACAGGTCGAAGCACATTGAGATCAAATATCACTATATCAGGGATATGGTGCAGAAAGGAGCAGTGAAGCTCCTATATGTTGCGATGGATGAGCAGGTTGCAGATGTGTTGACGAAACCACTAGCGAGAGTGAAGTTTGAGTACTTCAGAGAGAGGCTTGGTGTTCTTCAGATTGACGACACTTCAAGGAAGAAGTGATGGACACATTTGTAGGATCCATTCCAAGCATGGTGAGAGGAGGATCCTTCCCAAGGATGTGGATGCAAGCACTAGATGATGAGCATCAGGACGATGCTCCAGTCACTGCTTTGTATATGCATCATGTTAGATGCTTGATATGATCAGTTGGATCATGCATTTGTATATGCATCATGTTGGATGCTTGATATGATCAAGTAGATCATGTATTTATATATGTATCAGGTGGATGCATTGTATGATCCAGTAGATCATGTATTTATATATGTATTAGGAGGATGCATTGTATGATCAGGTGGATCATGTACTTATGTATGTATCAGGTGGATGCATTGTATATATCAGGTGGATGCATTATATATATCAGGTGGATGCATTATATGATCAAGTGGATCATGTATGATGATATGTATCAGGTTGATACTCTGTATGCATCAGATGGATATATTGTTTGATCAGGATGATCACAGATGACGAGCTTCAGGATGTTGCTCCATATGATATGCATCAAGATGATGCAGTGATGATGATCAGGATGATCATATGTGATGAGTATCAGGACGATGCATGATGATGATCAGGATGATCATGTGTGATGAGTATCAGGATGATGCTCTGGATGATATGCATCAGGACGATGCTATGACGATGATCAGGATGATCATTTGTGATGAGTATCAGGAAGATGCTCTGGATGATATGCATCAGGACGATGCTATGATGATGATCAAGATGATCATGTACATCAGGATGATGTATGGTGAGTATCAGGTTGATACTCCATGACCGTGGACAAGTTGTGCATGTAGCATAGAAAATATCCTGGGAGATCCTATAGTCTGAGATCGGATACTCTTTCGAGTTTTTTCTATGAGAGGCATGTAATCATCCCTGGAGATCTGACAGGTTGAGCAGTAAGCTCGTAATTAGTCCTAGGATGCTCTGTAGAGTTCTTGCAGGTTTCAAGACACTCTTTAAAGGTTTTTCCTAACCACATGTAATCATCCCTAGAGATCCGATAGGTTGAGCAGTAAGCTCGTAATCAGTCCTAGGATGCTCTGTAGAGTTCTTGCAGGTTGTAAGACTCTCTTTTAAGGTTTTGTGGTGGAGGTCACATGTAATCAACCCTGGAGATCCTATAGTCTGAGCTAGGATACTCTTTAGAGTTCTTGCAGGTTGCAAGACACTCTTTTAAGGTTTTGTGACAGTCAACATGTAAAATATCATATAGTCTGAGCTAGGTTTTGTTGACGCACGTAATAAGTCCTGGGATCCACAGTATGTCCAGTGATGATGAAGGCCTACAGGTGGTGGGCCTACATCCAGCATGAAAAAGGGTTGACTCTATAGAACTTCCTATGACGAGTAGATTGGAGATTGATTGAGATAGCAGCAGCAGTGACGATGACGATGTTTTTATGACAATGATCCCGAGAAGAAGACTTGTGCTAGTAGATCTATGTTGAGAAATACCTTCCTAGTTAAGAGGGAGTGTTGATGTATTTGTAACTTTGGAATGTATTCCATATACGTATATTGTATTCCTATAGAGAATTTATTATTCCTCTATACGGAAATGTCGTCATTTATATTGTAAGTGTTGTAACTTATACTTGATGGGTTATTAGACCACCTTGATGGGGTCAGCCCTGTATCAGTCATGTGGGTTAAAGGGTTATTAGACCACCCTATTGGGGGTCGGCCCTGTCAGCATTATGTTATGTGGTTAAGTTAAGGCCGACCTAGTAAATGTTATTAGGCAAGTCAAGTCAAGTATAAATAGAGTGCGGGAGGCACTCTATTTGATCATTCACATTCTCACCTATACACTCATTGGAGAGTGGCACACTAGTGGAGGAGGAGAAGCTGCTGCTAGGAGACTATCTCTTATGCTTGGGTTTTGTATCATTGCTCTATCTATCTCTTAGGAAGTTATTGGGGTTTTTCACCTTTATGGTTTTCCCCAAGGAAACTATGTGTTTCTATTGTCTCATGTGATTGCTTGTTGTGATTGATATGCTTGATATGTTGTAAATGTTATTCTCTCAATAAAGATACTAGAGTATGTTGAATTAATGTTCAAAAATTAACACTCGGTTCATAAATTATGCCATTACATTCTTATGAGTCGAACTACACTAGTGGAAGACTCCAACTCGATAGCTTATCTCTTAAGTTTTTGAATCGTATAGGGTCGAGTTTCCAAGTGGATCGTTATCCTTCAAGAGTATGACCTTGAATTTGTCCCACCCAAAATACTAAGGCATTGGCCCTGGTGTAACTCATAATAGACTTACCATCTTCGTCTACATCATCTCCAATCACAATCAATTTTCTCGATGAACACATGTTCACCATTTCTTTAGATGAACCGTGGTACGGAGACACCCTATTCTATCTACACACTCAAAAATTTGTATCTCACCTCAATCACGATGATCGACGTCGCATCCTCCATCAAGATTCTCAATAACTTCTTATCTGCGATGTCCTTTATCGACGCAGTGTTGACATCATTTTACGTTGATTCCTTACACATGATGAGGATGAGTGGGTCTTGAATGAATTCCATAGCGTATTTTGTGGTGGCCACCTTTCATGTATGGACACCACCTAGAGGGTTATTAGTGCCAGTTATTTTTGGCCGACTCGTTTTACCGATTGCATCACAACAGTCAAACACTATCACAATTTCCAACTCTTTGCCCCAAATGCCAGGACCCCTCCTGCACCACTCCACCCTGTCATCATTATTGGTCTCTTACTCAAATAGGCCATTGATTTCATGGAGTGTAATCTGACCTCATCAGGTGGCCATAAATACATCATCATGGTCGTCGACTACTTCACCAAGTGGTTCGAGGCCATGCACACATTTAACTACTAGGCCATTACTCATTTCAGGGTCCCTTGAAAAACGGTATCAGACCACGGTAAACATTTTGAGGACACCATTTGGAAGGAGTTATCTACCCTCGTAAAATTCGAGCATCAATACGCCTCTTCATATTACCCACCAGGAAACAATCAAGTCGGGGCTATCAACAAGATCCTTAAACAAAGATCCAACGCATGGTGGATAAACAAAAGTAAAATTGGAGTCATATGCTCTTTCTAGCCTTATGGGCCTACCACACATATAAGAAAACAACGACAGGTTTCACCCCATTCCACTTAGTATACGAAGTGGAATCTGTTCTCCCCATTGAGTGACAAATACCAACCTTACACATAGTCGTTGAACTCCTACTAGATACATATCCTTTAGAAGAACATTTTCTTATGTTGGAAAAAGTGGTTGAAGATCGTAGGGCTTCCATACAGATGATCAAGGTCGCTAAGCATCAGTTGAAATCACACTATGATACCCATGTTCATCCTCGCGACTTCAAAGAAGGAGACCTTGCGCTTGTGTATGACCAAGCCCACGACAAGCACAAGAAAGGAAAGTTCGAGTCTATGTGGAAAGGACCATATGTCATCAAAACCTTCCTCGAAAAGGGGGCATATGCCCTCGCCAATTCTGAAGTACATCTCTTAACCAACCCTTGTAACGGGTTGTACCTCAATATATTTTACACTTAACCCCACCGAATACATTGCTTTGGTCTATATAGTTTTCTTGTTTATGTTTTCCACCTTTTTTATGCTTGAGACTAATGGTTTGATTCTATGATTGTTACCAAATGGATCCCATTCCCCCTATTCACATCGAATTCACCAACGACGCAAGCAGATGGTCTCCTAACCTTGCCTCAGTAGCTTGGGTGTTATATTCCCCTTCACACAAGTTGATCAACCTCGACAGAGTGTGTATTGCTGCCACAAATAACTAGGTTGAGTACAATGTCATGATTGGTCTCTTAACCGCTTCCCCTGATTTGGACTTTCGTCACCTTCGTGTATTTTTAGACTCATGAGTCCATGTCACCCAATTGAACAACTATTACCAAGTATGTGATCCTTGTCTTTTAATAAAATTCTTGTGCACTATACAATTGATTAGACATTTTGAATTCATCACGTTCACACATGTCCCCAAGAATCAAAATAGTGTTGCAGACCAAATGGCTAATGGTATTCTAGAATGGCATATCAATCACCACATATAGGAAGTAAGTCATTAGCATGCATCATCATATCATTTTGTGTTAGAGCAATATTATAAATTGGTACCTTAATCATTAATTAATTAATGGTTATTAGGTGCTAAACTGGTTAATAATACATCCCTAGGTGTGAAACTGGTTATTATGAAGTGGCTTGGACTTATCTGGATAAGTGTGAACAAGTTCACAGTGTATGAGCCAAAGTATGGACCAAGGGGTGGTCAAACTAGCTGTTAGGCATGCTTATCCAAGAATTTATTGCCTCGGCATGCCTAATGTGCCCTCTTTCCCTGTTTTAAGGAAATGCATTGACCAAGGGCGCTCATGCACTGTAAGTGGACAATTCCCACTCCCTAAGCCATTTTTGGCATGCCTAAGTCTAACCAACTTCCACCCAACCTTATCTTCACATGTGTGAACCTCATTATGACTTCCCATGCTTACTCAGTGTTCACATGCATATTTTGAACCTATTTGGGTTATTTTGGAAACCATTTTGTTTAACCTAGGGGGGATTGGGGTAAATCTAAGCTAGCTAAGTGTGGACACTCCAAGTGGATATTTATCCTTACTATTTCTACACAAGGATAAACCAATCTCATTGTCATATTGGACAGTTAATAATATCTCATATTTGATCATTTGTGCATTTCTGGAATTTTGATCATTTGTGCTGAGTTTTGATCATTTCTTCATTCTAAAATAGTTTTGCACTTGTCTCTTGCTTAATGAATTTAATATTTCAGCTGTGAGGAATCCATGGTAGTTAGATCCTACTGTGATATAGATTTTACATTTTGCATCCACATGGACATACAAATCATATAGACATCGTCATAAAATAAACGGCTCATAAGCATAAAATACCATAAAAAGTGTATCCACGTGCATATATATATATATATATATATATATATATATATATATATATATATATATATATATATATATATATAATTTCATAATGTCTACAATATCACATAGGCATGCATGCATAGAGGATCCCCAACAACTTTCTCATCAAAAAATACAATCCAAGTACATCAATCAAAATTCCTCATGACCATAGCATTGAGGGGCATCTCCATCAGCTGTCAACTAATCATCTGATCCCTCTAACTTTTTATCCTCAATATCCTCCTATGTTTCCTCCTCCTCATCATCATATAGAGGCACGTCACTCTGGGACATGGCTCTCATAGTCTCAGTCGCCACGGCAATCCACCGCATGATAGAAATCCACTCCAGAGGAGCTTGGTAGCATATGGCGATCAAATACTCATCCAGAAATGGCCAGCTATCTTCCATGACTCCCTCCAATAATTGGTCTCTGAAGCACTCCGTTGGCATTGGTTACCATGTTCGGGAGGGTTGATACCCTCTACTATGCCCTTGTGCCTCTGATATCCTACTAGAGGCACTGTTCCAACATCTACACACACATGGTCAAGTTATCAGTACTATCTCTATATCAAAATATCTAGCTACCATCTATGTTAGGAAGTATAAAATATGGTACTGTAAAAGAAACTATATATGTACCATCAGGTCTCTAGGTCTTACCAGGAGGTCAAGGAAGCTCTACATCCCCCTTGAAGTCCATACCTAGGTAGGGGTAGTCCTCTATCACAACTGGAAACTGCCACCACTGATTAAAAAGATCTTGGGTAAATAATCTACCCACCAATATTCCTCCCTCGTGTGTCATCATCTCTCTCCACCACCACATCCTCATATCAGTGGGCCCACTGTCATGCATCACCATATGCATTTGTAGTGTTGGCACCCACTCAAAGAAGAATGAGCATAGAAACGATGGGAAATAGAATTCCCCTAAAATCTGTCTCACCTTGTTTATCTCCCGTCAAACAATCGTTGGATACATCTAATCCCACCCAAAGTAAGTACATGCCAGTACCTGATGTTAATGCCTAAAATTCACACACATGCGACATTTTGATGATTCATCCAGTAAGGTGTCATTAGCATAAAGAATTCATATCACCATAGGAATCCTCAACAAATCCAAAACATAGCATGATTCCATAAGTTCCAAGGAATAGTCAAAACAAAGGGTAGTGCGGGTAATACATAGTTGACCCACGTTATAGCACAGTTTATCTTAACAATGCCCGCGCTACACCTATGCATATTTTCCTTTGATAGCTATGCTAATGTCAAAATGGCGGTATCACTCACTCCCAATAGTGCATTGAAGACTCAATCCTCCCCAAAGATCTGGATTCGGCTCCTCACACACTTGGTGGCATTAATCAGCCCCCCTTGTGTACCTTGGAGCTAGTTGATGAAGGAGAAGAGTTCAGATTTGGATCTCGTTGTTTGTTGGCCACCTCTTGGCCTATAAAATAAATCCATTGGCATGCATTTTGTAGAGATAAATCAGAGTAATTTTATGTTGTTGTATTTGAGTTGGAGCTTCCTCATAGCCCACCATTTCCTACCATTGCAAGCATTTCCAAGATCCCTTGCCACCTTCCATCTAAGGGAAAGTGTTTCTATCCATTGTTCTTCCATCTACTTAGCATTTAGTTTGGACAAGAAAGGCCTTCCTAAGGGATATTGTTGGATTCCCTTGAATCCCACGCCTCTTAGGTGTTGTATAGATATTCCATTGGGAAATACAAGAGTGGTTTAGCATATCTTTGGTTGTTGTTGAAGTTTGCATTCTACCCCCATCTCTTTCATTTTATTTTTACCAATATTTATATGTTTGAATGTGAAATACATTAACAATCTCTTGTAGTATCACTTGGAGGAATACCAACCACACACAAAAGGGGCTCCAAGCACTGAGGCCTTGTTGCAACCTTCAAGGCTTAGCCCCTTACGAAGTGGAAGAGTGCACTTGTGAAATGTTTTCCACAACACCCGCTCCACCAACATCAACTTCCCACTTGAAATCTTGTGTTTCCCTTTTAACCCAAGCACACACACCACCATGGTCTCCACCACCCATGTCTCTAGAGTCTCGATGCCACAGAATCATGAGAATGAAGGTGTCATGCACCTCCTTCGTCCCATAACAATTTCACACTAGCATATCCTACATTGAGACATCCTTTGGACATCTTGGCTGAGTGTCCAGAATCACACCTAATCGTGGGATACCTGTCATGAAGTATACATCCTCTAGGGTAAGCTCTATTTGCTCACCTTGTATCAGAAATTCCCTAGCATATCGATCCTAAAAATTTACCAGCTTATTTAGAAAATGCTTGGTCGTGCGCATTAGGGGAACTTTGAAAATTTTTAGGAATCTACTGCGGGACAAAGTATACTGTACTTCCCGATCGTCATTGATGGCCCCCAAGAGGGTGCTCAATTCCCACTCTCTCCAGTTTACCCATGGAGTCCTGCAATCCTGCAAGAACCCGATCAGTACCATTCTAGTAAAAATCCCCCTAAGGGCCTAGGTCGCACCTTTCTGGCCAAAAAATGTGCCCCAAGCCGCGAAAATTTTCCATAAATGCATGTCGTGGGTTGCTCCTATCCCCTAGACAAGCGATACCCATGGCATACCTGTCATGTCTAAAGGCACAAACTAGAGGATGCTTTTCCCCTTGAAAAGAACAACCCAGCTGTGGATGCCCTAGTGAGCCCCATTGGGATCCCCAAGAGGCCAAAAACCCAAAACTAAACCATCAAAACTGACAACAATGACGCAAAGAGTTACCTTGAAGTCGCAGAAGTCGATTCTGCCAATCCATTATGGAGAAATTAACAATCTTTTTCATGGGCCCCTCCACAAAACCTCAACACTCAAAAGTGAAAATGACATGTGGAAAGTGGCTTCCCTCTAGTTTATAGCCCCTTTTTTCCCTTTTCCTCCCTTTGATCATATCAGAGTCCTCCAACGTCCATTTTTTGCATCGTTCGCACTGCCAGAATCAACAGTATGTGCTCTTGATGATTCTAGAGACCTTTTCTCGTTATCAACAAGATTTTTTGCGCTATTTTTTCATGGCCCACCTTGATTTGCATGCCATCAGGAAAGTCGACACCTGGCTATACCTCTATATAGCTTCCTCTATCATGGCCTATTCATGAGGCCTCTACTCCCTCCATACTTCAATTATTGTATTATTTTACCGCCATCTATCTTCCCACAAGGAGGCCCCATCAGTGTTCTACCCCACCCTCTCTTTGGTCCACTCATACCCATTCTATTATTTGAACACTTCCTCCTTGCATTCCGTTTATTTCTGTCGAGTACTCTACTTATGAAAAAGACATAGGGAGTTTCTGTTAGGCCCTTTTCTGACTCCTTAAAGAATGAAAAGATGTCGAGCAATCTTGCTTCCTTTCATGGTCGTTAAAGTATTTGAAAGGAATTCCATTCACTATTCCTATTATCCCTTTTTCAAACCGGATGGACTAATTACAGAAAATGAATACTCTAGTCCCTTTGTCTAAAAGAGTTCTACATTGCATACTTTTATGCTTTTTGGGGATTTGGGGACTAACCTAAGAAAAAGAACACCCCCAAAGTCTTCTTCCTATTTTTAGACTCTCTAAAATTGAAAACACCAATGAGCATCTACTGTCTTGGGCTTAAAAAAATTTGCAAGATAGTACCATATCGAGCACACTTCTATCCCTTCTTTGAGATTATTAAACCATGAAGAATGCCCAAATGGTTCCTTTCGGCACCCCATCAGATCACATATGGTCCCATATTATGGAAGTATTCCCCAGTATGGTCACATTTGTTTAGAGTATTATGTGATGATTCATCCTCAGAGTCCCCTAATATCATTTATCAACCCCCCTTCCCCGCTTAGTACATATGTTGCAGTCACAGTTCCTAACACCCTAGCTATAATCCTATCTGCCAAGATCTATTTTATATGCTACCAAGTCATCCCTATCGTCATCCTCTAAACATAGGAAGTTTGAGTCCCATTACTCAGTGGCCCTCATATCCCCCTATAGTGTCTCAGTACCATCTCTGTTTCTATCACATTTTATTTGTATCCATTGCGCTCCTATCAAGGAAACCTCATTGCCTTGGTAGGTGCAGGTCTCCATCTGTTGACGCCAACACATATATTCTAGATGATACACCCAGAGGTCCTTGTACCTTGGCCTCATCACCATCAGTGGTGAGTTCCTATGGACCACCTAAGGGAAGTCTTTAGTGCCCCTTAGAATGGTTGTTTCTCACGTGCTCAACTTCAGCTTCATTATTGTATTGTTGAGATTCATAAAAGGTATTGGTCCTTTCAGTTTTTTGTTGAATACATTGGATGTCCCCTGACTCTTACACATTGGTGAGTCTCTTTGGAACCCTTGTAGTAGTATGTTCCTGCAGATATCTAGGTTGCGTTGGAAACATTAAGGTTTGGAATCCTTCCATTCATATGCTTCCTAATGTATCCAATTCAAATGCAATCCATTGCACTTCCGAGATTTAAACTCTCAGTTGCTGAGTCCACATAGTTGTTGGACCCCTTCAGATTCAGTGGAGCATCAGTTGTTGTGATACGACATCAAGGATGAATTTCATTGTTTCCAGTTTCATTTCACAAGTTAAAGTGATGGTTCATGGGTATGTCAACCATGGTAAATTATAACTAGAAAGGCATGGTAAAAATTGAGGATTAGCACATCGAATATGTGGATGAAGAAGTGATCAAATCACTAGAAGCATTTTTTGTGTAGTTGGAATTTGATCACAATGTAAATGTGCATATGGTTGTAAGTCGACATATGGTTGTAAATGGGCATGCATACCCTTGGCTTAGTGAGTCACCTTTGAAAATTCTAGAGGTATATTTACGTAGACTGAAGATGTGGGGCATGTTTTATTCCCATATACTTGGATAAAAAATTGAGGGGAATTGGTGTTAACACTAAAAAATTCATCATCATGTTCATTCCCTAGTGACATCACCACATTCCTTATTTTTCCCTATAAAATCCTTCACTAACCAAACAAACTTAAGTCAAAACCCACAAATTGGCTCATAATTATTATTTCCCTCTCCAAAATAAGGAAAAATGGCTTTATTCCCTCCAAAAAAGTAAATAAATCCCCCAAAAAAGGAAAAAAGGGGAAATTTTCAAAAAAGACAAAAAAGCAGGGAAACCCTAAAATTACCGCCCAAAACCAAGAGCTAATACCATGGGAAAGAAACCTAGGGAAAATATTTCTATAAATATATGGTGAAGGACCACATTACTCACATTCACTTGTTACCTTACCGTTACTCTACCGAAATTTTACCAGAAACTCTTGAAGACCCCATTTGACTTTTTGTTTCACCCATTGTGAGTTTTGGCCACCTTTAGTGACACTTGTGTGGAGAAAAACCCGAAGCTTCTTGGAGACCAAGAACTCATTGCTTCAACCCTCTGCAAGGTCCCTATACTCACTCTATTTGAGGTAACCCCATTGTTGTATTCTTTTTCATTTATGCAATAAAATAAAATAAAATATTCTTTCCCTACTCTCTTGTATGTGCAAAAGAACAAAAAATATTTAGTTTAGTTTTGCTTCCCGTATAATTTATTCATGTTAATCATATAGTTTAATTTTTATTTAATATTGTTTATCATTTTTACTGTATGCATGCACCACCATTTATTAAATGTTACTAAGATTTCCACAAGTCTTAGTAGGTGCATTTATGCACTAGCTAGTGTGAATAACCTAGCTATAGGTGGGAATGTTAAGTTAAACTTGACTCAGGAAAATAATCAAACATGTGTTTACCATTGGTCATTCACGGTCCCATGGTTTTGGGTGTCCCATGGTATTGCATGTGATGAAGCCTACTTATGGGATTGAGTGAATCCATTGTAAATTTCCTAAATTGCCAGTGTTGGTCTATGAGTGGTCGATGATGACCAATTTTCCATGCCTTGGACAGAGTAGTAAAGGATAAAGATCCATTGTTGGTTGTTTTCTATCTTTTTGGTTTCTATGGTAAAAATCTACTTATTCCTTGCATATGCTTGGTTATTATAATTATTATATGATTTTTTTCATTTGATCATTTCCTAGAAATGGACATGTGTTGTACTCTTTGTAGGTTCCTAGAGAAAATGGGTCCAAGGGTATGATCATCCCCTAGTTGGAGGGGCAACGAGCCTCCTATCCAAGATTCAAGGAAATGTCCCTTGAGCGTTATTCTTAGAGCACTTTAAGCTCGTAAAAGTGGGTTCAGAATACTGCTTCTTTTGATGCCTGAAACCACTTTCCATATCCCGCACCAAAGCAGTGCAGCCTAACAATTGTTAAAGTGATGAGATAGGAGAATGGGTCCCACTTACAGAAAGTAGTGCAACATGCGGAGATCCGATAAGATATATGTCAAATGATCAATGGTTCAAGTCGCTTCAGGCCTCTAAATGTGCTTGAGAGTTAACTTAATCCTACGATACTGAACTAAAACCACTAAGCCATGTGTCAGCATAGGAGCACTTCAGGCTCGTAAAAGCGGTCTTGGTAAACCTCTCCTTCTCGAGCCTGAAACTGCCATACCAAATTATAGCAGGTGTAAGAGGGACCCATCCCACATGCCCTCTAATCGGGCCCAATGTCTCTAACCATTGTCATTATAACTGCAATGTATCTCTTTAATAAATGAATATCATGCCTTGTTTTCTAGTCCAATGATATTCGACCATGTTTCCCACCTATTGAATGCACCATATTTCAAATTATTTTATAAAAGCCCCAATATTCAAAATTTTGGGTATTGTTTTGCAAGCTATAGTGAGATCAATCCTTATTAGTGTTATTATTGCGTAAGTTCCCCATTCCACTATGCTATTTCATCATTTGAAAGATATCATATCACTTCCATGGCTTCTATCTCTGAATTTGCACCACTACCATAGTCTAGAAACCATTCCACCCAAGAGGATCACCTGGTTGATACCCAATTTTACCTTTATGAACCCATGCTATCTACTGTAGACATCCACCAGGTCTCTATAGATGCAAAGACATGCACCAAGGGAGGATATGAATTCATGATCCTCTAGAGTTCTTGGTTGGTCATGGTTATTCTTCCTAGAGCTTGACCATTCCCATAACTTTTTAAATGGCGTGTTGAACTATATGCTCCAAAAATGAGAGCCATTATATCTAGATATGGATTGGTCTTCTACCCAATTACTAAAGATTTTTTATAGGATATGATGGAAATTGAAGAAGATATGACCCACCTTGGCTTCAACAAATAAGCTCTAAATACCAAAGTTAGATAATTGAAAAAGGCATTGTGACCTCTAGATGCATTGCTTCCCTCAGGACTGTTTCCATACAAGTTAGACATATTCTCGAAGCTATCCCAAAATGCAATTTCGATGGCATGCCAAGTGTTAGGATACAATTTTGATCTAATGGTAGATGAAACAGTCTTAGGTATGTTAATGACCATTAATATTCTTCCCAGGGGCCATCTATTAAAATTGACTTTGTTTCCTTTCTGAATGAAATGATGCATGACCAGTTAAAGAATTTTACCTCTATGAATTTTTTTAGATATCAGTCTTACCTATTGTACATCATTCTTTACCACAACAAATATTCCTTTCACCAAACACACCTAAAGAAATTTGTATCTAGTCCCTCCAATGAAGGCTTCCTTGAATTCTCTAATACAATCATGTCTAAACTCTATACTTTGTTATTCAGTGCCCCTCAGTTTTTTCCTGAATGTAAAAATATCTTGCATATGAGTCCAAAAGATGCTATGGTAGATTGGTTTTGCTATGAATATCACACATAAATTAGAATTTATGGGTTAGACTCACCTCCTTACCATCTCCCCATCTTCCTTACCCCTAGTATTTTTTCCCTAGAATATATCAAGAAAAGGTTCAATTCCAACGCTTTACATTTTTTGAAGCATAAAAGTACTATTAATTTCAGGTTTCCTAGGTAAATTGATCCATTCATAGTCAAAACCAGGACTACATAGTCCATGGTTGAGGAGATGCTAGTTAGTCTAAATATGCCTTCGGAATTCAATTGGACATATGAACCTAAAGGTATCCTATCAGAAAAGAGGAAACCGGTCAAGTTATCAGAGTACCAACATGCACCACATGAAGAGTTAGACAAGATTTCCTATTAGGCCTAAATAATATGACATTAAATTGTCAACTAGAGAATCATTGACTTAGAGGTGCAAACACAGTATGTGCAGAACTAGAGCCTAATCTAGTGCAAACTAGCTAACATAATGATTTATAAAGGAAAAGACAATAACTAAATGCCTAATTTTATGATCCAAGGTCAAAGTAAAATTTTAGTACAGGAAAAGGTTTAATAAAATAGTAAACTATTTTAATAAGAGAACTATAACTTTCACAGACAATTATTTCAAAATATACAACAAGCTACAACAACTTGCATTAACATCAAAATTAAATACGAAGCATCATTCTTCGTTGGAACTGTTATCGGTGCTCGATCCACTTACATCAATTGGGTTATTTGTCCTAATGTTTTGTTGAATGGATCAATTGTTTTCCTCTTCTTCAACTTCCATCTACAAACACAAAAATAAAGTATTCTGAGTGTATCTACATTACTAGCGAGAATAATACATATATAGTATACATTAATGTAAATTGAAAACCATGAAATAATCAACTCATGAATGATACACATTATCTCAAAACCAAATCTCATGCCTTCTATCAACAAGTCTTATGTTGGCTCCACTCCATACTTTGTTTCCTACAAGTGTTATGCCCCATCACAAATCATAGATTTAATATAAAAGTTTTTTGTTGTTTTATTAATTATAAAATGAGAGAAGTAAAAAAACATAGAGACTTACAAAATCCACAATTAATTTTCGATACGCCAACATATACTCACAACCCTTGCTTAACCCAATGTCAATAAATTCTTTCAATGGGTCATCTTTCTATGTTAACACATGTTTGAAGGAATGCAAGGATTGCCAGTGAAAACAAATTAAAAATTTTAAATATACCAATCACAACAACTACGAAATCTTTATTTCTTACAATGAAATAAAAAATACTCACAAACTTTGCTATCAACCATTTTTTCCTTGTCGTCTTGTCTTGTGTGTTGAATGGGTTCCATTTTTTCTTTCTTTTCTGCAACAAAACAATTGGAAAATAATATTTAATGTCGAATTAATTAATGAAATGCATAACATAAACCTTAAAACTAATGATTTCATACATTTCAAGCACGTTGTTGTTGAGATGGCTCTTCCTTCAATTTAATTATGTTCATTTCCTTGACCATCTCCTTGTACACTTTCTTGGACATCCATACTGACACATTTTGCATATCACCTCATTCATCCTTTCAGATTCGCATAAACTTCCTGAAAATGTAAAATGACATTAAACTATTTCGCTGTTGATATGAAAAATAAATATGACAAAATTAAAATTATTGAATGAATGACGCTTTGTAATATTTTTAGATACATATTGTACATAGACATTTTTAGGAATATTACCTTTTGAATGATTCTTTTTTGTTGTTGTATGTTTTTGCTATTGCAATCCTGACAGGTCTCATTGACCATTGCTCTGGGAACACCTCTTGTAGTTTACATATGACCTGATTCTTTGAATCATTTGATTGGTTTCTGTATTGTAAGTGAAAAGTACGTTTGTACGTGCTTTCCAAAAAATCCCTCATAGTATTATAAAATTAGTTGCCCCTTCTATTAACTTCCAACACCACTCTACATGAGCTAAGGACCAATTGATCATCATTTGCATCTTCCATAAAAAAAATTATTATGATGACACTGACTTATGTTGTTGTGAGTCCCTGCATAACATTTATCATGTGTGAATTACGTTATTTGAAACATATTAGTGAATATTCTTAATTAAGTAGATTATTACTCAAATTTCAATAAATAATTCATATTGACTTATTTTTTATTCACCTGATTCATCCCTCTGCAACTTTTCCATCAATGTTTTACGCTCTTCTGGAATTAGTTTGGTAAGAATCTTAGCTAGCTTTCTCATTTTTTGGCTCTGCATGTCACACATTAACCAATACATACTCGTTAACTTTACAAATAATTCAAACAAATTAATTTAAATACAAAATTAATTAAAATCACTTGTGTTCTTCGTAAGTCTTGATGTGATCCCATCATGTTGATTAAAGTTGTTGTTCATTGAACTCATAACATTCATTTTCTATCAATAATCAACTTGTGCCATTAAATACGGAAGTTATCAATATATTATCCAAACAAATTACAGACCTTCAAAATACGACAAAAAAAATATTAAAAAGAATAAATATGAATTCGGTGTGCTTGTATACATGAAACGCCCCAGTGCATTAAATTAAATAGGTTGCACCGGGAACAGAGAATCAAATTTTTCATTTTTATAAACTAACAAAAAAAATGACTCGACACATGTCATATCCGGTGTGTTATAGTAAATGAGATGCACCGGGAACAAATAACTGAGACACGAAAAAATGAATTTTGTGTTTTTTATAAAATAATTGAAAATGATGTAACATGGGTCATACCCGGTGCGTTATGTAGATGGACGCACCGATGAATTCTCATAGTATAAATGCACCGATTTGATGCATTCATTTTTTAATTAAAAAACAAAAACAAAACTTGATAGGGCCAACATGGTTACGGATTTGACCAAGAAAGCAGCCTCATATCACCCTATGCTTTCTATATATAATCAAAAGCTCAGTAAATCCAAAATCCCTAAAAGCTGAAATCGTAATTCTGTATAACAATAGAGGGATTTAAACCCTAGTGAAGAATTTTTCAGCCACATAAAAAAAGTAGCAAGAAAATAATGGTTGCAACATTGAAGGTAAGTATGAATTTTTTTTCTAAATCTAGTTAAACTCTAAATGAGGTTATAAGATATATAGTAATATTTACATGCTTGAAATTTATATTATGCATGGTTTTGTTTGATTCACCATACCTAACAAATTTTGACTCTCAGAACTCCTTCCAGTTGCTCCAAACTCTTTCCACGTAAGTCTCTCTTCTAGAACTCTCCCCTGAAAATTTCGACAAAACAGTGAGTTAATGTTTAGGTTTTTGGCATTTAAACACTATTTACATTTACTTTTTGAACTTAAAATTTCCGCCCTTTTTTTAATTTAGGGAAAAAAGGGTTTGTGCGATTTTTTTAATTTTTAATTTTCGACATTTGGGTGTGCATGTTATCAAGTTGCACCGGTGCGTACATACATACAACGCACTGTATTCTAAATAATTAAAAAACCCGTACAACGGTGCATGTAATGTTAGGATGCATCGATGCGCTTTTCTGTAGTAAACTCACCAGAATGAATTATTTTGTAAAAATGCATGTAGAAATATCCGCTACCAAATGTAGAGGATCTTTTCCACTGCAGGGGATTTTTGCGGATATTCTTTAACAGTGCGTTTATATTCACACGCACCAGTGCATTGTGTTTTTGTTAGCGCACCAGTGCGGTTATGTATGAATAAACACATTGGTTTAATTTGTAAAATATTTGTTTTTATGTGTCCACTTAAAATTATATATTCATACCAAATGTCCTCTTACTATTTAACCACACCAATTACAATGTTTCATAGTTTATATATGTTGATTGTTGATTTGGATCAAATGCAGGAAGAAAATTTTGTAGTATCAAATGGCCAATTTTTTAGATTCCAGATCATACCATCTTGTTCAAAGTTCGACGAGTTCTCCCATTCAATCCCCAGTAAGTTCAAGTTTTTTTTTTTTTGGCTACTTATTTGAATTTATGTTACTTATCCATATGAATTTGAATATCGATTTATTCTATATTCTAGGATCACGATTCGGGTTTGAGTTCGGATGCACAAGACATTCCACTAGTTTAAAAATGTCGTAAGCTCTTATCAGGAGCAATATATCACAAGCAGTTCGTGGATGAAAATGGGAAACTACTGTTAGAAAAACAGGATCGTGGAGCAATAACAATAAATAGAAGTGCAAATATAATCACACACACATTACAAGAGAGACACAGATATATCGTGGTTCACCCCAAGATGGGCTACGTCCACACTGAAGTTTGCAGTCCTTATTATTATACCGTCCAACAAAGTGAAGGGATACAACCTGCAGCACAACTGCTGCACTTCCTCTTCACTGTCTCACAGTCTCTCTTTCTGATTTCAGAGATCTTTACAATGCATAAAACCTAATACATCAACCCTAGTCGTGTTACAATGTCTTTCTTTTATAAGGGAAATACAATGGGAAAATACCACGGGTTACCCAAAACCATGGGCCTGAAAACTGGTGGCAAAAACAGCCCCAAAAAGTTTTCTCAGGGGCGTAGCCCCCGAACCCCCATTTTCTCGGGGGCGTTTCCCCCAAACCCCCTTTCTCTAGGGCATTGGCCCTTGCGCCCCCCATACCCCTTGAGCGTCGTGCCGGGATCATAACCAAACTTGAGGTATGGACACGGCTGAATAATAATATCTCTGAATCTAGAGATTAGGCTCCATAACCAACAATCTCCCACTTGGAGACTAATCACAACAACTCCACCACTGCTGTACTTGATGGACCTTGGACTTGGCAACTTTCTCATCTTCACCTTCATGCTAGAAGGCCAACTGAAACCAAGCACGAACTCATTTTCTCTCTGGCCACTACCTTTGTGAACATGTCTGCAGAATTCTGGCTAGTATGTATCTTTTCCAGCTTCAACAGTTCATCTTCCAGAACAGAGCGTATGAAATGGTACTTGAGATATATATGTTTAGTCCTGAAAATGGAATGCTGAGTTCTTTGCAAGATGAATGGCACTCTGGTTGTCACTATACAACCTGCTATCCTTCTGCTTCTTACCCAATTCCTCCATAAACCTCTGCAACCAAATCATCTCTTTACTAGCCTCTGTAACAGCAAGATACTCTGCTTCCGTTGTTGAAAGCGCAACAACCTTCTACAGTTTCGAAATCCAACTTACTGTTATTCCACCTATAGTAAACACATACCCTGTGGTGCTCCTCCTGCTATCCTTATCACCTGCCATATCTGCATCAACATGTCCCTGTAGAAGAGTGTCTGAACCTCCAAAACATAATGCCTGAGTGGTAGTACCTCTCAAATACCTGAGAATCCACTACGTTTCCTTCCAATGTTCTTTACCTAGATTGTTCATATATCTGCTCACTGCTTGTGCAATATTTGGTCTTGTGCACACCATGACATACATCAAGCTACCAACTGCTGATTGATAGGGGATCTTGGTGTTAAATTGTGAGTATTAATTCACAATACTATAGGATCTTTGCTGAGAGAATAACATCTACAGTATATCAATGCATGACAATCATAATATGACAAGCATCACAAGCATCACAAGAATCAAAAGCATAGAGACAAGAGTCACAGAGTTTCCGTGGGGAAAACCCTAAGGTAAAAAACCCCACAACTTCCTCAGAGATAGAGAGAGCAATGGCTCAACCAAAATACAACCAAATAACACTGAGATAGTCTCCTAGCAGATGATCCTCGTCCTCCTCACTAGTGCGCCACTTTTGAGAGTGAGAGTGAGTTACTTTTCCAAGTGAGTAAAATAGAGATCTCCTATCTCTATTTATACTCACCTTTTTTCCCAGTGACCTAATGGGGCCGACTTGTCTACTTAGATACATCCACATTATATTATATATAATTCCGGGCCGACCCCATATGGTGGTCTAATAACCCATCAGCAAGTACACACACTTGCGACACTTGTCAATCCACATGACGACACTTCCTTATAGAGGAATAACACATCTCTTATAAGGGTACAATAAATATATATAAAATACACAGATGAAATACATTCCGAAGTTACATATACATCAACACTCCCTCTTAACTAGGAAGGTATTTCTCGACACAGATCTGCTAGACAAGTCTTCTTCTCTGGATCATCGTCATCGATGCATCGTCATCATCATCGTCACTACTGCTGCTATCTCAACCAATCTCTGACTCTACTCGTCATAGGAAGTTTTACAGAGCCAGTCATTTTTCATACTGGATGTAGGCCCGCCATCTGCAGGTCTTCATCATCACTGGCCATACTGTGGAATCCTTAGGGCTTATTACGTGTGTCACAAAACCTGGCTGCAGCATCCCAGGCTATTACGAGCACACAGCTCTACCTGTAGGATCTCCCAGGAGCACATTACATGTGACCCATCACAAAACCAGCTGAAGCATCCCAGGCTGTTACGAGCACTCAGCTCTACCTGTCGGATCTCCCAGGAGCACATTACATGTGATCTCACCACAAAACCTGGCTGAAGCATCCCAGGCTGTTACAAGCACACAGCTCTACCTGTCGGATCTCCCAGTAGCACATTACATGTGGTCCACCACAAAACCTGGCTGAAGCATCTGAGGCCTTTTTCATCTTGTCCAGATCTCCGAGGAGCAAATTACATGTGGTCATGGCAAAACCTGGTTGAAGCATCTGAGGCCTTTTTCATCCTGTCCAGATCTCCCAGGAGCAAATTACATGCCATAGGACAAAAACTCGCAAGAGCATCTGCCAGATATCCTAGGGCACCGAATTACACGCCATAGGAAAAACCTTGAAAGACTATCTGCAGATCTCCCAGGGCACAAATTACATGTCCTTCCAAGCAAAACCTCGAAAGAGCATTTGCTAGATGTCCCAGGGCACCGAATTACATGCCATAGGCAAAACCTCGAAAGACCATCTGCAAATCTCCCAGGGCAGAAATTACATGCTTACCTGCACAACCTGATCCACGGCCACAAAGTATCATCTGATACTCATCAAACATCATCCTGATGTACACATGATCATCCTGATCATCATCACTGCAACATCCTGCTGCATGTCATCTGGAGAAGCTCGTCATCCATGATCATCCTGATCATACAATGCATCCATCTAATGCACACCAATTATCCACCTGATACATACATAGATACATGATCCACACAATGTATCCATCAGTATACATGATCTACCTGATCATACAAAGATACATGATCCACACAATGTATCCATCAACATACATGACCTACCTGATCATACAAAGATACATGATCCACACAGTGTATCCATCAGCATCCAACATGATGCGTACATACAAAATACATACACATGATCCAACCGATCATATCCAACATCCAACATGATGCGTATACAAAATACATACACATGATCCAGCCGATCATATCCAGCATCCAACATGATGCGTACATACATATAAATGATCTAACTGATCATATCCAGCATCCAACATGATGCATACATAAAATACATACAAATGATCCAACCGATCATACAAAGCAGAAACTAGAACATCATCCTGATGCTCATCAACATCCAGCGCTTACATCCACAGCCATGTGAAGGATCCTCCTTCCAACATGCTTGGAATAGCTTCAGCAAATGTGTCCATCACTTCTTCCTCGAATTTTCCTCGATCTGAAGCACGCCAAGCCTCTCTCTGAAGTACTCGAACTTCACCCTGGATAGTGGCTTCGTCAGCACATCTGCAATCTGCTCGTCCGTCGCAACATACAGGAGCTTCACAGCTCCTCTCTACACCATATCCCTGATATAGTGATATTTGATCTCTATGTGTTTCGACATATCATGAAACACTGGGTTCTCGTACAGCTTCACACAACTCTGGTTATCACAGGAAGATACCAGTAGCATCCAACGGGAGATCAAATAACTCATACAGTAGCTTTCGTAGCCATACTGCCTCACAACTAGCTGAACAGGCTGCAACATACTTTGCCTCAGCTGTACTTAGTGCTACACATGATTGCTTCCTTCTAAACAAAGAGATCACACCTGATCCCATAATGAAGCAACACCCAGATGTGCTCTTCCTATCTGCAGCACTGTCAGCCCAATCTGAATCAACATAACCCTACAGGTTAAACTTTTGATTCGCTTCATACTTGAGCCCATAATCCACTGTACCCTTCAGGTACCTCAGAACATGCTTTACAGCAACCAGGTGAACACTTCTCGGATCCGTCAGGAACTGGCTCAATGTGTTCACAGAAAAGCAAATTTCTGGTCTCGTGTTCGTCAGGTACATCACGGACCCAATCATCTGACGATACATGGAGACATCAACCGGCTCAGATGAAGCATTACATAGAAGCTTCAAATTCGATGCCATAGGTGTGGCCATGGCCTTGCAGTACATCATCCCAAATCTCTTCAGGATATCTACTGTGTACTTCTCTTGACCAAGGAAGATCCCACCTGCACTCTGCCACACCTCCATGCCTAGGAAATAGTGCATCATTCCCAAATCTTTCATATCGAATTTAGCAGCAAGCTTCCTCTTAGTATCTGCAATCAGTTTGTCATCTCCTGTTACAAATAAGTCATCCACATACAGGAGTAGAATCACAGGATTCCCTTCCACAACCTTGTAGTAAAGGTTGGAATCCACTTTACTCTTGGTAAATCCCAAGCTAGATAGGAAACTGTCCATCCTACCATACCAAGTTATGGGACCTTGCTTCAAGCCATACAAGGCTTTCTTCAATCTGCACACATATGACTCCCTGTCATGTATTTCAAAACCAAGTGGTTGTTCCACATATACTTCCTCTTCAACTACACCATTCAAGAAAGCAGTCTTGACATCCATTTGGTGTATTTTCCATTTCATAGCTACAGCCAGGGCAAGTACTGTTCTGATGGAAGTATACCTGGCTACAGGTGCAAAAGTTTCTTCATAATCTATTCCATCTTTCTGAGAGAAGCCACGAGCTACAAATCTTGCTTTGTATTTCTCCACACTGCCATCTGCAGCATGCTTGATTTTGAAGATCCATTTAGAAGTCACAACAGACTTCTCTTTAGGTCTTGGGACAACATCCCAAACATCATTCTTCATTATTGATTGGTATTCCTCAACCATGTCATCCTTCCATTCTTTCTTTTCCGCTGCCTCTTCATAACTGGAAGGCTCTTTGTTCAAAATGTCACAGAGTAAAGCAACATAGCTGGTCTGTGATCTGGTTCTCTTCTTTGCTCTGTGTTCTTCTTCTGGAATACCAAATCTTTCTGCATCTTAAATGAGCTCTCTAGCCCTTGCAGGTTTCCTTTTGTGAGAGTTATCCTCACGGGGTGGATCTACAGGTTCTTGTGGATCTTCAAACTCACGAACAGCTTCTGGAACTGCTTCAGTCATGGTAGTGTCCTGAAATCTTGTTTCCTTAGGTTCTTCATAAACTTCGGTAGGTGCCTTCCTTGATTTGATGAATGCTGAGTTTTCATCAAATGTTACATCCCTGCTGACATCAATCTTCTTGAACCCTGGAAAGTATATTCTGTAATCCTTCGAGCTTTCACTGTAACCCACAAAGATACCCTTCTTTCCTGAAGGATCTAGTTTAGTCCTCTTTACCTTTGGGACATGAGTATATACTGAACAACCAAATATTCTGAGATGACTGACTTCAGGTTTCTTACCAGAAAAGACCTCTTCTGGTGTCTTGTTGTCCAATATCTTGTGGGGTGTTCTGTTCTGCACATATACAGTTGTTCTAGCTGCTTCTGCCCATAGATGCATAGGAAGATCCTGGTCATGCAACATTGCCCTTGCTACTTCCATGATAGTTCTGTTCTTCCTTTCTGCAACACCATTCTGTTGAGGATTATAAGGAGCAGTCAACTCCCTCTTAATCCCTGAATCACTACAAAGCTTCTTGAAGTCACTTGAGGTGAATTATCCACCATTGTCGGATCTGAATGTTTTGATCTTCTTGTCAGTTTGATTCTCCATCAAGGTTTTGAATTCCTTGAATTTATCAAGCACCTCATCTTTTCCCTTCAAGAAGTATACCCAAGTCTTCCTGGAGAAGTCATCAATAAATGAGACATAGTAAACATACCCACTCAGGGAACTGGATGACATAGGGCCACATACATCTGAGTGGATGATTTCCAGGATGTCTTTTGCCTTGCTTTCACTACTTGGGAAAGCCTTCTTAATGTTCTTACCTTTTGCACATCCTTTGCAAACACCTTCATGTTTGGTCTTGATTTCAGGAAGACCCTCTACTGCCTTGCTTGCAATTGGAAGTGCTCTATAGTGCATGTGAGCAAGTCTTCTATGCCAAAGTTCACTTGGCTCCATGTATTCATGCACCATGGCATGTTCAGGTTGTCCCTTCAATTTATACAAGCCTCCCTCTTGCTCTCCAATTACTACTGCATCATATATGGTCTTTCCCTTTGGCCACATTAGGACTTGGCCATCCACAAATGAAACCCTCATACCTTTTGCATCCAATGCAGAAATGGAGAGTAAGTTCTTCTTAAGCCCAGGTACATAAAGTACTTCTTTCATCTTCAAGGATTTTCCAGAATCTAGGTTGTAGGAAACTTGACCACTTCCTTTGATTGGGTATTGATAATCATCCCCAAGTTTCACCTTATGGGGTGATTCATGTTCAGATAGATTCACAAAATATTCCTTAAACCCAGTCATGTGTTTGGAAGCCCCACTATCAATCAACCAATCATTACAACCATAAGAGATGGTACCTATGAGAGCAGAGATCAGAACATACTCTTCTTCACTTGATGAGTCATCATTGCTATCACTTTCTTCCCTAGCCTTCTTCTTTGGGCGTTCATCATCTTCGGTAGCATGAGCATGAAACCTTGTTTTGCTACCCTTCTTCTTCTTGTTGGAGATTTTGTTTGTCCTTCTTGTTCTTGGGACAATTTATGGCAATATGTCCTTTCTCATTACAGGTGAAGCATATTCTTCTTTCTTTGAAGTGATGTGAATATCTCTTGGAGTGAGATGGCTCTCTCTTGGACTTTCCTTTCCTGGTGTGAGCTGTGAGAGCTTGATATTCATTCCCCATATTTTCTTCTCATGCCACAAGCCTTGCTTCTTCTTGTGAGCATTCTTCCCGTAGTCTATTGAAGGAGATCAACTTCTTCCTTGCACAAATTCCTTGGATAAAGGAATCCCATGACCTAGGTAGGCCATTTAGAGTGGTCATCACCACTTCACCATTCTCCACCATTTCATCCACTGCTTCTAGTTGTTCCTTGATCTAGGAGACCCTTGAAAAATAGGATTGAATGGTTTCTCCATTCTGAAACTTTACTCCTTTCAATTGGTTCCGCAGGGTCATCTTCCAATTTATGTTCGTTCCTTCAAACAGCTTGGTCAAAGAGTCAAACATCTCCTTGGGTGTCTTAAGAGAAGACACATGGGGTATGAGATGGTCTTTGATAGAATCAGCAATGATTCTCTTTGCCTTGACCAAGTTCTTCTTGTGCAATTCCTTGGCCTCTTCATCCTCTGGGATAGGGATGTCTTCTTTCACATATGAGTCCAACTCATTCTCTTCCAGGATTAACCCAATCCTATACTTCCAGGCTCGGAAGTCATCAGCCCCTTCAAGCTTATCCTCAAGCTTGGTGTGGAGAGACATATTAAATAGTACTTCAAATGGAAATAGAAAAGATTTAGGACTTACCACTTGAAGTGCTGAAAACTGGATCTGGTCCCGGATTAGGGTTTGTTAGAGAAACCCTAAAAATTCAAAATGTGAATTTCAAATTTTTGAAAGGATAGAAAGATGCGCCTTGGTGAGCTGATTAGCCTGGTACATTCAGAATTTGAGATCAGCAAAGTCTTTCCCTTCAAAATTGCCTTTTTGTCCTCCCGGGTTCACTAAGGAGAGACCTGAATTAGGGTTTGAGTTTCCCGGAGATCTACCCAGCCCAAAATCTCGATCCAAAGCTCTAAACTTCTATTTTTGCAAGGAGCTTCCAGCTGTGTCTTCAAATTCCAGAAATTCCTATTTTTGTGGAAACCCTAATTTTTAGGGCCAAATCTGAAAATGCTCGAAACTGAATTCTGATTGGACAGATAGATGCGCCTTGGTGAGTAGAGTCAATCTACTATACTGATTTTCAAAACTCTGTGGAGAGAAACCCAATAAACAAGGAACTCAAGCTTCTGTCACTGCAAAATGTCTTCTTCTCAGGTTAGCTCTGATACCATGTTAAATTTTGAGTATTAATTCACAATACTATAGGATCTTTGATGAGAGAATAACATCTACAGTACATCAATGCATGACAATCATAATATGACAAGCATCACAAGCATCACAAGAATCAAAAGCATAGAGACAAGAGACATGGAGTTTCCGTGGGGAAAACCCTGAGGTGAAAAACCCCACAACTTCCTCAGAGATAGAGAGAGCAATGGCTCAACCAAAATACAACCAAATAACACTGAGATAGTATCCTAGCAGATGATCCTCCTCCTCCTCACTAGTGCGCCACTTTTGAGAGTGAGAGTGAGTTACTTTTCCGAGTGAGTAAAATAAAGATCTCCTATCTCTATTTATACTCACCTTTTTGCCCAGTGACCTAATGGGGTCGACTTGTCTACTTAGATACATCCACATTATATTATGTATAATTCCGGGTCGACCCCATATGGTGGTCTAATAACCCATCAACAAGTACACACACTTGCGACACTTGTCAATCCACATGACGACACTTCCTTATAGAGGAATAACACATCTCTTATAAGGGTACAATAAATATATATAAAATACACAGATGAAATACATTCCGAAGTTACATATACATCAACACTTGGACATGTAATCTATCTCTTCCTGTGTCTTGGGACACATTTCCTTACTTAGAATGAAATGGTTGGCCAAAGGTGTACTTACTAGTTTTTCATTCTGCATTCTGAACCTCTCCAACACCTTTTGTATGTACTCACTCTAAGACAATGTCAATTTGCGATTTTTCCTGTATCTCGTTATTCTCATACCAAGGATTTGCTTTGCAACACCCAAATCCTTCATTGCAAATGAATTAGATAGCTTCCTTTTGAGTACATTTATATCCTGCGTGTTAGACCCTGCAATAAGCATGTCATCCACATACAATAACAAGATAATATATCTTTCATTATCTAGCTTCTTGAAATAAACACAGTGGTCAGAATGACATCTACTATAACCTTGTCCTGTCATAAACCTGTCAAATTTTAAATACCACTGCCTTGGAGCTTGCTTCAAGCCATACAAGCTCTTCTTCAACCTGCATACCAAATCCTCCTTCCCTTTGACCTCATACTCTTGTGGCTACTGCATATATATCTCTTTCTCCAAATCCCCATGGAGAAAAGCTATTTTTACATCTAACTATTCAAGATGCAAATCTTCTACCGCCACTAGACTTAAAATAGTCCTAATTGAAGTCATCTTAACAATAGGTGAAAATATTTCATCAAAATCTATACCTTTCTTCTGTTCAAACCCATTTACAACAAGTCTCGCCTTGTACCTCTTCTTACCTCCTTCTTCTTCCTTCAACCTGTAGATCCATTTGTTCTGAAATGCTCTCTTACCAACAAGCAACTGAACCAAATCGCAAGTCTGGTTTCCAACCAATGAGTCCATCTCCTCATTCATGCCTTTCTCCCACTTCTTTCTAGTTTCCACCGCATTGATTCTTCATAACATTCTGGTTCACCAGAATCAGTCATCAATAAATAATACATTGAAGGAGAGTATCGTTCAGGGAGTCTACTTAACCTAATAGATCTTCTTGTAGTTGCGGTAGTTTCAGGTACTTGCTGCTGTTCTTGATTTTCTGGCACCTTCGGAACTTCATTTTCTTTAATTTCATCAAGCACTGTGTACTCTATGTTTTCTTTTTCCTATTTATTTCCCTGCAACTGATCTTTATACATGAAATTTTCATTGAATATCACATCTCTACTCCCGATGATTTTTTTATTTTCATAATCCCATAAATGATAACCAAATTCATCAACCCCATATCCAATAAAGGTACATTTCTTGGATTTAGCTTCAAGCTTTGTTCTATTATCTTTATCAATATGGACAAATGCTTCACAACCAAACGTTCTAAAAAATGAGTAGTTTACCTTTTTATCTATCCATGCCTCCTCTGGAATACCACCATCCAAAGCACTTGAAGGTCCTCTATTTATTAAATAAACAATAGTATTTACAGCATCCACCCAAAACTATAAGGGCAACCCTGCATGCAATCTCATACACCTTGCACGCTCCATGATCGTTCTGTTCATCCTTTCAGACACACCATTTTCTTGTGGTGTTCCTGGGACTGTCTCCTCTCTACGAATCCCATGGTATGAACAGTAACTATCAAACTCCTTGCCGCAGTACTCACCTCCATTATCATATGTGAGACACTTCAACATTTTTCCTGTCCCATTCTCAACCAAAGCTTTCCACTTCTTAAAAGTAGCAAACACATCATATTTCTGTCTAATGCAATAAACCCAAGTTTTCCTAGTTGCATCATCAATAAATGTAACATAATAATGAGAGCCACCAAGAGATTGTACCTAAGTCGATCCCCATACATCTATATGCACAAGCTCTAACTTTTCATTCTTCTTCTGTTTCCCAACCCTGAGAAATATGACTCTCTTTTGTTTTTCATAAACACAGTTCTCACAGAATTCCAAACTTACATGCTTCAAATCTGGCAGCAACTTCCTTGAGTGGAGAATCTGCATCCCCTTCTCACTCATGTGGCCAATCCTATGATGCCACAATGTTGTATCTGTTCCTGTGGGAGCTAAAGAGATAGAATGGTCAATATTATGAGGACATAAATACAACGTACCTACCCTGTCTCCTTTTGCTATCACCATTGATCCTTTAGTGATCTTCCACCACTTTTCTCCAAATGTAGATAGACAGCCACCATCTCCCAACTACCCAATTGAGACCATATTTCTTTTCATAGTAGGGATATTCCTTACATATTTCAACAGCCAATCAGTTCCATTCTTAAATTTTATCCATACCTTACCCATTCCAACAATTTTACATGGCTCATCATCACCCAATAAAACATGTCCAAAATCACCTGGAACATAATCATGGAAGTATTTCCTATGGGGTGTAGCATGACATGAAGCTCTTGAATCTACTACCCAATAATCACTAGTATTATCTAATGCAAGAATCAAAGCATCTTGTAACACATCACCTGCTACATTTGCTTCCTGGGTAGTTTCCTGTTGTCCATCTCCTTTCTTCTTTAGAGATCTGCAGTCTTTCTTCGGATGTCCTTTCTTTCCACAATTCCAGCACTCTATTTTTCCTAGTCTGGACTTGGATCTGCCCTTTTTAGAGTTGCTGCGATTACCTTGGCTCTTTCCTCTCTCCTTTTGTCTTCCCCTACTCTCCATGGTCAACACATTACCTGATGTCTCACCTGTGCTTTTTCTTCGCATTTCCTCACTAAGAATAACACCAATAACATCATCAAATTTCAAGGTGTTTGAACTAGAGACAGAGTTACTTACAGCCATGACCAAGCTATTCCAACTTTCTGGCAATGAACACGAGATTAGAAGAGCCCTAACCTCAACATCAAAGTTCACACTTACAGAAATTAGTTGATTTGTAACCGTATTAAACTCATTTAAATGATCAGTAACAGATCCACCTTCAGACATCTTCATATTAAATAAACGCTTCATTAGAAATACCTTGTCGGAGGCCGAGGGTTTTTCATACAGCTTACCCAGTGCGCTCATCAAACCCTCCATTGTTGTTTCTTTTGAGATATTGAAAGCCACTGATGAAGCCAGGCTCAACTGTATTGTTCCCAGAGCCTTTCTGTCAAGAAACTCCCATTCTTCGTCCTTCATAGCCGCCGACTGCTTTGCTCTTCCTCCTAACGGTAGGAATAGATCCTTCTGGTACAAATAGTCCTCCATTTGCATCTTCTATAACTAGAATTTTTGGCTGTTAAACTTCTCGACCTTAAACTTTCCTTTTTTCTCCATTGCTCCCACTCGAACTAGAAACCCTAGATTCCTACGGGTTTATCTGTCGAATAGACCTTTGGCTCTGATACCAATTGTTAGAAAAATAGGATCGCAGAGCAATAACAATAGACAGAAATGCAAATATAATCACACACACATTACATAAGAGACACAGATATATCATGGTTCACCCCAAGATGGGCTACGTCCACACTGAAGTTGCCAGTCCTTAGTACTATACTGTCCAGCAAAGTGAAGGGATACAACTTGCAGCACAACCGTTGCACTTCCTCTTCACTATCTCACAGTCTCTCTTTCTTCTTTCAGAGATCTTTACAATGCATAAAACTTAATACATCAACCCTAGCCGTGTTACAATGTCTTTCTTTTATAATGGAAATACAATGGGAAAATACCACGGGTTACCCAAAACCATGGGCCTGAAAACTATTGGCGAAAACAGCCCCAAACATTTTCCTCGGGGGCTACGTCCCCGCTCCCCCCAACCAGGGGGGTGTCAACACCCCCTCGGACCCCCTGAGCATCGTATCGGGATCATAACCAAACTTGGGGTACGGACACGGCTGAATAATAATATCTCTGAATATGGAGATCAGGCTCCACAACCAACAACTGCTTTACCCCACCAATTGTAACATGCCATCTTCAATCCTCCATCCTAGTTCATCGACGATAATTCATCGCGAGTTGGAACTCTTTTATGACACCCTAGTAGTTTTTGGTTGTTAAAAATTTCAAGGGTTTAAGGATAACCCTCGGTGTGTCACATTCACCCACTACACCAATTATAGATTACCTAATGTCAATGGTCTAATACCCCCTATTGCAGTAAAAAATCCAATAGGTGATATAGAAAAGACACGCATGAACACTTCCCTATGCTCATTTTTTAAATAGTTGCTATCCATAGCAACTATGTCTCATCCTAAATTGACGAACCCCTCGGCTTATGCTCATTCATCTGAAAGTTCTAGTGATACAAAGTATGATATGAATTCCACCCAACCCATCTCTACTAAAAGATCCAAAAAATTGCATGAGTTGAGAGAAGAACTGTCCAAGTACACATTGAGGTCCATCCAATTGTTGGAGGGTAGCGATGATTTCTCCCTTCCCGTGAATTTGCAAAGTAAATATCAAAATTCTTACAACCACACTTTATATGGCGCTTGGCCATCCTCTCTACCTGTGCCTGATGTTGGAAACAAATTATCCTTTTGTGGTAATTGTTTTATGATTACCAAGTCTAATATAGATGCTGCGAATCTTGGGTTGTTTATCCTTTCACATGTACTTGTTCCTCACAAACAATCAATATCACTTATGCCATTTTGCGGTCCTATCTATTATTAGTCTGATTACTTGAATATTGTTAAATACAAGCACAACATTTCCATGTATAGTATGTGCATGAATGGTTTATGGAAACTTTAAGAGGAAGAACCTATTGTATATAGATGGTTGTCCATGCACTCATGAGAACATTGCAGGGTTCATAAATAGTTCTAGGTGCTCTTTATTTTCTCCAAATTGCTCATTTGAGGAACACTTCAAAGACCAGGAGTTCTATATGAAAAGTAAAGCATCCATATTTGTTGTTTTACATGCAATACGTAGTTTGTATTTTGGGGACAAGTTGTTAATGTTTACGGACAATCTGTAAGTGCGGACACAAACAGATCTCCCTAGTATGAATGGTTTGGATCTAGAACAAAATAGATACACAATACAAATAACTTTCCTAGATTGACTGAATTGCAAAGTAAGTCAAGAGATAACTCACCTTATGAATGCAACTCCTTTCTCCTTGCTTGATCCAAATTCTTGATCTTCAGATCCTTAGCTGTAGAACAATATGAAACAAATGGAATCAAATAAGTAGTGAAAGCATATGATCATAGATCAATCTAGATAGCAGTAAAAGAAGCTAATCCTAAACATTATAAAGACCATATGTTTATGGAAATAATTTGTATTAATGTAATTACAAAAAATACAACGATGGATATTACAACCAATGCTTTGACGTCATAACACCTTTCCAATGATCCTAGCCTCAAATATCAAAGCTTTTGCCTCCTATGGATAAAAGGGATCTCCTAGCAGAATTTCACCAACATGTAAGTATTCTATCCTTCCTCTCTTAACCATGAAGAGGGGGTTCATATTTATAGGCTAAAAGGGATAGGATAGGTTGAGGATTTAGGGGAGAAGCTTAAGGGATCATCCCACTAGGTAAGGGGATCGAGTTCCACCTTTCCTAACATGTAGGGATAAGCCTCCATGCAATCAAAGATTCGAGAAGTCGCTTGAAGCTTCTCTTTATCCATTTTAACCAACACCGACACATGTTGCACAAAGACAAATTGCGTCAATGAAGGGTGATGCTTCTTCTGCAAGGGAAACTAGAATCACCGATGTGCTCCGTTAATGTAAAGAGAACGTCACCTAAGGTCTAACGCACCTTGCCAATGAGAAAGACGTGTCGGGATGACAAGAAAATGTAAAAGGGATTGACATCAACTCTCCATTTGGTATTTTAGCCTAGGTGATTTAGGAATTAAGGCATGTAGAGGACACATAACTCAAGATGATGATATTTTGGTGTAACAGAATGCCCCCCAAAGCATGAAGCTAGTAAATTAAGATAGGTGAGGTGCTTTTAAATATGAGGGATCTAGGCAAGGACTATCAGTTGGAGTGACAAACAAAGACTCTTGCAGTACAAATGACTCTGAGATATACGCCTCAACTGACTCAATCATGGCCGTCGACCAATGCACTGCAAATCCATGATAGTAAATACTGACTGAACACAATCATGGCTACTAGACACAAGCGTAGATCCATGACGAGATGATAACACAGCCATGACCAATACAATAATGGATCCGTGTAATATGACTCAAAAAATATCCATCACAGCATGGGTAAGATAAATGAGTTAACCGAGGGTATTCAAGCCAAACCCGCAATGAAACAAATCTAACCATGTGATTACAATTTTTTGAAATCTAACATGGTAGAAACCACTTTATCACCGATCATTGATGTATACCATTAACAAGAACAAGGGAAATCACCATTGATGTCAATGATACCCAAGGTATCATAGTACATACCACTGAATGTGAATCAATGAGTTGAGGTCGAAGACTCAGTGAGATATTTCAATCAGAAGTCAATGATGTGAACTTACTGTTGAAAGTGAGGTAACATGCCATTGAGGCATGCAATCCCAAGGTACCCTATTGGTTTCTAGGTTTAATCCTCGAATGATGTGTTGTAGTCGACAAGGATAAAACCATCGAAGGAGGGACATGATGTTTACCCCATCATCGACATGAAACGAGATCAAATATTTTTTGGAGTGGATCGGACTATAGAGAAAATGTTTGAGACTGAATCAAGGGTGACCGACATAATAAAAGGTATAATGATTGCAGAGATTGACTCGATTAGCATACCTCTCTTGAAAATGGAATGGCATGACTTGGCAGTATTGACATGACAAGACCGACATCGATACCTAATGCAACTTATGATGGAAGCATTCTTTGAATGACTCAAAGGAATAACATGACTCATGGAATTGGTGAGACTCTAGGACAAGCAGATTATCAAAGTGATTTGAATGAATATGCAAACGAGTGCCATGTTCAAGAGAGAGTACTGCCATATTTACAAGTAAACACAAACTCTTTCCTTATCCCCATCATGATTGACGAGTACCTCCGGTGTTTATTAATGAGCTTGAGGAATATAACAGATGCTCGGTATAGCTCATCCTTCGGACGAGTCTAATCTAAAATGTTTTATGAACCTAGTATATGAGGGGTTCATCCCGGAAAGGGCCCTTCAATGTCAAATTTTAACGAGTCCAGAGAAGGAAAACTCAACATCATTTCATATTTAGAGAGTCTGAAAGAACTAAAGAAGACTCCAAATGGTTCTTTTTCATAAAATTTAGTCTTCTCATCTGAAAAAGGATAAAAAAATATGAGAGAGAACTCTTCTAGTCATGATTAACTAGAGTGCTCCTTTTTCATAAATAGTCTCACTAGTACGAAAAATGGGTAAAATATCACCAGAAAGACGATCTTTCAAATACTTTTACAAGCATGAAAGAATCAAGTTCGCTTGGCAATCTTTTCCTATTTAGGGAGTCTTAAAAGAGATTAAAGAGGAACTCCAAGGGGGTTCCTTTTTCGTGGGAGTTTTACGAGCTCAAAAAAGAGATAAAATATAACTCGGTGACTTATTCTCATGGTTTTACGAGCACGAGAAGGAACAAAGAGTGAGCTCGATACCTTTAATACTTAATTTTAACGAGTGTGATGCTGGCATAAAAAACACTCAAAAACTTGTTCAAACTTGATGAAAAGAATAAAAAGTTTATGATGGTCACCAACATAGTCAAAACACCACTTTTCTCTATCTGCAAGCTCCAGGAACCAAGTTAGGGTCCGTTATAGGGTTTTAAAACATAAAAAGGACACCAACTATAGCAAATAACCCATAAAATAAATATTAAAAAAAAATTATGTTTTTTTATATAAAAATGTGAATAGTAAAAAATTATTTACCAATTCATTTTACCAAGTTGGAATAGTGGAGAAAAAACCTCTTTGGAGCTTGATCTTTCGACAACGATTGTGGAAGCCTCGGTCAACCTATCAACCTCCCGTCAGTTGTAGGTAAGCCTCAATCTCATCCTTAGGATTTTTGGTGGTTTGAAATTTGATTTAAGTGCAAAGTTTTTGGTTTTTTGGGCTCGTATTGGAGGGGATTTTGCACGCCCTGGGCGACGTGATTTTCCCTTTTGGGAAGTGCATCTCTAGGGGTCAGGCGCACTTTCCCTATGGGAGAAGTGCATTGTCGATGCATTGTATGCACATGCGGGGTGCTTCGATGCAGTTTGACATCAAAATTTAAAATGGGGCCCAAAAAAACAATTTCAAATCATTAAAGAGGGTCTAATAATTATCCTATTGATACTTATGTAGACTTTAGCCACCAAGATGGTCCAATTGAAGGAGCATGAACACGAACTAGAAGATGCTCAAGCAACAAATGACCCACACTCCGTCAATGCTTTGCAGGGGTGTAGACTACTTAAATTTTTCCATGTACAAGGGATGAGGGCCCAAGTACAACCACTTGACTACCTGATCAGGTTGTGGGACCCATATCAACAGTTCTCTAGGGTAGATTCCCATATCCTCACATTGGATGTGGAAGACATCTATTTTTTGACGAGGTTATCGAGACGTGGGGCCCTTATATCACTATTCGGACCTCAGGGTAGTGACCATTCTACTAAAATCCTTATAGCACAGTTTTGTACACCGGGTACACAAATGATAGGTGGGAAAATTCCCATAAAAAATGTATGGGACCTACCTCTGAGGACCATACTTTTAACCATTGAGCGGGTGGTGGGAAAGATGGCTGCTCATCAGGCCACTAAGGCCCATATGTTATAGGCCATTAAGTGCATGGCACCGACTTTTTTCAACTGGTGCGAGGGACTCCTCATAAACATGAAAAAATCATCTCACCAAGTGCAAATGGGGTGATTTGAAACAATTTGGTTACAGTTACATCGTGGTTTCTTTCTTCCTAGAAAGAGTTCCACTACTGCGCCCACAGGTTGAGCTGGATGATCTCGATCTGCGAGATCTGCATATGGTTAGGTGGTTAGAGGTGATGGCATGCCATGGAGGCGGGGGACCTATGATACCTATGGTCCAACCTTCTTTAGGTGGCTACCTGGATAACTCCTCATGATCGAGGACTATGCTTATACAGGCATCGATTTCAGAGGGGGTCCAGATCTAGCTTTTCCGGAGGGAGAGCAATGGGGAGACATTGGTAAGAAATAAATTCTTTTTTTTTTATGTATTTTATTGTTTTTGTGTAGTACTGATAGTTCATACATGTTTTATGCATATGTTGTCCCGTCCCGACTAGTGGGTTCCTCTCCGATCGAGAGGAGGGGATTCATGCGAGAGATGGAAACTGTCCAACAGGAGGCGGTGGAGGATATAGATGAGATGGAGGAGAACCTCAAGAGATTGAATGTCAATATTCCTGACATATCTATTGATGACCTTCCTAGGAACTACCATCGTAGGACATCTAGGGTTTCTGGATGATTTGGTCAGCTACTCCATCGAGTGGCTAGGGCCATCATATGTTATTATGAGCATCCTCAAGGATAGGATCCATGAATGATGATGTACTGGAATCCATAGGCTTCAGATTTTGTATATATGACTTACTGAAAGCATATGATCTTCATGTTTTTGTATCCATACTGTTAAATTTTCCGTATTAAATCACAATACTATAGGATCTTTGCTGAGAGAATAACATCTACAGTATATCAATGCATGACAATCATAATATGACAAGCATCACAAGCATCACAAGAATCAAAAGCATAGAGACAAGAGACACAGAGTTTCCATGGGGAAAACCCTAAGGTGAAAAACCCCACAACTTCATCAGAGATAGAGAGAGCAATGGCTCAACCAAAATACAACCAAATAACACTGAGATAGTCTCCTAGTAGATGATCCTCCTCCTCCTCACTAGTGCGCTACTTTTCAGAGAGAGAGATAGATACTTTTCCGAGTTAGTAAAATAGAGATCTCCTATCTCTATTTATACTCACCTTTTTGCCCAGTGACCTACTGGGGCCGACTTGTCTACTTGAGTACATCCACATTATATTATATATTAATTAGGGCCGACCCCATAAGGTGGTCTAATAACCCATCGGCAAGTACACACACTTGTGACACTTGTCAATCCACATGACGACACTTCCTTATAGAGGAATAACACATCTCTTATAAGGGTACAATAAATATATATATAATATACTGATGAAATACATTCCGAAGTTACATATACATCAACACTCCCTCTTAACTAGGAAGGTATTTCTCGACACAGATTTGCTAGACAAGTCTTCTTCTCTGGATCATCGTCATCGATGCATCGTCATCGTCATCGTCACTGCTGCTGCTATCTCGTCCAATCTCTGTCTCTACTCGTCATAGGAAGTTCTACAGAGCCAGTCCTTTTTCATACTGGATGCAGGCCCACCACCTGCAAGTCTTCTTCATCACTGGCCATACTGTGGAATCCTCAGGACTTATTACGTGCGTCACAAAACCTCGAAAGAGCATCCCAGGATATTACGGGTACACAACTCCAACCTGTAGGATCTCCCAGGGCGCTATTACATGTGACCCCACCACAAAACCTCGAAAGAGCATCTCAGGATGTTACGGGTACACAACTCCGACCTGAAATCTCCCAGGGCACAAATTACATGTGGTCCACCACAAAACCTAGCAAGAGCATCTCAGGATGTTACGGGTACACAACTCCGACCTGAAATCTCCCAGGGCACAAATTACATGTGGTCATGGCAAAACCTTGCAAGAGCATCTCAGGATGTTACGGGTACACAACTCCGACCTGAAATCTCCCAGGGCCCAAATTACATGCCATAGGACAAAACCTCGCAAGAGCATCTCAGGATGTTACGGGTACACAACTCCGACCTGAAATCTCCCAGGGCACAAATTACATGTCCTCCCAGAGCAATGTCTCGAAAGAGCATCCTAGGCTGTTACGGGTACACAACTCCAACCTATAGGATCTCCCAGACATGCTCATCTGCACAACCTTATCCACGGCCACAGAGTATCAACCTGATACTCACCATACATCATCCTGATGTACTCATGATCGTCCTGATCATCATCACTGCAACATCCTGCTGCATGTCATCTGGAGCAACATCCTGAAGCTCATCATCCATGATCATCCTGATCATCACTGCAACATCTTGCTGCATGATCCACCTGATCATCAATGCATCCACCTGATGCATACCAAGTATCTACCTGATACATATTATCATACATGATCCTCCTGATCATACAATGTATCCACCTGATACATGATACATATCACCATACATGATCCACCTAATCATACAATGTATCCACCTGATACATGATACATATCACCATACATGATCCACCTAATCATACAATGTATCCACCTGATACATACACAGATAGATGATCCAAGCATCCAACATGATGCATATACAAAATACATACACATGATCCAACTGATCATATCCAGCATCCAACATGATGCATACATACATAAATGATCCAACTGATCATATCCAGCATCCAACATGATGCGTACATACATAAATGATCCAACTGATCATATCCAGCATCCAACATGATGCGTACATACATAAATGATCCAAGTGATCATATCCAGCATCCAACATGATGCGTACATACATAAATGATCCAACTGATCATATCCAGCAGAAACCAGAACATCATCCTGATGCCCATTATCCAGCGCTTACATCCACATCCATGTGAAGGATCCTCCTTCCAACATGCTTGGAATGGCTTCAGCAAATGTGTCCATCACTTCTTCCTCAAAGTGTCCTCGATCTGAAGAACGCCAAGCCTCTCTCTGAAGTACTCGAACTTCACTCTGGCTAGTGGCTTTGTCAGCACATCTGCAATCTGCTCGTCCGTCGCAACATAAGCTTCACAGCTCCTCTCTACACCATATCCCTGATATAGTGATATTTGATCTCTATGTGTTTCGACCTGTCATGAAACACTCAGTTCTCGGACAGCTTCACACAACTCGGGTTATCACAGAAGATACCAGTAGCCTCCAACGGGAGATCAAATAACTCAGACAGTAGCTTTCGTAGCCATACTGCCTCACAACTAGCTGAGCAGGCTACAACATACTCTACCTCAGCTATACTCACTGCTACGCAGGACTGCTTCCTGCTAAACCAAGAGATCACATCTGATCCCATACTGAAGCAACACTCAGATGTGCTCTTCCTATCTGTAGCACTGCCAGCCCAATCTGAATCAACATAACCCTGCAGGTTAAACTTTTGATTCGCCTCATACCTGAGCCCATAATCCACTATACCCTTCAGGTACCTCAGAACATGCTTTACAGCAACCAGGTGAACACTTCTCGCATCCGTCAGGAACTGGCTAAATGTGTTCACAGCAAAGCAAATGTCTGGTCTCGTGTTCGTCAGGTACATCAAGGACCCAATCATCTGACGATACATAGAGACATCAACTGGCTCAGATGAAGCATCACATAGAATCTTCAGATTCGATGCCATCGATGTGGCCATGGCCTTGCAATCCATCATCCCGAATCTCTTCAGGATATCTACTGTGTACTTCCCTTGACCAAGGAAGATCCCACCTGCATTCTGCCACACCTCCATACCTAGGAAATAGTGCATCATTCCCAAGTCTTTCATATCGAATTCAGCTGCAAGCTTCCTCTTGATATCCGCAATCAGTCTGTCATCTCCTGTCATAAATAGCTCATCCACATACAGTAGTAGAATCACAGGATTCCCTTCCTCAACCTTATAGTAAAGGTTGGAATCCGCTTTACTCTTGGTAAAGCCCAAACTAGATAGGAAACTGTCCATCCTACCATACCAAGTTCTGGGAGCTTGCTTCAAGCCATACAAGGCTTTCTTCAGTCTGCACACATATGACTCCCTATCATGTATCTTAGAACCAAGTGGTTGCTTCTTCTTCAACTACACCATTCAAGAAAGCTGTCTTGAATCCATCTGGTGTATCTTCTATTTCATCACTTTTATATTTCTCTATGCTGCCATCTGCAACATGCTTGATCTGAAAGTTCTATTTGGAAGTCACAACAGACTTCCCTTTAGCTCTTGGGATCGCATCCCAAACATCATTCTTCATGATCGACGGATCATGGCATTCCATTTCTTCATCCCAGATCCTGGGAACTTCAATATCTTCAATAAATAAATTTGTTGCTGAACAAATGTTGTAGTTCTTCTTTTGTAGGAGATGGCATACGATCTTTCCTACACAACAAGTTAAATTGCATGATTAGAAAACATCTCATAGTTTTCAGAACAAATTCTTACACATAAATAGATATGTCATACAGTCATGCAATTATCTTAGCCAATGCTTCAATACAACATTTATCCATATCCCGTAACTTTCTAGATGCCTTCCAATCTCTACCAGAACATTGTTAAGAGTGTGCACAACTCCCAACATGTCAGCAAAGAGGTTTCATTCTAGATAAGTAGCAATGGAATGTTGTACAGTGCCATAGGCTACCTACCCATGCATATTAGTAGTATACTGTTCATTAATGTAATTATTCTAATATGCACAATACATATCCTAAGTCTAAGACCATGAGCATATACATCATTGAACAATTTTATTTAAACAAACAAATATGTAAGAAATGATAATTAAAATACTTATCTTTGTTTGTTCATTGGGTGGACTTCCTCTAAGTCTTCGCTTCCTTGCAGGAGTTGTTGGAGTCCTAATCTGAAGTAGCTTCTTCTACACCTTTCTGTTGTGGAATGTAGAGAGATGGACAACTCCCTCTGAATATTTGCATCCTTGCATAAACCACTAGAGTGTACTCCCTCTTGATCTTTGCTTCCTGGATTACCTGTTCTTGAACTCATATTCATCCTTGGTCCCTATGCATGCTTATTAGTATCATGAATGTGTTATCCTTGTGATCTCATATAAAATCATACATTAATTAATATACTATTAAAACACCATAATCTCAAGCATGTATAGTCATGATTATTTCAAACAGAAATAATAAGCATTAGCATTCAAGGTTTATGTAGGATTCTTATGGTTAGTCAAATCATAACATGTCTAAACCTATAATTATTCAAACCTATGACTCTTCTGGTTAGTCATATTATTAATTAAGGTAAGACACATAATATGCATATGCCCATGATTATTCAAACTTATGACTTTATGAACAATCATCATTAATCATCATGCCATGCATACTTATATGATAGATCCTATGATATAAGAAACACATACCTGGTCACCATATTTGCTAGTTATGTCTAGCAATGTGTTCTTGTTCTCTTCAATGACCTGCATAACTCATTAGTTAACTTTTGCAGAAACAACTTATACATACCTCTATGTGATCCATGACTATGGATGAATCTTTGTATTTATGTCACCATGGCATGTTCAGGTTGTCCCTTCAAATTGTACAAACCTCCCTCTTGCTTTCCAATCACTACTGCATCATCTATGGTCTTTCCCTTTGGCCACATTAGGACTTGGCCATCCACAAATGCAACCCTCATACCTTTTGCATCCAATGTAGAGATCGAGAGTAAGTTCTTCTTGAGCCCAGGTACATAGAGTACTTCTTTCATCTTTAATGATTTTCCAGAATCTAGGTTGTAGGAGGCTTCACCACTTCCTTTGATTGGGTATTGATAATCATCCCCAAGTTTCACCTTATGGGGTGACTCATGTTCAGATAGGTTCACAAAGGATTCTTTAAACCCAATCATGTGTTTGGAAGCCCCACTATCAATCAACCAATCATTACATCCATGGGAGATGGTACCTGTAAGAGCAGAGATCAGAACATACTCTTCTTCACTTGATGAGACATCATCACTATCACTTTATGCCCTAGCCTTCTTCTTTGGAGGTTCATCATCTTCGGCAGCATGAGCATGAAACCTTCTTTTGCTGCCTTTCTTCTTCTTACTGGAGTTGTTCTTATTATCCCTTTTGTTATTGGGACAATCTGAAGCAAAGTGACCCTTCTCATTGCATGTGAAGCATCTTAGGTCCTTCTTACTCTTTTGATGGAATCTTTTGGGGTGAGGGTGATCCTTCTTGGTTTTGCTTCTTTTGGTGTGGGCTGCAAGAGCTTGATCTTCTCCTCCCATCTTTTCCTCACGAGCTATAAGTCTAGCTTCTTCTTGAGAGCATTCTTCCCTCAATCTGTTGAACGAGATCAATTTCTTCCTTGCACAATTTCCTTGAATAAAGGAATCCCATGACCTTGGTAGGCCATTTAGAGTAGTCATCACCACCTCACCATTCTCCACCATTTCATCTACTGCTTCTAATTGTTCCTTGATCTGAGAGACCCTTGAAAAGTAAGATTGAATGGTTTCTCCATTCTGAAACTTTACTGCTTTCAATTGGTTCCGCAGGGTCATCTTTCGATTTATGTTCTTTCCTTCAAATAGCTTGGTCAAAGATTCAAACATCTCTTTGGGTGTCTTGAGAGAAGACACATGGGGTATGAGATGATCTTTGATAGAATCAGCAATGATTCTCTTTGCCTTGACCAAGTTCTTCTTGTGCAATACCTTGGCCTCTTCATCCTCTGGGATAGGGATGTCTTCTTTCACATATGAGTCCAACTCATTCTCTTCCAGGATTAGCCCAATCCTATACTTCCAGGCTCGGAAGTTATCAGCCCCTTCAAGCTTATCCTCAAGCTTGGTGTGAAGAGACATCTTTAAGAGTACTTCAAATGGAAATAGAAAAGATTTAGAACTTACCACTTGAAGTGTTGAAAACTGGATCTGGTCCCGGATTAGGGTTTGTCAGAGAAACCCTAAAAATTCAAAATGTGAATTTCAACATTCCGAAAGGATAGAAAGATGCGCCTTGGAGAGCTGATCAGCCTAGTACATTCAGAATTTGAGATCAGCAAAGTCTTGCCCTTCAGAATTGCCTTTTTGTCCTGCCGGGTTCACTAGGGAGAGCCCTGAATTAGGGTTTGAGTTTCCCGGAGATCTACCCAGCCAAAAATCTCGATCCAAAGCTCAAACCTTCGATTTTTGCAAGGAGCTTCCAGCTGTACCTTCAGTTTCTAGAAATTCCTATTTTTGTGGAAACCCTAATTTTTAGGGCCAAAACTGAAAATGCTCGGAACTGAAATCTGATTGGACAGAAAGATGCGCCTTGATGAGTAGATCCAATCTACTATACTGAATTTCAAAAATCTGTGGAGAGAAACCCAATAAACAAGGAATACAAGCTTTCGTCACTGCAAAATGTCTTCTTCTCAATTAGGCTCTGATACCATGTTAAATTTTCAGTATTAAATCACAATACTATAGGATCTTTGCTGAGAGAATAACATCTACATTATATCAATGCATGACAAGCATCACAAGCATCACAAGAATCAAAAGCATAGAGACAAGAGACACAGAGTTTCCGTGGGGAAAACCCTAAGGTGAAAAACCCCACAACTTCCTCAGAGATAGAGAGAGCAATGGCTCAACCAAAATACAACCAAATAACACTGAGATAGTCTCCTAGCAGATGATCCTCCTCCTCCTCACTAGTGCGCTACTTTTCAGAGAGAGAGATAGATACTTTTCCGAGTTAGTAAAATAGAGATCTCCTATCTCTATTTATACTCACCTTTTTGCCCAGTGACCTACTGGGGCCGACTTGTCTACTTGAGTACATCCACATTATATTATATATTAATTAGGGCCGACCCCATAAGGTGGTCTAATAACCCATCAGCAAGTACACACACTTGCGACACTTGTCAATCCACATGATGACACTTCCTTATAGAGGAATAACACATCTCTTATAAGGGTACAATAAATATATATATAATATACTGATGAAATACATTCCGAACTTACATATACATCAACACATACCACTTTTTGTATGACATTTTACCGAACATGATATATATATATATATATATATATTATCTAGTGGTTTTATACATTGTGTTTTCTATGATGAATTTGGGATCTTATAAATGTTGTCCTATACACTATGAGTAGTTTATATGTTATGTTGATTTATGCATCTTTAATAAAAATGTTTATGAATGTGAAATATACCAATATAATATAAAATTGGTTAGGGAGTCAGCAATTGCGTTCATGCTTCTTGGAATATTTAGGTATTTAATGGACTCAAAAGACCTTTCCAAGAGGCATACCCGCCGAAATAACCGGAGTAATATGGGATCACGGATAGCGTAGACATGGTTCAAATGAGATACCACTAACTGTGAATATATGTAGATAATGATGTGGTCCACACCAAGGGAAAAAAACGTCTATCAATAATCCAATCACTGTGTGATACTCGACGGCGTTATTGGTTGCATAACCTAGGAAAGTTCCTCCTGAGCTTATCGGCTCATCGACAGGGGAATAGAGTACCCATGATATTGAGGCGAGGCTGCAGGTGTGTCGGCTAGCACCATCTGCAAATCCAGAGCAATTTTCCATCTGCACATCTAGGAAGAACATGGTATAAGCGCATATCGAGATAAGATACTAACACACTAAAAGAAAGTGCCACACCAAACAGAAACACACATCATGTACAATATATAAAAAGTACTAATGCATAATGAATTAGGCATAGTACCGCTTTAGGTAGAGCCCATTGCAAGGATCCCCTAGGGATATTCTATCATAATCGACTAGTTCGTAGGATCCCTTTTCCAAAACAAGTTTCACTACATATGATCCATGCCACATGGACTCAAGTTTTCCTGCCCCTAGCTTATCGTGTTTTTGGTTGTAAGTAAGAACCAAATCACCCTCGTTAAAGATACGGGGTTTTACATATTTATCGTATTGGTAGTTGATGTGTTTCTTATGTGCTTCATTAGATAAAGCTTCATCACGGAGGGTTTCGTCGAGTTTTTCCAAGTATAAGAATTGTTCTTCCTCGGCAGTCATGTTCAGTAAAATTTTGACAGCTATTTTTAGAGACGGAATCTCGCACTCGATAGGTAACAATTCCTTTATTTCATACACCAATTGGAAGGGTTTGAAACCAGTGTCAGTTTTGACAGAATTCTTGTATGCCCAAGGGCTGAAAAAGCATCACATGCCAATTGGACTTGTGTGTACCCACCATGCACTGAATCATGGTTTTCAAGACCTTGTTAATGGCCTCTACTTGTCCATTTGACTGAGGATAGTAGGGAGTTGAGTTTTCATGCCGAAAACCCAATTTGGGGCTTAGTCCATCCACCATCTTGTTTTGAAAGTGTGATCCATGATCGGTGACGATGGCTTGAGGGACTCTAAATCTCGCAATGATATGGTTAAACGTAAAGAGTGTGACAGTTTCGCCATATTCTTTGTATGTATTCATAGCCTCCTCCCATTTGGTAAAGTAGACAACTGCGACAATAAAATAACCATGCCCCCCAGCCGAGGTAGGATTACAATGCATGAAGTCAATGCCCCATCTTGCAAAGGGACCAACAACAATAACTGGATATAGTGGGGCTGGGTGTGAGCACTTTTTATAATGAAAAAGCTAGAAAGGAGGACACTTCTTAACCTCCTCTATACAGTCTTTGAAAATGGAAGGCCAGTAGTATCCAGCGTGTAATATTTTATGGGTTTTATCCATCCCAGAAAGATGACCGCCACATGCCTCCGAGTGGAAATCATTTAAAACATGCTCGGCCTCCTCATGAGTTAAAAAATGTCGGATAATGGAATCTATGCCACGACGATATAGTGTATCACCAATGATCAAGTAATATTTTGTGTGGTGACGAATATGAAAACATTAATCGTGGGATAAGTGAGGACCCAAGCATTAGGTTTGGAGATACAATGTGATATCTCCATACCATGGCTCAAAAGTACTGATCAAAAACAAGGAATCATCGGGGAGAGAGCCAATGGGCTTAGATTCTTGATCAGTATGGGGAAGATCACAAATGAGTTTTGCAAATACCAAAGACTTTTTTGATTTGGCCTTCTCAGACTAAAGATCAAATTCTTGGAGAATCACGATCCAGCGCGAATATTTTACCCCTAATACCTGACACGTGAGAACATGGTACATGGGGTTAGAGTCGGTGATAATGGTAGTAGTGCAGAGTAGAATATAGTGACGGGACTTCTGAACAACAATGGTTGATGCCAAAGCTAAATTCTCTACATGCGAATAACGAGTTTCAGAGTCAATGATACCGTTACTGAGTTATTATATCACATGTTCCTGCACGTGACTCTCTTCATGTACTAAAACCATAACGATAGTCGAAGTAGAGGCAGCAAGATAAAGGATGTAATTATTGGTGTAATTCGGTGGTTGTAACATAGGCGCATGAGTAATTGCATGTTTGATATTGTCAAAGGCCTTATGTGCGTAGTCATCCCAAATGAACGGGATGTCCTTCTTTAACAACCGCTGCATGTATCCTTGTTTTTTCTCTGCAAAATTACACACGAAACAACGCAGATAGTTTTCCTTCCCCTGCGAACTTTGAAGTTCTATAATATCCGTGGGTGCTGGTAGGGAAACATTGGCCTCCACTTTGAGGGTATCAATGCGGATCCTATCTTTGGAAATGATGAAGCCTAGGAGGCGTCTGGATTCCACACAGAAAATTCACTTACGAGGATTTAAATGGATATTATACCATCGAAATCTGAGAAAAACGGTTGTTAGATGATCGATGTGGAAGTCACAATGATTCAAACGAGCAGGTAGATCATCTAGGTAAGGTTCCACAAAATCCTTCACATCGTCGAAGGCATACGACATGGCTCGCTGGAATGTGTCACCAACATTTTTAAGTCAAAATGGGAGTTTGCGATATGCAAATGCACCCTATGGGAAGATGAAAGCAGTTTTATGTTGGTCAACTGGGTGGATCTCAATCTAATTATAGCAGAAAATCCATCCATGAATGAAAAGATGACACTCCCGGCACAGTTGTCGACAATTTGGTCAATAAATAAGGTAGGGTTATTGTCCTTCGAACAAGCCTTATTCAGATCCCTGTAATCAACACAAACTCTGATGGTTCCCTATTTCTTGGTAACCAGGACGACATTAGAGACCCAATATGTTAAGGGAACAGGATAAATAAATCCATCTTTCAATAACTTTTCTATCTCTGCTTTGATAGTTGCAATCTTCCTAGGGTGCACAGTTTGGAGTTGTATAGGACCAGTTTTGCATCAGGATATGTTTGAATCTCATGCATGACAATAGCAGGATCAATCCCGAAAATTTCCTCGTAGCTCCATGCAAATACATCGCAAAACTGTTGAAAAAAGGTTGTAAAAGTGTTGAGTTCATCTCGAGAACAGGTTTGGCCTATGTGTATGTGTTCCATGACTCCTAGTTTTACCGAGATGTCTATAGGAAAGGTAGGCATGTTGTTTTCCAAATTTCCCTCGGTTACCGTATCATAGGTAAGAATAGGATATTGAGGGCAAGAAAATACATATGGTGAAATAATAGTTTCGATGACGTTCTCCACCAAATATAAAGGCGGAAGGAAAGACAATCTATGATGAAGGTATTCCCATGGGGGCTCATCTACGCTCATAATATCCATAATTGATTCATCAGAATGAAAAGTATGGAGTAGAGGATCAGGTGATGGTAAGGATGACTTCCGTTGGGGTGGACAAGAACCTAGGTTGGATTCCACTAAAGAGTGGGAATCCGGGAAATCAAGTGCTGATTGGATGGCCTCATAAGTGGCTTCAGCAGGGCTGAGAGGAATCACATATCCAATCAAATCCATATGAGTAGGATCGGGAACAATCCATTGGTCGGTTGAGTTGAAAGAGGATGTGATCATAGATGAGATCATGTTCACTGTGGAAACATGGGAGTGGGAATCTAGTGTTAGAAAGACTCCCATGAGGGATTAATATTTAAGCATTCCTACCCCCACACTCGCATATATTTGTGAAGAGTGTCCTAAAAGAGGGACATTATCCGCGGAATGAGTAGTGGTGTCAGGTGTACAAAAATCTAACCGGTCGATGGTGACAATTATCCCTTGGTGGGGAAATTACACAATGTAGAAGACAGATGATGCGACTGCGGTCATGGCATAAAACCAAGTTTTACCAAGTAATAATTTATAATCCAATGGGGAGGAAACTACTTCCACGTTAATGGAAACAATATTTCCTCCCAACTCTACGACAAAGGATTGTAACAACCCATAGGGTTGAAATCCACGTCTATCAAATTCTTTCAATGTAGTGGGGGAGCGGTTCAACTCAGGAGAGTCGATGGCTCGGCAGCAGAATAATGACATAATCAAGGTGGAGGCTCCTTCATCCAAAATAGTATGATGGATAGTTTTCCCATAAACGTTGGTAACAATTTGAATTGCTAGTTGGTGGGAAAGCCTCGGCTTGAAATACTCTAGTTTGAACATGACGAAGGAATCAAGATCTACAGCTCCTATAGAAAATAGTAGGGTCTTATGCTGGTTGGGGAATTTTTGTAAGACTTCTACCATTGACATAGCACATGGGGCCTGGGCTAGATCCTCTATAACGTTGTATTTTTTAGTGGCCCGGGCGTTAGGATTTAAAATGGCTTTTCGAATAGTTCTCTTTGGCGGACGCAATACTATATCTAGTAAATTTTTCTCTATGATCAGAGGACCTTGAGGTGAAGGAATGCTAGATGTAGATGTGGTAGATCTTTCAATATTACCTCCATTATATTCCTTGTCAATAATAGAGTCGTATGTATGTGACCTGGTGGACAAGTTGATTGTTTCACTGTGCATCATGAGAACATGAATGGTTGTGGATGGTTCTCCTTGATAAGGAGAGGTTGGTTTTGCAACTGTTTGTTGTTGTTACGTGGGAAGGGATCAGTTAGGACTGCGGGTGTGGGGTTTCCTTTGAGAAAATTTTGTATGTCTTCACGATGTGGACACTCTTTCGTGAAGTGATCGTCAACCACACAGTAAAAAAGGATATTTAACCTTCCATTTTTTTTTCGTGGGGATCAGTTTTGGGCTCCCGGTGATTAGAAGACTTCTTGGATTTTTCTTTGGTCTTCTTTTCGCCACTGTATTTTTGATGTGAAGAAGATTGAAATGAATTCACTTCCGCAGTGGAAGTAGGGTTGGGTGATCGATTGGTATTGTTTCCAGCCTGTGGTGAGGATGGAGTCGAACTATGGTGGTTCTGTGATCCACCGGATTGTGTAGCAGGTTGGGAATGAATGAAACCAATAATTCCATCAGCATGTGATCCCGTAGGTGGTTTTGTTGGATCATGCGTAGGATGGGGGGCATTAGGAATAATATCGTATAATGTGCCAGATTGAGCATAGACTAGGTCTAGATATTGAGCACGTGAAATAGATTGTTCTTCCATAACATCCCCTCCCATAACCACGTCTTTAGCTATGATGGGTATTAATGACTTTGTGAACCAATCAAAAAGTAGTTGATCCAGAATGGGAGCTTTAATGAGACGTCATCTCCTTCTCCACTCATGAATATGATTGAAAATGTGAGTGGAGGTGGATTATCAAAGAGAAGTCAAAAGATCTATGTTGGTTTCATAATGGATCAGTAGTTGAAAATGAGTCAAGAAATCCATAACTAAAGATCGAGAATCAGAAAAAAGAGTGTAGTGGCAGCTTGATGTACCACTTTGTGAAAATACCGGTAAGGGTTCATTGAAAAAGCCTCAGATGGATAAAATCATCCATTAAGGAATTTGAGGAGCACCACAAATGATAAGTCATTACATGATTCTTAGGATCCTCACCGGGTTGCCATCAAACTTCAGGATGTCTGATGGTAAATTCAAGGGAATATTTGGACAATTTATACCATGTTGAATGGGATCGTTAGTCAAATATGACAGATCTAGTAGACCTAATCTAGCCAGAAATGGTAACTATCGGTTTGGATTTGGATACTGGTAATATTGATAACGCATCTGGGTACTAGTAGGACCATGGATAGAATGATTGTAGGGTCCTCCCATAGGGTGTTGGCCATATGGAGGGGGGCTTCCCAGATTAGGAGGTGGACCTGAAAGGGGTCCTCCTCCGTAGTAACGTGGTCCACCACTAGAGTACAGGGGTCCTCCAGGTGGAGATGGGACAGGTGGCAGGGGAGGAGGTAGGACAGGTGGTCTGGGTAGTCCACCGATTGGAGGTCCATTCGGTGGAACATTTCGATGCCCCCATGGGGTGTTCATGTTTCTGGGATAGGTTAATCCAGGAAAAATATTTCCTGGATAGTTTTGAACTACAGCATTGTTATGATTACTTCGGTATGTATGCCCCCATGGGGGTTGGTTCCAAGTGGATAGTACCCCCATTTTATGTGTCCACGTAGGTTGTCCCATGGCTGGGAGTGAACTTCCAATGATACTATAGTTCATGTGTGAAGGATGTACTCCGCTCATGTTGTGTCTCCTAACTGGATGGTTCCCTCCAATTAGATTTGGTCTACTAACTAGGGGTTTCCCCCTAGTTGAAAATTGTCCACCTATTGGAGTATGCCCAATAATCATATGTTGACCACTAATTCTAGGTTGACCCATACTCATCTGTTGACTAATAACTAGAGGATAAATTCCACTCAAACTTTGATATGGAGGTGATGTTCCAGTTATGAAGTTAATAGTGGCTGAAAGTTTCCCTCCAGTTGTTGGGGTCAAGTAAGGTGTAGAACTGATCGAATGGCCTTGAGGTGTACTAGATAGGAAATAGGTTTGACCTGGTTCATAAGTGGTCATGTTGGGTGTAGAGATTCCTGGTGAAGAAAAGGACAAATAATGTATAGGGGAATGTTGTTCAGGAATTGGTACTTCTGGATTGGACCTAGGAGGAAAAATATTTATGCCTAATCTAATCACCAAATGTTCATAAACGTTCGATAGCCTCATAAACTTGCACAAGGAAAATGTCATTAGGAATCCAAGGAGGAAACCGATGTGGTGGAGTTACCACCATCGGAAATGAACCAAACTTGGAAACATGCTAACCTAAAGAGGTGTCCCAAAATGCTGCGGTTGGACCAAAATTTGTCGCTATTGTGTCGTCCCGGGGTCGACTGAAAATCCAATTAGTGGATCCAGTCTTTCCTTCAAGCGAATGATTAAAGGTTGTGTCATGCGGAGGAGGTTGTTACACCAACAAAGGTCCCATGGGATTAGTGATAGGTGCATTTACAAGAGGAGAATAGTTCACTCGTGATTCTAAGGTAGAAGTTCCTTCTTCATGTGACACAGATGTTGTGGGTTGATCCATGGTTTGTCATGAGTTCTCCTCCTACTTAAGGGGATATTTAGGTGGAAAATTTAATATTCTATGAGATCTTCTTAAGGGATTCTCATCCAGGGTGGATGAAATAAAAATTCTCCTAAAATTTTCCTAAAAAAGAAAAACACACTTCAAGATCTACTCAAGCTAAAGCCACATGCAAACTTATGTGATAGATGGGATTCAAAAGTATGGAACATCACCGGATTATCAAGGCATCAGAACTCCTGATATACTATAGGGTCCAACAGTTATACTCAGCCCAATATTTAAGAGCACTAACCAGGGAGGATTAGGACCGTACCCCTGACCGTATAACCCGACTACCTGGCAGTACATGTGTAGTAGCTCCCTAAGTGTTTTTCTCGGTGTATTTCCACACCAAGACAACCAATGGTTAACTCGGATGGTTTCAAGAATCCTAGTTGTGTCTCCCAATATGCTCAAGGTACGTGGGAGCTCCAGTCCGTAGTTGTGTTGTCTAATGCACAACCGTACGACAGGAGCCTTCTGATATACTATAGAGTACATGAAGTACCTTTCTATATGCTTGAAGGTACGTGAAAGGCCGTTCAATATACCAACTAGTACATGGAATAAATACAAGCCCTTGGGATGCAGTGTAGGAAAATAATGACAGTTGCCACGTTTTAAGACGCCAAAACACGTTTCTAACCTAGCACATGAGTTTCTATACAATTTTAACCTAGGCTACCGCTTGATTTTAAGTTGTACGATTAGGTGAATCTATGAAGTGTAGAATTGGAATTTAAACAAGATGCAAAAATGATCTATATGAAATGAAAGTCCTCGTTTTCTTTTCAATGAAAACTTATTAAGGTAAGGAGAAGTATTTTCTTTTCCGATAGTAAAAATGAACAAAGTACCTCTATTTTATTTTCCAAAATGACCAAAAGACTAAAAGCAATCTTTCAGTAATCCAACAAAAAACAACACACCAAATCAAAAAAAAAAAATTCCTTTTTTCTTTTCAACTTAAGAAAACCTATGAGCAAAAATAAAAAGATGAATTTCCTTTTTGATTACAATAACTCTAATTCAAAAACAAGAGTCAAAAGAAATGGAGAGAAAATAAAAAAAATATAAGAGTTTTCGCTAACTTTTGGAATACTTTGAGTAGGCCTCAACGTGCTTAAAATTTTCAAGGAAATAAAAAAAAAAACTTTTTTAAAACCAAGAAATCATAAGCATCAATAACGTTTAGCTTGTTCAAAGGTTATTCAACAATTATTTCAAAACATGAAAAACTCTTTTCAACAATTCCAAGTAATGTGCTTGAAATGGAGATAATAAGAAATTTTGATTTTCTAACTAATGCACTCAATGAATCTGAGGAGTATGCCACTCTTTTAACATTTATCCAAATAACTAGAGAATCCTTGCTACTGCAATCTTAATCAAGTGGAAATTCTTGAAAAATTTAATCACCCAAGATCCCAAAACAACACACAAAACCACACAAAAGTTTGAAAAAAATCACAAGAACTAGCTATTATAGGGCTGAGAAGTCAAAGTGAACATATCAGGTAAACTAATAGGGAGTCACAAGACTGAATGTACTCATGAGGGATTGAAATTTCCCACCAAGTGAGTGACACTCGCTTGACTAACTAGGACCCAAATCAAACTCTTAAACTTCAAAAACAAGACAAAGACAAAGCACACTGTGTCTAGGAGATTCTTTGACTATCAAAGACAACATACAAATCTGAACAAACCAAACCAAAATCAATTTGGGAGATTTTTCATCTTATGTACCAATTTTTGAAGGGAGACACACCCTACAGGTGTACACCAGAGCATTGGACGTCAGGTGACGCACTCTGCACATGTGGGAAGTGTGTTAGTGACGCAGTTTGTAACCGGGCAAAAGGCATCAACGACGCAGGATGCTTTAAGGAAAAGTGCGTCAGAGTTATAGTGACGTAGGAACAATAGGGCCCAAGTGCGTCGGGAAGGATCCAAGTATGAAAAAATGAAAATTTCAACAACAAAGAGATGAATGGTTTAATAAAAAGTACCAATCAGATTCTGGATCACCCAGAAGCTCTCTGATAATCAGATCCAATGAAGAAAGAGGAAATTAAGAGGCTAACTAGAAAGAAATGAAAAAAATCAAAGATTACAAGCAAATAAAAAACTATGGGATACCTATCCTGAGTATGGTCACCAATTTTGTTTACGGACAATCTGTAAGTGCGGACACAAATGGATCTCCCAAGTTCGAATGTTTCGGATATAGAAAAAAATAGATACACAATACGTATAAACTTCCTAGATTGACTAAATTGCAAAGTAAGTCAAGAGATAACTCACCTTATGAATGCAACTCCTTTCTCCTTGCTTGATCCAACTTCTTGATCTTCAGATTCTTAGCTGCAAAACAAGATGAAACAAGTGGAAACAAAAAAGTAGTGAAAGCATATGATCATAAATCAATCTAGATTAGCAGTCAAAGCAGCTAAATCTAAACATTATAAAGACAAGATGTTTATGGAAAGAATTTGTATTAATGTAATTACAGAAAATACAAAGAGAGAGGTTACAACCAATGCTTTGACGTTGTAAAACCTTTCCAATGATCCTAGCCTCAAATATCAAAGCTTTTGCCCCCTAAGGATGAAAGGGATCTCCTAGCAGAATTTCACTAGCATGTAAGTACTATATCCTTCCTCTCTTAACCATGGAGAGGGGGTTCATATTTATAGGATGAAATGGATAGGAGAGGTTGAGGATTTAGGGGAGAATATTAAGGGATCATCCCACTAGGTAAGGGGATCGAGTGCCACCTTTCCTAACATGTAGGGATAAGCCTCCACACAATCAAAGATTCGAGAAGTCGCTCGAAGCTTCTCTTTATCCATTTTAACCAACAACGAAGCACCTTGCACACAGACAACTCACATCAATGAAGGGTGACACTTCTTGTGCAAGGGAAACTGCCGTCACCAACGCACTCCATTAATGTGAAGAGTGCATCACCTAAGGTATGATGCACCGTTCCAATGAGCATGAAGTGTTAGGGTGACAAGAAAATGTAAAAGGGATTGACATCAACTCTCCCTTTGGTCTTTTAGCCCAGGTGATTTTGGAATTAAGGCATGTAGAGGACACATAACTCAAGATGATGATATTTTGGTGTAACGGTTAATAAAATACAACTTCGGTAGACCACCAACCGCTCGTCAAAGACACCTTTCATTGGGATTACCTTTAGACGTTCGCTTGGGGCGTAAGACAAAAACACATTTATTAATTGTATTTGTTATTTTTCAATGGATTCATATTAATGTAATGCTCACATTGAAATTTTTTTTATAAATTGTTAATTGAATTTATAAATTCAATTTGAAAATTTGTTGCTCAATTTTAAATTTCCATATTTACTGTGGAATTGATTTTAATTTATCGCTCAATCTGAACGTATGCTTTATAAATTCTTTGCAGCTTAACATTTTCCATTGGAAGTGATTCTCATGCTTCTGTAATAATTATTTTCTATAATGCGAGATCAAAGAAATTGCACTGTGATCACAAACATCATTGATGCAATGTTCAATATTTTTGAAATCAGGATTTTGATGATGAGCAACCTACCTACCATCTTCCGTTGCACCCCAGTACAATGTCAAATCGAGAGAAGGCTGAAAAAAGTGTGCAACATGGAGAGGAAATACCAAGCATGGTTGAATCAACCACCTATTCAATTTCCACTACATCCATCCTCACCAATCAAGAATGCCTATAATAATAGTAGTTATTCACATGTTGGCAATGGATCAATGAATTAGAGGTTGTTATGGACTATTTATTATGACAAAGGAGTGCCATGGATGCAATGTTGTTCCATACATTCCAGGACAACGAGCTAGGGGATGACACTCATATTACTGAAGTCTTCTTAGAAAGCCTTAAATCGGCTTCCAGCATACCTATATTTGGATCTGGTTGGTCAAAGTATACATAGTTGGGGACAACAATGTTACTATACAACTTGAAAGCAAAGTATAGCATGTCAGACGCATGTTTCTCGGCAATGTTGATATAACTGACTATCAACTACATTATATTTTGAGTAATCTTGTGACACAATCATCATTGGCAATGGTCGATTTTATGAACGTTAAATGACATTGTACATTTCTATTTCCCACTAACTGTAGGTTATTCAAATATAAGGTACTTCCGAATGATAATGTCTTTCCTGGAAGCTACGCAAAGGCAAAACAAATGTTGAAAATGTTGGGTGTAGAGTACATATCTTATCATGCATTCCCCAATGATTGTATTCTATATAGAGGAAAATATGCAGACAAAGCGATATGTCCAAAATGTGGGCATGAAAGATACAAAGAATCGAATAACAAGGCTAAAGCACATGGTCTTCCTCATAAGATATTGAGGCACATGCCTATAATCCCAAGGAATCAAAGGCTCTTTCATTGCAAAGAATTAGCTATGTTGCGGGGATGGCATGCACCGAACTGAAGTGAGGAAGGAGTTATGCGAATCCCAACATATTCAATAGCCATGAAGCATATAGAGGATACATGGCCCAATAAATTCAAGTATGAAGTACATAGCCTCTGATTGAGCATAGCCATTGATGGCATCAACCCATATTCCCAACCAAACAACATCTATACTGTTTGTCCTGTAGTAGTGATCAATAAAAATATCCCCCCATGGTTTTCCATGAAGAATGAACATCTTATGTTCGCTCTTATAGTCCCTAGTAAAAGACAAGTGAAGAATATGGATGTTTACCCACGACCATTGATTGATGAATTCAGGAAATTATGGGAATGGATACAGGTATATGATGTGTTGAGACCCATCCTATCACAAAGGAGTTTTACACTATATGGCATATGTACGTACACCACACATGATTATCCAGGGTTAGGAGTTTGTTCAGGTAAATATGTTGTTTTATTTGTTTTTATATTCAAAGCAATATTTTTTGACATATTTAATTCGATGTGACTGTATTCATCCTCTACACTAATGTGCTCTCTTTACTATAACATCGTAGGTCTTGTAAAAAAGGTTATTACATATGTAAATGTTGTGGACATTCTATGAAGGCTAGGTGGTCCAAATACCTATGAAAGTTAGTGTACTACTTCTCTAGGGTATTCCTCCCAGAAAACCACTCTTATAGAAGAGAAAAATCAGCTTTCAATGGTAAATGAGAGAGAATCCAAAGGCCTGAAATAATGACACCGGTTGAATGGCTTAGAGCATATGACATAGAGAAGGAGAAGGAATACGCAGAGATGTTCGATTCAAATGTTCAACCTGTGATCGAGGAACCTAATTTGTTCGACACCTATGTTGAGAAAATTCCCACAGGGATGAAAAGGAAATCGATATTTTATGAGCTCCCATATTGGGAGCATCTTAAGATTTCCCACTTACTAGATCCCATGCATATATTTAAAAATGTTTCATCTTCTTTGTGGTGTCACATATCATCCAAAAAAAGTGACAAGATGAAAGTCAAGAAAGACCTTATTGCTTCAAATACTAAAAAGAAGCATTGGCCAAGACAAGAAAATAGAGGAGAGGTTGAACCCTCTTTTTCATTTAAAAAAGGCGATGTTACATGGATTTTGAAGAAAGATGATCTTAATTTGGAAAAAAGAATTTATTATCGGGCGTGAAGGCACCTTCTTTTTATGGGTCTACTCTATGACGTTGCTTCTGTACGTCAGGCGAAAAGTTGTCTTGTTTGAAATCACATGACCATCTCAACCTTCTAAGGGTACGTATAATGCCAAAAAATTGTTATTACTATTTATTTATATCTTTTTCCACAAAAGTCAAAATGCACTTTACTTTTTGGGTTTACTTTGTAGTGTCATTATTTGTTGTTTGTGCATGGGTGTGTGAACCATGAATTTCCCGATGACCTGCGACATTCCATATCTAGACTATATGTATTTGTATAGTGGATCACATCAAAGGATATTTACATCGCTATCATTCCACAGTGGCATGAAGAGATAGTTGATATTGTTTGCATGTTTGAGAAGGAACTGCAACCGAGTTTCATGGACTTACAGGTTCATCTTCTAATTCACCTAGTCGACGAGGTTGAATTAGTCGGGGTGGTATCCTGTCGCTGGATGTTTTTGTTAGATAGGTTCATGAAAAAAGTGAAGGGATTTGTTCGAAAAAGGGAAAAACCGAGGGGGTCTATGGCAGAGGGGTACATAGTATATGAGTCATTCTATTATTCCAGTGAATACATCAAGCAAATCAACGGCACACCAAGCATAGTGATTTGGGATGATGAACGTGATGAGGACATAACGGAAGGGGAGGTACTAGAGACGAATCGAAAAAGGCGCATGATAAAGAGTAAGTCACTTATCTTTCGATCTTCAATTTTCCACATAGTAACTATTCACAACAAATTTCCAAATCTATATTTGATCCCATACGTACTGAATGTGGTTTTGTTTCCATGAATACAACAACAAATTTAGAAATTGATGCAATCAATAAATTCATTCTTTACAACATGGAGGAAACACAATCGTTGGTCTCATTGTATGAAGAGAAGAGGAGGAAATGGATCATTGACAGAAAAGAATTCAGGCGGTTGCACAGTAGAAGCATGCCTTTTCCAAATCATTTAAAAGAAAATATGCCAATGATATGTCCCAACAGTTGGGTTGCAGACCAAGTCGGAGAGAAATATGGTGCATCTGGTCGTTACCCTCCTGAAGAGGAGGATGCACTAAACATTGGGATCGGGTGCATCAACTCGGTAATAAAATCTTTATGTACATAATTTCTAACTTTATAATGCAACTTTGAATTATAACATCTATGTTTAATATATTAATGGTTGGGTTAATAGACATATGACATCATCATTTGTTAACTTTTCTTACAAGTGCATTCGTTCCCATCTATGTGGGCTTATGGACCTCATTTTCACACCGAGGATGTTGATAATGGGCGTGTTACACAAGACTGTGGATTGAAAGTCGAGTTCGATCAATCTAGTCGTGCTAGCCACTGAGAGCGAAACTTGGTAGGAGGGATGTTGGGTTATGTTGGAAAGATACAAGAGATCATTCAAGTGGACTTCTCATCTTTCCAATGTGTTATTTTTAGGTGCAGGTGGTGGGACATATTCGACAGTAATAATGTAGAGGAATATCGTGATAGTAGGTTGATATGTATCAACTCTAGAAAGACGTGGGATGAAATTAAGGAGCCTTATTTTTTCCCAAAATACTGCAACCAAGTGTTCTTTCACCCGGATGTATTGGATATAGATTGGTGGTTCATATTAAGACATGTCCCTAGATCTAAACATGTTTCTAAGAACAACAATGTTATCATGCCAACCAAGGAAGATAATGAGGGTGATGGCAATGGAGAGTGATATGTACATGTTTTATTTTGTCATTTACAGATTGAGATATCATTTTGTTACTGTTATATTTGATTGTCTAATTATATTGTTTATTTTTCATTTTATGACGATGGAAATGGAAAGTTGATTACTGGATGCAGTGTTTAAACAATTTCATTTGGTTAAGAACCAATTATATGATGCGGGATATGGTTTATGTCTGTGAATTAATTTATAATTGTATAGAATGATTATATGCCATTGTCCAAATTACTCATATTATGTTTTATGTATACATATATATACACCATTAAAAACAACTTACATGATTCAATTTTATTTTTGTGAACATAAAGGCTAACATATTTATTAACTCTTGACGTGATGGTGGTCTAAAATTTCTATATTGATATTTTAGTTCTTGTATTTTATGATGTTTTTGTTATAAATAATGCTAAGAATTATAATTGCATTAATTTATGAAATTTATGTTAGAATGTAATGGTTTTTTATTAGATGATTCGCTTAATTTTTATTTTTTTTGTAAGTAAGCTTTGGTACCTTCTATTACTGAAAACATAATAATAATACAGACTACAAATACAAACGAGTGATCCACTATTCGTACCATACTGAATACCCCCAGTATGGTCAAAATTTCATGAGATGTTTGATAAAAAAAATAAAGATACCTAGCTTAACAGCCCCCCCAATATTTAACCCGAGTCTGCACAGAGACTGAATGGCCATAGGCTGGTGACAAAAAAGCACAGCTATAACAAAAAGGAGCTGAACCACAGAAGACCCCCAACATGGTTAGAAATTCAGAAAGAGAACTTTCAAAAAAGCAGAGAGCCCTGGCCTAGCAGCCCTCAGAACAAAAATTTCCCCATTTTCAACCTGACTCTGCACAGAGACTGAAATTACCATAGGAAAGTGACAGAAGCCACATAGAGAACAAAAAGGAGCTAAAACCATCGAAAACCCAAAAACCAATAGCACGACTGCAAACCTTCAAAGCCAATCAGGGAGACGGGTGCTCCCCCCTAGGAGACAATGGTTCCTCTCAAGGGAGATCCCTATAGGTATACATGTAATCCTTTAGTGCTAACTTAAGCAGGAGAACTCCAGCCGAATTGGTCAGTTGTCTGCCTTTAATAATCTGAATAGCTTCACGAAGGTCGTGAACCAGCTGATGCCTGGCTTGAATATCGTGGGCCAGCAGAATCCTAACTGCCTAGAAGGGGTTGATAATCAATTTTCTACCTAGGTGGGCTTCGTATTCGTGCAGGAGGGCGACCTCTCTGTGAGCAATCTACGCCTCGATTGGAGCCGGTGTCTCCTCTAGATATTGGGATCCCCAGTTGAAGTACTGGGGGTTAGATTCCTCCAGCTCCATGGATTACTGGTGAGAAGAACCCTTGCCCTGCAAGCAACCTGCCCCCCTAGGCCGAGAAGATCCACCACCCAAACTGGAGCCTCTGCGGCTACAAGCTCTCATTCGGGGAGCCATAGAATTACAAAATGTAACACTTAACCACCAGAATTCCAAAGGATAATTCCGCCAATCCTTAGATTGATGCTTTCTCGACTGGATAATACCCGGAGCAATGTGAGTATTTAAAGGATTTTTTGAAGAGAACAGGAAGTAGACCATACTTGGAGCCGAAAGAATCCCACTAATTTCCACACAGACGAGGAGATTACCATTCATGGATTTGTATAGGTCGCTTGCCTCAATATCAGTGGAGAAAGCCATCTTGTATGCTTGAGCCTCGTGGTAACAGTACTTTCATAGCGGCAGAGTACCACCAACTTTACTACCTGAAGCACGGAGGCAGTTATTCCTTGAGAATCTAACTGTCGCTATAAGACAATGATGAGAACAGATGGTGCGAAATGGGCTAAGAGTGATGATTGAGAGCTCCATTTAATGGAGGCATGACGTTTCAGGGTAGCTGGATGACCCATGCTCTGTGTCACTCTCCACTCCCGTCACTTCGATCATGATAGCATCTATCCATATCAACCTGTCATGATGGTTGTTAGTGGAATCAACTATGGCCGAAGCATAAGTTTCCGCCATCTCAAGCCGATGCTCGTAAACTTCAACTGCCTCATTGATTTCCTCGTGATCAAGGATTGATCTGCCAGTTGTTCCAGATGAGACGTGGGGAGGAGCAAAGTCGGGGTTTGAGGCCGCAGGCGTTTCCATGGAAGGCCGGTTGGCTTCCTGATGTGTCTTTTCATTCTGGCACTCTTATATGCAAAGCTCCAAGTGTCTAAGATCTTCTTTGGCCAACTCTTCGCATATCCTCCTCAGATCGATGTCCTCCATATCCTAATGCAAGATGTAGTGGAAGGAAATTCAAGCATTCACCCCTTTGTTAGCTATGGAATCCTCCACCATGTTACCCTTCCGACGGACGTGTAGGAATTGAATGGATGGGTTGGAGTCCATCAAGCTCCTGAGCGCCATGAGTCTGCTTTCCCACTTCCAATTGCAAGAGACCTTGGCTATGGCCGAGCCGTGCTGGATATGGTTCATCGTGGAGATGATGATGAGGGAGTCCCCTTCGACAACTAGAGGAGTCCAACCCTGCTAAAAGGCCCATATCATGCCACTTACCATACCTTCCAACTCTGCTACATTGTTAGTGTTTTCTCCTAAATCACCCCAGTAGGTGCTCAAAATAATACCTTCAGCGTTTCTAATAACTCCTTCGAATCTGAATGGTCCAGGATTTCCTTTCGCAGTTCCATCGAAGTTGAGCTTGAACGTGTCTTCAATCAGGCATTTTCCCACTTCAGGGATGAGAGGAGGTGCGAAAACCTTGCAAGGACGACCAATGCTAGTCGGTAAGTTAAAAATGCCCCAGTCGTTCATAATTTGTTTCTCTACATTTTCATAGCTTCTGAAGTCCACTGACTTAAAGTTAGTGATTCCTTTATATGGATTTCCAGCAGGTTCCAGATTGCTTCAATGGTTCAAGCTTTATCTTCAAATATGCATCTTTTCCTTTCCTTCCATAGTTCCCACACCACAAAACCCAGAAATAATTCCCAAATCCTATTCAAAATTTCATTTTTAAACGCTTTGGGAGGCCAGTTGGCTATGGAGAGATCCGGACGATCACAAACCCTGGCACTCTTCCTAAAATGCTCTTCTCCCTTCTCCCACAGATAGGAGGCCATGGGACAAGAGTCAAGAAGGTGGTTTATAGATTCCGAATCTATCTCACACATGCTACATCTGGGTGGTCCTATAATCCCCCGCCGTTGAAGATTCTCCCAAGTGAGAATGCGTCTTTGTAACAGTGACCAACTGAAAGAAGCAATTTTGGTCCACCAGTTTCCTTTCCATAACTTGCACCATTTTTCCTCATTCTCCCTTCTGTAAGTTTCCAGGTGCAACCCCATGGCTTCTTTGATACTGAAGTTTCTGGCATTCATATCCCTCCAGCTTGGGAATCCTGCGTTTACATAGATCCTCGTAGAAGCTGTCTAAATTTTCGTCGGGAGCAAGGGATTGCCACCAAGATTTTGGTTTCTAGGTTCTGAAGTGAGCATCAGCTGATATGGGCTCCCAAAATTCCTTCACCCGCTCTAGAGGACTATTTTGAAGGTAGAGAAGAAGATCTGGGATGTCCTCGCAATTGACCATGCAGGGTAATTGTTTCCAAGCATCCCAAGTAAAAAGGGTCGAGGCACCATCTTTGATCTCCCAAAAACTATGCCTTTGGATGAGACCCTTGTTTTCCTGTGCCGCTTTCCATATGCTCGAACCCGATAAGTCTTCTTTAAATCTTATCAGTTGTTGTTTCGCCCATTGGGACGCATACTTATGGTGCAAAACTTTACCCCATGGTTCTTCGGTGTGAGTAATCCATCTCCACCAAATGTTTTCCCCCAAAACCTTGTTTATGCTGACCGGGTCCTAAAGTCCTAAACCCGCGGCATCTTTAGCCTTGCATAAAGTGTCCCAGTCTGCCAGGGCCCATTTCCTATTCCCATCCTTTCCGCCCCACAAGAAATTCCTCTGAATGGTATGGATTTGCTTGAGGATCAACTTGGGGGTAACCAAAACAGAAAACAGGCAGAGAGGCATGTCCTGGAGTACTGATTTTACTAGGATGATACGGCTTGGAATATTGAGAGCTCTATAGGTCCAGTGTCCTAGATTTTACTTGAGTTTATCGAGCAAGTCCTTCCAAGAGATTTGGAGTATAGTGGATTCTACTAGGGGAGCGCTCAGATACTTAGAAGGTAGGAGCCCTTCCGATAATTCTAAAATCCTGAGTATGTTTCTTCTGGTGATATTCAGAGTATTAAACAAATACACCTAATATTTCTCCTTATTGATCTCTAAGCCGCTATCTTCAAGGAAGGTATCCAGCCATCTCTTCACGCCTCTGGCTTCCTAAACCATAGAAGGTCCCATTAGTGTCGTATCATCCACGAACTGCTGATGATTTTGGGGGTCTAGCCCTTCGCTGAGAGTAAGCCTGTGTATTTGTCCCTCACTTTTCATAGCTTTGAGCATGCGACCCAGACCTTCAGCAATGATGATGAAAAGGAAGGGCGATAGAGGATCTCCTTGGCGAATACTCCGAGAAGCCTGGAAAGGCTAGGACGGTGTCCCATTGACCAGGATCCAGAAAAAAGCAGAGGATACAAGACTCATCACCCAGTTAGTCCATTCCACTGAAAATCCAAAGTTCCTAAGAATCTTTGCAAGAAAATGCCAATTAAGTCTATCATAAGCTTTAGAGAGGTCGAGCTTTAGCAGCATACCTGGAATTTTTTCCTTCTTCAGGGAATGGATCGTTTCATGCACCAAAATTATGCCGTCCATAATCTGTCGACCTTCCACAAAACCGACTTGCTCGAGGGAAATAAGAAGCGGTAGCAGAGAGCGCAGTCTATTGGAAATTACTTTGGTGATGATCTTGTAAATGACGTTGCACAAGGCAATTGGTCTGAATTTCCCCGGGTCTTCTGTGCAAGTTTCATTGGGTATGAGGGTGAGGAAGGTTGCATTAAGGGATTTCAATATAGTGCCAGTCTTCCTGGAATCTTCAACAAGAGCCAATACATCAACTTTCAGCCAATCCCAACAAGAGTGAAATAAATTCGTGGTGAACCCATCTGGTCCTAGGGATTTATCCACTGCCATCTATTTGACCGCTACCTCCAGTTCCTCCATTTCAATGGATTTCATCAACAAAATCTTGTGGTCGTTCGTTATAACCTGAGGGATGAATTACAACACCTGGGATTGGGCCGCGTGCCTATCAATATCAAGTTCCTCCAGGAGGTCAGCGAAAAAATCGTTTAAGGTGCTTTCCATATCTCCTTGATTTTCAGCGTGAGTGCCATCCACTCATTTTAGCCACACCAAGCGGTTCCCTTGACGATGTTGAATGGAATATTTATGGAAGAACTTGGTGTTGAGTTCCCCTTCTTGCAGCCAACGATTTTTGGATTTTTGTTTCCAGAGTATTTCTTCCTATTTCTCACGAGTATTGAATTCATGCAGGAGGTGTTGCTCCTCCTTTTTCACCTCCTTAGTGAAGCCCTGGGTCATACCTTTCTACTGCACCTTCTGCATCTTCTTATCCATCCGAATATTTTCTGGAAGATGTTCCCAAAAGAGTCTAGATTCTAGTGCTTAATTTTTCCATTTAGGATCTTCAATTTTTGTTGGAACTGGTACATTAATGTACCTTTTATGTGAGCTATCTCCGACCACTACTGTTGAAGTTTCTCCGGGAAATATTTGTGGAGTAGCCAGAACTGTTCAAACCTAAATGGTCTGTAAAGGTTCTCCCCAACCATCGACCATTCAAGACTTATCGGCCAATGATCCGAGCCAGATGAAGGAAGTACTACCACTGTCATCTTGCCTCCTACCATCATGACTGATTTCATAACCAGGAAATGGTCTAAATGGCAAGCAATGCTCCTGTCCCCAATCCACTTGTTGTTCCAAGTGAAGGTATTGTTTGTCGCTCTAATGTCCACCAACTCTAGAGCTTCAATGACTTCATTGAAGTGATCATTGATGGGATTCAATTGTCTAATTCCTCCTTTTTTTTCATCAAGCATGCGTATCAATTTGAAATCCCCCCCAAGGATCCACAGTAAATTACCCACCAGCTCTTTTAAAGAATGCAGTGAATTCAAGAAAGTGGGTTTCATATTGGCTAAAGAGGGACCGTAAATGTTAAAGAGAAAGCTATAAGTCTTTGTTCCTAACACACAAAAGGTGGCCAAGAGGGATTAGTGAGAGGCAAATAATCCTATGAGAGTGACCTCCCTCGGGTTCCAAAGAATTCCAATCCCTCCCGCCTCCCCTCTTGCATCCATTTCCATGACCTCACAAATTGGCCATGCTTTCCTACCTATTACTCTTAGTTCATCCTCTGAGCATTTAGTTTCTTGGAGAAATATGATAATCGGATTTTCCAACTCGATTTTTCGTTTTAGAAGACAGATCTTCAACATGATGTTACAGCCTCTTATATTCTAGGTTGTGATCCACATCAAATCACTACTTAGGGATTGAGGATTGAGGAAAGAGCTGCAACAGTGGTAGGATATTGTCCTGAGGTGACTAACTTTGATCCTACTAATTGGATTCTTTGCGCATTGTTGTTTCTTCCTCTTTTTTCCCTTTTTCCTTTCTTTTTCCCATCCGGTTCCTTGATGGATTCTGCGTTTATTCCCAAGAATTTTATATGCTTAGTCTTTAGGATTGCCTTCTGCAACAGGGAGACCTGCTTATACGAAATGGGATCCAGGACTTTTGCAGAGACGGCCGCCTCCAAACCTTCCAAATCTAATTCTCCAAACTCCATTTCCTCCCCTTCTTCCCCTTGAGGGGGGACCTCAGCCATCACTATTTCTTTTTTTGGATCTTGGGGGATACTTTTTGAGGATATAAGGGGGGGGGTTTGGAACTAGAGTCTCTTGGAGCTAACCTTCCTTAAGGATTTCACTAGCTTTTTTCAGTTGCAGTACCTCAAATCTGTTGTGGATCTTAGTTTTTTTATTGATCTCACGTCCTGTTGTTCTTTTGGCTGCTCTTTTCTTGGTGGCCACTTTCGTGAAACCTTCCTCATTATTCCCTTCCAAAATGTTATATCCCCCTGGTCTTTTATTGAGAGGGTAGTCTCGGAAGAGATTCCCATGTTCATGACAATGTCTGCATCTAAAGGGAATCTATTCATAATCAATTGCTTGAAACCATTCTTCATCATCCCACGATAGCTCAATCCCATCAGGCAAGTCTTGGGAGATATCCATGTACGGGCATATTCTAGCATACAAAGTGTACCTCATATGCTTTGTTTGCTCCAAAACTTTGACAAAGACTCCCAACATATTGTCTATATCTGTGAGGATCTCTCTTTCCAGTATTTCGAGGGGAGGGAATACAAACGGATCCAGATCGGGGTGATAGTTAAGTTCTCCTTGTCAGGATTAAAACGTTCTTTCCATGGTCGCAGATAGAGGCCTACAGAATGAAAGAAATACGGCCCATTGTCGAATATTCTAGAGCGATCGGCTTCATTAAAGAAAAATATAGTAAAGAAACCTTTGGTCCCGAGTTGGACATCGTAATGGCCTTGGGGTTTCCATGTGGTATTAATCCACCATATCAATGCCTTTTCCGTCGACCAAATTCCTACAAACTTGCTAATAAGAGCATGATCTTTAATGTATTGAATATCTTCTCGGATCCGGTCCGAGCGGATTTGAAGATTGGGAACCGTTTTAGATTTCAGCATACATTGCCCTGGTCTCCTATTTTCAAATTCCAGAGGGGCCGCTTTACTCACACCGCTAGACCCTACTCCTCCCTTCCCAGTAAGTATATTAGATCCCTACATTGTTTCTTTTCCTTTTTCCTTATCCAATTCTAGAGGGGGAGGCAGTTCCTCCCCACTCATGGATTCATCCATACTGACTAGCCCTTCCCCAATAAGAAAGAACAGGCGCCAGGCCCTGACAGACCCAGCAGCAGATTGATCAAACCAGCAAACCCTAGATCACTGTGAAACCATCTGCCTCCTTCTCCCTCCACCACTAAGGATTCGATTCGGTTAAATTTAATTTTTGTTATAATGTAATGTTTTTCAATTTTTTGATTTTATAATGTTAACTTCAACATAGAAAATGAGACGTTTGCAACCTCGATGGAGAATGAAAATCCAACAATTTTTTACTAGTGTTGAGATCTAAAATGACTTCATTTATAGCCTTGATAACAATGAAATGTACAACAAATTTTAAGTTATATTTGAATGTTTGTATTTCATGATGTTTTTTTTATAAATAATGCTAAGAATTATAATTGCATTATGTTAAGATTTAATATGCTAAGACAGAAAATAGCAGCATTACATTCCATTTCACAATAATAGCATATACAGGATCACTGAAGAAACAACAAGCACAGCATAAACACAAGAGACACAGATTTATCCTGGGAAACCCTCATGGGGTAGAAAACCTAGCAAATCTTCCTCAATATAGATGACCAGCAATATACAAAGATGCAAACCAAAGACATGATCTCCTCCTCCACCATAGCAGACCTCTCCTCCACAAGTGCGCTACTCTCAAGTGAGTGAGTGTATGTTAAATGAGGAATACACCTCCTCTATTTATACACTACTCCGACTTATCTTTTACACAAATCATGTAGGCTCGTATTTAACCATTGGGTTAAATACCCCATTACAACTGACTGGGACGACCCCTCTAGGGTGGTCTAATAACCCTTTGACCCACATAACACATACAGGGCCGACCCCCACTAGGGAAGTCTAATAACCCAAGTTACCACATTCCGACAGAGGAGTAAACATCTCCGGTTATACAATAAGATCTTCATGGAGGAATGAATCATCTCCAAAATAATAAAGTACAAATATAATATTCTTTGAAGTTACAATATCTCAACACTCCCCCTTAACGAGAAGGATATTATAACAGCATCTGCACGAGCAAGGAGTCATCAACATCATACATGATACATCTATAAATCATTGGAAGCTTTCTCAACATCATCAGTAACTCAACCAGTTACTGGAACATCTTCAATACTGGAACATCAACATCTTCAGTACTGAGTCTTTATCTTCTGTAGCACCCAAACAGCTACATCAACATCTGAATCCTCACGATCGTCAACATCGTCATCACACGATCATCAACATCGTCATCACACAATCATCAGCATCGTCATCACACGATCATCAACATCGTCATCTAGATCAACACGATTAGCATCGTCACATCATCTCGATCTACAACATCTGGTTCATCACAATCTACAAGATCTAGATCATCTCGATCTACAACATCTAGATCATCTCGATCTACAGCATCTAGATCATCTCAATCTACATGATCAGCATCATCGTCATCTAGATCAACACAATCATCAACATCATCATCTAGATCAACATGATCAGCAGCATCGTCATCTAGATCAACAGTATTAGTATCCACACCAATACAAGTATACACATCATCAATACAAGTATCCACACAATACAAGTATACACATCATCAATACAAGTATTCACACAATACAAGTATACACATCATCAATACAAGTATTCACACAATACAAGTATACACATCATCAATACAAGTATCCACACAATACAAGTATACACATCATCAATACAAGTATCCACACAATAGCAGCATACCCTGCAACACACACGATCATATTACAGGATGATCAATCCTGCTCTCTTTAGGACATAGGTCCATGGATGATGCAATCCTGTCATGTGCCTTTTGAACCGAGGTCCAGGGACGATCCAGTCCTATCATGTACCTTTTGAACCAAAGTCCAGGGATGATCCAGTCCCCTTACCTGTTCATTCAGGATTTTATTCTCGGAGACATCTTGTCTATGGCTCAATTCATAGGACCAAAGTCCGAGAACGATCCAGTCCCCTTACCTGTTCATTCAGGATTTTATTCTCGGAGACATCTTGTCTACGGCTCAATTCATAGGACCAAAGTCCGAGGACGATCCAATCCCCTTACCTGTTCATTCAGGATTTTATTCTCGGAGACATCTTGTCTATGGCTCAATTCATAGGACCAAAGTCCGAGGATTATCCAATCCCCTTACCTATTCATTTAGGATTTTATTCTCGGAGACATCTTGTCTACGGCTCAATTCATAGGACCAAAGTCCGAGGACGATCCAATCCCCTTACCTATTCATTCAGGATTTTATTCTCGGAGACATCTTGTCTACAGCTCAATTCATAGGACCAAATTCCAAGGACGATCCAATCCCCTTACCTGTTCATTAAGGATTTTATTCTTGGAGACATCTTGTCTACGGCTCAATTCATAGGACCAAAGTCTGAGGACGATCCAATCCCCTTACCTGTTCATTCAGGATTTTATTCTCGGAGACATCTTGTCTACGGCTCAATTCATAGGACCAAAGTTCGAGGACGATCCAATCCTCACGTGTCCAAGAAGGACTTCATTCTCGAAGAAATCTGTCTACGGCTCCTTTTAGAACATGTGTTCAAGGATGATGCAATCCCTCTTCTTTCTCAGAGACACCTGTCTACGGTTCCTTTTAGAACATATGTTCAAGGATGATGCAATCCGTCTTCTCACCTTAGACCCTGTCTAAGGACCATCCACCAACCTCTCTGTCGACATCACCAATATAGGTATCCATATCATTGACCTCACTGTTGATGCAGGCAAGCTCATCATAAGTGATCATGTCACTCCCCCTTTCGAGGAGGGTCCTTCTGAATTATATTAAGTTTGTCTCGGAAAAATTTATTTCAGGTAGAGGTTTGGTTAGTACATCGGATCGGTAGAGGTTTTGTTAGTACATTGGTAACTTGTTACAAATTCGAACTTTAATTATTTTCTGCACCATATCTCGTATATAGAAATGTCAGATCTCTATGTGCTTTGACTTATCATGGAACACTGGATTCTCTGCCATTTTGGTACAACTCTGTTTGTCACATAGGATCACGGTTGGGTCCATTTCTATCTCAAACAATTCTGAAGCCATATCGCTTCACAACTAGTAGAGAAAGCAGCCATATATTCCACTTGTGCTGAGAGCCACACTAGATTGCTTCCTGCTAAACCATGAGATCATGGCTGATCCTAGACAATAACATCCTCTCGATGTGCTCTTCCTGTCTTATACACTTTCTGCCCAATCAACATCTGTGTAGCCATCTGAAGTCATGATCTCTAAGATAACATATATCAAAGTCTATCGTATCTTTTAGGTACCTCATCACATGCTTTGCAACTAACAGGTGAACACATCTAGTTTCCACTAGATACTGACTCAAGGTGTTCACAGCAAAGCATATATCTAACTTAGTATTAGTTAGACACATCAATGACTCAATAATTTGTTTGTACAGAGTTATATCCACTAACTCTGATGAGTCATCTGCTAACAACTTCAAGTTGGAATCCATGAGAGTGGCCATTCCAACACATCAAGTCCTTTTAATATTTCCCAGCAGACTTTCCCTAGTTGAGAAAGATTCCTTTTGAGCCTTGCCATACTTCAGACCTAGGAAGTAATGCATCAATCTGAGATCTTTCTTTTTCATTTCTACAGCCATCTTCTTCTTTCTTTTCATGATCTATTTGTAAAAATAGATCATCCTCATACAGTAATAGTATGATAGGTTCATCATTCGTAACGGATCAGCTTTAATTTTGGTAAATCCCAAGCTTATCAAGAACCTGTCAATTCTCCCTTTGTGACTGAACATCATTCACACTCTGCATTGAGTGATCTTCTGCATATCTATCTATGCCATCTCTCATCAGATGGGTCTACTGATATGAGCCTCAATATCATTCAAACTCTGTGGTGAGTTCTTTCTTGCATCCATGTCATCTGTGTGTAGAAACCATATTCAACCTTGTAGCAAAGGTTGATATCCACATCACCCATGGTGATCATTAAGCTCATCAATTTACTATCGATCCTGGGTACCCATACAGAACCTGATTCACACTTCTTCTTTAATTACACCATTAAGAGAATGATCTTATCTATCCACTTGGAGCAAACATCTTGTTATGATTCTCTTCCTCTTTCTAAGAGAATCTTCTAGCCATGAGCCTTCTATATTTTGTTTGATTTGTAAATCTTCTTGTTGAACATCCATCACTTGTTCGGTATTCATCATTCTTCATGATCTTTCCTACAAATCAAAATTAAGTACATGATTAGTAATATTTCATAATCATGAAATCATGATAACCTATTATGCATACAGATATCATTTACATAGTTATGCAACTATCTTGACCAATACTTTGGCACAACACTTTTCCATATCCTGTATGCATACAGTGGCTATCTAGATGCCTTCCATCTCTACCAGAACATACTATCGAGAGTGTGCACATCTCTCAGCATGGCAGCAAAGAGGTTTCATTCTAGACAAGCAACAATGGAATGTTTGTCCAACTTACCAATCATATGCATATTAGTAGTATATTGTTCAATGCTCTATGAATGTTTACACTCAGCATGATATATTCTAGGAATACAAATATGCATACAACCTATTACAGGCAATATCATTTACTATTTCAAATAACAACTCAAATACTTATATTTTATGTTTGTGTGGTTGCCTCCCACTTGATCTTCTATATGTCTTTTGAACTTCTATTCATTATGTACCACTGTGCATGCTCAAGTGTGCACTAGTGTCATCCTCATGATCTCATACACAAATATACAATCATTAGTATATTCTCAATATTATCAAAACATTCTAATTCTAAATAATCTTGAATATGTATAGTCACAATCATTAGTATTCAGGGTTTCAAGGAAGTCTTCTTTTACTCATGCATATTCTTGTTTGATCACAGCACTCTTCTGGTTAATCAAGATAAGAGACATAATATGCATAAACCCTTGATTAACTTTATGAATAAGCATAACCAATCATACCAAGTATACTTATATAAGGGATCCTAACACAAGGTAAGATTCTAACATGACAAAGGAAAACATACCTGGATTAGTATACCTGCTTAGTTATGTCTAACATACCTAATCAATATCTTCTTTGTTCTCTTCAATGATTTAGAGATCCTATGCTGGAACCTGCATATCTCATAAGTTAAGCATAATGGAACAAAGTCATACATACCTCGTAAGTAGAACTTCTATGTGATCAAAGATTATGTTGTCATGGTCATGGAACTTGATTTGTCTTTCGTGATGTACCTGTATCTTGTTAGCAGACAACATCAACCTCATACAACACCATAATGCATTAGTACAATCATATAGCCCTAATAAATGAATGTCTTCGATCATTCACATGCATTCATATTGTTACTAGGGTGATAAGACAATTCTAACATTAATCAAGATTGTACTAATAAATAATATGAAGACAAACACATTATAAACTTAATCAGGAATCAGATTTCAAGACATACCTAAACCTCCTTAAGTCATACCTGTCGAGACTTCTTGTAGTCTTCTTATGTAAGGCCTTAGCCTCGACTCCCCCTGAAACTTGATCTGGAGCTTGATTAGGGTTTGCTAGAGAAACCCTAAAAATTCAATCTTTGACTTTCACACTTCTAAATGGATGGAAGGATGTGTCTTGCTGAGCTGATCAAACTAGCATACTTCAATTTTGAAATCTCCAAAATTTGACCCCTCAAAATTGCCTTCGAAACTTCTGGATCTTCTGTACAGGATCCCAAAATAGGGTTTGATGAAGCCCACCCTTCTTCCCAATCAAAAGGTTCGATCCAAGGCTATAAACTCTTATTTTTCTGAGGAGCTTCCAGCCGTGGTCACAGACTTCAAAAATTCCAACTTTTGTTGAAGCCCTAATTTTCCATCTTTCCGATCAAAATCTTGAACTGGGGTTTGATCAAGCCCGGTCTTCTACCCAACCAAAAAATTTGATCTTGGTCTCTAAATTTCGATTTTCCTGAGTAGCATTCAGCCGTGGAATCTGATTCCAAAAATTCTAACTTTCTCCGAAACCCTAAATTCCGGAAGCCATGAATGAAGGTGCTCCAAAAATAATTTTGTTTTGACATAAATATGTACCTGATTGTTTCTGCTGTAACTCCAAACTTGTCGCTCCACAGGGTCTAAAAACGTTTTTTTTGGTAGCCTGACCTGTCATCATTCCATCCCAATAGGTCTGACCTCAATTGGATTTTCTGAGAGAGAGTTATGCCAAGTGTTACAACGTGACCTGTTTATGGGATAAAACAGGAGAGCGAACTTGTACGTCATTCCACATGTCACTGGTTCAACTTCGGCCTCTGAAAACGTTTCCTGAGATAGTACAGCCTGTGTACTACCTGTCACTTTTTACGAAATTTCATTTGGAGCTTCCTAGCCCAAGTTATGACCTTTTTTCCAATGTCACCTGATTTTGACTGAGATCTGGAAGAGGCAGAAACCCTAACTTATACTGATCATAACTCACAAAGTACAATGAATCTGAGGGTTTCCTTTGGACACAAGGTACCTGGGGATGTTATCTACAACCTGTAAAGGTTTCAGATCTTGAAACTTCTCCAAAATGTATTTATAGCGAAAGTTCCACGATGACTGGTTTTTGCTATGCAAAACCCAAACCTTCAAATTGTCTCAAGTGAAGCAAGTGTCGTAAGTGCCATACCTTGCCTTCCTTCAGGTTAGCTCTGATACCATGTTAATATTTAATATGCTAATATAGAGAATAGCATCATTACATTCCATTTCACAATAATAGCATATACAAGATCACTGAAGAAACAACAAGCACAGCATAAACACAAGAGACACAGATTTATCCTGGGAAACCCTCATGGGGTAGAAAACCCAGCAAAGCTTCCTCAATATAGATGACCAGCAATATACAAATATGCAAACCAAATACATGATCTCCTCCTCCACCATAGCAGACCTCTCCTCCACAAGTGCGCTACTCTCAAGTGAGTGAGTGTATGTTAAATGAGGAATACACCTCCTCTATTTATACACTACTCCGACTTATCTTTTACACAAATCATGTAGGCTCGTATTTAACCATTGGTTTAAATACCCCATTACAACTGACTGGGCCGACCCCTCTAGGGTGGTCTAATAACCCTTTGACCCACATAACACATACAGGGCCGACCCCCACTAGGGAAGTCTAATAACCCAAGTTACCACATTCCGACGGAGGAGTAAACATCTCCGGTTATACAATAAGATCTTCACGGAGGAATGAATCATCTCCGAAATAATAAAGTACAAATATAATATTCTTTGAAGTTACAATATCTCAACACATGAATTTATGAAATTTCTGTTAGAATGTAATGGTTTTTTATTATATGATTTGGTTAAATTGAATTTTTGTTATAATGTAATGTTTTTCAATTTTTTGATTGTATTGATAATGTTAACTCCAACGTAGAAAATGACACATTTTCAACCTCGATGGAGAATGAAAATCCAACAATTTTTGTACTAGTGTTGAGCTCTACAATGACTTAATTTATGGCCTTGATAACAATAAAATGTACAACAAATTTTAAGGTGCTCTCTGATTTCTCCATCAATATTTGAATGCTTGTATTTCTTGATTTTTTTGTTATAAATAATGCTAAGAATTATAGTTGCATTAATTTATGACATTTCTGTTAGAATGTAATGTTTTTTTTATTATATGATTCGATTAAACTGAATTTTTGTTATAATGTAATGTTTTTGGATTTTTTTATTGTATTTATAATGTTAACTCCAACATAGAAAATGGCACGTTTGAAACCTTGGTGGAGATTGTAAACCCAACATTTTTTTACTATTGTACTTGACCTCTACATTGACTTAATTTATGGCCTTGATAACAATGAAATTTATAACAAAAAAAATTAATGTGCTCTCGAATTTCTACATGATCAATATTTGAATGTTTGTATTTCATGACGTTTGTCATAAATAATGCTAAGCATTATAATTACAAATGTTTGCAAATCTTTTCTGAATGAGAATAAGAGATAAAAAATGTCTTGAAGATCATCAAATCAACTTAATGATTAATAATAATAATATATTTGGAGAATGCAAGCTGTGGCTTTAAATTAGTTGAGTGAAAAAGGGTGTTCTTTTAATAAACTAATTGTTTTTCTTCCTATTAAATATTTGATATTTTTCATTGTAAAGTGATATATTGTCAACAAATTAAAAATCTTGAATGATACATTGATAGGTCATATTCATGTTCATATAATTTAGATTTTTTTGTGTGATGTTCATAAACATGATACTATAACAAATTATACCACCAACATAAATCATATAGCTAGTTGTCACAACTTCATCTATTATCAATACAAAATTCATAAAAATATTTAATTCGATGATGTTTTTTATTCAATTATATTATGTAAACATAAACATATCAACATTAATATCATTGTCACCATCTAACAAACATAAAAATAAACACCATCATACCATCATTAACATAAAACTAATAAAAATAAGCATGAACGCACCATCATAAACATTACATTACTAGATATTCATCTAACATATACATCTTATAGATTTAAACATCATCTAACACACATATGATCTAACAATAACATGTAACAAAACACAAGTTCTAGTTTCTAACATAATGAACATCATCGAACCTAAACTAGCATACACAAGTATATTACCATCAACACATAAATAAACATCAACATAATCATCAACATCAACGTATGCAAAATGGAAAACACAAACATCTAATGAACATCATCGAACCTGACCTAACATACACATCATGACCATCAACATAATCATCAACATCAACATCTTCCAAATGGAAATTGTCGTGTATATATATATATATAAAATAACATCAAAATGTTGATAAATGTCAGATATACATGTCTAGTCCATCCCCGGAATCATATCATCATCACTATCTGACGACCCACCAGATGTATCGGCACCTCCAACAGTAAAGATAGAGGCATGATCAGTACCTCTGCTAGGAAATAATCTATCATGTAGATCAGTAGGAAATACATCTCTAGGAATCTGGATCATCCCACCTGATCTAAGCATCATCTCCAAAGCTAAGGGGACTAGTGGATGAGGATCATGGGGAGTCGATGGATCAATAGAGTTTGGTCGGTCAGATAGGTATAAAGTATCAGACGCTAGACCCGTTGAAGGAGGGGTAGGTGGAGGAGATGATGAAAGATGTGATGGATCAATAGAGGCTGGTTGGTCGGATAGGTATAAAGTATCAGATGTTGGATCCGTCGAAGGAAGGGGGTGGAGGAGATGATGAAAAAGGTGATGGAGGTGGAGGACATGGTGTAGGAGGGGGTGGATGATATGTCGAAGGTGGAGGAGTAGGAGGTGGAGGTTGAGTAGGAGGTGAAGAGGACGTGGAGGCTTCCCCACCAGTCAAAGCAGCTAATGGAGAAGGAGGTGGACTATGAGGTTGAGGATCTCCGCTCTCATCAGATGATGAACTACCATGAGGGATGGAATTTAAAAGAATGCAAGCACCAACAATGTGTTGCATCAAGATCCTCATATTGAGAGGAATCATCCTCCATATCTCAACGTATCATTCCTGCCTCTGAATCTCCTTGACAGGAACAGGTCGAACCCCTTGATCCACTAATAATCTGGCCAGCCTATCTGCAATATCCTGTCGGAACCTCTACTTTGGCCTCTATCAAAGGCCAAGTCTAGCTAGATGAGGCACCTCCAACTGATCCTACATATCTATGTCCTCATCGTCATCGACTAGCGGTGGAGGAGGCCCCACATCACCATCATATGTGCCAATATCTGTAAAATATATAGTACACAATAATAATTAGACAATTTCATTAAACATGAATTTAATATAACAATTTAAAACATATTTCATTTGCATTGAGTATAAAGAGAATAAAATTAAAATAGATTAAATTAAACATAATGTTACATTTACCTTTGTGATGAGGTGGCTAATCCTGGGTGAAGAAGATGTCGGTACACCCTCTCAAATCCAACCCCGCATATGGATATGAAACCATATCTAATCTAAGTTGGTCCTCTCCGCCTAGCATGTCAAGCACATCTACAATGATCCTCGCAGGAAACTCTGGATGCCCCCTCTTGTGCATCATCTGCCCCCACATGCACATACGCACATCTGTCATCAACCTAAGAGGGCACCGGTCAAAAGATGGCCTAGTCGTCGAAAATATCTCAAAAAATAGACAAAACAACTCTGAACCAAAGGGGAAGTTCCCCCTCCCGCCAATACATGCACGACATCAACTAAGAGCATCACAAAATTGTCGTAAAAAAATAGCAGACCACCTAATGCATCTAGGTGCCTGCACTAAATAATCAACATAATGTAATAAAGGGAAGCTAATGAGCTGCCCATCAATGGTGTAATGCATGGTAGTCGTCACCAACAAAGATATGCACCTCACATCCTCTCTACCAAAAGCAGTAATGGAAAGCTTCCCACCGCTGACCTGAAACTAAGAAGGCTCGAGGATGTTGTGATCAACATATCTCTGAACATATACCAGCTGAGTCGCTGCTACAACTCTAGCTAGAACCTCAGGGAAATGAGGAAGGTACTCACCTCTCTTAGAGAGCGCAGTGATAAAGTAAGTTTCCTCCTCAGTGGGATGGAACCACTCATCAGGACCAACTCAAAAGGCCTACCTATGATGATCCCAACGTGGGATCAATTGGGTCAGGAACATACTGTTCCCCTTGAGTGATGTCACCTCCTCATAGAACTTGAGGAGGATGACAATTCTCAAGAGGTGTCTAGTCTGAGGCATAATGGGACGAGGGTATAAATCTCTCTCCCTATCCTTGGCCTCCCACTCTCTGCGAAATTTATACTGATCTACCTGTGCCTCATATTACTTCTGCACCTTGCAGCGATCACGTCTTTGTTTCACATATAATATAAATGAGTCTCATAAGCACACATATAAACGAATTATAACAATATTATATCTACTAAAATCAAATATTAAATTTTTTCCAAAAAAAGAAAACCGGTGCGGCATAGGTATTAGAAAATAACCGCTAGTGGCATTGAAAAGCGTTGTGCTACAATGTTTATGCCGTGCCGCTTGTTATATATCAAAAAAATTAAATTTTAATTGGACGGTGCATTTAAATCATATTAGCGCACCGTTCTTCAAATGCACTGAATTTAAAAATTAATATTTATTTGAAATATATTTACGGTGTGCCTATGCCATGTCAGTGCACTGTACACCGGTGCCTTGACGTGACATAGGAGCACCGTTATTTGTGTGTTAATGGGTTTATAAAAAGTGTCACCAGTGCGCCTATGTCACATAATTGCACCGATACCGATGCAATGACATGACATAAGCGCACCGTATAAACGATTATGATTTTTATTGTACCAATACCAGTGCACTAGACAATAACAAGCACCGGACTTTCAATTCCCTTGATTGTACTAAACGTAACAATGTCTATGAGAATTCAATGTTTTATGAGGTGCATCAATGGTGTGCTTATGCCACGTCATTGCACCGATATCCAGTGCGCATGAGTGACATAAATGCATCGCTTAAATGTTTATTATTATTTTTGAATGGTATGGTTACCGATGCGTGTATTACACTTAAGGGCATTGGAATTCTGGTACCCTTAAATGTGTAACGCACCGGTGACCATTTGTGGAATTTAATTTTTTTCCATGCAAAGCGGTGTGTTCGAGTCGTTCGTCAATGGTGCACTTATCCAGGGCATTGCACCAATAGCCGGTGTGCATGAGTGAAATAAGCGCATCGTTTAAAAGTTTATTATTTTTTTAAATGGTATGGTTACCGATGTGTGTATTACACATAAGGGAACCGAAATGCCGGTTCTCCTAAATGTGTAATGCATCGATGACCATTTGTGGGTTTTAATTTTTTTTTCCATGCAGAGCGATGCGTTCAAGTCATTCGACTTGCACTGCGGATGGTGCACTCTATAAAATTTTAAAGGGTGCACCATGTAGCGGTGCAAGTCGAACGACTCGAATGCACTGTGCAATTTTTTTTAAAAATAGGTGCATTTCAAGTTGAATTTTAAAAAATTAACCACGAAAAAATTAAATTGTGAACTGACAAACATTTTACCTGTTGAACAACGCATTGGGGAGACACATTGGCAATGTATGGGAAACTTGAATTTTTCCAAAACGGTTTGGAAAAATTCAAACGAACCGAACCGCCAATAGAGGACAAGGATGTGTCCACGTAGACCATGGATGTCAGAGCGTCCAGGTCTGTGAAGGGAAACACCGGTGCAGAGGGGCTCAGACGCACTGAAGTGGGGTAAAAATGAGTTTTCAACACGGTAATTTTTTTAATTAAACCCAACACTAGTGCGCTCGACATAAGAATGCACCGATGCGTTCGAAATTTAAGAACACCAGAATGAGTCGATGTTAAAATAAAATAATTTTTTTTAATAAAATAAAAAATATATTTATTTTTAATAAAATGCTTTATGGTGCGTCCATAGTATTAAACGCAACGAGAATGGTTTTAATTTTTTTTGTCAATTATAATTTTTTTGTAAATAAATGGAATGGCGATGTGTTGTTGTCTTAAGAACGCACCGGGGCGTTTAACAACAGACGCACCATTTTTAGACTTTTGAGATAATATTTTTAAGAAAATAAATTATTATGTTTCATAAATTAATGTTCGGTGCATTAGGTTTGATACGCTGCACTAGTGTGGTTATTGTTAATGAACGCATCGAGTTTAGTTTTTTACCTAAATATTTTATTTTTTAAATAAAAGAGTATGCAGTGCGGTGGGTACTATTAAACGCAATGGTATGGTGGTACATGATGGAATGCACTGCTATGGTTATTTGGAAGTTTTTTTTTATCAATATGTTTTCTAGTCGCGGTGCAAAAAATCAGGACACACTGGTGAACAAATTGGTGCGATTAGGTTAGAAACACACTGGTGCAATTAGGTTAAAAATGCTCTGAAATAAAAAATAAAAAAATTCCACTAAAGCCTCCAGCTGCTTGCCTCCGCTACTAACCTCTCCTAGAAACGAATATTCGGGCTCTTTTGGGAGGAGCATTCGTTATAACCTCTGCTAAAGGGCCTTTTCCTTGTAGTGTATGGAGGATGTCTCTGCAGAGCCACAATCAAAGAAGGTAGCTACAACAAGGAAAAAGAATCCTACATGTACTCATTGCAACAAGAAGGGACATGAAAAGGACAAGTGTTGGAAACTACATCCTGAGTTGCGACCAAAGAATTTAAGGAACAAGGGGAAGCAAAAGACTATTGTGATAGTGCAACATGATCTAGGATCATATCCAGGGGATGAGGCATTGATTACAATTGTGGGTGTCAAAGGTATACCATTTGCTAGTTCCGGTTCTTTAATTCAACCTCCTAAGTCTGAAGATGGTCTTGATGATAAGGAAAAAAATGAACATCTTCATGTAAACAGACAAGATGTATCAGATATTCTTCTAGGTTGCAGTCCAGATCTTCAGCAAGAATTGGTAAATACATTGTTCAAAGGAAGAACAAGAATGTTGATTCATTTTCTTTGGCATTAATGTATGTCATCCTACTGCTAGCTAGTTGTTTTTGGTTGACCATCATGATCATGAATACAGGATATTGTAGGGATAAGGGAATGAACATTAATGTCAACAATATGATTTCTGCATTATTATTATGTTTGGAGAATTTGTTGTGACATACCAGATGTTCATGATCCAAACAAGATGGGTGGATTCATGCCAAGTGGGAAGGCGATGCCCTCACTTAGTCGATATATAAAAACTTTTGGAGGTTGAAAAGCTTCCTAGTGGGGAGGTGTTATCTCCTTAAATAAATTTTCTCAATTTACTATCATTAAGTGATAGGAAAGTCATTAGAGGAAGCATTAATAAATTTTAAAGATTCTTTTAGAAGAGATTTGAACTTATAGTTTATAAGAGCTCTTGAGTCAACTCTTCATTTGTAAAAAATCTCAAAAGACAGGCTTCGGTGGCTAAGGAGTATGTTTTAAAAGTTCTGTAATCCACCGAAAGCACTCACTTTCGGCAGCTAAGACCGCAATTTTGGGGTGCTATAAGCCACCGAAATCGCAAAGCATGCTAAACAATCAGCACGTCAAATTAAGGTCTTCAAGCGCCGAAATACAAGTGTAATGATGGCACGTTAGCTGCCAAAACTGATGGGGAACGATCAAATTGCAACCTGGTGATTAAGATTTGAAGTAATTATGATTTGATATGATTTAACTAAATCTTCCAAACCCTATATCGCTGCCACCATTTCCGGATTTGATTTCACCCACATCTTCTACAATAATTTCACTCGCCTAAAACCAGTCACGTGGTCTACTATCTCTTCATTTTCAAAGCACAGAAGAGTTCGATTGCAGATAGGGAGAGGAGGAGCAATACTTAGAAAAGAGCTCAGTGACATAGCTTATTTGGGATTACACGCTGAGGTGTGACAAATGTTCAAAGATGTTGGATATTACAGGTATTATGAGAAGCTCTAACGTTTTCACCAAGGTGTTGCAAAGACTTTTTCCTTATCATTTGATGAAGCCAAAGCTAAAGCTGGAACAAAGGGCTAATTGAAGACAACAAGAAAGCACATAAGGTCACCAGGTATTTGATGCTCCAAAAGGCAAAAACTTTTAATCATACAGGTTTGGAAGATCTTGCTCAAGCTGCAGAGGCCCCAAATGAGCAGTCTTGAAGATCAGGAAGCTGGTAAAAAAAGCATTTTTGTAATGTTGAACTCTGTTTCGAAACAGAGCTTTCGGTAGCTTAGACAGGCTTTCACAGCTGCCCTTAGCCACCGAAAGCAGAGCTTTCGGTGGCTTACAGGTTAGAATTTTGGCTCACAAGCCACTGAAATCACAAAGACAAGTAGAATGATGATATTTTCACTCAGATCAAATGTTTTTGCTTCCAAATCATTTGAGGAAGATTCTAAATGAAGGATAAAATTAAAAGGGATAGAGATCACTCTTTCTTTTAAGTTTTGAGGTTGTTACAAAGGAGATAAAGGTTGAAGAGCCTTTCTATTTTTATTCAAGATGATGTACAGCTGTCAAAAGAAGAGTTTAAGTGCCTTTTCATCACCTTGAAGGTTGTTTATCTTGTCAAAGATTGTTGCAGCTGTCGAAAACATGAAAACTATTAAGATGGAGGCGAGAAGATTTACTACAAAATTGGCATTTTTACTCTGAAACGTTATCATTTTCAAATGATGATTCTGAATGACTGGAGAATAATTTTTCAAAACGCTCGGAGGTTTTTGTTCCTGACATGTCAGAGAAAAATAACCTCTCTCAATTTTCCTACAGGTTCTGCATATAGAGAGAATCGAATCCATTTCTGAGCCCCAATTTTTGGATCTCAGAATTTGCCTATTTGACACATGTTTTTGAAATGCAGATATCGGGAAAATGAAAACGAATTTCAATGATCTGAGAGAGTTTTTTTCTCAAAACAAACCAATATACAATAACCTCTTTCGGTTTATACACAGGTGTCACAGATTCGGAGAAATGAATCCATCTCTGAGCCCCATTTTTCAGCAGTTTGGCCAAATTATGATTTTTCCCTAGTTTATTGAAAACGGTTTTGATCTTCTATCTTTAGTAAATTCGATCCAACTTGTTAGGACCTGGAAAGATGTTGAAAAGGATATAAAGCCTAGAAATTGAGAGCAAGTAAAGGTTGGATTTTGAAGACACTATTCTGTTGTAAATCGTGAAGACATTTTCTTTTAATAGATTCAGTCTCCAAGCTTCTTTCATTGTTATTGTCAGACCTTCCTTTTATCTCTGTTCTATGTTTATGAGTTGAAGTCGTTTCTTTATCTCTGTTTAATGTCCTATGGTAACTGTCTTCTTAATTTTGACTATTAAGCAAGGATCTCATAAGCATTCACTGCTGGTTAGTTGGCCCATCATATATATGTTTTTATGTATGTTTTGGTTATCTGATTACCTTCTTATCCTTTCGATTTACATCCTATCTGATAATAGCTCTCGAAGGCCTTGTATCGTTTGAATGTATTTAAGACTATCTTGAGTATGCATCTAGTGATTTTAGTTATTCATTTTGATCCACTTACATATCCATTATTGATAAAAAGGTTAAGTTACCAGGCTCCTTTGACTTACAGCCTAGAAGGACTCCTGGAGAGATAATAGGAGGAATGATCCATGAGGATCTGAAGACACTTAGAAATCAAAGTGCTTGATTTCCAAAAATAATAGCATCATTGCATAGATCTCATAAAGAGATTTCCAACGATGCAAGAATCGCCTCAAACGTATGTCGAATGAGGGATATATCACAATCTAAATTTTTAAGAAACAAGAGAAAAAGGGTTGAGAGGTGCCACGTGGCACCCCCACAGAGTACCACGTGGAATCCTTCATTCAATGATGATGTTAGCAAGTGACACGTGGTAGCACCATAGGGTGACATGTGTCACCCATACTTGGCCTTTTTGAGGGTCCAAATGGACCAATCAAAAGTGCCACGTGGCATGTTGATGTGGTATGCTGACATGGAGAAACCTACAGGTACAGATGGAACAATGACAACTTGACACGTGGTAGTTGAGATAGCTGGCACGTTGATGTGACATGCTGACCGAGCAGATGATGTGGCACATGACTAGGCAGTGATGATGTGGCACATGACTGGGTAGTGATGATGTGGAAATGGCCAATGAATTTTTGCCACATGGACCAATCACATGATGCCATGTGGCACCTCCACATGGCCTCCTTGATTTGCGTGCAAGTGGTTATGGTCTCTATGGATCAACGAATTGAACTACAATAGGGGATGCATCTTCACTAGTTGCATAGATTTTTTAAGTGAAGTTCTTGAAGAGAGTTCGAGGTGAGCTCTTCGTGAGAAGATGAGTACAAATCTCGAGGAGAGATTTGTACAATGCTGAGTATAGCTTTGTTTTGTGTTCTATGGGGGTTTGTGGTCTCCAGAACAGAAAGTGGTCAAGTTTATACTCAAGTTTCACGGTTTTTCGAGAGGAATCCATTTTTTACCTATGTTTTTGTATTTGAGCTACATAATTGAAGGGGGTCTTCAATTCACCTATTTTAAGTCATTTATTATTGTACTTTTTCGGTAGTTGAAGATTAATTGAGTGGTCTTGCTGGTTGAAGCGGGCCTAGAGACGTAACTAGGAGGTCTGATGAACTCCGTTACCAAATGTTTTGTGTGTTTATGCTTGCATTTTCATTGTCTCATTATCTTCATGTTAACGTTTCATAAAGTACATTGAAATCACAAGTTAGAAGAGGCATCATTAAATGAACTTAGTTAAAGTAATGCATTCACATAACAGTGAGGTGCTGGTCAAAATTAAGATATTGGATAATTGGAAGAGTTTAATGTTTATGATGGTATAATGCATTATTGAGCCTCTTCCAGATCATACATTAACTAAAAATTTTACTTAGAAGTTTATTTTTGTGAACAAGGTCTGTGTTCTGGGTACAAAGTGACAGGTGAGATGATTATGCAACAACTCTGTGAATTTTGCATGAATGACTTCAAGGGATATTGAGCCAACGAAATATTTGAAGCATTACTTAAGGAATGATCTTGAATTTTGTGTAGGAATGCATAATGAATTGTGACAGCTATGTTTTGAAGTTGGTATGAAACTATTTTAGGGTGGCAGGGTGGTGCAAGGGAGAGGATTGGTGTCCTCATCCGAGCAGGTTGGTGCTTGGAAAGTTGGTGCCTACATATTGTAAGTTGGTGCTTACAGGGGATTAATGTCCTCATCCAAATAGGTTGGTGCATGCAGATTGTAAGTTGGTGCTTACATATGATTGGTGTCCTCATCCAAGAAGTTTGGTTCCTGTAGATTGCAAGTTGATGCTTTCACAAGGGATTGGTGTCACTCATAAAGTTGTAATAAAATTTGTGTTTGTTATGGTAAATATTTACAAGTGGTTTTCTCCCAATTGGGTTTCCAATTTAAATTTTTGTATACTATCCATTGATGTTGATTACTGCTTATATAGCTGATAATATCATATGGTGAGTAAGATTGTTTGCATGGTGATTGTTTAAAGTTGTAAAAGTAAAAAGTGCTCTAAATTTTGTCAATATGGATTCACCCCGCCCTAGTATTTTTGTATATTCCAACAAGGCCTATGTCATCATTCCCTCAAACTCTTGAGTCAATTCTAATATTGTGACCCACCATCATTTTAACTATACCTTTACCCACCCTTATACATTTTACTCTAATCCCATTTCTTTATTGAGCACCATTCCTTCCGAGGGTCCCAAGGTTTTGTAATGCTTGCACTTCTTCCCCTATATCACCCTTATGGTTTCCTATATAACATGCCCCCTTACAAATCCTTCAACTTGGTTTTCCTTTTGAAAGCATAAAGGTTCCACAATTGATCTAAATAGATATCTATCATGTGGCAAAGAAAGAAAGAAAAGGTTTGAATCCCACGAAAGGGAGAGTGGAATATAATTTAGGCCTACATTATTTTCCTTGGGTTGACCCATCTCATTAAATAGCAAGGAACAAGGAACTTTCCCTTCATTTACCTACGTGGGGAACTTGGATATGGCAGTTGTATGTTTTCCATTGATCACCCCTTGATCTAAAACATCCAATGATAGGGAGACCTCCTTTCCCTCCATGAAACCATCCTCTTTGGTTTCCTTAGAACACTACTAGATTTCCACCAAATCCTCATGCATGTTAGGAGGTAAGGTCAATAAATATATATCTGACATTTTTCTCTATACTATCTAGGTGAGTGAGGAGGAAAGGCCCCTGTGTTTTGGGGGTAGATCCCCCGAGGTGAAAAATTTTAGACCCTTCTATTGTAATCCGGTTCCTTTTGGAACTTTCATATGTACTATATAAAAGAGGAGTGGCCCTTGGCATTGTATCATAATAGAAGGAAGCATTGTAAGTTTTTTATCGAGTAATAATAAGAGATCGAAGCTACCATTGCCCCATGGTTTTACCTGCACACACCAAGGTTTGCATGTAAACATCGTGTTGTATTGTTGTTGTTGTTTTCTTCTATTTTTTAATGTTTTTCTAACATCTAGTATCATAGCCTAGAAAAAAATTTTAAAATGGGATTTTCTACGAGTGGGAGTTGCAACATTAACATGAGATTTAACCAAGTTCGATATTGAGAAGCTTGATGGAAATAATTTCTCCCTATGGAAGATGAAGTTGGAGAATTCGCTGGTTCAAAATGACCAAGCCCTAGCCTTGAAAGGCATTGTGAAAAAAATGAGTTGCGTGATAGAGGAGGAGTGGAAACAGATAGAAAGGAAGGTGATTTCTACAATTTGTCTTTTCCTAGAAGACTTTGTCTTATTCAATGTTCATGAAGAAAAAATGAAAGAATCCCTTTGGGAGAAACTTGGGAAGTTGTATGAGACAAAATTGGAAACAAATAAGGTTTTCTTTTAAAAAAATATTTATCATTTAAGGATGAAAGGGGGTTCAACTATGGAAGATCATCTGAAAAAGTTGAATACACTAATCAACAAATTGGTATCGGTTGGTGTAAAGGTGGAGGATAAGGATAGAGATACCATTTTACTCTATTCCTTGTCGAATACCTGGGATCATTTGGTGGTGACCATCACCAAATCATCAGCAGTGTCTTTGAAATTTGATGATGTGGTAGTTTCTTTGTTGGGAGAATAAATGAGGTGAAAATCATCTCTCGAGCGCTCTACTAGTGAAGCCCTATTTGTGAGAGTCTGATATAGTGAAAGGGGTCAACAATATCACTGTCCAAATCTATGTCCAAAAGATGTAAGTCAAAAGGGAAGTGTCGGAATTGTGGGAAACCAAGGCACTTGAGGAAGGAATGTTGGCATCTGAAGAAGGAAAAGAAGGATAAAAATCCATATCAACCATCAACTAAGGCTAGCACAATAGATTCAGAAGAAACAACATGTAAGGATACTTTTCTTAGTAACAATAAATCTATTTTATATTCTTGGGTTTCAGACTCAAGTGCATCTTTCCACGCATGTCCACATAGAGATTGGTTTGTCAAATATCAGCCCTATAATGGTGGGATGGTCTACTTGATTGATGATGATTCTCTAGAAATTGTGGTAAGAGGGGGTATTAGGATCAATTTGGATGATGGGAGATAAAGGAATCTATGTGATGTAAGACATGTACCAGATCTATGGAATAATTTTCTCTCAATTAAGATGATGGATGAACCAGGGTATTCTACTACCTTTGGTGATAATAGTTGCAAGATTACCAAAGGATCCCTAATGGTATAAAATGGAGAATCGTATGGGACCTTATATCATTTATGCAGTGATACAATGACAAATCATACAACAACAATAGACTCAGGGAATGTTTTTGATGCAATGATGTTGTGGCATCAACAACCTAGAAATATGAGTGAGAAATGTTTGAAAATTAGGCATTATCAAGGCATGATTTCTAGGATTACGTCTTGTAATTTAGACTTGTGTGAGCATTATATTTTTAGTAAATAGAAGAGAGTTAGGTTTATAGTAAGATCTGGTAAAATTTCTGATCTTTTGCAACTTATTCATTTTGATATATTTGGACCAGTCCCCATATTGTCTATAAATGGTGTTAAATGTTTTAACTTTATAGATGATTATTCTAGAAGAGTGTGGGTGCATTTTTGATAAATAAGTGGGAAACCTTTGAGAAATTTAAAGGCATGAGTACATATAATTTTGGCAAAGTTTGTTTATGTCTTAGATCGGATAATGGAGGAGACTATTGCTCCAAGGAATTTGATAAATTTTTTATACGAGAAATAATTAAGCACTGGAAGACTAGTCCATATACTAGACAACAAAATGGTGTGGCTATGCAGATGAATCACAAATCATGGAATGTGAAAAAAACATGCTCGACACAACAAATCCAGGTTAAATAATGGATTATGGGTAGAGGTTGTTAATACATCTGCATACTTATAAATAGGTCTAGCTGTGTTGGATGGATAAAATCCAAAGGAGTTTTTTGTGTGGTAAGGCATTTGATTATTCTCATTTGCATATTTTTAGTTGTGATGCATTTTCCTATGTGCCTAAAATAATAATAGTAAGCTTTACTATTATTTTTCATGAAATACATATCTCAAAAAAATCAAACCCACTGGAAATAATATTATTTTTACTATTATTTTTCATGAAATATATATCCTCTCATTATGAGGATGGTAGCTAGGGTAAACTAGATTCCACATAAGCTTCAGCTTTTATCAGCATAGTGCTCAAAACCATTACAACAATATACTCATTTAAGAGCTCAATGTGTCACTTGCAAGAATTTAACCCAAGTAGGGAGGATAACACTCCTCACATTTGCATGGACTAGACTCGATGGACAACATCTTTATTATATAATGGTTCATAAATATTTTATATTATCTCACAATATTGTGTAATTTTATTGATTATGATCAATCATATAATTAGCTTTTGAGTGCAATGACTTTGTTATGGTTGAAATTAGCCTTGAACATTAATGTGCAATTTATATGATGAGTTTGAGGGATTTCAATTTTTTTCCCAAAGATAACGAGGCTCCCACACCTAAAAGATGAGTCTTATTAGTATGCATTTTATATGATGATGATATTTTTATGTTTTCCATCAATCACAAAGTTTTCCACATCCAACATGTCCACATCCAACAGATGGGTTGGTGCTTTCTGACATAGCGGAAATTCACTGAAGAACATGCTTACTATGGACCCTCTTTGAAATTCGAACTATGAACTGGGAATGGTTACCATTTAAACCAAGACCAATATATCAACCCACTATCTTTGAAATTCGAACTATGAACTTGGAATGGTTACCATTTAAACCAAGACCAATATATCAACCCACTAAAGGGCAACCGATTTCAATATTTTATTATATACATAATTTGGTATTTAGATATTTATTTAGTTAAGACATTATTTCAATATTAAAGGTTGAATGAATAGCTTTGTTTATTATTAAGAAAAGTACCAATTAAATAAGTAGACAAATATGCATACAGAAAATAATATGCTATATCATATCATTAACAAAAATAAGTGTAAATTCCATATTTAAGGTATTTTATCATTTCATATATAATTTTAAGAGGTTAATGTTTTTTGTGTGTTTATTTCATTAAATTAAATATATTTAATTTATATTTCTCAACATTGAATTATATAATTATATAATTATATATATATATATATATATCAAGATTGAATGACAACTAGGTTGTTTTTCAAATTTTAAGAAAAATGAATATTTGGAAGAAAATAAATCTTAACATACCTTTTTTAACAAATTAAAATAGTTAAATCATTTTCATTTGTTATAAATTAAAAATAAACCTTAATCACATTTTGTAACATAAACTTTAAATCTAAAAAAAAAATAGAATTTTAATCAAAATTACTAATAAAATATTTTTCATAATTAGTTAAAAATTAAATAAAACCATAAATCCTTAACTTTTTTAACATTTTTTTTAATTTAAAAAAAAACATAAAATAATGAGCACATTAATGTGTTAATACCATAGAATTCGTCAATTATTACCAATCAACATGCCAATCAATATCTAAATCAATCACACCAAATAATAAGACATTGCCCACATGTAATAATAGATCACGGAGTCGTGGGGGGCAGCTCAAGTGTTAAAGATGAGAAGTTGTAATCAATTGTAAATGGAAGGCCATGTGTTCGAATCCCCCCAAACTTACCTGTGCGCCATGGTTCGGGCCATGTGGATGCACCTAGGGGTATATTTGTAGCGAGATTGGATCCCTAGACCCCGTATCACGTAAGTACCAACCCAACCCCAGTTGTTGATTCCCCTAATAAAAAAAATATCAGAGTTATTACAAATACCTGGAGCCATTAAATTGCCATATTATTGACAGCATAATGATTACAAATCTGGATAAAGTGAGATGTATTTCTTCTCAATTAATATGGTTTGAATGTATAGAATTTTGAACGTCATTTGTCATAGAGATATGAAACCATTATATATAATAGGAAAAAAAATTAAGAAATTAGTTAAATGAAAATCATTGAAACCAAGATTTTATGAGGTTATGGGTTAATTCAAAACCCCTAAACTTTTGGAGCATGGTGAAAATGTAAGTAAATCATTAAAACCATTTTTTAAAATCTAAATGATGGAAAAAAATATTATGTTTTGTAATTTGTTTAATTATGTTGATATATATCTTTATTTCAATAAATTAAGTGAGAGGTGCATGCTTTTAATTACAAAAATATATTATATAGTCAAGATTTAATGAAATGAAAACTCTTAAATTGACGACAAAGACTTGATAACTTGTTTGCATTTATAAGATTTAATGTTACGTAATGAAGTTGATTAGTGAATAATTACCCATTATTAACCAATCGAGCATCCACGTACCCATTATTAACCATAACCAATCCAACATCAGCATGCCATTTCCAATTAAATTCCATTTTCTTTACTTTGAGCCATGTATCACTGAGGTAAGGAGGATGGTGCAAAAAGTCGAGACTCGAAAATGAAATCCAATCATGTTGAAACTACATAGCGCACGAAGTCAGATATAAAAATACACAATTGCCGATATATCTTTGATATATTGGTTTAGTATTATAATACAGATAAAGGTATTTCCTATAAGGTTTTTCGTCTCATCTGAAATCATGATATTAATAATCATCCAATTTGAGGATTAAGATTGCGTATATTTCACCTGTAGATTGTGACATATACATTATAGTTTCTTCTCTCTCGAATGTCTAAAATCGTGTAACGTTTTTCTTGTAATTGGAAATCATAATCTTAATAATTATCCAAATTTTCGCATCTACATTACAGCTCCTTCACTCTCAAATGTCTATGAAAAAACCCATAGAATGTTAATTATTGAGTATAGATTGAGTGAGTTAAAATATTAAGGAATATGTGTTTTTACATATTTCTTAAAAACACATTAGTTTGAATCATTTGTAGAGCTTTTATGGATGCTTACAATTTATTGACATTTTAAGTTTTGTTTCAAATAAAAATTAACATTACAAAATTTAAAATTAAGTTATATTATTCCATTGTATTGAATTTTATCTGTGTAAATGTGTGGGGGGCAGTTCAAGTGGTTAAGACAAGATGTTGTAAATGGAAGGTCACGTGTTCAAATCCCCCAATCTTACATGTGTGCCATAGTTCGGGCCTTATGGATGCAGCTAGAGGGGTATAGTGGTATCGAGATTGGATTCCTAGACCCCGTCTCACGCAAGTACCAGCCCAACTCCAATTGTCGATTCCCCTAGTACCAAAAAAAAAAAAAAAAACACAACCTGTTGGGCAAACCAAAGTTTAGTTGACAACTTAAAGAACTAGCTGGACGACAATTAGTTGGATCACTTGGAATCTCACACGTGTCTATTGGTTAATTTGATCTAGTGGGCACGCAATTGTGTTATTTTCCAGGACAAGTGTATCCATCCAAAGATTGTTGCAGCTCAGGTCGTCAATCTGTAAAGCAAGTTTCAAGTAAAGAAAAAGACAACAAAAAGTGTGGATTCCTATCACACCAGATATTGATCATAATGTATTTCTTGGGGCTTATTCGACTGTGCCAACCAAGTGCCAGAGCGGTGTTGGAGTGGTTCTCTATCTTTCATAGTCTCACTATATTCATGTTCGCTACTCCCTTGGGCGTGGATCCAGCAAAAAAAGCTGAGATAATTGCTTTAAGAACATTATTATCTATTGCTTTGGACAAAAAAATCAAGAAATTATAGGGTTTTGAAGACTACAAATTGATTCACAGGTAAATATCAGCACAACCACTTAACTTGTGGCGGGTGAACATCGATAGGTCACAAGTTAAGTGCCATGGACAAGTTATATGTTACATGTTCTTCATGGTTAGTTGTAATCACTTGTTGTCTATGCCTCGGTTACCTATTACCTCCTTTAGTTAAATGGGTCGTCTGTTATCCATGCATGCATGAGCTACGAGCTATCCATGTATTAACTACCATTTTTTTTTAATTGTTCATTTCTAATTTTGAACGACGACCATAAAATCAATCTGGACAATACACTTGTCCCATCCTCCTTCAATCTAGAAAAAGCATAAATGGTAGTCCACCCCAAATTCTAAGATATATACATCTATCGGTGTAATTATCACAGATAAATTTTATGACAGGAGTCTAGCTCCTTTGTTAATCCATCTTAAGCACAAGATGAACCAATTTGAGTGGCTTTCTTTCTAGCGCATCTACAAGGAATGGAACATGGTAGCAAACAATTTGTTCAAGGAAGCACTTCAACTCCCCAAAGGAGCTTTCGACCTTTATGAACTCATCGACAGTGAAGAAACTAATACTATGGAAATCAAACTATAAGGATAAAATGTAGTAAGTTAGTGAGGTAAACAGTAGACTCTGTTTTGATTTTGATTTTTGAAATTGTAGATAGAAAATGGCAAGCCTGGTAGGGCATTTTTGTAATTATAAGAAAGAACAATAAGTATAGAATGACAAAAGATGAATAAACTCCCCTTTGTGATGGGTAGAAACATGTATATTTAATCTATGAATATAAGATTTTTTTCAAACAAAAATAAATAGATTTAATATAAAAAATATTAGTAATACTATATTTTAATTAAATATAAACATAAATAGAAATTGTATTTGTGAGAAAGATATTTTTGTATTGATGTTCTTTATATACAATGTTTATAATAAGTAATAATTATGTTGGTCTAATATGAATAAAAAATAAAAAATAAAAATATTTAGGTTTCACATGTAAATCTCTTAATCATATGCACTAGTCATTAAAAAATAAACTATTACAGAGAAAGATTAAAAGTAAAGTGAAGATTATTTTAATATATAACATATTTTTAGTATAAAATTTTAAATTAAACTATACCAAATTTAAATTTTATTAAATTCGTAATTTATCGTATGTTTGAGCCAAACATTATACCATATTTAAATTTTATTAAATTCCTAATTTTTCATATGTTGAGCCAAACATTATGAAAAGGGAAAAGTAGAGCCAAACATTATGAGGGAAGAGTTTCTTGATTAGTATATAAAATTTTAAGATGAAATTAAACACATTCTAAATTTTATTTGGTTGTTAATTTTATTTTATTTTAACCAAACATTTCCATTATGAGATAGTTATTTTACTATAATATTGAAAAATTTGTTAAATTATTATTAGTCTATGTTTTACTATTTGCAATTAATTTGACAACACCATATTACTAAATATAATGTTTAATGAAATAATGAAAATAATATTATATTTGAATTTTTTTATATTTTATCTAAAATTTATTGGATAAAAGGTTTAAATTCTAGAGTTTTTATCATTAAACCTCTTAATAAAAATTCCCAAAAATAATATTCATATACATTAAACTTTACACAAATATTTATCTAACATTTATAATAATCTGCATCAATCAACATCATTCAATCCATTCTGACAAGGTCCATTTCCCACAAAGTCTGTTTTCGTAAGCCTGATAAAGTTGGTTTCCCTAAACGTCTCTTGGATTGTTGTGTCCACAAATTTAATATTGATTTTAGTTTTATGTCCACTTTGTAAATGATAAGGTCCATTTCCCACAAAGACTGTTTCCTTAATCTTGATAAAGTTTGTTTCCCTAAGCCTCTCTTGCATTGTTGTATCCACGCATTTAATTTGATTTATGTGTTATGTCCACTATGTAAATGAGTGCATGCATATGGAGAAGTGATTGTAGGCATATGGAGAAGTATCTAGAGATAAGGGGATGTGCATGTCGGTTTTGAACCCTTGGCAGCTTTGGGCTTCTCCTTTGGGGAAGCTAGCTATAGAGCAAACCTCACAAATTTCGCAGCAATACTAAGTATCTAAAGTCCAGCAAAAATCCTATGGGTTTCCAGGATGGACCTTCTATGGATGACTACTTGGTAGAACACCTAGGGATAGAGGGAACGAAGTTCAATAAGTATTCATCACCAGAGGAATATGCAAACGTACTCTCAAACTAATCAGTCGCTTCCACTAGTTGTTAAGACTTAACATTGTAGTAATCAAAATTAGGTTTCATCCATGGTAGGCAAGGTGCAGGAAGGTAGGGTAATATTAGGCTTGTGTCATATAGCAATGGGTTGGAACTAGCCATTGGTGCATGAGATATGCCAAGCAGATGTGACAGGGAAATTTTGCCCCTAAAATTTTCCTTTACCATGGTTAAACATTCTCAACGGTAATCAAACATGGACAACCATGGTAAGACATGGCCAAACCATGGTCAACCATAGTCAAACATGGTTGACCATAGTTTAACATGGTTAGCCATAATCTAACATGGTCAAACATATTTATACATAGTCAACACATGGTCAACCATGGTCAATTATAGTAAATCATGGTTAACTATGCTCAACCATTTTTCCATGGTCAACAAAATTATGAGTCAACCATATTAAACCAAAGGGATCCATAATCGAACATCACAAAGAATCTATGGTCAAACATCACAAACTTTAGTCAATTATCTTCAACCATGCTGGAACAAAGTCAACCAGAGTCAACCATAGAGAACAATGGTCAAACATACTCAACCATAATCAAACATGGACAACCATGGAAAACATGGTCAAATCATGGTCAACCATAGTCAAAACATGATTAACCATAATTTAACATAGTTATCCATAGTCAAACATGGTTGACCGTAGCATAACATAGTTATCAATAATCAAACATGGTCAAATAATTTATTAACCACAAACAAACACGGTTAATCATAAACAAACATAATCAACAAAGTTTAACTATTGTCCACCATGTCAAACATGATCAACCATGGTCAATAAAGTTTAACTAATGTCCATCATGGCAAACATGATCAACCATGGTCAAACAAGTTGAATCATAATCAAACATTGTCAAACATCTCAATTGTAGTCAATCATGCTCAGTCAAATGTCAACCATGGCTAACCATTACAAACCATGCTAAAGCATAATCAATCATAGTCAACCATAGTCAAATTTAGCCAACCAAAGTCAAACATATTCAAGCAAAAGTCGACCAAAATCAAACATGGTCAACTATGATCAATATAATTAGCCAATATTCACATAAGTCTATCATGGTCAACCATGATTGTCGAAGGTCAATCATTGCTACACATAATCAACCATGTCCAAGCAAAGTCAACCAAGGTCAAACATGGTAAACCATAGTCAACCTTGTCAACATAATCTCGTATCATGATTATTATTATTATAAATATATGAGCTTGTAATAATTATCATAATATAAATTTAATTATTTTATAATAAAATAGTATAAATATTATTGATTTATTATTATTATTTTTTATTTTTTTATTTTTTTATTTTTTATCAATTACTTCTTTATTTTTAATCATATTTTTATTTATTTATTCTTATTATTTATATTTTTCATTTGTAAATAATTCATTTATAATAATAATAATAGTTTATAATCATTCCCTCACACCTTGGTCGTCAACTAGCACAACCACATTATTAAAAGTGGTTGATATAGGATAATTGATTCATAATTAAAAAGGATGGAAAATGGCGTCGATATGCATTTATCAACCACTTTTAGTAATGTGGTTGTGATAGTTATATAACTACATGAAGATGAAAGATGAGATAAGATGTAGATTATATATTTATCTAAGTTGACAGACAACATACAGGAAGATGAAAATTGAGATAAGATATATATGTATCTAAGTTGACAACAGTTTAGTGTTTATGGATGAGCTTAAGACAAACACAAACAAACATACATGAATGAACTATAGATTACACAAATGCAATAAAATAGAAGTTATATCTAATGATACCACATTCAAATATGCTAGTCAGGTAATGATAGCACATTCAAATATGCTAGTCAGGTTTCAATCATTAGACCCATAGGTTATGGGAAAATCAAACTTTCCTTGCACCACTTTGACAGAATATGCTTACTAATCAATGAGAGATAACAATTGTTTTCACCAAGGAAACTAGGGCTCAAATTATGGCAATAAAACAAAGGTCTCTACTTAATTTTGGTTGCAATGCAAATAGAAAGTCGTATAATTATAATTACTATGATTATGCCATGGAAGAAGCAAATTATATTCAATTATGAGAAAATTAAGTTCCATATTTTGAAATAGCTCAATTAAACCTCCTATTGTTTCCCTCACACAGATACACTGTGGGGAGTTTGGGTTAGAATAAATTGAATTTAAAGGTTTGATAACACTAATAAAGTTTGGGTTCTAACAAATTAAATTTAAGGTTTTGAATAATAAGCTTGGCCTGACAAAGTGTTAAAATAATGTAACTGCGGAAGATATTCTATTTATATTATTGTATTCCTCCTACGGGAGTTGATTGTCATGTAATTAATAATGTAAAAGTCATTGAAAGAATCAATGTAAACCCTAGGACATGTGTCGGCCTAGAAAAGCCCTGGAAAGATTATTATATTATGTAATTGACCATCTAGTTAGACAAGTCGGCCCTATTGGGGAATTAATCATCTCAACGGAAGAATATAAATAGGCGTGCTCTCTCTCATTTGTATTATCTCATTCACTCCAGCAAGTTCGCATTAGTGGAGAAGAGAGTGGCGCACAAGCAAGGGAGTAGTTGTTTTGTCTTGGGGTTATCTTGTACTTTGTGATTTCTATATTGAGGAAGGCTTTGCTGGGTTTTCTACCCCAAGAGGGTTTCCCAGGATAAATTGTGTCTCTTATCTTTTAAGTTGTGCTTGTTTATCTTTCAGTAATTGTTTATATGGTATATGCTACTCAAATGATAAGTAAAAACTAACATGGTATCAGAGCTAGCCTGAAAGATTACATTGTGCAGCCCCAGTAACTGTAGAAACTAGGGTTTCTTATTCCGGGAGCCACCTCCACACTTTTGTCGGAAAAGAGAATGAATATACCTCACCTCCCTAAGGCGCATTTTTCTGTCGAAGCAGAATTTCATTCTGAGCATTTTCATTTTTGGGTCCACCACTGCAGCCCGGGAGAATTAGGGCATCAAGTTTTTGGATCATCTGCTCACTGATTTTGGAAAAGGAGTACATTTCTCAACTCCCCTTGAGAAGGTGAATTTACTCATCCAATTAGTTTTTCAAAATCCCGAAGTCAGAAAATTAGGGTTTCTCTGACAAACCCTAGGTCAAGGAGGAGTAGATCTCAGAAGGGAAAATTTTCTGGTAAGTCTCAAATCTATTTCTATTTCCATTTGAAGTACTCATTATAGCAAGATGACAAGCAATACCAAGCTTGATGAAAAGATTGAAGGAGCTGAGAACTTCAGATCCTGGAAGTATAGAGTCATGCTCATCCTTGAGGAGCATGAGCTAGAAGACTATGTGAAGGAAGGACTTACAGAACCAGAGGGAGATGAAGAGAAGGCTAGGCACAAGAAGAATCTCATCAAAGAAAAGAGGATCATTTCTGATTCCATCAAGGATCACCTGATCCCCCATGTGTCTTCCAAGAAGACACCAAAGGAGATGTTTGATGCCTTGACTAGCCTGTTTGAAGGAAAGAATATCAACAGGAAAATGACCTTGAGAAACCAACTCAAGGGTGTGAAGAGTATGAATTCTGAGTCCATGCACTCATACTTCTCAAGGGTATCCCATTTAAAGAACAACTAGAAGCCATTGGGGATATGATCAAGGAGGCAGAAGTTGTGATGACTACCCTGAATGGTCTCCTCGAGATTGGGAACCATTTGTTCGTGGCATCTGTGCTAGAAAGAAACTAATCAAGTTCAGAAGTCTATGGGAAGAATGTGTCCAAGAAGAAGAAAGAATAGTCATAAGAGAAGAGAAATTAAATGACGATGAAGATCAAGCTTTAGCTACCCATGCTAAAGGTGGGAAGAAGAGGAAGAACAAACCTCGTCCCCAAGAGGACTCTCCAAGGGGACCCCAAAAGAAGAGAAGGTACAGGAAGGTTTCTCTTCAATTGAGTGTTACTCATGCCACAAGACTGGACACATTGCAAGAAATTGTCCAAACAAATCTGGACACCACAAGAAACAGAAGAAGAGGTTTCATGCTCATGCAGCGGAAGATAGTGATGATGATAACAAGACCAATGAAGACTCCAGTGAAGAATATGTTCTTATCTCAGCACTCATTGGTTCAGTGTCTCATGGAAGTGATACTTGGCTAGTGGATAGTGGAGCTTCAAAACACATGACGGGATACAAAGAATCCTTGTCTCATCTCATCCAGAAGGAATCTCCACACAAGGTAAAACTTGGAGATGACTACCAATATCCCATCAAGGGTATGGGAGAAGCCTCTTACAAGTTGGACTCTGGGAAGTCCATGAATATGAAGGATGTACTTTATGTACCTGGGTTGAAGAAGAACCTTCTATCTATTTCAGCATTAGATAAGAAAGGTCTTTGAGTTGCATTTGTATATGGTGAAGTTCTCATGTGGCCTAAAGGAAAGACTATTGATGATGCAATAGTCATTGGAGTAGAAGGAGGAGGACTTTACAAACTGAAGGGTCATGCAAATGCAGCACTCATGACTAGTACCATGAACCCCTGTGAGCTATGGCATAGGAGACTAGCTCATGTACACTACAAAGCCTTACCAATTGTAAGTAAGGTAGTGACTGGTTGACCAGAGATCCAGGTGGATCATGAAGGAGTATGCAAAGGGTGTGCTCAAGGGAAGAGTACGAAGAACCCATTTCCAAGTAGTGATAGCCAAGCGAAAGGTATTCTGGATATCATTCATTTAGACATCTGTGGACCAATGTCCACCACCTCTCTAAGCGGGTATAAGTATTATGCATCTTTTATTGATGATTATTCTCGCAAAACATGGATTTACTTTCTAAAGAATAAGAATGAAGTCTTTGAAAAGTTTAAAGAGTTCAAGGCACTCGTAGAGAATCTTTCTGAAAAGAAGATTGAGATCCTGAGGTCAGACAATGGAGGGGAATATACCTAAGGGGATTTCAAATATTTCTGTAAGCAAGCAAGGATTAAGAGGGAGCTCATTGTCCCCTATAATCCACAACAGAATGGTGTAGCCGAAAGGAAGAATAGGACGATCATAGAAGCAGTAAAGGCTATGATCCACGATCAAGACTTATCATGCATCTATGGGCAGAGCCTGCCAGAACCACGGTCTATGTAAAAAACAAGATCTCTCATAGTGCTCTTGGCAACAAGACCCCTAAAGAGATGTTCACCGGGAAGAAGCCTGAAGTCAGTCACCTGAAGATATTTGGATGTCCGGTGTTCATCCACATTCCGAAGGAGAAGAGATCGAAACTAGAACCTTTAGGAAAGAAGGGAATATTTGTGGGTTATAATGAGCAATCTAAGGCTTACCGCATATACATCCCAGGATTTCGCCAAATCGAGATTAGTCGGGATGTCACATTTGATGAAGACACAACCTTCAACAAGTCTAAGAAGAATCATGAGGATGAGGCGGAGCAAGAAGCTCCCAGAGTTACAGAATCAACCAAAGAACCAATTCAAAATAGTGAAGAAGATCCTATTCCAGAGGATCATGACATGGTAGAACCTCAGAGACCTAAGGAGATACCTCATAAGGAGATCTCTCGAAAGAGAAGACCAGCCAGGGCACGAGAATTAATCCAAGATGTTGGAAATTATGGTGCCCCAGAAGGATCCAGTAGAGAGAGCAAGAGACCAAGGCCATACTCCAGCTATGTAGCCTTGATGTGCAATCTTGTTGAAGAAGAACCAACTTTTTTTGAAGAAGCAGTGAAGAAGAAGGAATGGATGGATGCCATGAATGAAGAGTATCAATACATAATCAAGAATGATGTTTGGGATGTGGTACCAAGACCAAAGGACAAATCGGTTGTCTCATCAAAGTGGATCTTCAAAACAAAACATTCAGCAGACGGAAGCATTGAAAAGTACAAGGCAAGATTTGTAGCCCGAGGATTCTCGCAAAAGGAAGGAATTGACTATGAGGAGACTTTTTCCCTGGTAGCCAGATATACTTCGATTAGAACCATTCCTGCCTTGGCAGCCAAGATGAAATGGAAGCTACATCAGATGGATGTGAAGACTGCTTTCCTAAATGGAAACATAGAGGAGGAAGTATATATCGAGCGACCAAAAGGATTTGAAGTAGAAGACAATAAGTCACATGTATGCAAGTTGAAGAAAGCGTTGTATGGGTTGAAGCAAGCTCCCAGAGCATGGTATGGAAGAATTCACAGCTTCCTGATGAGCTTGGGCTTTACCAAAAGTAAAGCGGACTCTAATCTTTATTACAAGATTATGAATGATGAACCCATGATACTATTACTGTATGTGGATGACTTATTTCTAACTGGAGAAGACAAGCCTATTGTTGAATGTAAGAAGAAGCTTGCAGCAGAATTTGAGATGAAAGACCTTGGCAAGATGCACTACTTTCTAGGTCTTGAAGTATGGCAGTTTCCAGACGAGATTTTCCTGGTCAAGGAAAATACACAGTTGAGATCCTAAAGAGATTTGGGATGCTGGAATGTTGGAATGTTGGAATGCAAGGCCATGACTACTCCGATGGTGACAAATTTGAAGCTTCTGAGTGATGCTTCTTCAGAGAAAGTGGATGTCACCATGTATAGACAAATTATTGGGTCATTGATGTATTTGACCAATACTCGTCTAGACATATGTTTTGCAGTAAACACTTTGAGTCAGTATATGGTGGAACCCAGGAATGTCCACTTGATTGCAGAAAAACATGTGATGAGATATCTGAAGGGTATATTGGATTATGGACTCAGATATGCCTCAGATAGTGAGTTCGGGCTGTATGGGTACACAGACTCCGATTGGGCTGGAAGTGCTGAAGACAGAAAGAGAAATTCAGTATGTTGCTTTAGTTTGGGATCAGGCATGATCTCATGGCTCAGTAGAAAGCAACCCTATGTTGCACTCAGTACAGCAGAAGCTCAATATGTAGCAGCTTGTGGTGAAGCAGTGTGGCTTCACAAGATGTTGATAGGATTGTTTGATGCAGAGATTGATGCTAGGGAAATACTCTATGATAACCAGAGTTGCATCAAGATGACTGAGAATCCTGTGTTTCATGATATCGAAGCACATCGAGATTAAGTTCCACTATATTCGGGATATGGTGCAGAGGGGAGATTTGAAGCTCGAGTATGTTCCTACAGAGGAACAAGTTGTTGATGTGCTGACTAAGCCGCTGGCTCGTGTGAAGTTTGAGTACTTTCGAGACAGGCTTGGTGTGGTCCAAAGGGACCTCTCTCGAAAGAGAGATTGATTGATGATGCATATCCGAAAGGATAGATTCCTGTCTGTAGGGATGGATTCCTCTTTAAGGGTGAGGGAAGATCAGTACTAGTTGACTGATGGTTCCAACTCTCACGAGATGATGCATGTCCGTAGGGATGGATGCCTCTCCAAGGTTGAGGGAAGATCAGTACTAGCTAACTGATGGTTCCAGCTCTCACGAGTTGATGCCTGTCCGTAGGGATGGATGCCTATCCAAGGGTGAGGGAAGATTAGTACTAATTGACTGATGGTTCCATCTCTCACGAGCTGATGCATGTCCGTAGGGATGGATGCCTCTCCAAGGGTGAGGGAAGATCAATACTAGCTAACTGATGGTTCCAGCTCTCACGAGCTGATGCCTATCCATAGGGATAGATGCCTCTCCAAGGGTGAGGGAAGATCAGTACTAGTTGACTGATAGTTCCAACTCTCACAAGTTGATGCCTCTCCAGGGGTGAGGGAAGATCAGTACTGGCTGACTGATAGTATCAGTATGTAGATACTGATGTTTGTTGCAGGTGTTCCAGCTGATGGTGCTGCTGATGGTGTTGTTCCAGCAGATGGTGTTCCAGCTGACGCTGATGTGGTTCCAGCTGATGGTGCTGCTGATGATGTTGTTCCAGCAGATGGTGTTCCAGCTGAAGATGATGTTGTTCCAACTGATGGTGCTACTGATGTTGCTATCCCAGCAGATGATGTTCCAGTTGACGAGGTTGCTGACAGCAGAAGATGTTCCAACTGATGATGTTATTGATGAGGATGTTCCAGTAGATGATGTTCCAGTTGACGATATTGTTGTTCCAACAGTTGATGATTTTTTATGATGATGCTGCTGATGATGATCATATTCGGCAGATGATGATGTTGCTACTCCACATATGATGCCCCAAGACAGATGTTGATCCAAAGCCTTCCTACAACATATAGAAGTTCACAAGTCAGTTGTGCAGATGTTGTTGCCCGCAGAATACCTTCCTAGTTAAGAGGGAGTGTTAAAATAATGTAACTGCGGAAGATATTCTATTTATATTATTTTATTCCTCCTACAGGAGTTGATGGTCATGTAATTAATAATGTAAAGGTCATTGAAAGAATCAATGTAAACCCTAGGACATGTGACAGCCTAGAAAAGCCCCGGAAAGATTATTATATTATGTAATTGGCCATCCAGTTAGACAAGTCGGCCCTATTGGGGAATTAGTCATCTCAACGGAAGAATATCAATAGGCGTGCTCTCTCTCATTTGTATTATCTCATTCACTCAAGCAAGCTCGCATTAGTGGAGAAGAGAGTGGCGCACAAGCAAGGGAGTAGTTGTTTTGTCTTGGGGTTATCTTGTACTTTGTGATTTCTATATTGAGGAAGGCTTTGCTGGGTTTTCTACCCCAAGAGGGTTTCCCAGGATAAATTGTGTCTCTTGTCTTTTATGCTATGCTTGTTTATCTTTCAGTAATTGTTTATATGCTATATGTTGCTCAAATGATAAGTAAAAACTAACACAAAGAGATGAAGGCTAGAGGATAGAAACACGTTATTTGACAATTTCTTTTGCAAGAGGAGGCATACATATCATTGTGAAATCCTTTTTGAGAACACTATCATCTTAAAAATGAAGAGGTCGGACACAGTTGACAACATGAAGGGTAATATCAAGGAAAAGGAGGTGATTCCTCCCAACCAACAAAAGATTATCTTTGTAAGCAAGCATCTAGGAATGGTTATGCTCTAGTTAATCATAACATACATCCTCAGCCCTCAAAGGTCTCAGAAGTCTCCCCGTAAGAGGGGAATAACAAAGGGTAAACATTCAAATCCTCACTTGTTTTCAAAGAGGCAATCTTGAATAGAACATACTCCCCTTTTGAATATAAGATTCCTTAGGCCAAAACCTTCATCATGAAAAAAACAGATGGCTTTCCAATGTTACAGATTGAGTTGCTAATAATTAACATATGCACCAACAACTTCAAAATCAATGCTTTGATCTGTTTTCAGATCTAGAAAACATCTATAGAAAGCAATGGGAAAGATCCTAGCAAACTATGAGGAAAGACTTCATCAAATGCCACGTCACTTTGTTTTATTGATTGATGAGTTGAGGGATCATATGGACAATATGCCTTTGAAATTTCATTGTAGCCTACCATGATATATCAATGAATTCAATTCAAATTTGTTTTGTTTTACCTTAGGAATATGGGCCATGCACTTTATCCAAAAAAATTAAAATGTGAAATTGAGGTTTTGGAGCCATACCATTTCTTGTAATGCCCTTTGTCACTTAATGCATTAGTTTTAGGGGGCATGCCAAGGTTATGGTGAAGGAATGAGACATACTTGTGATGGCCACATGAGTAGGTCCTATCCCTCCACAATAGTATTAGACTCTGTAGGTTATAATAATAATATTACAAAAGTAAGGGATTCATAAGAATAAATATAATAGACAAAATTAAGGTTAAATGAGGGGTTAAAAAGGAAAATAATAAAATATATAATTATGAGCTATTTATCTATTATTGTGGAATTTTGCATGGGAAAATATTGCATGTGGACATGTGTCCACCCTCGGGAGCTTGGAAGAGCTTAAATATGAGGAGAGAGAGGAAGGGGCTTCTTCCTTCATGGCTTCCTTGGGATAGAGTCTTTGGGGGGTTTGGAGGGATGAAGGATGGAGTATGTGTGTGTTCTTTGATATGGATGATATTGGTTGGTTGGGTATTACCGAGTGAGGGATCGGGGGCTCTTAGCCTATGACTGAGGGGTTGGATGGGAGGAGAGCAGTCTCCCCACCCAGAGTTTCCAAAGGAGATGCTACTGCTAGGCATTCATGTGGCTTCAATTATGCAACTGTAAGTTTAATCCTCCGGGTCCATGTATGAATTTGAATGTCCCTCTTTTTCTAGTTAGCTATATTTGTTGTTAAGGTATTCAAGTTTAAGAATCCAGTGAAATAGAAGCATTAATATTAAGATGTATTCTATCCTAAATGTGTTTATTGTTACGTTTTTGCTTATCATGTGTAATTGGGTATTACATTCTGGTATCAGAGAGCCACAACCATGCCAAATCTATGGGAGGAGAGGGGTTGGATGGGAGGAGAGCAGTCTCCCCACCCGGAGTTTCCAGAGGAGATGCTACTGCTGAGCATTCAGGTGACTTCAATTATGCAATTGTAAGTTTAATCCTTCGGGTCCAGGTATGAATTTGAATGTCCCTCTTTTTCTAGTTAGCTATATTTGTTGCTAAGGTTTTCAAGTTTATGAATCCAGTGAAATAGAAACATTAATATTAAGATGTATTTTATCTAAATGTGTTTATTGTTAGGTTTTTGCTTATCATGTGTAATTGGGTATTACATTCTTGTATCAGAGAGCCACAGCCACGCCAAATCTAGCACTAGGACCTAGGTTTCAAGATAAAAATGTTAAAAAAAAATTAGGTTTAATTATCAAACATTTTGTGTTAGTAATGGGATTTCGGAAATTTATTCCAGTGGCTGCTATCACTAGTGGGTGGACATTTAGAACTTTAAAGTCTAATCTGTCTTTTAGTTTTTAATTTAAACTCGAAATGATAAAGAAATTAAGTTTATCCGTTTCATAAAAATTCCACGAAATACCTAGTAGATAAAATTGCACAAAATAATCGTGATCCTCTACTCTAGTCCTATTTGGGTGCCTCTTATTGCATTGATGAGACTCTTGCGGCACCAGTAAACAATCTTCGTCAAGCCTCAAGATAGCACATAGATCAACTATATCATCAAAACCTCCGAATTCCTTCTCCTTAATTTTGCTTTTCCGGATGAAATCATCCACATGTCATCGTAAGAAAAAATAAACTCTGCAGCTGTATCACTGTTTGTGGAAGCGGGTGTTTCTGTCATGTAAGGCTCAGCCCTACAAGCAATAATTGGAGGACTGAAACTGAATTTTTTATACTGGGATGGCATGTCGGATTGAATTTCTTTGCTGGTACTTTCAATGTTTGAAGTACTGGGTATGAATTTGTCTTTTGAGTTTGCAAACCCTTCTTCTGTATTGTGGATTTTTCCAAAAACCTCATCGTCAGGATTCGCGCAGTGGAATTCTCTCTTTGTTGGGGTTCCCTTGGATGAGGATTCAGATGCAAGTCTGCATTCTACCTATCAGATAAATGATAAAACAAAATGATCTCAAATAAAAAATCCTGCGTTTTTCAGGGACCCTTCTCTAATAGCCACAAGATTTCCAGGGTGTGGATCAGCATATTAAAAAAAAAGAAAAAAAAAACCTCCATTCAAACTAGCGTCCTTCATTATCTGTCAGTTTAATACCATCTATCGACTCCATCGTGAGTATAGCCTTGCGGGTAAAATCCCAGTATATTTTTGGCACCTTTACCCAATTTTTTTCTCTTACTGCAATGACTGTAACTTGAAGTATCATTTGTCCTTCTATCATCATTTTGTGACTCCCATAACCTGCATCAAAGCCATACAAGGAAGAAAAACACTCAGCATTCTGTCTCTAAAATATAATCAATCTCCTCAAACATGTGCCTAACCATTTCAATTACTGCAGCCAACACATAACCACGAGCCTTTGCTAAGTGCTTCAGTTGACCACCAATGATGTGGATAAGATGTGCATCAAGGGCCAACGCCAATGGCATGCCAGGCCTCTGTACTTTAACAGCACCAAGCTCTCCAGAATGAAGCCGAGCTTTATAAACCTATCCCAACGATGCTGCAGCAATAGGTTCTGAACTGATATGGAAACAAAACAAAAAAATCCTCTCAAAAATTGTTAATAAATGCATGGACCAGAGGTTATTACGCGTTTTCATTCATAGCTAGGCATCCATGGAAACCTTGATCTTGATTTTTGATATTAGATGGATTTAACAGGGAGATTATCTTAAAAAAGAAAAAATACAGATGTTTATTCTTAATTAATTTCTATAGATTTGTCCCAAAAATGATAGAATGATAAAGAGATAAGTTTCATACTCACATCAAATCGAGTTCAAATCCCCAGTTTAGTTCTACTTATTTAAATGGCCAGACCATATGGAAAAATGAAAGGTAGAGTTCAAGTTTTTAGTTCTACGTGAACCGCATCTTGGCCGTGTAAAATTGTCTTAATATAGTTGAAGTTAACTAGCCAGGATTTGTTTTGCTAGAGTACTGACACTGAGCGAGTGGATTGATTGATATGCATTAAGGTCTTATTGCATGACACACACAATCTTGATGGGCTGAATCATCATAAATATTTTTATGTTCGAGGAACACGCAATTCAAAGCATTTTCTTCAATATAGTAAATTTGTAGGTAAAGATCTCTATGAAGCTTCAGATTTGAGCTATTAGGTATTATTTGTATTATTTGTGAGTTAATAATCAACCTGTCCTTCCATCTATGGTGTTCCTCCAACTCCATAGTGGACGATTCTGTCCGCCTCCGTCTGTTACAGCGCACCTTCACTGGCTCTGCAGCTAAGTGGTACATCGAGCAGCCCCACGGGACCCATGCCACCTTTACTTCCCTTGCCTCGACTTTCCTGCAGTTCTTTCAGTTACCTGTCCGCTATGACGCGGGAGTAGAGATCCTACTGTCTTGCAGACAGAACACGGCTACCCATATCACTAACCACATTCATGAGTGGCGTCGACGCTGCAGCCTCTGCAAGATCAAGTTAGACGACCGTATCTTCTTAGATTGGTTCCTCAAATCCCTCCTTCCTTTCATTGCCAAGGATGTGGCATCCGAACGACCCCAGTCTGAAGAAGAGGCCATCCTCAAAGCCCAGCAATTTGACCTCATATACGCACAGTCGGGTTATCTCTATACCATTATACCTGACGCCCCTCGCAGCGATTCCTCCCAACACGATGCACCGGGGGCATCCCATGCCGCAGACGGCATCATTGGTCGTATTGCCTCGCATCCCCAACCCTTTTCCATAGCACGTCCTAGCCATGGCCCCGACCTTTCGCGGGCTACATCACAGTCCAGAGCTACCAATTCGTATGCTCCCATGGCACATCATCACCATTCTCACGGACCCTCATGTCCACCTCAGTGCTTTGGGCACGCATCCCCCGCCTATGCCCCCCCCCGGCCGCACCTCAGCCGTATTACCATCCACAGGCTGCACCAGCTCCTGTGTCCTCTCAAGCCCAACCTGCTTATTACCCGCCACAGGTAGCCCCTGCGGCCAACCCGCAACCCGCTCCGCAGACATATCAGCAACCCCCACAAGGTTCAGCACCTGCGCAGCCTCCACCTACATATTATCCTCCGCAGCCTGCTCCAGCACCTGCACAACCCCAAAACCCACCTGCTGCCCAAGGGCAAGTATACGCCCAACAAAATCAGCAGCAAAACCAGAACAACCAGCGCCAACAGGGCCAGCAAAACCGTGGCAAAGGCCGCAACCGTGGGAACAACCCTCCTCCAGACCAAGGAGGTCAACCTCCCAATCCCCCAGACAACAATAACGCGGCACCTGCCAACCAAAACCCTGATCGCCCGCCCAAGCAGGCTAAAAACCCTAATTTGCGAACAAACCATCCTTGTTCTATTTGCGGGGTCTATGGCCACTACACACATGCTTGCCCACATTTGGAGCAAGCTCGGCAACTCTGGGTTGATGATGCCCATCGCCGAGGGCATGCAGCTCCTCAAGCGCCGCCCAACCCCCAGCAGCAACCTTTGGTGCTGCAAAACCCCTTACCAACCCAAGGCGTAGTAAACACTCAGTCGTTGGCTCCCCCTCAAGCTAACATGCCACCGCAGCAACAGATCACTTACGTCGCTCCTGATCAACCCATGTTTGACTCAGGTACCCACCATTTGCTGATGATGTCATCCGCTGATGTCAACCTCCAAACCCATCGGAACCAATATGGCTCTACCTCTGAAGCCCCTCCCGTCAATAAAAACACTAATGCCCATCCCACTGATCAGGCGTTACGTATACCTCCGCCTCCACTAGATGGCGCTCCCAAAGCACCTCGCTTCCCACTTCGTCGAATCAATAATAATCCCAATGCTCGCGCTGCGTCAAATTACAACATTGTAGATGACTTAGCCCAATCTCCCGCAGCCATGTCTGCGTTGGAAGTATTGAAAAACTGTCCTTCACAGCGCAAGACTTTGCTCTCCGCCATTGATGCTATTGACCCGAATGATTCACAACTGATGGCATTCGATTTGGACCACTCCGAACCACGCCTGCCTTCCACTTTAGCATTCCAAGTTTATGTTTCCGTTCGGAATCTTGTCATCCATAGGTGCATCATCGATGAAGGTGCCTCTACATGCGTCATGTCCACATTCGTTTGGCAGAAGTTGGGATCCCCTACTCTCCAACAGTCCACCACTGCATTATGAGCCTACGACGGCCATTCGGCTCAACCCCAAGGCCTGTTAGCTAACGTCCCCATCCAGCTGGCTGGTAAAACCGTTCTCATCGACATCGAGGTCATCAATGCCCAACTTGATTATAACCTCTTACTTGGCCGCAGCTACATGTATGCCATGAAGGCGGTTGCCTCCTCCGTTTTTCGTACCATGATGTTCCCCCATGACGGACGCGTGGTCAAGGTCGACCAGCTCACCTACTACGATCCCAATGCCCCCGCTGCACCCGAAAATGTTCTCCCCATGGTTGAACAACTTGTTATTGGTGCCGCTACCTCGTTTGTTTCCTCCTTGGGACCTGGAGTTTACTCAGATCCGCCGATGACATCCACCTTCCAATCCATTCCTCCCCCGTCATCTGTGCCCGAAGTATCTGACTTATGTACCCTTTCCCATGATACACAAACACCTAACAATCAACCGCCCTTGTTGCCTAAACCACCGTTGGTACCTAGCCACATTGGTGTTACACCTATCCACACAATCCCCTTCCTAGTCCCTCCATCGGGAGTAGTAAGCGCCCCGGTTATGGCTACCCTTAGCCTCCCTGGGTTAACCTTGGGATTACCCGTATGGTATCTTTCGCCTCCCGTTCCCCCGCCGACACCAAGCGTCGTCCTACAACCGGTGCAACCCATGGCTACTACCACTCAGCCACCCCCCGGTGTCGCTACCCCCTTCGTCCTCCACGAATCCCCCTCCTCCTCCCAAATCCACTGGGGGCAGAGGCCCCCAACCTTACACTGTTGTACCACCTCCCAAGACAGTCAAAAACCCCCCTGTGTTTCGTGCTCCTCCCAAATGCTCGTTGTGCGATGAGTTAGGTCATGCGACTCATCAATGTCCACAGTTACCTGCATTACAGGAACACATGCAGATGCTTGACGATGACCCCAATATCCCGGTTGTCAAACTAGATCCAACCCCTAAGCCTCGCGATAAATCCCTGCGCACTAACCACCCCTGTGCCATATGCGGTGTTTACGAGCATTACTCACATCACTGTCCCCATCTCCCAGATTACATAGCAGCTCTCTATGAGATGAACAATCTGGATCTTGAGACGGCACCTCCCACCATTGAGGAGATTCACCCCCCGATCTCACCCCCATCCGGGGAGATCAACACCATTTACATGATCTCTTCAACTACCATTCCCCCGTCAACCGATTTGACAGCCCACACTTTCCGTACTGATGAGGAGATTCTTGAGGCACTCACTGCCCCGGAGTATCCCTGGGATGACATGCACCATCGTTCGTATTTCCTCCCAGAAGCATCTTCCTCTAGCACCGCTACTCAATTTGCGGTTGAATCCAAAGAATTCCTTCCTACCAAGGTCGACTGGTTTAAGGACCCTATTCCTGCTCCGGATGCCTTTGAGGAAGGTAACATGGCCAATATTTCACCCGTCATCCAAATTGATATCGCTGCCCCAGGAGGTACACCTGAACTCATAACTTTAGGAGCCTCCTGCAGTGAGCATGAGATTGAGGAGTACAAAAAACTCTTCCAAGAATTTCGTGATGTCTTTGCCTGGACCTATATCAAAATGCCTGGTCTTGACCCCGCTACCATAGAGCACCACCTTGACACCTCTGAGTCAAGGGGCATAGTAGATTACCTCGACCCTGGGATAGGGGGCATGATCAATCATTTTGAATCTACCCCATCACATCTATCTCAGCACGTCAATGACCCCATCATTCCAACCAACACATATGTGATCCATAATCACAAACCCTATGCACATAGCATGGGGGAAGGTCATTAACCCTGCTCACTTTTTCACATTTGTGATCTCAACCATTTTTGAGGTCACGTGTCACTTGTATATTTGATTTTATACACCTAGTAATTTCCTTTAACCATTCCGGAGTCCTTATGACCTCCGTATTTCGCACCATTTGCACCACCGGATTCATATTTCCGTTCCCGTGATGATGCTTGAGATCATTTCTCGCTCTCACCAGGACCAATATCAACATTGTGTCCCGACACCTTGTCTCCCCGGTTTGCGTGCCACATCGGCCGTAGCCCGTTTTTGATATACCTTATATCATCGGATTCATTTTTCTGAGCCGGTGATGATGCTTGAGATCATTTCTCGCTCTCACCCCCAGATTTTTCAGGTCTTTTTTCCAAACCGCCCCCCATCGCTTCGGTTTGCGTGCCACATCGGCTGTTATCCTTTTTCGACACTCTTTATAACGCCGGATTCATTTTCCGAGCTCGTGATGATGCTTGAGATCATTTCTCGCTCTCACTTGGTACAGTTTCGACACTGTGTCCTGACACCTTGCTACCTCGGTTTGCGCACCACATCGGCCGCCATCGGATTGTTCCACATTTTTACATGAGCCATTCACTCCTGTTATACTGCAAATATTTCTTTATTTTTCCACCATTCATTACTCCGCAAGGAGGCCCACCAGTGTTCCCCCCCACCCTCGTTCCTGGTCATCATAAATGTTCCTTGATTGAGCACTTCCTCCTTGCCTGGCCATTCCTTTTGTTCGGTATAATTTTATCCCTTTTTCGGGCCGGACAAGTCCTTTACGAAAAAGGCACTTAGGGAGTTTCTGTTAAGCTCTTTTCTGACTCCTAAAACAATGAAAAGATCGCCGAGCAATCCTGTTTCCTTTCATGCTCGTTAAAGTACCTGAAAGGGCGTCTATCTGGTATAAGTTTTAGTCCTTTTCCGGACCTGGTAGACTAATTACGAAAAAGGAATACTCTAGTCACACCGGCTAGAAGAGTTCTTCATTGCATCCTTTTATGCTTCTTTGGGCCTTGGAGACTAACACACGAAAAAGCAACCCCCTGGAGTCTTCTTATCGCTTTCAGACTCTCTAAAATTTAAAGCAACCACGAGCATAACTTTCTTGGGCTCGTAAAATCCACACGACAGTACCATTCCATCATTTCAGAGTCTTCTTATCGCTTTCAGACTCCTTAAAATTGAAAGCAATCACAAGCATGAACTGTCCTGGGCTCGTATAAATCCACACAACAATACCATTTTACACTCACTTCTTCTAGTTCCTTAACCCATGAAGAAGTTCCCTCGTGCCTCTTGGCACTATGATCGATCATCTCGGCAGCACCCCCAATCAGGTCGCCTTTGTTCAGAGTATTATGCAGTCTCCTGCCATTTTATACCAGCTTGAGTCTCCCTCAGCCCAGTCACCATCCTTGATCCATTACAGCTATGATCCCTTTCCTACCAGTCAGTTTCATATGCTGCCCGATCATCCCCGTTATCATACTCTGAACAAAGGAAGTTTGAGTCCACCCACTCTACTTACCCAGTTATTCCCCCCAGTTTGTCAGTCCTGCCACCAGTACTATCACATTTCGGTTCTCCACCTCGCGCTCTTGTCAAGGAAACATCATTGCCTTGATAGTTGCAGGTCTCCCTCTATCGACGACAGCCCCTCTATTCCAGAGGATAGACCTAGAGGTCCCTGCGCCCTGGACCCATCACCATTTGTGGTGAGTGCCTACGGACCATTTTGAGAGGAGTCATCATTGCCTCTCCGAATGGTTGTTTCTCACATGCTCGACGTCAGCACCTTGATTGCATCGTTGAGAATCGCGCAGGGTTTATATCCCCTCCATTTTTGGTCGAAGACCCCGGATTTCCCCCGACTCTAGCACTTTGGTGAGTCACTTCAGAACGCCCAGTTCTATGCTCCTGTGGATGTCTGGGTTGCGTTGGCGATTGTATTCGGAAGCCATCCATTTATATGCTTCCTTGAGTACCCAGTTCAGTCCTAGTTCCGTCCCAGTTCAGTGTACCATTGAGAGTATGACCCCTTGTCACTCTGATCCAGCAGCTCATCAGTTCCTTTGGTACCACACTTAGTAGCACTGTTGTCATTCCAGTGTATCAGTACTTCAGCTCAGACATGGTCAGCCCAGCAGTATGTCCCAGATTTGTGTCCTCTCTGGACCCTTATGATGTACAGAGTGGTTCTCTATGTATCCTACAGGTCCCCCTTTTTTCGGGCCTTACAGTTATTTTTATGTATCTTGATATGAGCATGGGTATGCCCGCCTCGTCCATATATTGAGATTCTTCCTCATTCAGTATTTGAGGTCATGTATATGTCAGGTCCCCATATTTTGGACCACATTGTTATTACTGTTTTTTATCTTGATACGAGCATGGGAATGTCCGCCTCGTCCATATGATCAGATTGTTCCTCATCCATTATTGAGGTTATGTACTTTTAGTTTTTGCAGTTGGTTCGGGATCGTTGTTCCGGGCTCCAGTTTGTTTCTTCTCTTCTCCACACCCCAAGAAAACCATACTGGACTTATGATGTCTATCGGCCATACGATGAGCTCCTGCCCTCACACATCAGGGGGCAATCTGTTAACACCCAAAAAGTGCTCACTACCTCATCTACACCATTACATGACTCATTTGTCCATTTTCCTACCATATTTACCTTAAAAACCCTAAAAATCCCATTAAAAAGCCTCCAAAAGGCCTAAAATGCCTCCAAAAGGCCACAAAACCATAAAAAAGCCTCAAAAAGGCTAAAAAACCCTTTTTCCCTCCAAAACTATCCAAAATTCCTCTAAAATAGCAAAAACCCTCTAAAAAGGGAATAAAAAATATAAAATAATGAGGAAAAAGGAGGAAAAAACCCTATACAGCTGACCTAAACCATTTGGTTCCCAAAACCATGGGCCAACACTCCACCACCAAAAAACTATAAATAGGTGATGGAGACCCCTCATTTCACATCCACAATCAAGTATACCCTTACTCTGCCAAAATCTCTCTTGAAACCCTAGCTCACCCTTGAGCTACTTTCACCATTGAGAGCCCTTTTTGGCCCATTCCCAACCATTTGGAGAAAGAGAAGGAGCAAAGCTGGAGTTTGGAGCAACCCTCTTGGACAATTGCAAGAACTTCACCAACCTTCACATTGGAGGTAAAGCTTTAATACAAAAAACCATTTATATTATATCTTGTCTTTTATGTTTCATGTACTTGCTTAGAATAATTTTCATTTTAATACCTTGTCTTTTAATTACTGTTTATTGAACTGCTACTAAGGAGTCCCTTCTCCTTAGTAGGTGCTCATTTGCACAAGCTAGGGTGAAAACCCTAGCTAAACACAATTTAGATATGATTAGAAAATTAGGATTCAATCGCCATCTCTTCCTTAACAAAATTAGACAACACATACCATTCAAAAGTTGTCCATTAACAAGAAGTCTTCCAAGATTGTTAGGCGTTTTCATTAATAGCCTTCTCAGCGTTCTTTATGTCTATCATTAAATTCTTAGCTCGTACAAAGGTTATATACATTATATATTTTTTTTTAAATCTAGAAAATTCTGCTAGGAAGGATAGGATACCAAAGAGCAAAGACCATAACTATGATGTGATCATTTCAAACCATAAATGACTTTTAATAAGAATTACAATATATGTTGGTAAACAAAATTTAAATTCTTGTATTTCCAATGTGCAAATGTCTAAAATAGAGAAGATAAACATAGATGTGAAACCAAAGTTGAGCATGTTGATGTTAGTTTTTCAGCATTTAATTCAATCTGATCTAGGATCTTAACTGAGATAACAACATGTACAGCGTATCAAACACAAGAGACAAGAGACACAAAACATTTCACCGGGGAAAACCAAGAAGGTGAAAAACCCCACAACTTCCTCAGAGATAGAATGAGCATCAATACAAAGATCACAAAGATCAAACCCCACAACAAGAGATATTCTCCTAGCAGATGCTCCTCCTCCACTTGTGTGCATTCCTCCTCTCTCTCACTAATGCGAAGTGAGTGAGTGTGTGAATGAATAAATGAGAGAGTCACACTATCTATTTATACTTTATTTCACTTGACTTTTAACTCTAACTAGGTCGTCCCCAACTTAACCACTTAACATAATGCTAACTGGGTCAATCCCACTAGGGGACTTAAACACCCCATCACAACTGACTCTGGTCCGACCTCCCTTAGGAGAGTCTAATAACCCACTACCACTTGACACTGGGTTGACCCCACTAGAGTAGTCTAATAACCCTTTAACCCACATGACTCATACAGGGCCGACCCCACCAAGATGGTCTAATAACCCATCAAATATAAGTTATGACACTTACAATATAACTTGCGACACTACTCCGGGGTCTAATGCCCTGTCATACATGGGAGGATGGACTTCAATGACTTTATATGACTCAAGTACAATAATGACTTCTCCGACCCGGAGGAACAAACATCTTCGTCGGAGGTACAACAATAGAATACAAATGACGACACTTCCGATCGGAGGAATAAGACATCTCCGTCGGGGATACAATAAAGTACAAATGTAATACATACAACATACAAGTGAATATCTTCCGAAGTTACAAATACATCAACACTCCCTCTTAACTAGGAAGGTATTCTCTTGACACGGGTCATCAATACATATAGGCACAAGTCTTCATTTATGGAGCTGGATCATCGTCACTGGATCATGGAGCATCATCGTCATTGGATCACGGAGCATCATCATCGTTGTTGTTGTACTCGTCATCTCGATCACTGGGATATCTCTCAATTCTTCTCGTCATAGGAAGTTCTACAGAGCCAGCCATTTTTCATGTTGGTTGTAGGCCTAGCCTCCTGTAGGTCTTCATCATCTCTGCGAGCTGGCCAACCTGTGGAATCCTCGAGACTAATTACGTGTGTCAACAAAACCTCGAAAGAGCATCCCATGACTAATTACGAGCTTATTGCTCAACCTATCGAATCTCCCAGGGAGCTATTACATGTGACCACCACAAAACCTTAAAAGAGTGTCCTAGGAACGTTTACGTGCATAGCACGACCGGCAATAACTCTAAAGAGCATCCCAAGACTTTTACGTGCCTAGCACAACCTATCGGATCTCCAGGACTGATTATATGTGGTCTGGAAAAATCTCGAAAGAGCATCCCACGACTGATTACGAGCTTACTGCTCAACCTATCGGCTCTCCCAGGGAAATATTACATGCCACAGGACAAAACCTCGAAAGAGCATTTGCCAGATCTCCTAGGGAGCTACTATATGCCATAGGAAAAACCTCGCAAGAGTATCTGCAAATCTCCCAGGGCAAGATTATATGTCCTCCCAAGTAAAACCTCGAAAGAGCATTTTCCAGATCTCCAAGGGAGCTATTATATGCCATAGGAAAAACCTCACAAGAGTATCTGAAAATCTCCCAGGGCAAGATTATATGATTATCGTACAACTTATCCACGACCACGGAGTATCATCCTGATACTCATGATCAACCTGATCATCCTCGCACGAAGCATCATCCTGATGCTCATGATCATACTGATCATCATCATACAGTACATCATCCTGATGCACATCATCATCACATGATCATCCTGATCATCGTCATAGCATCGTCCTGATGCATATCATCATCGCATGATCATCCCGATCATCGTCACAGCATCATCCTGATGCATATCATCATCGCATGATCATCCTGCATGATCATCTCGATCATCGTCCTGATGCATATCATCATCGCATGACCATCCTGCATGATCATCCCGATCATCGTCCTGATGCATATCATCATCGCATGATCATCCTGATCATTGTCACAGCATCTTCCTGATGCATATCATCATCGCATGATCATCCTGATCATCGTCACAGCATCGTCCTAATGCTCATCATATAGCGCTTACATCCACAGCCATGGGAAGGATCCTCCTACCACCATGCTTGGAATGGCTCCTACAAATGTGTCCCATCACTTCCTCCTCGAAGTATCTTCTATCTGAAGAACACCAAGCCTCTCTCTGAAGTACTCGAACTTCACTCTGGCTAGTGGTTTGGTCAACACATCTGCAATCTGCTCATCTGTCGCAACATACTGGAGCTTCACTGCTCCTCTCTGCACCATATCCCTGATATAGTGATATTTGATCTCAATATGCTTCGACTTGTCATGGAACACCAGGTTCTCTGAAAAATTCACACAACTCTGGTTATCACAATAGATACAAGTAGCATCCAACAGAGATCAAATAAATCAGACAGTAGCTTCCTTAGCCATACTGCCTCACAACTAGCCGAACAAGCTGCAACATACTCTGCTTCGGCTGTACTTGGTGCTATGCAGAATTGCTTCCTGCTAAACCAAGAGATCACACCTGATCCCATACTGAAGCAGCACTCCGAAGTGCTCTTCCTATCTGCAGCACTGCTTGCCCAATCTAAATCAACATAACCCTCTAGGTTAAACTTTTGATTCGCATCATACCCGGTCCCATAATCAACCGTACCCTTCAGGTACCTCAGAATATGCTTTACAGCAATCAGGTGAACATGTCTGGTATCTGTCAGAAACTGGCTTAAGGTGTTCACCACAAAGCAAATATCTGGTCTCGTGTTCGTCAGGTACATCAAGGACCCAATCATCCGACGATACATCATGGCATCAACTGACTCTGATGAAGCATCACTCAATAGCTTCAGGTTCGATGCCATAGGTGTGGCCATGTCCTTGCAGTCCATCATCCCGAACCGCTTCAGGATCTGTACTACATACTTCCCTTGTCCAAGGAAGATTCCATCTGCACTTTGCCACACCTCCATACCTAGAAAGTAATGCAAGTCCTTCATCTCGAACTCAGCATCAAGCTTCCTCTTCGTGTCAACAATCAACCTATCTTCACCTGTCATAGACAGGTCATCCACATACAATAGAAGTATCACTGGATTGCCCTCCTTAACCTTGTAGTAAAGGTTGGAATCCGCTTTACTCTTGGTAAATCCCAAACTGGACAGGAAGCTGTCTATCCTGTCGTACCATGTCCTAGGTGCTTGCTTTAAGCCATACAAAGCTTTCTTCAATTTGCACACATATGACTCCATGTCATGTGTCTCAAAACCAAGTGGTTGCTCCACATACACTTCCTCTTCGACTACACCATTCAAGAAAGTTGTCTTGACATCCATCTGGTATATCTTCCACTTCATCATTGCAGCCAGGGAAAGTACTGTTCTGATGGAAGTGTATGTGACTACAGGTACAAAAGTCTCTTCATAATCTATCCCCTCTTTCTGGGAGAAGCTACAAGCCACAAACCTTGCCTTGTATTTCTCTATGCTTCCATCTGCAGCATGCTTGATCTTGTAGATCCACTTGGAAGTCACAACAGACTTCCCTTCTTGTCTTGGGACCACATCCCAGACATCATTCTTCATGATCGACTGGTACTCCTCGATCATGGCATCCTTCCATTACTGCATCCCGGATCCTGGGAACTTCAAATTCTTCAATATCTTCAATAGGTAGTTTTCTTGAACTTCGTTGCTGGAACAAATGTCGTTGTCCTTCTTTTGTAGGTGATTGTACACGATCTTTCCTACAAGTCAAATTCAATTGCATGATTAGAACTTTCTCATAGTTTTCAGAACAAAATCTTACACATAAGGACATCTGTCATATAGTCATGCAATTATCTTAGCCAATGCTTCAATACAACATTTATCCATATCCGTAACTTTCTAGATGCCTTCCATCTCTACCAGAACATTGTTAAGAGTGTGTGCAACTCCCAACATGTCAACAAAGAGGTTTCATTCTAGATAAGTAGCAATGGAATGTTGTATAGTACCATAGGCCACTTACCCATTACTTGCATATTAGTAGTATCTTGTTCATTTAATGCAATTTTTCTAATATGCATAATATATATCATAAATATAGGAACATAAGCATGTACATGACTGGACAACATCATTTAAGTAATCAAATATATAATAAATGACAATTCAAATACTTATCTTTGTTTGGTTGTTGCGTGGACTTCCTCTTAATATTTGCTTCCTTGCAGGAACTACTAGAGTGTGATCCCTCTTGATCTTTGCTTCCTGGATTATCTGTCTTTGAACTTATATCCATCCTAGACCACTATGCATGCTTAAGTGTGCACTAGTGTCATCATTGTGTCATCCTCAAGATAACCATACATGCATTAGTATAATCTCAATACTATCAAAACATTATGATTCTAAATATGTATGGTCATGATCATTTCATACACAGGTAATTTGTCACAAGCATTAGTATTCAAGGTTTCAGGGAGTACTTCTTTTACTCATGCATATTCTTATTTAACCATAGGACTCTTCTAGTTTTTCATATCATTAATCAAACTAAGAAGCATAATATGCATAGACCCATGATTATTCAAACCTATAACTTCATGAATAATCATTATCAATCATACAAAAGTATACTTATATAAGATCCTAACACAAGGTAGGATTCTAACTCGATATAGGAAAGCATACCTGGATTATCATGCTTGCTAGTTATGTCTTACATACCCACATCATGTCTTCTTGTTATCTTCAATGACTTGTGCTAGTAACCTGCATATCTCATAAGTTAACCATTGTAGAACCAAATTACACATACCTCGTAAGTAGATCTTCTATGTGATCAATGGTTATCGATGAGTCTTTGTCTTCATGTCACCCTGGCCATATGTTCTTGATCTAGAACTTGATTTGTCTTTCTTGATGTACCTTTCATGGTAGCGGACAACATCATCCTCATACAACACCACAGTGCATTAGTACAATCATAAGTGTCATAACCCTAATCAATGATTGTCTTCTATCATTCTCATGCAAGACAAGTCTAAAATTGATCAAGATTGTACTAACCTTAATAATATGAAGACAAACATATCATAAACTTAATCATGAACAGATTTCAAAACATACCTGAATCTCCTCAAGTCATACCTGTCAGGATTGTTTGTAGCCTTCTTATGTAAGGCCTTAGCCTCATATCCCTCTGGAACTGGAACTTATGTAGGTGTCCAAATCATTCTCTTCTAGGATTAACCCAATCCACTTGATTTGTTGAATCTGGATCTGGAGCTGGCTAGGGTTTGACAGAGAAACCCTAAAAATCCAAACTTTGAATTTCAAACTTCGGATTGGATGAAAAGATGCGCCTTGCTGATCTGATCAAGCTGGCATACTTCAATTTTGAAATCTCCAAAATTTGACCCCTCAAAAATTGACTTTGAAAGTTTTGGATCTGCAGTTTCTGTCAAATGATGGTTTTCTGGTCAAAATCTTGAACTAGGGTTTGATAGAGCCCAGGGTTCTACCCAACCAAAAACTTCGATCTTGGTCTCTAAATTTCGATTTTTCTGAGCAGCATCCAACCGTGGTCTCAGATTCAAGAAATTCCAACATTTTCTGAAACCCTAATTTCCCGCAGCAGTGACAATCCAAAAATGAAAGTGCTCAGAATTCAATTCTGTTTGGACAAAAATATATGCCATGTTGTTTCTAATGTATCTCTGAAATTTCAGATCTTCAGGGTCTGAAACTTCGGCTTGTGCTAGATTGACCTGTCATCTTTCCAATGCCATAGATCTGACCTCAAATGGATTCTCTAAGAGAGAGATATGCCAAGTGTCGCAACGTGACCTGTTTATGGGATGAAACAATATAGCGAACTTGTACGGCGTGCCACATGTCACTATTTCAAGTTCGACCTCTGAAACCCGAACCTGCGAAACTACAGTCCGTTCCCTAACTATCGATTTTTACGGAATTCCATTTGGAACTTCCTATCCTGAGATATGACCTTTTTTCCTAGGTCACCTGTTTAGGACTGCATTCTAGAAGAGGCAGAAACCCTAACTTGTACGAATCATATCTCACAAAGTACAACGAATCTGAGGTTGTCCTTCGGACACAAGGTACATGGACATTTCATCTTTGACCTATATAAGTTTCAGATCCTGAACCTTCTCCAAAACTGATTTATAGCGAAAGTGCCACGATGACTGGTTTTTACTATACCAAGCCCTAGCTTCCAATTTGTCATACCATGCCTTCCTTCAGGCTAGCTCTGATACCATGTTAGTTTTTCAGCATTTAATTCAATCTGATCTAGGATGTTAACTGAGACAACAACATGTACAGCATATCAAACACACGAGATAAGAGACACAAAACATTTCACCGAGGAAAACCAAGAAGGTGAAAAACCCCGCAACTTCCTCAAAGATAGAATGAGCATCAATACAAAGATCACAAAGATCAAACCCCACAACAAGAGATATTCTCCTATCAATTTCTCCTCCTCCACTTGTTGCATTCCTCCTCTCTCTCACTAATGCGAAGTGATTGAGTGTGTGAATGAATAAATGAGAGAGTCGCACTCTCTATTTATACTTTACTTCACTTGACTTTTAACTCTAACTAGGTCGGCCCTAACTTAACCACTTAACATAATGCTAACTGGGCTGACCCCACTAGGGGACATAAAAAACCCATCACAACTGACTCTGGGCCGACCCCACTAGGGTGGTCTAATAACCCTTTAACCCACATGACTCATATAGGGCCGACCCCATCAAGGTGGTCTAATAACCCATCAAATATAAGTTACGACACTTACAATATAGCTTGCGACACTACTCCGAGATCTAATGCCCTATCATACATGGGAGGATGGACCTCAATGACTTTACATGACTTAAGTACAATAATGTCTTCTCCGACCCGGAGGAACAAACATCTCCATTGGAGGTACAACAATAGAATACAAATGACGACACTTCCGATCGGAGGAATAAGACATCTCCATCGGGGATACAATAAAGTACAAATGTAATACATACAATATACAAGTGAATATCTTCCGAAGTTACAAATACATCAATGGTTGAGTTATGGCATCCAATGTGTATGTAAAGATGCCTTTTCTCTTTTTGGATTCCTCAACTATGGGTCCATTATATTAAAAACTACAGTTTGATCAAACTTTTGCATTTCTGTTCAACAACTTTATATTTTTCTCACCTTCAATGGGATTCCTTCTTGCTAGAACTCTTATATTTTGTATTGATTTTTGTGATAGCTTTTTGGTCTTCCTTCCTTTCAGCCATCAAGGCTGTTGCATCTCTGTTTATCTGGTTTTGTGCTTCCTTAGCTCAGGAATCTAGAACTGATGGGTTGCTAGGCTTAAATGATTTAGTTGTTGTTGTAGTCGGTTGTCTTAAGCTCCACTTTGATTCCTTCCATAAAACCTAAAACTTCGTCACATATATTTGGCCAGGATAAATGCATTTTTCCTGATTCTGTTGGGAATAGCATCATTCTTTTTCTTTTCGGACCAGCCTCGTCCCTTCATGCACTCCAACAAAATTAACATCATTGAAAACAAATGCTTCCAAGGGAGAACAAAATCCCAAAACATCATATATGGGCCACACACGGATGTTTAAAAAAAAAAATAGTTTCAGCATGAAACAGAGATGATTATATTTTTTTTACATGAACTAGAAAAATCATCTTGCAAGCAAAAATTAAAGCGTTTTACACGGGTGAAAAATAATATTTTCATATGTTTCAAACTTGTGTTGATCTTTGGTAGAAATTATTTGTTCTATGCATTCCTTTTAAAGAGATTATTAGAACTGTAAAAGAGTTCCAAACAATAGTACTGTATGTTCAAGGGTTCATTGGCATAACCATGAATGGAAAATTAACCAAAAAGCCCCAAATTTCTAAGAGCTTACCAGCCAAAGCAAAGAATCATACATTGGCATAACTATGAATGGGAAATGATGCATATTTGCAAGTGCTCACTTGACAAAGAAAAAACCCATACAAGTACTGTCACGTGTTTTACTCCCTTTATCCCAATCATTTTGAAGGATGCATGGCTTTTTCGATTAGCAGACTGAAAAGAGATCACAAATTTTCCTCTTTAGATGACATAAGTGGGAAAGTCAAAACCATATCATTTAATATCATTGTGTATTTTCAAAACAATAAGGTGCACTTAATTTGCATACATAATAAAGAAAGTTGGAACATTTATTTATTTATTTTTATTTTTTTACATACAATTATCCAAATGAAGTTAATGAAGTTCAGCAAATTACAAATGGACTAGCAAAAAGATGGACGAAAGCCAAAGTTTTGACTCCTTTCCCATCCCATCCTGCAAATAGAAAATGGCATAGTTCTGGCATAAAATTAATAAACATGTAATTAACTCTTAATCAAATATTTGAAAGGATTATATTCAATGACAGATGACAAAAAGACAGTATTCAATAAATCATATGCAAAATGTTGTACCTTGTAATTAGAGAAACTTGAATTGAATTTTATTTACACCAATGCATAAATCCTTTTATGATATTCCAACGCATGTGTCCAATGTCAAACTGCTCACTACATATTAAAATAAAATTATTATGACTATTCAAAGATTTGGGATTTCATTCTTCTGAAAAAAAGATTTGGGATTTCATTCTTCTGAAAAAAAGATTTGGGATTTCATAGTTTCTCTAAAACTCTCCCAAAGCCCCAACAACTCACGCGCAAACCCTCGAATTCTTTTGGCAAATGACGAGAACTCCAATTGATTATGGAAAGGTTGGTTTATGTAGATTGTTTATACATATAAATAGCTTGTGAAAACGTTGGTCTATATTTTACTTTGGATATAGTTGTTTGAGTTTCATTATTTTTTTTATATAGATTGTTTTGTTTATATATACAAATGATGAGGATAGCAATATCTTTATCAATATATGAATAATTTAAAGTAATGCGATTACTTTTACATGATGTAGTTATGAATGATTTTATGATTTTAATTAGTTGATTTTTATTTTTATTATTATTGATAAATTTTATTTTTTCTCTAAATTATGCTTAGAATTTCGTTGATTTATATGAATCAAATTACCATCATAGATATAACGGAGTCATGATTTAAATTTCTCAACTTTGTTCATGAATTGAAAAAATAAAATAAATAATCACTTTATCTTAAAAAATTATAGTTAAAATTTCAATTGAGTTCTTCTTCCACACTATTCATAAATTATTGTGTTGCATAATTGCATTAGGGTAGAAATATTATGTTAAGGAATTACCACCTCAATGGGTCAAAAACCTTTTATGTTTTGTTGGTTGCTTTGTGGTAGCAATATTGTTAGAGAATTATAACATTTTAGTGTCAAGATATGTTTTGGTGTTTATTGGCTAGGAGGTAAAATTGTTTTTGTGTGATTACTTTCCTTTAAGGCCATGTAGTCCAATGGATGGAAATCAAATAATAAATGTAAAAGTTGTTTATTGGCTAGGAGGCAAAATTGTTTTTGTGTGATTACTTTCCTTTAAGGCAATGTAATCCAATGGATGGAAATCAAATAATAAATGTAAAAGCTACAAAGGTATGATGGTACGTACTTAAGAAGACTACCATGAATGTAAGATATGACTACCCTAACGGGCACGACACAATAACAATTATTAAATATAAGTGTGTTTCATATTGACTTGAGCATGTGATATGTTATTGATACTCATTATGGTACTTTATTGCATCGTTATGGATTTTGATGTTAGATGATATGCACAGTTGTGATAAGATGTTATTTCATGTTGATACTTAGAAGGGTACTTAATAGATTGATTATGGTTAGGCAATTCTGTGAGATTCAATGATGATCATGAGGACATGTTTTATTGTGATATAAGATGGTTTATGGTAACATGTGTTTCTTGATGTTTGTGGTATAGAGGATGTGATGCAATAATTGCACTTGGGTTGTATGATATGATCATGAAATGACTTGATTATTGATATTAAATGTCATGAATTACTGTATGAGGACTTCTTTTGCGATGAATAACGACTATGTGATTGTGAGTGCAAGTGTTACATGAATTCCACTTTGGAGCGTTCAAGGCCAGGTCATTATAAAACCCACGATATCATGGGAACCCATAACCACAGGGGAGTTATGGGTTGGGAAACCAAGTCACTCGATAATACCTTGCCATGAGTTCCTTCCTTCATACATTTTCCAAAATTCCACGGCTTGAGGTATCTCAACAAGGGGAGGTATATGGAGAAGGGATTTCGATGCCTGAGGTCGATTGCCTGTCAGGGATTTGAGGAAGTTTGGGCCAACCTTTCAAGATGCCTAGCGTACATAGGTTAACGTACAGGACCAAATGCCTGGTGGCTCCAAATGAGGTCTTGGGGTATATAGCCCAGCGAAGACCAAAAGGGGCCTTAAGCCTTCTCATGATGCCAGAGGTCAAAAAAGAGGCAGGAGCATTCTTGCAGCTCTCGTAACTATGATGAGACTTTTGATGCCTGATGCAGTCACACCATGTTGAGTGATCCTTATACTAGTTGCAGCAAAGGGCACGTTTCATGGCAAGCGAGACCATCCAAAGTTTGTTCGGGTACACAGGGTACTACCAAAGGACCGAACACCAAGAGCAACCACTTCACACAAACAGATCAAAGATCAACACACCGATGTTTTGACGTGGTTTAAACCCTCTTGAGGGAAACACTCCACGGCCCCGGCCAAATAGCTTCTACGGGACAATTTATTATGCAAAGAAAGAAAGTTACAAATGAGCTTCTCATAATCGATCAACTAAACAATGACCCTCCATGCTCTTTAAATAGAGATCATGGACCAATCGGGTGTTAAGCCACGGATCAAGGTTAGGTTTGATCTAAGAGAAGTAGAGCCGTCGGATCACTCTATGTCGGAAACATATCGTGACCGTCGGATTAAGTATTTACAAATGCATACTAATGCATACTAAAGAAACACACTATCCCTAACAGATATATTACACAAGTTGATCTTAACTAACTCCTAAGTGTCTAAATATACTAACATCCCCCCTTAAGAAAAACTTAGGATAGGATTGAAGGATTTACAAAAGTGACACTATTAGGAGAAGGAAGGAGGCATTAGAGCCTATCCCCCCTTAATGACAAGTTCCTGAACTCCTAACATAGATCGAAGTTTAGAAAACTTCGCTTATGTAAGAGACTTGGTGAAGATGTCTGCAACTTGATCATCTGTAGGGCAAAAGAGCACTTCAAGAACACGATCATGAACAAGATTTCTGATGAAGTGCATATGTAGCTCAATGTGTTTGCTGCGTTGATGTAGAACTGGATCTTTGGCAATCTTGATGGCACTTTGATTGTCACACCAAAGTGGAGTAGGCTGTTGCTGCTCGAATCCAAACTCTGAAAGGATCTGTCGAAGCCATAAAGTTTCCTGACTGGCATTAACTGTTGCTCGATATTCTGCCTCTGCTGAAGAAAGAGAAAGAGCTTGTTGTTTCTTACAAGCCCAAGTAATAGGTCCAGATCCCAGACTGAAAACATAACCTGCAGTAGACTTTCGATCATCAGGATCGCCGGCCCAATCTGAATCAGTGAAACCAACCAACAAAGGTTTCCCCCCTGTACTGTAATGAATCCCAAACTGAACTGTACCTCGAATATATCGAAGTATTCTTTTAGCTTCTTTCCAGTGACTTTCATGAGGTGTCTGCATATAACGGGCAACATGACCAACGGCAAAGGAAAGGTCAGGACGGGAATGAGTCAAGTATAAGAGACTACCAACAAGCTGACGATACAAGGTGGCATCGACTTCAAGTGAAGTACAAGTGGCAGAAAGTTTGACTCCAGACTGGAAGGGAGAAGGGGCTGGTGTACAATCTTCCATGTGAAAGCGACGAAGAAGGTCACAAGCATAGTTAGACTGAGAAAGAAATATTCCTTCTTTGGTTTGCAGGACTTGGAGACCAAGAAAATAATGCAAATGACCTAAGTCTGACATTTCAAAATTTTGTTTAAGACTGGATTTCACATGGGTTATAAGCTTAGGGTCACTACCAGTCAGAATAAGGTCATCAACATATAGAACAAGTATGATGAGATGGTTTCCTACTTTCTTGGTATAGACATTGGGGTCAGAATGGCATCTAGAAAAACCAGTGTCAAGGAGAAAGTTATCCATTTTGGCATACCGAGCTCTAGGAGCTTGCTTAAGGCCATATAAGGATTTCTTAAGACGGCAGACAAGGCTAGAGTTATTCTGAACATAGCCAGGAGGTTGTTCCATGTAAATTTCCTCCTGTAAATCACCATGTAAGAAGGCAGACTTGACATCCATTTGATGGACTTCCCAGTTGTGTAAGGCTGCAAGGGAAAGAACAAGGCGGATGGAGTTCATTTTTGCGACAAGAGCAAAGGTTTCATTGTAGTCAATCCCTTCAACTTGGGAAAAGCCTTTGGCAACTAACCTTGCCTTAAGTCTTTCAACACTTCCATCTGATGCATACTTAGTTCTGTAGACCCATTTACATCTGACAAGTTTTCTTCCTTTTGGAAGAGGTACAAGATCCCAAGTATCGTTCGCCATTAAGGAACGATATTCTTCATCCATGGTTGCATCCCAATATGGATTCCCTGAAGCTTCTGCAAAGGTTTCTGGATCATGATTCTCAGAAACTTGAGCCAAAAGAGAAGAGGCTCGCTGAAACTGAGAACGTGTTCGACGTTGATCTCTAGGATCACCAGCAAGATCACCAGCTGCTTCACATGTTGAACGGACCCATCGAGGAAGCACTTGTGCTGGTGCAACTAGAGGAACATGAGCATGCGGAGGTGGATTTTCATCCTCACTGTCATCATCAGAAACTGGAGTTGGAAACATGTCAAGGAATTTGGAAGAAGAAGAAGAAGGCACAAATGCCGAATCAGGCTCGCAGGCCAAAGATGGCACAATCGCCGAGTTAGGCTCGCAGGCCAAGATATTTTCATCAAATTTAACATCTCTTCTAATGATTACATCATGAGAATGTGGTTGAAGAAGTCTATAACCTTTTACATCTTCAGAATATCCAACAAATATGCACTTTTCACTTTTAGGCTGCAATGCTTTCCGTTTTTCATCATGAATGTGAGCCCATGCTTCACTACCAAACACACGAAAGTGACTTACATCAGGTTTAGTTTTACTCCATGCTTCTCTCGGTGTTATACCTTGTAATGCTTTTGTGGGGGTGCGATTAACTATGTAATTTGCACAATTTATGGCTTCAGCCCAAAATTGAAGACTTAGTCCCTTAGATTGGATCATACAATTAGCCATTTCTTTTAAAGTGCGGTTCTTCCGCTCAGCTACACCATTTTGTTGTGGTGTATATGGAACAGTGTGCTGTTGTTGGATGCCTTGTTCAGTGCAGAAAGTAGTGAACTGTTTGTTACAATATTCTCCTCCATTGTCAGATCTTAACTTAATAATTTGATGACCAGATTGTTTTTCAACAAGGGCCTTGTAGGCCAAGAACATGTTAAATACTTCGCTCTTAAGTTTTAGGAAATAAACCCAAGTGCGTCTGGTGTAATCATCAATGAAAGTTAAGAAATATTTGAAACCAGAAAAGGAAGTAGATGGAAGAGGACCACACAAATCACTATGCACAAGCTCCAAGGGAACCGAGGCATGCCAAGAGGCACGTTTGATAAAACTGTCCTGATGATGTTTTTCGAGTACACAACCGGAAGAAACACCATCTCTGCAAGATACCATCGGAAGACCTGTCACCATATTTTCTTTACATAGTTGTTGCAATGAGCGATAATTTAAGTGACCAAATCGCTCATGCCAAAGTTTTCTCAAGTTATCACTATGAGCAACAAAAACTGAAGGGAAAGGTGATGACCCAAAGTTGTTAAACTTGTACAACCTGGTAATATCATCAACAATTCCGGTAGCTAGAACCTGTTGAGGATATTTAAAATCCTTGATTACAACTTGGTGAGGTGTAAAGGTCACAGTTTTACCTTCACCAGAATGAGTGATCTGATAGACTGATAACAAATTGCAGGAAATTCTTGGAACACATAGTACATCACTAAAATGACCATTATCTACTGGAACTGTTCCAGCTCCTACAACATTTAGAGATCTATCATCACCAACAAATATTTGTTTGGTGTTACATTCATGCATAGTAGAAAAGATGGTTTGATCCTTAGCCATATGATAAGATGCTCCAGAATCAATGAGCCATTCATTTGAAGTAGAAGAAGAAGATGCATTATAAGAATAACCAGAAGCACAAAGTGCATGTCCATGAGAGGCAGATTCTGAAGGCGAATCTAGGCTGATGTGGTGCTTCTTCATTGCTGCTTCCAAGGCTGCCATCTTCTTGAAACACTTAGATTCATCATGATTATCTTTCCCGCAATAGTTGCAATGACGCTCAGTCTTCTTGCCTTTTGGCTTGGATCTTTTGTCATTTTTTAAAGAAGGAGTTGACTGAGAGGGTTTTGGACCCTTGTTTGACTTATTATTGCGAAAATTTTGTTTCTTGGGAGGCTTGGACTTTTCTTTCTGTTGGGACAATAAGGCTTTCCCAGATGTATCTGCATTGTTGATTATTCCAAGATGAATGAGTTTATCTTGTTCCCTAATCAAGGAATCACAAAAGGATTCAAGACTAGGCTCTTGATAGCTAGCTGCATTCAAGGATGTTTTCATGGAGTAAAATGTAGATACAAAAACAGAATATGCAGGTCCAAGTTTGAAAAGAATATGATAAATGCATTGTTTGTCTTCCCTCTCAATCTTACATTCTGCACATAAGAGCTTAAGAGTTTTGTACTTAGATAAATAATCTTGAATGCATGAAAAGTCACTTGGATTTAAAGAAATCAACTCATTTTCGAGTTGGTGACCTCGAATTTCATTGTGTTTACCAAACACAGATTCCAACTTGTCCCAATCAGCATTAGGTTCATCAATTCCAGATATGTGGAATCGCAAATCAGTAGAGATTGACATCCCAATCAAACCACGAGCTTCATCACATCTATTTGCCCATTTTATTTTCTTATCATCATCAATGGGTTCTTTTTCTTTCCCTGTGGTAATTCTGAAAAGTCTCCTACTTCGTAGAACATCCTCCATACGAGATTTCCATGAGAAATAGTTGGAACTGTTAAGTAGAATATCACAAGGGGCGGCCATATTTGTAAATTAATGGCTGTAAAAGTAGAAACCAATAGTCTGGATGTGAAGAGCTCGAAAAAATAGGCGGTTTAAAAAAAACGACACTGAAAACTGACTCTGTATGATGAAGTTATGCTTGAACAAAGAACCTGTTGAAGATGTTCCCAATAGTGACGTGGCAGCTAGAGAATGTCAAGCAAAAAAAAAAGAACCCCCCTTTTCCCAAGATGAACCTTTTGACAAACACTTTACAAGAAAGTTGCTTTAAGTGAACCACTTTTGTAAAATAAGTGATTTCACTTTTACAATGATATTACTTTTAAATAGTGCAACAAATAAAAAAAATTTAAGTAACTCACTGTATTTTTATTTTTTATTATTTAAGTGAGATACACTTTTTACAATAAAGTAACTTGAAATTAGAAATTGCATGCACTTTTTCTTTTAAAAGTAACTTCCTAAAACTTGAACTCAAGACCTATTAAGGAATAAAGCAACTTTGAACCAAGTGAGCTAGATTAAAAGGTATGTAAAATATGGGAATGAGGAAGGGGTTTTTTTTTTTTTTTTTTTTTTTTACTCTTCTTGCTCGGTTTGCGTGCTTGCCCTTTTTCCTGCAAAACAAACCACAAATCGAAACAAAAAAAAAATTTCACACTTGTGGAGTTAGATCTTGTTAGCCTGCCCGGAAAGTCTACGTTTTCTCTCTGTTTCTGATTTGCCGAGATCGCACAAGGTGCACGGCAAAGAGCATATGCAGCCGAGAAAAACCATTTCCCTTTCTATTTCTGATTTGCCGAGATCGCTCAAGGTGCACGGCAAAGAGCATACGCAGACGGGAAAGCAACAATCCGAACCCAAAAAAAAATCTAACCGTAAACAAAAGATGAAATATGAGATTTTTCCTTTTTAAAAAACGAAATAAAAAAATGCGTCACTGTAACATTATACCTTCAGATCTGATGAAATACGCGTTTCTGGAGCAACCGGGAACCGTTTTCGATCAAACGAAAACTATTTCCCAATGGAAACGACGCTCCGGACGCAATGGAACACCTCCCACGGCCCATAAATGCACAGAAATACCAGAACTAGAAACCCTTTCGAGTTTCAGCAACAACAGTTCAAGATCTAGATCATAACCGGAAGCGGCACTTCATAAAAGCTCTGATACCATGTTCGGGTACACATGGTACTACCAAATGACCGAACACCAAGAGCAACCACTTCACACAAACAGATCACAGATCAACACACTGATGTTTTGACGTGGTTTAAACCCTCTTGAGGGAAACACTCCACGGCCCCGGCCAAATAGCTTCTACGGGACAATTTATTATGCAAAGAAAGAAAGTTACAAATGAGCTTCTCATAATCGATCAACTAAACAATGACCCTCAATGCTCTTTAAATAGAGATCATGGACCAATCGGGTGTTAAGCCACGGATCAAGGTTAGATTTGATCTAAGAGAAGTAGAGCCGTCGGATCACTCTATGTCGGAAACATATCGTGACCGTCGGATTAAGTATTTACAAATGCATACTAATGCATACTAAAGAAACACACTATCCCTAACGGATATATTACACATGTTGATCTTAACTAACTCCTAAGTGTAAATATCCTAACAAAGTTTTGGGGGTGTTCGGTGGTTGATCGGATGGTATGATTATGGGAGGGTGTGTGTAAGGGAGGAAGTTAAATGTTATAGTTAAGAATCTTGTAACAATATCTTCGGGACAAAGTCCCTTGAAGGGGGGGAGTATGTAATTCCCTTTGTTACTTAATGCATTAGTTTTAGGGGGCATGTTAGGGTTATAGTGAAGGAATGGGACATACATGTGATGGCCACACGAGTAGGTCTTATCCCTCCACAACAGTATTAGACTATGTAGGTTATAATAATAATATTACAAGATTAAGAGATTCATAAGAATAAATATATTAGACAAAATTAAACTTAATAAATCATGTTTTGAGGTTAAATAAGGGGTTAGAAAGGAAAATAATAAAATATATAATTATGAGCTATTTATCTATTATTGTGGAATTTTGCATGGGAAAATATTGCATGTGGACATGTGTCCACCCTTGAGGGAGCTTGGAAGAGCTTAAATATGAGGAGGGAGAAGGGGAAGGAACTTCTTCCTTCATGGCTTCCTTGGGATAGAGTCTTTGGGGGTTTGGAGGGATAAAGGATGGAGTCTGTGTGTGTGTTCTTTGATGTGGATGATATTGGTTGGTTGGGTATTACTGAGTGAGGGCTCGGGGGCTCTCGGCCAATGAATGAGGGAATGGATGGAAGGAGAGTGGTCTCCCCACCCGAAGTTTCTAGGGGAGATGCTATTGGTGGGCATTCATGTGGCTTCAATTATGCAACTGTAAGTTTAATCCTTCGGGTCCATGTATGAATTCTGAATGTCCCTCTTTTTATAGTTAGCTATATTTGTTGTTAAGGTTTTCAAGTTTATGAATCCAACGAAAGAAGAGCATTAATATTAAGATGTATTTTACCCTAAATGTGCTTATTGTTTATGTTTTTGCTTATCATGTGTAATTGAGTATTACATTTCTCATATGTAGTCATACCTCGAATACATGAGTGGAAACCCACTTGATGATGTGAGTTGCACAAAATTTTGGCTCTATTTCTTGCCTTGAAGCATACATGGCATTTCTAGAATAGCTTTATTCTTTCAAAGAGTTGCTTCATCTTCTTGCGAATGAGTCTCAAGCCAAGAGACCTTGTAATCTTTGAGAAATGTTTCGAAAGTAATCATGGCATAAACTTCTCCAAACTAGTCCTGCAGCTCCTCATCTTTGTCTTATTAGCTTGATTCTTGTCTTATTAGCTTGATTCTCTATTAACAGTTTGAAATCCTTGAATTTTCCAAAAATGTCATCCTTGGCTTTAACAATATATATCCATGTAAGAAGGGAAAAAGCATTATTAAAAGTAAGGGAGTATTTAGCTCCCCCAAGAGATTGAGTGGTCATATATTCTGCTACTATTTTGTACTTTTATTTACAGCAGTCCTATGGCAGAAAAATCTGGGGTTAAAACATGAGGGACCTTCTAGAAAGAATGTGAAATTTCTAAATTGCATTAAAGTGTCATTCTAGTGAAATTTCCCACAAGATGAGTTGATTTTTTCTATTCGAAGATAAGTGGGTGTAATTTCTGAATTCCCGCTCTTGTATTATTTGTTTTATTTTCTCTTCTGAGCTCTTTGAGATCATTGTGCCCCCTCATGCCTGAGGCAAAGATGTCCATTTCACATGCATTGACATTTGATATACTGAATATCCTTTATAGCTCTTCTATATTCGATAAAAAGCAAGGTTTTTTAAAAACCATAGTCTCGGAAAGTTTTCTTTCACCTTCATTTCCTCTCTCCACAGAATATAAGGTAGGAAAACATTCTAAGAAAAAGGACTCACCTTTCAAGAGCTGTAAACTTACACACGTATAAATAAATAAAATAATATCAGAAACAGTTCATCTTCCAGGCATTCTTATACATTGATATCTTGCAGGAGCTTAGTAAGTGCCTCTGATGGAAAAGGGATATACAGGCAATCCTGACCATCAGCTCCCCTTCTAGTACGCACTAATTCATGGTCTTTAAATTCAGTTAAATGGGAATTAAGAGTGACTTGACTACTAACCAAAAAACGTTCCCTGCATAAGGTATATAAACGTTGAACAGGCAATCCTGCAAAAACAAAGAAATCCATCTAAATGAGTCTATAATAAAAAATATTTAAAGATTTATCAATATCAAACCATAACTAGTGAAATAAGGGTACCTTGTTCCTCAGTATGGGCAAGTTGATATTCAGCAAGTATCCTAAAGACGCTTTGTGCATTGGGAGTCAAACTCTGTAAAACAATTGCTGCAGTCCGTGCATTTTGCACAGCTCCCGTGCTTGCAAGAATCAAAGGCAAGAAAGTCCCTTCAACAGTATATGGTGCATATGTTGGGGTGTGATACCACCACCAGTTGAATTGTGCTCTGGCCATTTGCTTGTCCCATACTAAAGTTGAAAATAATAAATTAGAATCCCAATTCTGGTTCAATAAATAGAATGAACTGTATTTTCTTATGTATGTACTAGTTTCTCTGCCAATTACAAAAAAATACGTATTCCCTCTTCCTAATAAACTTTCAAAAAAGCGCAACTAATAAAGAATTGTAGAAGTAGATTTCAACCTGTAACAAGTTTTTCCAAGTGCAATGTTGAAGTTCAGAAATTTGATCCATCCGTATGATTCTCATTTAACAACAGAAGGAAGCAAAAGCTCTATATGAAATAAGAGGCACTCAAAATAGCCAACAAAGTCTCGGTCAAATGACATTTCAAGCTTCCATGCAGAAACAACTAGAAGAATCATCTCCTTAAACATTAGCAGTTGACGGTATAGCAATTAAAATAGTTATAGCATTGCTATGGCATAAGACAATTAATATCATGATGAAAACAGCAAAATGCATCTTTAAGACATTGGAGCACAGCCTAATAAAAGAAGGAACAAACATTTTCACCAGAAAATAAACTAAAATGTAAAAATTTAAACTTTATGTACTATGGCTTGCTCATTTATGGCAGCTGTGCCTCTCAATAAATGCAGGATGCAGACATATGGCTAACTAGCATTTATGATAGACGTTGCCCTGCAATTATGATAGCAGCCACCATTCATTAATGATTTGGCTGACCTTAGGACGACAGCATATAGACCAACATAAAATAGAGACAAAATGGCAGTCATCTCCATTGTTAAAGCATAACATTCTCTCATCATAAATGCACACTTTTCTTGATTGCAGAGATTTCAGACTGATATAATTACATTAGGAAATCTGTAATAATTTGGATTATCTTGCATACTTCCACAAACATTCTCATGATTCAACTATGCTATACTTCTACAGAAGCCACTCAACTTTGGAGATTGGAAATTATATCTTTCAGCATGTAAAGCAGATCATGATCATTACAAAAGAAGATATAATCCAAACTGCTTATCAGCAGACAGTGGGATTGCAAACTAATACAAAGACAGGGTATCTATAGATTTTGTGCTCACCTTAACTTTCTTTGTGGTAAAATCTTACTTAATTCAGAAATGTATCGTAGATTTTATATACTGTATTTTTGCATGAAAGATGATGATTTTGCTGCTTTGATGCAGCGGGGCTTGCTTTTATATTTTTTAATCACTAAAGCTTGCTCAAAAAACTGAACATATGAAGCAAGACCCAATGTCACAGGGTGATAATAGAAGATCAAGTGACACTTTACAGTAACATTGTGTTGATTGCTCTGCCATGTGTTCTGCGTACCGTCATGTTTCATAAATATAGCATGGAATTCTGCAAACAATACCACTAGAACTTCTAAGTTCTACCAAATCAGTCATGCTCTTTTATCTATGAATTTCTTGAAACTGGAATGAACACTCGTAAAAATGTGAAAGATAAGTACACAAAAAATTTAAATCACAAGTCTTTCTTTTCATCATAAACAACTAGGAAAACATAAGAGTGAGAGAACCCATAAAGTAACTTTAGCAGATCTTCACATGCAAATACAGAAACTGCATGGGATTCTCTCTGACTCACTCTCCGGCCTCTCTAATAGATTACCACCACATCAACCAAGTGTAATCTATGTTACCAGTAACTTGACCCTGAGTCACCAAATCTGGGCAAAACTTGTTACTTGTAAGAAAACCATTTTTAGTACACGTTTCTGGTTTCTGACTAGTAACCTGTTTGTTGAGAAACCCCCTTCAGTTCCTGGAGAAACCTGAACATTTCTTCAAGAAACCATTGGAGCTTCTGGAGAAATGTAGAACTTGTACAAAGAAACAACAATATAAATAAAAAAGTGAAAAAGAAAACAATTTAGAAAAGGGAAAAAGGATACTGTAAATTTGAAACTCTAAAACTAGATGCTAAAATGGTTTTATAAAGCCATGATAAAATCATTGTTATCACACATTTTGTGAAAGAATACAAGAGATCGGCTGGTTACTCACATTAGAAAGCATTTGCAAATCCATGTTTGCAACTGTCAAGTTAGTAGTCACTGAGAGTTGAGGCTCGAGAGGTTGGAAGCTAACATTAGACTATAGGACCCTAGAGAGTGTAGTTTAAACCTTGTAGACATTAAGAGAGCATAAAACTGGCACATCACATTTCATCCAGTCCAACTCTATCACTTAGTTGAGTTGCGCAAGGTTGGTATCCATTTTACTTTCAATTTTCTTTGTTGTTTTTCATTTTTGTTATTTTTTTGTTTTTCAGATTTCTGTTTCTTCCTCCACTCCATTGCGATTGTTTATCCATGTTCTTCAGTTTTCATGCCTTGAGGTTTGGTCTTCTCAACTACTTCTTGAGAATTTAGCTACTCAAAAGGAAGCCTTGGAACCTTGTGGGCACTCTTCTTTCCATGGTAGAGGGAAGAATGGTCTTATCAATTACTTCTCGAGAACTTAGTAGTTCAAAAGGAAGCCTTAAATCCTTTTGGGCACTGTTCTTTCCACGGTAGAGGGGAACAATGAACTTCTCAATTACTTCTCAAGAACTTAGATGCTCAAAAAGAATTATTAGAAACATTGTAGGGACTCTTCTTTCCATGGTATATCGAACAGAGAGAGGTGCCATGCCATGCAATTAAGAGCATTAAAAGGGTTGAGTTTTTGCAAGTTTTCGATACCAGTACATGGGCAGTGTAGGAGTTTTGTGCAATACAGGTTGGATGTTGGAGGGGCATACTTCATGGAGGTTGGTGATGGACCCAGAAACATATGTTGAGGAGCATTGGAGTTTAGTGACCACGTGGATACACATGAAACTAGCATTGGAGACATAAGAGGACATGTAGCACCAACTAAAGGAGGAGCGCCAATGTGTTGGAGAGAACACCATCTTGGAGGAGGGGCATTAAGTCCATAGAGGATCATGCTCGGAGTGTCTATCACTTTTGCAGTTGATAAACCTTAGTTTGAAACATGTACATCCTTGTATAGAGTGCTCCATGTGGTATTGCTTTGTTGGTTACTTGTATAAAACAATTCTTATTTTATGTTAGCCTCCCTAACCTACTTGCATATACTAGGATTTTACCCTTGGAGATTGGAGACTAGGATATTGGGATAAATCCTATGTTGCATGAGTTTCCGGAACGTGGGAACGTTTGGAACTTGGGTACGGGTGTCGGACACGGCTAAAAGTTTCCCCTAAATTTGTAAGAAATGGCAGGTTGGGAACGACAATAATATATATTAAAAAAATATAAAAAATAATATAATTTTTTTTTTTAAATGAATAAACAAATAAATTATAAATTAAAATTTAATAATGAATAAACAAATAAATTATAAATTAAAATTTATGATTTAATTTAAAAATTAAAATTAACAAAGTTAAACTGAAAATAACATAGTTACAAAATTAAACTAAAATTAAAATTTAAAACTTTAAACTATACTATATAGTATATACTATATAGTAATATTATAAAATTTAATTTTTTATTTTTAAACTATTAGTTATTAGTAATTACTTTTTTTTCCTAGGAAGTTATTAGTAATTACTATATACTATATTAATATTATTAAACTATACTAAATTCAAACTAAAACTAAAATATAAAACTAAAGTTTAAAACTTTAAACTAAAACTAAATTATAAGTTTATAACTAAAACTAATTTTTAAACTAAAATATAAATATATTGTATAACTATACTAGACTAAAACTAAAACATAAAAATTAAAACTAAACTAAAACGTAAAAATTAAACTAAACTAGAACGTAAAAATTAAAACTATATAGTATAACTAAATATAAAATATAAACTAAAAGTTTAAAACTGTAAAACGCTTACCCCCGAGCCCGAGTCTGCCGGCCACTTCTACAAAGATTCTGTCTCTGTGAGATAGCCTACCGCGCAACAAATCGAGGGAACAGTGCTCGGACAACACCTCAGAAACACGAAAGAGCTCAGCCAGACAATGCTTGGACAGACAGAGCACACCTCGGCTCGGCTCTCTCGCACCTCAACTCAGCTCTCATCACACCTCGGTTGGGCTCGGCTCAGTCTCGGTTGGGCTTGGCTCAGTCCCTCACACAGAGATCTCTCAAATGCAGACGCAGCAGGAGCGATTTCACACGTAATTTTTGGGCCCCACGCGTTTCGAAACAGCTGGGAGTTCCTGCTCTATGAGGAGCGTGTGGGAGCTCCCGGGAAAACAGGGAGCGTGTGCAAGCTCCCAAATTTCGGAACTCCCCATTTCAAGTTCCCAAGCTCCCTAATTTTCCTGTCAGAAGCTCCCGAAAAGTTCCTAAGCTCTCGGAACCGTTCCCATGAGTTCTGGAACGTTTCGTACCCGTTCCTAAGCTCCCTGGAACATGGGAACTTCTGGAACGGGTTTCCTAAAGTCCGGGAGCGGTTCCCGTGCAACGAAGGATAAATCATAAAACCCTAGGGTGTACTTCTGAGAAAAAAGAGAAGAGGTGGACATTTTGACTTGGAGATAGTGTTGGAGAGATTCTTACACTTGTTCTTCTTGGTAGAGCTACGGTTTGATGATCTACCCTAGCTAGGGCATTTTGCATGGTTTGAATTTGTAGCCTTGGGAGGAGGCTATGGTATGTACTTCGTCATTGAACTTATATATGAAGTTTCCAGCCATATATATCTTGGGTCAATTCAGATTTGATTTTCAGCTACATGTTTTCTTCATGTTTTGCTATTTACATCTATTTATGATCTTCTAGATTGGACACAAGTAAAAAGACAAATTGTTAATTGATTTGATATTTAAAGAAGATAAAGGGGCTGATTTTACTGTTGCAATACCACTATTATTTCTGTTGTAAAACTAGATGTTCAGACCTGAATATTGACTGATAAGATGCCCTAAAAGGGTTGAAAACTTATCTCAATGGTTGGTGTCTCTGTCTCTTCTCCTTAATTGCCGAGATGTTTAGGGTTGTTCAAAAGTAAATTATTGTACTTCTTCCATTGTCATTGTTTACTTTAATTTATAGAAGTCCTAGGGCAGAAAATTATGGGGTTAAGATCCAATGAACCTTCTAGAAAGAAGGTGAAATTTATGAATTGCATTGAAGTGCCATTCCAGTGAATTTTCCAAAATGGTATCAAAGTGGTTGTAATTTAACCAAACTAGGGTCAACCAAATTAACATCCTCATCACAAGCAACCTTCAAATTTGGCACCATGGGTGTGGCCAATCATTCGCAATCAAGCATCTAATATCTCTTCAGAATATCCATGGTGTACTTCCCTTGCTTAATGAAGACTTCTCCAGCACCCTGTCAAAACTCCAACCCCAAAAAGTAATGCAATAGACCAATATCCTTCATATCAAATTCACTTGCCAATTTATTCTTGCACCACATAATGAGCTTCTTTGAACTACCTGTGACAATAAAATCATCTACATTTAGAACCAAGACAACCAAATCAACCTTGTTTGAGCAACACATATACATCTATGTATCATATAAGTTAAAATTCAACTATTGTACTTGATGTAGTCTACTTCAAGGTACATGTCCAATCTTTTTTATCAAGTGTAATTTCTTGGGCAAGCAAGAAACAATGCGGAATCGCACTTACATCTCTGGAGGTTGAGTACATATGAACAATGAAGGCCACATGAGAAGTTGTACGGCTTTCAGAAAATACTTGAGAATTTACAATATAGGCAAAATCATCCCACCATACTTCATTATGATAATTAGTGCAATGAAGATTGTGAGGAATCTAGTGTTCTACGCACATGCCAAATAAAGTACATTCTCACTACAATAGGTTATGGTCAAATGGAAAAGTCATTGGTGTTTTCGTTGTGTAAACCCATGTTCAAATCCCATCAAGACATGAAGTTGCAAAAATGCAATGAGGCATGATAATACAGTAAGAATAAAAAAACCCTATCTATCAACAAAAGGAATTTATTTATTATAAAAACCTACAGAAAAAAATGTGTCTAGAAGTATCAAACACAAGAAACAAGGGACAACAAGAAAACAAGGTTTTGAAAATGGGTATGTCAAGGGTCCAAAAGTATCAATAACATCAAGATAGACTTCCTAGAGAACCATAGGAAATAAAGGAAATAGTGGCTTCCTCAATTGCCTAATGAAACTCACCCTTATCGAACTTATAACATTTTCTTAAATAATGTTTGACTATGATATGTATGCAACCACTCAATAAAAAGGAAGATCATTCACTCTAATGATTAAGCATTCCCCCTAGAATCAAGAGACACAATTTGGATGAGTATATCATCTTTAAAATCATGCAAACTGAAAACTAAATATTTTGCAATGCTATTTGTAATCTCCTTGGGAACTAAATCCACAAGTTCAAACTCATATAGATCAACAAACACATTTTCATGTAAAGCTAATTAAGAATCATCCATCACAACCCTCTTATCTTGTTCTAAAAATCATTGCGACATTGTATGTGGAGTATTTGAATCCACTAAGAAAATCAACATTACTAAAGTACGAATGAAATGTTACGAGTTCCATAGTTAAACACGACATTGGGCAGTTCCTAAAATGTTGTGAGATGAAGGAATTTGTCATCTTTACGATACTACGAAGGTGAAGGATGGAAAACAGTTTCTCTTAGAATGTCTTCTGTATGCCCACATTAGATCTCAGTTTCAAAATATTTGTAACAATACTGACCTTCCTAATCTTTTAGCTCTTAAAAATTATGGAGATATAGCTTCTCTCAAATCTTTCCAATGATAAAAATAAAATTCAAAAGATATCAAAGTAATTTCATACCATTTGTTCTTCCAATAGACCAACGTCGTCGTCGTCGTCATCATCATCATCAGTAAGTCATGATGTTGTAAAGCACAATGTAATGATATAACTCTCCAGTGACAATAAAATACAATATAATTAGTAAATAAATGTTCCTACTAATACATGAGAGTTATTATGAATGGTTGTCACTTTATGAGTAGTCACATTCTTTGGATGTGTTTGTATAAATAAAGAGTCACTTGCCATGTATTCAGCTTCTATCCTACTGAGAGCAACACTGGTCTGCTTTCTACTGAGCCATGAGATCATACCTGATCCCAAACTGAAACAACATCCTGAAGTGCTTTTTCTGTCTTCGGCACTTCCTTCCCCATATGAATCTGTATAATCGTGCAATCTGAACTCACTATATGATTAATACCTGAGTACATAATCCAATGTACCCTTTAGGTACCTCATCACATGTTTTGCTGCAACCAAGTGAGCATGTCTAGGCTCTACCATATACTGATTCAAGGTGTTCACAGCAAAACATATATCTGGTCTTGTATTTGTTAAATACATCAAGGAGCCAATGATCTGTCTGTACAATGTAACATCCACTGTCTCCGATGAAGCATCATTTAAGAGCTTTAGGTTTGTCGTCATCAACGTAGTCATAGCCTTACAATCCATCATCCCAAATCTATTTAGGATCTCAACAGTATACTTTCCTTGATTCAGGAAAATTTTGTCTGGACACTGCCACACCTCAAGACCTAAAAAGTAATGCATCATGCCAAGGTCTTTCATCTCAAATTCTGAAGCAAGCTTCCTCTTACATTCAGTGATGGGCTTATCTTCACCTATCAAGAATAGATCATCCACATAAAATAATAATATCATGGGTTCATCATCTACAACCTTATAATAAAGGATGGAATTTGCTTTACTCTTGGTAAATCCCAAGGTCATCAGGAAACCATCAATTCTTCCATACCACGCTCTAGGTGCTTGCTTCAACCCATACAATGCCTTCTTCAATCTACACACATGTGTCTTCTTGTCATCTATTTCAAAACCTTTTGGTTGCTCGATGTACACTTCCTCTTCTATCTTACCATTCAGAAAAGTTGTCCTTAGGTCCATCTGGTGTAACTTCTATTTCATCTTAGCTACCAAAGCAAGGACGGTTCTGATTGAAGTGTATCTAGCCACAGGAGCAAAAGTCTCTTCCTAATCAATTCCTTCCTTTTGAGAGAACCCTCGGGCTACGAATATTGCCATGTATTTTTCAATACTTCCATCTGTTGAATGCTTTGTTTTGAAAATCCATTTTGCAGATACTACGGACTTGTCTTTCGGTCTCGGTACCACATCCCAAACATCATTCTTTATAATGGATTGGTATTCTTCAACCATGGCATCTAACTATTCCTTCTTTGTTGCTTCTTCAAAACATGTAGGTTCTTCATCAACGAGGTTACACATCAAGGCTACATAACTGGAGTATGGCCTTGGTTTCTTACTTTCTATGTATGTACCTTCTGGAGCACCATACTTTTCTGCATGCTAAATTATTTCTCGTGCCCAAACTGGTCTGCTTTTTCGTGAAATCATCTCATGAGGTGACTCCTCGGGTCTTTGAGGTTTTGTCATGTCATGATCCTCTGGTGCATGCTCTTCTTCAACATTTCTTACCGGTGTGTTGTTAGTTTCTGTAACTCTAGGAGCTTCATGCTCCTCCTCACTCTCATGAGTCTTTTTAGACTTGCTAAAAGCTGCATCCTCATCAAATATAGCGTCTGCTGAGTTCAATCTGACGAAATCCTGGGATGTAGATTCGGTAAGCCTTTGATTGCTCACTGTATCCCACAAATATCCCCTTCTTTCCTAAAGGGTCCAACCTTGACCTCTTCTCCTTGGGAATGTGTATAAATACTGGGCAACCAAATATTTTTAGGTGACTGACTTCATGCTTCTCACCAGTAAACATCTCTTTTGGAGTCTTGTTACCAAGAGCACTGCCAGAGATTATGTTATGCGCATAGACTGCGGTTCTAGCTACTTCGGCCCATAAGTGCATAGGTAGATCTTGAACATGGATCATGGCTTTTACTGCTTCCATGATAGATCTATTCTTTCTTTCAGCCACACCATTTTGTTGGTATTATAGGGAATGGTAAGCTCCCTCTTAATCCCAGGTTCTTTACATAAATCTTTGAATTCACTTGATGTGAATTCTCCTCCATTATCTGACCTTAGGGTCTTGATCCTCTTTTCAGAGAGGTTTTCCACGAGAGCCTTAAACTCCTTCAACTTTCCAAATACTTCATCTTTATTCTTTAAGAAATAAATCCATGTTTTGCAAGAATAATCATCAATAAAAGAAGCATAATAAACATACCCGCTTAGAGAAGTAGTTGACATTGGTCCACAAATGTCTGAGTGAATAATATCCAACATGGATTTCGCCTTATTGTCACTGCTTGGAAATGGATTCTTTGTATTCTTTCCTTGTGCACATCCTTTCCACACTCGGGTCTTTGAGGTTTTGTCATGTCATGATCCTCTGGTGCATGCTCTTCTTCAACATTTCTTACCGGTGTGTTGTTAGTTTCTGTAACTCTAGGAGCTTCATGCTCCTCCTCACTCTCATGAGTCTTTTTAGACTTGCTAAAAGCTGCATCCTCATCAAATATAGCGTCTGCTGAGTTCAATCTGACGAAATCCTGGGATGTAGATTCGGTAAGCCTTTGATTGCTCACTGTATCCCACAAATATCCCCTTCTTTCCTAAAGGGTCCAACCTTGACCTCTTCTCCTTGGGAATGTGTATAAATACTGGGAAACCAAATATTTTTAGGTGACTGACTTCATGCTTCTCACCAGTAAACATCTCTTTTGGAGCCTTGTTACCAAGAGCACTGCCAGAGATTATGTTATGCGCATAGACTGCGGTTCTAGCTACTTCGGCCCATAAGTGCATAGGTAGATCTTGAACATGGATCATGGCTTTTACTGCTTCCATGATAGATCTATTCTTTCTTTCAGCCACACCATTTTGTTGGTATTATAGGGAATGGTAAGCTCCCTCTTAATCCCAGGTTATTTACATAAATCTTTGAATTCACTTGATGTGAATTCTCCTCCATTATCTGACCTTAGGGTCTTGATCCTCTTTTCAGAGAGGTTTTCCACGAGAGCCTTAAACTCCTTCAACTTTCCAAATACTTCATCTTTATTCTTTAAGAAATAAATCCATGTTCTGCAAGAATAATCATCAATAAAAGAAGCATAATAAACATACCCGCTTAGAGAAGTAGTTGACATTGGTCCACAAATGTCTGAGTGAATAATATCCAACATGGCTTTCGCCTTATTGTCACCGCTTGGAAATGGATTCTTTGTATTCTTTCCTTGTGCACATCCTTTCCACACTCGGGTCTTTGAGGTTTTGTCATGTCATGATCCTCTGGTGCATGCTCTTCTTCAACATTTCTTACCGGTGTGTTGTTAGTTTCTGTAACTCTAGGAGCTTCATGCTCCTCCTCACTCTCATGAGTCTTTTTAGACTTGCTAAAAGCTGCATCCTCATCAAATATAGCGTCTGCTGAGTTCAATCTGACGAAATCCTGGGATGTAGATTCGGTAATCCTTTGATTGCTCACTGTATCCCACAAATATCCCCTTCTTTCCTAAAGGGTCCAACCTTGACCTCTTCTCCTTGGGAATGTGTATAAATACTGGGCAACCAAATATTTTTAGGTGACTGACTTCATGCTTCTCACCAGTAAACATCTCTTTTGGAGTCTTGTTACCAAGAGCACTGCCAGAGATTATGTTATGCGCATAGACTGCGGTTCTAGCTACTTCGGCCCATAAGTGCATAGGTAGATCTTGAACATGGATCATGGCTTTTACTGCTTCCATGATAGATCTATTCTTTCTTTCAGCCACACCATTTTGTTGGTATTATAGGGAATGGTAAGCTCCCTCTTAATCCCAGGTTCTTTACAAAAATCTTTGAATTCACTTGATGTGAATTCTCCTCCATTATCTGACCTTAGGGTCTTGATCCTCTTTTCAGAGAGGTTTTCCACGAGAGCCTTAAACTCCTTCAACTTTCCAAATACTTCATCTTTATTCTTTAAGAAATAAATCCATGTTTTGCAAGAATAATCATCAATAAAAGAAGCATAATAAACATACCCGCTTAGAGAAGTAGTTGACATTGGTCCACAAATGTCTGAGTGAATAATATCCAACATGGCTTTCGCCTTATTGTCACTGCTTGGAAATGGATCCTTTGTATTCTTTCCTTGTGCACATCCTTTCCACACTCCTTCATGATCAACCTGGATTTCTGGTAATCCTGTCACCACTTTGCTCATTATTGGTAATGCTTTATAATGTACATGATCGAGTCTTTTATGCCACAAATCACAAGGACTCATGGTACTAGCTATTAATGTTGAATCTGCATGTCCCTTCAATTTGTAGAGTCCTCCTTCTTCAATTCCAATCACAATTGCATCATCTATTGTCTTCCCTTTTGGCCACATGAGGTCTTCACCATCTACAAAAGCAACTCTGAGACCTTTCTTATCTAAGGCTGAGATAGAAAGGAGATTCTTTTTCAAACCTGGGACATATAGACTTCCTTCATCTTTATGGACTTTCCGGAATCCAACTTATAAGAGGCTTCTCCCATTCCTTAGATCAGATATTGGTAATCGTCTCCAAGCTTCACTTTGTGTGGAGAATCATTCTGCACAAGCTGTGAGAGAGAATCTTTGTAACCTGACATATGTTTAGAGGCTCCACTATCCATGAGCCAAGTGTCACTTCCATGAGAAAGTGAACCAGTGAGGGCTGAAATTAAGACATTCTTCACTGGAATCTTCATCTTCTCTAGTCTTCTTTTCATCATCATGTTCATCAGCTTCAGTTACATGAGCATGAAATCTTTTATTCTTCTTCTTGAATTGTTCAGCTTTGAGAGGACAGTTTCTAGCAATGTGCCCCATCTTGTGACAAGTAAAACATTCAAAGGATGGGAAGTCTCTCTTAGTCCTTTTGTTATTTTGAAATCTTTGAGTTCTCCTAGGAGAATGTTCACGATCCTTCATTTTGTTCTTTCCTTTGGTATGAGTTGTCGGATATTGGTCCTCATTGTCATTTAACTTTTCTTCTCTGACTATTATTCTTTCTTCTTCTTGTACACATTCTTCCCAAAGTTTTCTGAACTTGATCAATTTCTTTCTAGAGCATAAGCCACGAACGAAAGGTTCCCAATCCATTGGGAGACCATTCAAAGTGGTCATCACAACTTCTGCTTCTTCTATCATGTCACCAATAGCTTCTAATTGTTCTTTAATCTGGGATACCCTAGTGAAGTATGATTGCATGGTCCCTGATTTCTTAATCTTCACACCCTTGAGTTGATTTCTCAAGGTCATCTTTTTGTTGATATTATTTCCTTCAAATAGACTAGACAATGCATCAAACATTTCCTTTGGAGTCTTCCTTGAAGACACTTGAGGAATCAAGCGATCTTTGATAGAGTCAGCTATGATCCTCTTGGCCTTGATCATATCCTTCTTATATTTTGCTTTGGTCTCATCTCCTTCTGGTTCTTCAACTTCCTCTTTTATGAAACCTTCTAGGTCATGTTCTTCAAGAATGAGCATGACTATATTTCCATTCTCTGAAATTCTCAACTCCCTCAAGCTTATCATCAAGCTTGGTGTTGTTTTTCATTTTGATAATATGAGAACCTCAAATGGAAATAGAGAGAGATAGTACTTACCAATAAAATTGCTTCTCCAAAAACTGCTTCTGGCTTGACCTAGGGTTTCACAGAGAAACCCTAATTTTTCAACTTTGAGTTCTTCAAAAACTGATTGGAGGAAGAGATGTGCCTCCCCAAGTCGAGTTGAGCAATGTGCTCCTTTTCCCAAATCTGTGAGCAGATCCTCCAAAAACTTGATGCCCTAGTTCTTCGGCTGTAGTGGTGGGCCCAGAAAAGAAAAATTCTCAAAATTGAATTCTGCTTCAACCGAAAGATGCGCCCTAGTGAGGCAAGTTGAATGCACCCTATTTTTCAGCTGATCTGTGGAGAGTTTCCAGAAATAGAAACCCTAGTTTTTGCAGTTGCAACAGCTACACAATGTTTTCTTTCAAGATTGCTCTGGTACCATGTTAAGTTTTTACTTGTTAAGCATAATAACATTAAGACAATAAGATCAGTGAAAGAAAAACAAGCACAGCAACACAAAGAACACAAGATCTTCCTCGCGGAAACCACAAGGGACAAAACCCCGCAAAACTTCCTCCATATAGAAATCACCAAGACAATGTAAACCCCCAAGACAACCTCTTTCTTCACCAGCGACCTTCTCTCTCTCTCTTATGCGAACTTGCTTGAGTGAATGAGTGAGTGTGTGTGATTCCAAATGAGGAATTTGACTCCTCTATTTGTATTCTTCAGTTGGGTGACTTTTTACCCTAACTGAGCCGACTTCACTTAGGGAGACTCAATATCTTATTTAATATAATTCTTGAGGGTACTATTGACCCGGCTTACAAACGAGGGTTTACATTGACTCTTTCAATGACTCTTACATGACCAATTACATCAATGACATCTCCCAAAGGAGGAATAATAATATAATAAACAAATACAATTAGAATATCTTCCGTAGTTACATTTATTTAACAAGTACAACTACAGACATGTTATCACCAAACTTGTAGTTGCCCCTAGAGATGAATCCAAGATGGATGGCAGAGGGGATGGACAACCAAAGAGGTGAAACCAAGATAGCCTCGACTCCCAATGGATGGTTGTCACACCAATCGAGGCAATCTTCACTTTATGTTATCTAGCCCAAGACAACAAAGGGGAAGACCAAGATCTACTCCCGATAGGAGAGATCAGACCAAGACACCAGATCAGACCAAGTATGGATGAAGTACGTAAGGTGTATGGTAAACCCTAGATCTATGGATGAAGTCACAAGATGAGTGATAGGTTGGATCAAGAGGTTCAAACAGTGTAGATTTGGTCCAACATGGTCATGTGAGTGACTTATGAGGTTTGATATAAGATCCAGGATCGGGGTACTAGTCAAAGATGAGAAAATCCACTGCCTTGGGAACCGTGTCCAATGCAGGGTAGTTAGGCACCAAATTGGGGCTAACCAGTACCAAAGATAAGCTTGATGAGTGGATATGACAGTGTTTAGGTGTTTAAGCATGCAAGAAAGTCAAATTGGATTGGAGAAGATCAGTGCCTTGGGAAATGGGCAAATGGAGTCGGATGTCCACCAAACTGTAGATCAGGAATGTTGAGATGTGAAGCTAGGTGGGTTTTGAAAATTAAGATCATCCAATGGCTAGATCTCAGTAGATCTGAGATTGAAATGTATCACCAAGTGACCCAAGTGGGGCTCAACCCTCAATATGAGGAATGGGGCCCACAAGGTGAAAATCACTGAAATGACACACTAGGGGTAGGTCATCAACTGTGGAGATTAAGGATCAAGTGGGATCCCAATTACCTAGGTGCTAGATCTTAGCAAACTTACCCAACTAGGAAGTGCGACCTCCCTTGAAGAGGCTAATTTGCCTTGGGAAATGGGTCAGATGAAGGCCAATCCACACCAAACTACAGATCTGAATTGTCGTGGATGCTATAGAGGTGGGTTTTAAATATTATACCCAAAAGCCAAGTAGATCTTGCTAGATCTGAGAAATTGTAAAATGAGGGTTTGAATTATGAGGGTTTTATCGATGAAGTAGTTATGCCAATGGATTGGAACCAAGACAAGAAGAACAAACCTATGGATCTTACCTGGATAACCTTGTAGATGCCTTGATGATGATGATCTACGCAATCCCGATAAATTTGAAGCGATTTGAAGTAGTTTTCTATGAAATCGATTTGCTCAAGGAAGCCAATGCGCCCACTCTCCTGCACAATAAACGTCAACAATATCAGATTTAAAGCATCAAGAGATAAAGACTACTGCTACAGAAGAAGTAACAAGAGAAAAGCGTAGATCACAATGATACTAATGATAACCCCCTGATACAAGCGAATGCCAAGCCAAACGAGTTGAGGAAGCCCTGCAAAAACGCCCAAGATGAATTCGCCCTCCTGTAGACAAGACAAAGTTTCCACGAAAAATAGATCTTCCAACAAATGCCCAAATGCTAGGATACAATAGACTTTCCAATCACCGTCTAAGAACACCAAATTCAAAGGAGACCACAAGAATTTCCACAGAAATTTTTTTCTATATCAAGATTCCAAGAGCCAAAGACCCTTTACAATGAGAAGCTCTCTCCTTTAAATAGGATGGAGAGAGGCCATAACCCTAACCACTTTTTGAATGAGTGGCTAAGATTAAAAGATCAAATGTTCTAATCAATGGTTGAGATGAGCTCAACACTACACTACATGGATCAACTCAATAATACAATATAATAATGGACAAATCACCCATAATAAGGGGGTCCCACCAAATGTCAATGATAAAACATAAGAAGTAGCTTATGGTGGGTCCAAGGGATAATTTCTAACACCCTTGGTCAATCCCCATAGCACAATGTCATCAAAATAATCATCTAAGCACCAAATCGTGCCTCTCTGGGAAAGCCGTGAGCCTTAGGAGGCTCCAAAAATCATCATAAAGTGCCAAAAGTGATGGGTGTGGGTCCCACTGGAAGCTTACACTATTGGAGAAGGTGTGGAAGACATCCCAGTCATCATTAAACATCATCCCATGCCATAACCTTGCCTCAGTAGCCCAAATCAAATTCCTTTGTAGCCATTTTTACCATGTCGGGACTGCATCGGGAAGTGTGAAACTACCCAAACTGCCTCCTGGAGTGCCTGCGCTGTCAAGGTAAGCTCACCAGTGTGTCTGGGAGGGAGGTAATATGGTAATAACAAGTGGCTGGACCACCCCCTCCATGCACAGTGCCCTAGGTGAACCCATCAAATCTCATCAATGCTCTGACAGGAACTCTGACAGGCCAAAACTGCACTAGGATAGCCAACTGAGGCTAAATCATCACTGTAACTCCCCGAAACTGAAAATAGACTGTCACATTGGACTCAAAGAGCCCAAATCCATCTAAGATGTGTACTCATACACCATATGGATCTCTGCATGATCATATAATATATCCAATATGCTCGGACAGATGAAATAATAATAATCTGTAAATGATCAAATAATGTTGAAAGCCACAAATCATCATCATAAACCTGTACCTGCTGCATAGAACCATCATGTACCTGTACATAGACCATATACCATCTATCTGCATCATCATAAGGTCTACCAATCTCATGTCCCGTGGTTGACCTTGGTCTAACTGGGTTTGACCCAGTCAACATGACCAAAATATAACTCAGACAATCATTAGAAGCTGCTGCAAGTGTTGGAGATTAATGCATGCTCTACAATTCATTCAAATAACAATTAAAGCAAAAAGAAATCATTAGTGGCGATCTAAATCCCAATATATAAAGTCATTAATTATTTTTATTACTCAGACAAGACTTTCAAGACCATAGTCACTTCATAGTTGTGATCAATTTGCTAGTGAAGGGTGAAGGCTCAAATAAAAATGGCTAGGCCAAGGGATGACTTACGAACTTAACACTATGACACTTTGGATATGGAAAAGGGAATACACACCATAGCATATACCGGACAAGCAATAACACAAGGAATGGCGGTGTCTCACAAATGGGTAAGTTGTTCAAAGAGTGTTTATTCACCTTGGCAGATGCTCACAATCCATAATACAAATGAGGCCAGCAATCTTTTTGATATAGAGTTTAAATTCCATTGCTTTTTGGGCCTTTGGTTTCCATAGCCTTTGATCTATGTGTGTTTATAAACACATTGCATAGATTTACATTTCATTAGGCTTCTTGCTGCAGGTGTGTTTTTTAAGGCACTTGTTTACCTGAGCACTTCTAGGTGTGTCTTTAGACAGCTTGTTTACCTAGGTATTTACATTTCACAAAAGATATAACATTTGGTATTTCATAGCCATTTTCATTTGGCTTGCCTTTCATTCATGTGTGTTGAGAAACACATTGCATGAATGGGCTCTCATACAAGATACAATATTTCATTTCCATACTTTGTATTCATGGCAGCACTAAAAGTTTCAGGTTTAGCCAACAACATCTTTAGTGACTAGGGGGACTTCATGAGGAAATCCAGCTCACCAAAGGTAAGTTTTGTCACCAACTCAGAGCCGAGACACAATAAACAAGGGAGCTCATCCAATACAGAGGCTACAACGGGGAAAGGTCCTCCATGCCACTAGTCAAGTAGTAAGTCAAGGTAAATAACAAACTGGGTAGGTAATGGATGGATGAGGATAGTGAATAATGAGACCAACACTAGCAAACCAATGTATGGTGGGAATGATCACCTCTAATCTCCCTAGGGAGGGGAAAACCAATGAGTATAGGTCAAGAACTTCTAAGTCTGAGCAGGGACAAATATGATATATATATATAAGTGCAACCAGATCCACATATCTATATGATCGCCAGATCATGATACTAAATGCTAAGACATGCTAAAAGAATGAAAATAAAAGAAATATAACCACAACACCATAGTATACCTGCTAAGTCATATACCTGAATGCTCATCACCTGAGCCATCATCTGTCCTCTGAAACTGCTGCTATAACTCTGGGCAATACTGACTACTCTGTACAAATGGCTAAATAGCTACATCGGTCATCTCTCTGAGTGTCCTAAGACTCAGTCATGGCATGGGGAATAAAACTGTTGTCCATAATCTGATAGTGATCCATAGTAGATGCTCATCTCAGCATCTCAATGCAAGGGAACTGGCTGAATAGTGTACTGGAATCAGAAAAATAATGTATGGTAGCCCGGCTACTATATATGTGATAACAAGACACTTATGAGATTAATTATGTTCGATGACTTAAAAAATTTAAAGCAGCCATATAAAAGAATTTGGTAGGAGTATCAAACTCCTCTGATCTGATAAATGAGACTTATTTTCCAATGAGTTTGATTGATTTTGTAAGAAAGAAGGTTTTCAAATGCAATTCACTACTCCATACTACCGAAATTTTTGGACAAATAGCAATGAGTGCAAAAAGAAATTTCACCTCTATCCCAGAGTTTTCCCGAATATTAACCCTACAAACCAATAGAAATTTCACTTGCACTTTCAGAGTAACCCAAAAGCTAACACAAAGGATGATTTCTAGGATTCCCAAATATTAACCCTGTGAATTTCACCTCTATCTTTAGAAATTTTCTAAGTTGCACTGAAGTAGATACAAAAACGGATACGGATATGGGGGGGAACAGATACGACAAATTTTCAAAAAGGTCGGATACGATTCGACGGGGAAATGACACACACACACACACACATATATATGAAAAAAATTGAAAACCATGTGACATAAGAATTTCAATGTTTAAATTATCGTTATCATCAAAGACTACTATCTAATATCATTAAACATCAAATCATACATGTAACATGATACTGTAAAAAGTTAAAATTTTTAACTAACATCATCAATAATACAAGAATCATGATACTAATACTGTGCAAAATTCATAATTCAATGTTCAATTAGGGAAACATACTATCATATTCATAATTCAATGTTCATAAGTTAAACTTAGAACATCATTGCAAAATGCAAATTAAATGCACAAAATCACATATCATCAAAAAAATCTTCGTCCATGTAATGAAGCTCAACATCATCATGTCCATCCTCTTTAGAGCTAGGAACATTGCTTCCATGTCCACTTGAAGATTCAATTGTTGGTGCCTCCTCATCAAACAAATTAAGATGAGACATGGCACTCAATGCCATATCCAAGTCAACCAAATCTGGTTCTAGATCCCATGGTTTGGTGGGTCCCAATTTGTATTCTTCCTTTTGGTGTGACAAAAGTCGAAGGTTGGAGTGAACATACACAAGTTCCTCAGCCTTCTTGAAGCCCAATCTATTTCGCTTCACTAAATGGATGACGCCATATGCACTGCAGTCTCTCTTTGTCGATGAGGAACTAGAAACCTGTGACAAGATCCTGATTGCCAAATTTTGGATATTTGGGATTTCCCACCATGGAAGTTCCACCAATTAATTGCTCTTAGTGAGGTCTTGTCCTGGATAGCCTGAATATCTACACCCAAAACCTTAGATCCCACAAAATGAGAAAACTCAATATGAATATGAACACCAAAATATTGGGATCTAGAAATAGTTTTCTAAAAGCTTTTTTAAACCCAAGGGACGCTTATAGGTCCTTATTTGGTGCAGATCTGTTTGGAACACTCAACAACTCTGCAAAATAATATTTGGGATTTAATGCATAGGTCAAAAGGTGCAATGGGGTGGTCATCTTGTTCCATCTCTTGGTCAATATGTCTTTTACCTCATTGTAAAAAACTTCATCTAGGTCTTGCTCCTTGGCATTGATGACCTCCCTTATCCTCTCCATCATGGAGTCAATGCCCTCATTCACCTCTCCCTAACTAGGTCTATCAGTGTCAAGCATCCCCATGAAATCCACAATTGGCTTAGAAAATGCCAAGAGATACTCCACCCTATCCCACCATTCATCATCAACAACCATCCCCTTGAGTACTTGTGCTCTTTTAGTCTGGGATTGCCTCCATTGAGTCCAAAGAGTACATACCATTGATTGTATGGGGTGGTCATCTTGTTCTATCTCTTGGTCAATATGTCTTTACCTCATTGTAAAAAACTTCATCTGGGTCTTGCTCCTTGGCATTGATGACCTCCCTTATCCTCTCTATCATGGAGTCAATGCCCTTAAACACCTCTCCCAAACTAGGTCTATCTGTGTCAAGCATCCGCAGCAAATCCACGATTGGCTTAGAAAATGCCAAGAGATACTCCACCATATCCAACCATTCATCATTAACAACCATCCTCTTGACTACTTATGCTCTTTCAGTCTAGGATTGCCTCCATTGAGTCCAAAGAGAACGGCGTACCATTGAGTGTAAGGCTTCTTTCACTTGCATAAGCCTCCTCAAGGCTATGGTGTGAGAGGCAAAATGGGTCTCAGCAACCTGCAAGTGCCAAGATTTCAATCAATTAAAATTAAAATTATATATTCTAGAATCTAGATTGATATCTTATCTATTATAAATAATGAGTTATCCAAAATGAAAATTGTGATAATTGATTAGAATTTAAATTTTAGAGTCCTAGAAAATATGAACTGTGAAGCGAAGTTTAAGTACCCTGAAGAAGCTCCAACTTCGCAAATTCCCGATAAATGGCTTGGGACATGTGATGGTTTGTGATGAAGCTCTCAATTTTCTTAGCCTCTTCAAAAATCTGCTTGATCCACCCAATTTGGATCCCCATCTTGCTCAACATGAGGTTCAATGAATGTACAGCACAAGGGGTCCAAAAGATGTGATGATATTTTCTTTCAACAATTAAGCCCACTGCTTTACACACTTTTGCATTGTCCTTTATCACTTGGACAACATTTTTTGCCCCCAAGGATCCAATTGCTTCAATCAAAATATCAACAATGAACTATGCATCTTTTTGCTCCCCTTCACAATCAACTGCTTTCAAAAACATTGCCCCTTTAGGTCTTTGAGCAATCACGTTGATCAATGGCCTATTTCTTTGGTCTTTACAATCATCGGAAATGATGGACACCCCTAAAATGCGCCATGAATTAAGAATGGAGTCCAAGGCACCCTCCAAACGTAACTTTTCAGATGTCGAAAGTGTAGTGTGCACCTTCTCATAACTAGGGGGCTTGTACCCTTTTGGGGCTTCATTAACTGCTTTAATCATTGTTATCCAATAACGGAATCGGACTAGGTTAAAAGGAAGGCCATTTGTATAAATGTATCGACCTATAGCTACATCTGCTATGCCTCAAGCATCATTATTAAAGCTCATTTCAAGAGGTCCCAAATTAGACTGCTTGGAAGGGGTGTTGATTTCACGAGGTAATGGAGGTCTTGACGAAGCTGCTCCCAATCTTGTTGGTTGTTTGAATTAAGGCATGTCTTGACTCCTTAGCTTTAGCAACTACCTCATTTTGTTCTTTCTTATATCTTGCCAACTTTTCCTTGCTCGAGCCTTTACCATCTGTCCCATCTAAATTAGGTGGCTCGGTGCATATTCGAATTCTAGTGTTCTTCAATCCAGTTAAATGTGCTTTCACTTGGGTGTAGGATACCTTGAATTCTTTTTGGCCTTCACTACAAATCCATATCAATGACCCCCCTCCTTGGATCCTATCGACAACAGTAACATATTTCCAAAGAGGAGATTTTGGATCATTTTTTCCTTAGTGGCAAATTCAATTCCCTAGGCCTCAACATTCACAGATGTTGATTCCATGATCAATGCTCAAAATAGTGGTTCTAACACTAGCCTCAGAGCTCATGACACAAAGGAAAAAATACAAACAATTAGATTTAAAATTATTAAAAATTTAAAATCAAAAAATGAAAAATGATATACATTCTAAAATGAAAAGGACAACAAACTTACAAAGGGCATGCAACATCCAACATTCTTAAAAGAGAGAAATCCAAGTGGCAAGAGTACCTAAAAATTCTAACAACATACACTGCTTTGTTCATATTGGGACAGTTTTACATCTAGTGGTGGAACTTATATTTTCACATGTATGGCATATGTTTACAAATCATCTTTGTTAGACCAAACAGAGAGACAAAGGGTGCGTCCTACACTATTGTTTAGCTTTACCAGTTAGCTTGTGGTAGCCTCAGCGCAGCTTTTATTTGGCATATGGGAGCAAATCAGTTTTATATATGTGCGAGGGTATGTTGAGGGAAGGCCCACCCTTGAAGACGCTTGTTACAGGTTTAAGGGATAATTCGTTGGCAAGATCCATGGAATAATTTGGAGGAGTTTAGTAAGGCGATATCCACATGGGCATGCTAGCAACTCAGAGCTAAGTTCCACTTGAGTAGTGGGTGCATACATGGAGACAGGAGAAGAAATAGCATTTGGCGTTGGGTGTTCAAGTCTAAACCCAAAACTGGAAACCTTGAACTGAGAATCGAAAAATTAGTTAGTGGAAGGAAAATCAACCATAGCTGGAAATGTGGAACACTGTGTGGAAAGTAGAAATGGTAAAAGCTCCTGTTGTTGTTGCACAAACTGGCAACTGTTGCTGCACGAACAAACTAGATCCATGACTGCTATTCGATTTGTAAGGTAACCGATATTTTAATATAAAAGAAAAGGTAGCTTCGTAGTGGGCCCTTTAGGGTTTCCAAAAAACATACTAAAATCTCATTTTTAAGACGTGGAAACACTGGAAATGAGGCAATATTTCGGCAAAACATATCTCGATTTTTTTATCCATATCTGCTTCAGCGAGATCTGTACCATCTTCAGCCTGATTCGTATCGTCCTCAGCCTGATCCATATCGTGTGCAGGGCAAAACATATCGTTTGGGATCTGAAATGTATAGTTTGGGAGCTGAACATATCACTTTGTTTTGAAAAATATCAATGCCATTTCAAGGTCGTATCACATCAATTTTAGTATCTGAAACAGGGAACGACGTTTCACAAGGGTTAGTAGGGCGTATTTTTCCTAAAATCTAAAAGCAAATTTGGATAACCTTTGGAGAGATGAGCATGGGGCTCCAGTTTTGTTAAGTTCAAATATTTTGGGCCTCAGGTAAGGCTAGTCAAGGTTGGTGATCCAGAGGTCTAAAAAAAGAAATTTTGAATTATGAGAGATAATTTCACTTGCGGGCACCCAATATTGGGTATAGTATGGGGATAAAATTTCGTGGCAATCAAAGACTAGATTTTTTATTTCCTTTTAACCATAGGATTCTTCAAGATTTGATCATATTTTTTGAGATCTAGTATTTCATATAGTATGTGGGTCAAATTTCACTCCATTCTGAGAAGTCTAGGTTTTTGGTTAATTTTAATTGAGGAGGCTCCAAGTGGACACTACTTGAGATACATTTGTTATTCTTAGAGACCTAGTGCACCCTCTTTGGAAGCTTTTCGATAGTTGTCATGGGCATGAGTTGACTTTTTTTCCTTGGAAGGTAATGTGTTTTACTGAGCACATGAGAAAAAGAAGCTCATAATTTGGAACAGCACTTTATCCACAATCTTAACCATACTTTAGTGCATGACATGGAAGGATTCTTGAAGATTCCTTTCTAGTTTGAGATCAAAGGCATGCTATTCATAGTGAGTTGGTATTTCTTGAAGCAAAATGTAATTATGGCCTAGGACAATCCACATTGTTACAACTCAAACTAGCATGTGTGATTAAATCCCAAAAGAACAAAATTATCCCAACAACAACTTAGAGGTGTTACCCATTGTCACCTTAGTAACCACCTCTCTATACTTTAAGTTGGCTCTTCTCCAACTCAAGGGGATCTTCCCTAAGGTAGGATTGCTAAGCTATTGCAATGAAGGATCAAGGTGATTTGAAGAGATAGCTTAGCAAAGCAGTTTTATTGTTGCAGTGTAGGAAATAAAAAGGGGTGATGGGAGGACCATGAAGACTGGTACGAATCCCTAGGGCAAATGGAGTCAAAGGATGCTTGTCCAAAAAGGGGCGAGCTCATGAAGGGTTAAGGAAATCAGGGTTGCATTCGCATACCACAGATAAACCCTAACATACTGAAAATAAATGTAGGAATTCGCAAGAATGTCTCAAGAATGGTGCCACATCAAAATATAGCTAACTAAGGTGTTTCATACAATGAAGTATTACAAGCAACTACTCTAGAAAGATGATCGGAGCAATGTAAAATAATCATGTATAAGACATCAAAGAGAGATAAAGAAAAAACATTTCACATAAAACCCTTCCAATGGGACAAAATTTATAGTTCTATTGGCCCTAATTAACAAGTTCTAATTATTCTACAATTCAATAACAACATTTCAAAATAAGAACAAGAAAACCACACTTTGAATGGAGAAGGAACCCTTACACTTCAAGTTGCACCACGAAATATATTCCCATGAAGCTCCTAAAGGGAGAGAACTCTCAAAATCTAACCATGAGAAATGACAAAGAGAGCAAATCCTTATATAGCTTTAAGCTCCTATTCCTTCTACCATAAAATAATCATAAACCCTAGTTCTATCCTAGGATGGAGTAAACAAATCAAAATACTCCAACAAACCCTAACAAACTCTAACAACATCCATGAAATATGGTGGTCAAAGCCACAACTACAATATCCAAGAGAAGAAAGACACAAGGAGGGGGTGCATCTTTCAAATGATGGCTAATGATGACAAGTAGAAGTCAAACCTAGCCTCCAAAGGCTCTCCAAAGGTAGCTCTCCAAGAAAAAATCCTCAAAAGGTGAAGCACTTCCTCAAATAAGGCGAATGCTCTCCATGAAAAGAATCCAAAAAGTACGTGCAACAAAAATTTGATGCATCTCTTTAAACGACAATTCTAGAATTGCCAACTTCCAATATTTATCAGATTTTCTATTATAACCACTTTTTGGAAACCCCATGGTCACTCTGCATCAAATGGTGTTCAACGGGAAAATTTGTGGGCACTCTATCAAAAGATAACTACTCTTGAAGCTAGGATGCCCCTCCAATAAAAACATCCCATCAAAAATGGCCTAGATGAGTGTGTAGGCTAACAACCAAGTGGAGCATTACATTACAAAAAACTAGGAATGAGTCAACATGGTCCTCCAAGGTTAATGCTCCCACCAAGATAGCATAGATAGGTGTGCAAGTGTCCTCAAACAGTGGACTCCCATCAAGGAGGATCAACAAATGAGTGTAGAACAAATCACAAGTGCAAGAAGTTGCATCCATAAACCAAGGGGTCAACCCTTCAACCAACCAATAGATCCATAATAGCTCATCAATAGTAGGGAATGACCTCAGAAAAAAAATGCCAACGAACGTCCACATATCAACCAAACCCCAACCTCCATGACAACTCATCAATCCATGAACCAAGAAGACCATCCATCAATAATAGGAGCATCCAACTCAAAAACAAGTGTCCACAATAGCAAACTAACACCTTGAGGAAGGGAATGGCCTCCACAAGAAATGGTATGCATCCTCATGTGCCAAGAGTAAATGGCAAAACATATTATGATGTTAAGCAAGGGCCTAGAAACAAGAGCGCTCTAGGAGAAAACCATGACAAGGCATCCATATGTGCAAACCATCTCCAATAGGCTAGAACATGTCATCAAACAAGTGCTAGACAAAGAGCACTCCATAGATGAGTTGTCACCAATCATGAAGTCATCACATGAGCAAATCATCACATAACCTCATCAATAGCCACTACATCAAGAAAATACATATCCCATAGCTACTTGACCAAATGTATCATGGGCATCCATATGCTAGGGCATCATTAACACTAAGAGAACATCACAACATGAAGCAAAAATCCATCATCAAGGAACCCAAGGCATAAATTAGCTACATCAACTTATGGCTATCACTCTGATAGAAATGTGAAAAAATCCATGTGGACATCCATGCATTATGGGGGGTAACACACATTACTATAGATGTTCTATCTAATTTCAGCCACTGGAACTTTTTGGATTTGGTCATATTTTTGGAGACCTAGAATTGTGCATAGCAAGTGTGTCAAATTTCACCACATTTTGAGAAGATTGGTTTTTGGTCAACTTTATGGTGAATCATTCTAGAGCAATTGAGGAGTTTCTTGGTGGACCCCATGTGAGAAGCATTTGTTATTTTTTTAGAGCTATCACACCCTCTTTGGAAGCGCTTCCCAATGGTTGTAATGGGCATGAGTTGACGTTGGTTGTAATGGGCATGAGTTGACGTTTCTGTCTTAGAAGGTTATGTGTTTTACTTGGATTAGTTGTTTATAAAAGACAAGCTTTATGTGAAGAGGTTGATTTGTGGAAAAGCAACCCTATATAGAAGTTGAGCACATGAGAAGAGAAAGTTATAATTTGGGGAGGCCCCTTATCCACAATCTTACCCATACATCAGCACATGACATGGAAGGATTCTTGAATATCCCTTTATATTTTGAAATCAAAGGCATGCTATTCATAGTGGGTTTTTTGCTTGAAGCAATAGATAATTATGGCCTAGGCGAATTCACGAGTTGGATGAGATTCCTTAAAGCTTCTCGATTCACTTTCCTTGTTTACACATTCTATTATTACCTAGAGTTTGAGCACATGAGTTGAGACGGATATTGTTAGAAGTGGTGCTTTTCTTAACTTGGAGTTGAGTGCTCAATTTAGAGAGAATATTTTTGGATTTGAAGATGCTTTTCTTGTCTTTGCTTTTCCAAGAAAAGTATATTTATCTTTCTCATGAACAACATCCACACATAGTTGAAGGTATGAATTATTGTAAGAGATTAGAGGCTTTTCTTAGAGTTTGGAGTTCTATTTACAGGTGTTAGGTTTATTTTCAGAGAGGGCGGTACCCTACTTGTCCAATTCTAAACACACTCTAGTTCTATCTTCATCCATCATCCATTCTTGGAGCTAGGGAACTTTTATAGAGGCCTAATCATCCTTTCATGGAGATCATTCACTCGTCAAATTTGAAGCTATAAACCTGAAAGCTATTCATAGCATGATTATCACTTTTGTTTTACATTATCTCTCTCATGTGTTGAGGACCTTTTTAAACCTTTCACTACTTTTATCTATCATATTCAGGGAGATACCTTTGAATAGCCCCAAGATCAATCTTTAAGAGCTAGAGAGGCATTGAGAGTTTATAATTTATTATTTTCTTAAGTTCTCGTCTTTCATCCCATTTATTTGTTCTAGTGACTATGAGAGAGCATATTAGTCAGTGAGAGTTAGAGGCAACTCTCATCATGTGCATGTGATTCCAGATTTAGTCCTGCTGAGACAAGATGTTTTTGAAGTGGTTTGATGTCCCGTGGAGTAATTTGAAGTAGAAACCAATTTCTCCAAACTTTGTACTTCCACAGAATCCAACTATAACGAATATAAAATAGATAAATATCCAACAATAATGAATATAAAATACATAAATAAGAAGAAGAAGAAGAAGCTAAAGGACACAACCTTTCACCTTCATGAATAGACTAGCCAATGCATATATCAGTCACAAGGCTCATTGTACCATCTCGTTCATTCATTATCAATTAAATATATTTATCCTATATGGATTTCAACTCCTTGTCCTTCTTATGTTTGATATTCTTTGCACAAATGAACTATTGTTCATTACATTGGTATTAGATCTCAACTTAAGTCGATATTGTGGGGTCTGTTACCGAACAAACTAGCAAGGCTAGTGTCCAATAGACAAATGCAAGGAGTGTGACCACTGTCACCTCAGTCACACCTCCAACTTCTTAGGAGTGTCGTAACCTTCGAGAGGAGAGCCCTACTACAAAACATTAGGAGAAAAAAATTATATCCTCTACACAATGATATTAGCGACCAAAACCTTAAATCAATCAACTTGAGAATAAAGAAGACATACTAGATATGAACGTAGTAGATGCAACAAGTACATCAATCTTGATGTCAAAAGATCATTCAAATAACCAATTAATAGAAAGGTAGAAGCATTCAATAGTAAGTTTGACAATCACTTTTATGACAGCAATAGATATTCAACAATTATAATCATATACCATCCAGTAGGAAACAAAAGTGCAATGACTGTAATAGCAGCAGTGGACAGTCCTTTATGACAGTCAAGTATGGCAGTCAATAGTAGAATGATTGTCAAGAAAATTATTTGTATCAAACAGTGACCATTACATCCAAGATATACCACATCAACTTGAAACCTCAACTTGTAATATCCAGTAGTATTAGCAATGCAAACAAGGTCTGAAATGTGTCTTATACAGAGTTGAAATCAGTATTGAGTATATGTAGTTAGTGTAGGTTTCAGACCTTGATATTACCTCTTTCCAACAGTAGCAAACTCCAACAAATAACTAACTTTTAAATGTTGTTTTTGTGTTGATGTATGGCAGGTGTTAGGGACTGTCAGATGACAGTCTACAATTTTTTTGCAGACTTGGAGCAGCAGCAGAGAGGGCTGCTAACAGGCTGCCCAAAGGCTGCTCTAGCCTATGGCAAGACTGGAAATGAGAGTTGAGCCCTTAAGGAGGGAGGCTGAGCCCTAAATGAGGTTGGCCGAGGGTAGGAGAGAAGGCAAAGACGTAGGCCGAGGAAGGAAAGGAGGGAGAAATGGAAGGCAAGGGTAGGAAAGAGTAGAAGGAAGAAGGCCGTAAGGTTTGAAGGGTTTTGGAGCAGATTAGAGTTTAGTTTTATGGCAGATTTTAGATTAAATTTTAGTTTTTTAAGGATTTTTTAACTTTTTATATTTTTAGGGCTTCCTAAAATTTCGCCCTGGAGTTTTTGGGGATAAAGAAGAAAGGACGAATTTGTAGGAGGGAGGGCCGGAATTTTAGGTACGCCAAAAATTGAAAAAAAAAAAATTGATCCATAGGGTTTAAGACATAAAATTGCAAACCTAATTCTAACCCTAATTCTACCATGAAAATGCAAGATTACACATGAAAATGCAAGTGAAATTTAGTAAAAGGAATGATAACTTAGGGATTTATGGATGAGAACCCTAAACCCTAGCCCTAGAGGAAGATGACCAGCCTTCCTCTTGGAGTAAATTCTCCTTGTCTACTAAATTAGGGCTTCTTGTAACAACCTCTAGGGTTTGTTATAAGAGCCTAATCTAGGGCAAAGTTGGAGATCCAAGGCTAAACTTGGGAAAACCTCCTCCAGGGAACGTTTTCCACCATGCAAAGAGGATAGAAGGTAGACAAAGTCCCTATTCTGAAAAAATGCAGCCCTATGGCCACCTTTCAATCATTCAAGAAGCGAGAAATTCACCTACCTTTCACCAAGCAAGACTAAAAAAGACTAGACTTACTTGAGCATGTGTTCTTCCAGCAATTCTAGCATCCACCAAGCATAAGCACACCAAAGACAACATCCAATTTTCATCCACAAGAGCAAGAGAGTCTCCTCCAAGAGGTGTGCATCACTTTCAAACAGCTATCAAGGGTAAAAAAGTAACAAATTTGAGTTTTATCCCATGAGTTATGATTTACAAATGAAGTGAGGAGATTTATTTATATGTTTCTCAACTCACTTTACAAAAATAACCAAGTCGACAGGCCATATAAATGTCAATGTAAAAATATAACATGAAATAATCTAAAATAATCTAAAGATGGCCTAAAGTAGGCTTAAAGTAGGCTACCTGGGGCACTTTTCCCCTAGGTGCCTAAAAACTGCTAAAAATGACTAAAACTTAGCAGAAAGCTTCACTCTGAGAGGTGGAGTGAGCAGGGGGATCGCCATGCCCCATTTAACCCCAATAATGTTGAAAAACCCTCAACGTCCCCCCTCAAACAACCCATGGGCTTGGTGACCAAAGGTGACATCACAAAGGAAACTGGCCCAAGGAAGGAGGGTGCTCTGCTGGAAAGGGGCAAGGATGGGTGCATAAGGTGACCGGAAGGGGAGGCAAGAGCCTTAGAGCTGGAACATTGTCACCGGTGTAGAAAACAAGCAGGGGGTCATGTGACGCAATGACCCACCCCTAGGAACCTCGGACATCAACCTCGGGGCTACAAGCCCTAGAATGAGGCAGTTAGCAATGCCACTAAGCCATAGTACTCCTAAAGGAAGGACCAAGGAGTCCGGCCATAACCACCACTCAGAAAGTACCAATAACACCCCATCATGGTCCTGAAGAAAAAAGAACGACCCCTCTCCTTGGGAAAACATCTGAAGGTGCGCTGGTACTGGTACCACGTAACAGGGTCAATCCCACTTGACCTTTGGTCAAATTTGTATTTCCCTTTGCAATAAAACTATTTTATTTTGACCACACAATTTTTCAATGTTACACGGGTACGCATCCCCAAGGATATGAAATGCACTTCCACACCCCTGCACGTCTCGGAAACTTGGAAACTCCATTGGAAACATCCCCCCCACGTCCCCGTTTGAAGGAAACTCAAGGAAACACAGAAGGGAAACGATTCCCTCCAAAAAATGGCGTCCCCACGTTTCCTTTGACAGTTTTTTACCAAAAAAATAAACAATTAAATGATAAAGGGCCACACCGTCCACTATTTTCCTTCTCAATAGCCTTGATTTCATTTCATTGTTTAATATGGTTTTATTTCCGAATATATTTTTTCAGTTATAGCTTATGTATGGTTGTATTTCATTTTATTTCACTTGATGTATGTTGTAAACTTGTATTAATCTTTAGATTATAAAATTAAAGACGTTAATGACTTATGCTCCAACTTTCAATTTTTATGTATTCTAATATAAATTTTGCAGTATTCTTGGTGGGGTCCCCTAAGTTGAAGACCCCGACGTACCCTTTGACGTTTCTTAAAATTTGGGGGGTTGCTTCTGCATATGTCGTTTCTGCATTTCCCCGCCTCCTGGAAACTTGGGGGAACATTGCAAGTTTTCAAAGTTTCTCCAATTACCAGGTCTTTGATGACAATCTGGCATCTGGCCATCTCTTTCAATAACATACTGTGGAGAAAATATCCAGTGCACTCTATTAAGAAATATAATAAAAATCAATAGTGTGAAGAAGATTCCATTCTCATACGTTGAAAGTACCAGTGGCTTGAAAGAAAGAAATAGCTGCATAGAACTACGAACAACTGTGATTGAATTGTTTTCAGGTTTAATCAGGTGTCCATACGAAACAAAAGTAGAAGCCAAAGGTTCTTTTTGCGTCGACTATGGGATTAGAATTGCGATGGTCTGAGTTTTGAAATGGAAGATGCATCCTAGAAAAGAATAGCCACAAAAGGAATCAGAACCAGAGATATCGGAGAAAGGATATAAATAAATTAAGCTAAAAAAGCTGTTAATCCTGAGAATCATAGATTTCATAATTAGGAGAGTTACAGGAAGGAAGCATAAGCCCATGTGGCATAAGAAAACATTGAAGCAGGATAACAACCGTCAGTCTTCTGAGACACAATCAACTCAAGAGAATATATTTGAACGATAGAAAAGTAAAGTCTGATAGTGTCGCCATCTATTGTGATGGTTTTGAGTCTATCTTTAGCCAGCATGACAATAGTAAATCACAAATGCAGGGAGCATAGAATATAAGATATAGTGTGAACCATCGAACAACACCAACTCAATCGTTGCAGTCTGACCACTGAATCACTGTGTCGAGAGCTCCCGATAAAGTCAATATATAGTCGCCAGACATACCAACACATCGTTTCTCTTTGAGCTTCCAAATTAAATAAATAATAAGCAAGGCAGGGTTAAGAACAACATCCAGCGCCAAACAATGTCAATGTGTACTATCAAAGCGGTTACAATGTCTGTTACGACAAGCTTGTTATTGGTCAACCGCCAAACCAATACCCATCTTATGTGGCTGCGCGAGAAGTCACATCTAGTCCAAATAACTGTCACTGTTGAAAATATTAAGAGCTTGTTAACAGAAAATTATATATAACATTGTAGGAAAATGAAATGGTGGGCTACAACATAACTTTGTTATTAAAGTCCTCAGCTAGGTAAGTTATAAAGATCAACTGCCTTATGGGTATGATCCATTATAGTTTATAACTTGAAATACAATTTCAATATATATTGAAGCGAAAAAGTTATATAGTTGGAAATTTATAGGTCATATCAAACGCTAGATTGTGCAATCTTAATATCCCCCAAACCACAGAAGTTGTCACCACAGTGTCAAAAAAATGGAATCCAGTTGGTCTGATCCTTTCACAAAACAACAATTCTACTCAGCACTTTGTAACACATATTGTCTCATGTCTTCGAACATCACAACGTCAACAGCAGAGAATCAAGAGGTGGCTAAAACGGAGATGTAGTTTTTTGCACAAAATGCTCTGGCAGCAAAGCATCTTTGAAGGAAGAGGCAATGTCATGAATATAAAATACATAAATAATTATAAAATAAGCTAAGGAACACAACTCTTCACCATCCTGACTAGGCAATGCATATAACTATACCATCACAAAGCTCACTGTATCATCATATATATATATATATATATATTATCCTACATGGATTTCAGCTTCTTGTCCTTTGGAATAAAGGTAATCATCTCATTTGGTAGTTAAATCTCATTTATTGAATTTTTTCCTTGCAGAGAATCTCATTTATTGACGTATTTGATTACTTTAACCTGAATTTTCTGAATTGATTGACATGGGGAATCACTCCACTCAATTGATTCTCTATTCCACCCACAAAGTTCAAGGCACTACGGTCACAAATAGAATATTCAAAATTTTAATTGTTTGTTTTTTGGTTCTTTTACACGCATATATGCACTTTTCAAGTGCAGATTTGAGGTGTTTTACATTAGATATTCACGGAATCAAAGTTTTAACATATATAAGTCTAAATATGCATCATACCTGCTGTCTAGAATTGATTCAATGCAGATTTAAGGTCTGATATTTAATTTTCAGCAAAAAAAATTCCACAGATCTGAAGTAGTTTTTGGTATTCAGAGTTCTAGTTTTGAGAATCTCCATGAGATTAGCACGCACTAACCCGAACTGCAAAAGGAACATAAAGAAGTGACAGTGTACCTTCCATAGTTAACTTTGGAACTCTTCCAGTTTCAAGCATTAACAGGTAGATAGTATAAATGTTCCAGAGATCATTGACTGTAATATGGCACGAGTTAGTGAAGCATCAGAGAGTTGTTGATTGGCATGCTCATAAAAAGCTTTGGGATATGGTGTGTAGATAAAAGAGATGGATCTGGAGTTCTGAACCATAATGTGTGATGAACCTCCTAAGTGTCTAGCCTAATATACACTAAGGTCAAATATAATAAGTCATAATCTTATAATGCAAAAGCTAATAATAGAATTCTCAGATAACAATAAAATACAATATAATTAAAAAAAATAACTAGTACCAATAATAAATGATTGTTATTATGAATAGTCAAATCTTTTGGATGTATGTGTATAAATGGTCGTACACTTAGTATCACGCATTCATCAACCTATAAATATATTTTATATTTCTATTAACTACCCCTATTTCCCTTCAAGTGGTGTTAGAAAAATATTCGTCACTGAAATTTTGTTGCACACATCCCAAAGATTCAAAGTTTTGGGATCTAATGGGCATGAATTCTGACAGTGTCCACTTCACTATCGTTTAGAAACAACATGATATCCAGGGTACTGGTGTACCTGTTGCAAATAAATTTTGGAAACTACCACATGGGTAGAAAACTCTAGCCATAGAAATGGACAAAATCAACAATAAATTCACTGGAATAATCCAATGTTGGACATACTTATCCATCTAATGGCTCGATGAAATGGTCAACCTGTAGTCTTGGCGAATTCACCTCCCTCACAAACTACAAAACAATCATTCTAAGAAAGGATAAAAGTGTCGATATCAATGATTAGCAATTACAGCTGCACAGAATTGTATTTCCCTATCTAGATGAATATGAACATGTAGATTTAGTTTCCACAGTATTACTACAAGTAACAATGCAAAATAATCAATTTCTAGTTTGCATAATTTCAAATATGAGACGTTCATCCCAATATCAGCAGATACCATTTCGATATGTGCCCATCTTTGAAATTATGTAAATTGGAAACAAAATATTTTGCATTGTTACATGTTGTAATATCCTTGGGAACTAAATCCACAAGTTCAAACTCATCTAGATCAAGGAATACATTTTCATGTATTCAGTATTATCCTAGTACTTGGGAGATGCCTTCAAGCTTGGAGCTCACATTCTTCGCCTGGCAAACCCATCACTCACTAGACTCAGTTGAGACTCGACATAAACGCCAAACTCACAAGTCTGATTCAGCCAGCAACTAGATGCCTCTTACACGTGTATGAATCCTGAATTGACTTGTCTACAACTTTTTGGAGTTTTAGGTGGGAAATGAGGCATTTGAGAAAGTAGAATCCTTTAATAAGACATTTCTCCCCCCATTCTCTCATTCCATTCATCTTCTAAGAGTCATTCTCTCATTCCATTCATCTTCTAAGAGTCATTTCATCCAGAGAAAACTATTGTGCACTGTCACTATGAGGAGAGTCATCATTATTTAGGACAACCTTTAAATGCTCACAAAACAATTGCAAGCAAAGGGTCTGTTAAATTTCATACATTCATAACATAATAACATAAATGCATAACCAAGATCACTAGAAAAAAGACAAAGCACAAAACAACAACACAGAGTTTACCCTGGGAAACCCAATTGGGAAAACCCCAGCAACATCTGTATAGAGATGATAATCCCGAGATCATAGTACAAATGATAAAAGAGAAAATGTGAAAATGTCTTCCACAAGTAGAAACCCCAAATCTGCTTCCTTCTCCAGCTTGTGCGAAATTATGCTCTCTCCCAAGTGATGCGCAATTGTGAAGTGAGTTAATGAGATAATGATGTGCACTAACTTCTTATTTATACAAGTGCAAACATAAAAATTCCTAACTGGGCCGACTTCACCTGGGGGCAATAAATAATTTATTTTTAATAATTTTCTTTTCTTTCTTTGCACCCCAAGGTTTACATTGATCCTTTCATGCGTTTACATAAGGTTCATCTCCCTTAAGAGGTACAACCAAGTACAATGAAAGTACAATAAAATACAATGAATAATATCTTTCGAAGTTGCACAAAATCCAACACTCCCTCTCAACGAGGAAGGTATTCTTCGGTCTTCATCTGCATCATGATCATCTGGGTTTCATCTTGTACATCCATGTTGTCTCCATCATCTCTATACATACTGAAGGTTGTCCACACAGTCTCAGTGCATCATCTTCACCAGTGCTTTGGTGAGTCCAGGAGAATCACTCAATCTTGGATCTAGGAGAATCACTCAATCCTGGATATATGAGATTATCAATTGTACCATCTCTGCTATACAATTTGCTACCTGTCTGTCTCATCTATCGATGGGGTCCTCCCATACCTAGATGAGATTTCAGACGAGCAAAAGGGCACGACCATCTACTGACTGTCCGACTCATCTGCCTATGGGATTTCTCCCATATTTGGATGAGTACCTAGACTGTAGAGGCACCTGTGCAACCACACGGCCAACTGTTGACTGTCCTACTCATCCGCCTATGGGATTTCTCCCATATCTGGCTGAGTAACTGGAATATAGAGGCACATGTGTGAACCCGACCAACTGCTGATTGTCCTACTCATCTGCCTATGCGATTTCTCCCATATTTGGCTGAGTAACTGGACTGCAAAAGGTACCTGGGTGAGCCCGGCCAACTGCTGGCTGTCCTAGTCATCTGCCTATGGGATTTCTCCCATATCTAGCTGAGTAACTGGACTGCAAAAGGTACTTGGCTAAGCCCAGCCAACTGCTGACTGTCCTACTCATCTGCCTATGGGATTTCTCCCATATCTGGCTGAGTAACTGGACTACAGAGGCACCTGGGCAAAGCAGGGCAAGCATCTCAATGTCATCTTTCCATCTCAAGGAGGGACACGTTCTCTTTGACTCCAAGTCTTCCGCAAAAGTATTCAAACTTCACCTTGGGAAGAGCCTTGGTGAGAACATCTGTAGTCTGGTCGTCTGTCGGCACATACTGTAACTCGATCGCACCTTTCTGCACCATATTTTGAATGAAGTGATATCGAATCTCGATATGCTTCGACCTGTCGTGAAATAAAGGATTCACTGACATCTGCACACAGCTCTGGTTATCACAGTGAATCACGGTCGGCTTTGTAATCTGGCCGAATAATCCCGCCAGGAGTTTACAAAGCCAAACTGCTTCTCGAGTTGTTGTGCTAGCAGCCATGTACTCGGCCTCTGCAGTACTGAGTGCTACCGAGTTTTGCTTCCTGCTGCACCAGGAGATAACTGCAGAACCCAAACTGAAGCAACATCCAGAAGTACTCTTTTGATCTGCAAGACATCTGGCCCAATCCGAGTCTGTAAACTCCTGCAATATCAGGTCACCATCTGAAGCATACTTCAAAACATATCCTATAATGCCACGTAAGTATCTGAGCACATGTTTTGCAACAATCCAGTGAATCTACCTCGGTTCGCACATGAATTGACTGAGGGCATTCACAACAAAACATATATCTGGTCGGGTGTTGGTCAGATACATCAATGACCCAATCAACTGGCAATAAATGGTGGGATCAATCAAATCAGAATCCGAAGTAGAATCTCTCAACTTCTTCCAATTTGCAGTCCAACATCACGAATCTCTTCAATATATCAATGGTGTATTTTCCCTGTCCTAGGAAAATCTCTTTCTGCCTATGCCATACTTCTAATCCCAAGAAGTAATGCATCAATCCAAGATCTTTCATTTCAAACTCAGAGGCAATATTCTTCTTACACCATACAATAAGTTTCTCATTTCCTGTGAGAAACAAGTCATCAACATATAATACCAAAATCAGTGGCTCATCATCTACAACCTTGTAGTAAAGGTTGGGGTTTGCATCACACTTGGAGAATCCCAAGCTCACAAGGAATCCGTTTATCCGTCCATACCAAGCACGGGGTGTTTACTTGAGTCCATAAAGTGCCTTTTTCAATCTGCATACATGAGACTCCTTTCCTTGGACAATAAACCCATCTGGTTGTTCGATGTAAACTTCTTCCTCAATAACACCATTGAGAAAGGCTGTCTTCACATCCATCTGATGCAACTTCCATCCCATAGCTGAAGCAATCGCAATAATGGATCTGATGGAAGTATATCGAGCCACAGGAGCAAATGTCTCATCATAATCAACTCCCTCTTTTTGAGAGAATCCTCTAGCTACAAATTTGGCCTTGTATTTCTCAATAATGCCATCTACTCCATGCTTGATCTTGTATAGCCATTTAGAAGTCACTACTGACTTCTCCTCAAGTCTCGGCACAACCTCCCACACATCATTCTTCATGATGGATTGATATTCTTCCATCATGGCATCCTTCCAAACTTGATGTTTGGATGCTTCTTCGTAAGTGGTGGGTTCTCAATCAATAATGTTGCTCATCAGTGCCACATAGCTAGAGAACCTATGAGGTCTTTTGCTTTCTCTGAAAGCGCCACGTAGAGCTTCATGCCCCTTTACATCCTGCAGTGTCTGTTGTTCACATCTAGGTCTTTTTCGACCAGCAACATCTCTGGGGATATCAACTGGATCTATGGGATCGATAGGTTCATCCTTTTCTGTTGGATCCCTCTTGAACTAGTGGGGGAGATGGTCTCATCTAGAGCATTTCTTCATCATCGATCTCCATGTCTGATCCTCTGCCTTTCCTGACAACCATCTCTTCTTCAAAGGTCACATCCCTACTGACTGTCAGAATCCTGGGATGTATATTCTGTAAGCCTTTGAAAACTCACTATGTCCCACGAAAGTTCCTTCTGGCCTGAAGGTTCTAACTTCGTTCCTTGGGCACATGTATGTAGACTGGACAGCCTAATATCTGAAGGTGGCCTACTTCTGGTTTGACTTCTGTGAAAGCTTCCTCCGAGGTCATCCTTCTAGGATGAGAGTCGTTTTCCTGGAAGCTTCTTGCTGAACAACAATGGGATTCATGTGTCCACCACTTGTTCATTCGGAACAGGTCACATCATCCTTCTCTTGTAGGCCATGTCACATGGTCTTTTCCCTACAAGTCAAATCCTGACTGATGATCACTGATATTGTATAATCAAGTGTAATGACGACAGTTTACATAGGCATCTTAGTTAATACTTTATCACAATAATCATGAACAATTCTACCAACACATCTAGGAACTATCTAGATGTCTGCTATCTCCACTAGAACATGCCATCAAGAGTGTGCAGTACCCTAAGCATGCAGGAAGGAGATATCATCTAGACTAGCTTCATGAAATGTTGTGTAGCTCATATGCATAATAAATATAACAATGTAAACTATATCAACTGCTCAATACATTAGATCTGCATATAATAGTGATGAAGACATATAGGACAAAACAGATCTATGTAAGCAAGAAAACAAAATACTTATCTCTTATTGTTTTTGTGTGTGGGCTCCCACTGCCTTCTTGTGGGAACCATGAGAAAATTTTGTTCTTGCAATCTGGATCTTTATATCTCCTAGAAGAACTCCGAACCATCATCATCCCTTGGTTCCTTGTGATGATGGTCTTCTTCTACATCAGCAGTTGAGGCTTCGTGCTTCCTTTTACTTGAACTTTGACAACTATTGACGTAGTGTCCATATTTCCTGCACCTATAGTATTGAGCTTGAGATAAGTCTTTCTTCTCCTTCTTCCGATCTAGGGAAGGACTAGATCTCCTATCTTGGTGCTTGTGTTTATAAAAATTTCTTCCCTTTCCTTTGCCTTTCTTGGCATGGGATATGAATGCTTGATTCTCCTCTAGTTGAGTGCCATGGAGTCTTTGTCGTGTTGCAATCCTTGCCTCCTCGTGAGTGCAATCTGCCCAAAGCTTATCAAACTTTGGTAGTTTGGATCTACCACTTATGCTTTGAATAAAGGACTCCCGTGATGGTGGAAGACCATTTAGAGTGTGGAGGACAAGCTCCTTATCATTAATAGGATCTCCACTGGTGCTGAGCTTGTCTCTGAGTTCTGTGATCCTCATAAAGTATGAGGCAATGGATTCTGACTTGGCTATCGTGATATTTGAGAGCTGGATTCTCAAAGTCATGGATACATTGAGGCTAGTGTGTTCAAACAACTTCATAATGGTCTTGAACATTTTCTTAGCATTCTTCTTTCCTGATATTTGTGGGACCAAGTGATCTCTCACTGAATCCACAAGTATCCTTCTTGCTTTAGCATCATTCTACCTCCATCGGGATTTATCCTCTTCGGCTTCTAGTTCAGGAACCTCCTCATTTCCATATAGTAAGAGGTCATTTTCTTCTAGAAGCAGAAGAACCCTAGACTTCCAAGAGATAAAGTTGGAAGCTCCTTCCAAACGATCTTCAACCTTCATACCAATCATCTTGATTTCAGATCTGGTACAGAAACCCTAGCAGGAGTTAGCTCAAAAATGAAAGTTGATAATTTGAAAAACTGAAACCACAGATAAATGTGCCTTGCCAAGGAGAGTTGAATTGAGGGTGGGTTGGTCCAAATCTGTGGAGAGAAATGAGTTAAAACTGAAACCCTAATTCTGCTGCATCCAAAGAGTTAGGTCAAAAATTGAAAATTCTCGAAATTGAATTCCGTCTTCACCAAAAGATGCGCAAAACAAAATTCCTATTGCTCTTTTTCTCAAAAATGATGGGTGAAGATTTCACAAGATGAAACCCTAATTCCGGCAGGGTTCCGACAATGTTCCGGCAATGGCTTCTTTTAGAACTGCTCTGATACCATGTTAAATTTCATACATTCATAGCATAATAACATAAATGCATAACCAAGATCACTAGAAGAAAGACAAAGCACAAAACAACAACACAGAGTCTACCCCGGGAAACCCAATTGGGAAAAACCCAACAACCTGCGTATAGAGATGATAATCCCGATATCAGAGTACAAATGATAAAAGAGAAAATGTGAAAATGTCTTCCACAAGTAGAAACCCCAAATTTGCTTCCTTCTCCAGGTTATGCGAAATTCTGCTCTCTCCCAAGTGATGCGCAATTGTGAACTGAGTTAATGAGATAATGAGGTGCACTAACCTCTTATTTATACAAGTGCAAACATAAAAATTCCTAACTGGGCCGACTTCACGTAGGCGCAATAAATAATTTATTTTTAATAATTTTCTTTTCTTTCTTTGCACCCCAAGGTCTACATTGATTCTTTCATGTGTTTACATAAGGTTCATCTCCCTTAGGAGGTACAACCAAGTACAATGAAAGTACAATAAAATACAATGAATAATATCTTCCGAAGTTGCACAGAATCCAACAGGGTCTAGATCCAATTTTAAAGGATAAAATTGATCTAGTCTTTGATTGGGTCTTGGAGGATTAATCTTGTTATAAAACAAATCAACCTTGCCAAAATTTGCTTGCAAAATTGGGTTAGAGATCTATGTTTCTCTCTTACATGTCACTCAGAGCTTATTGGGTAAAATATATTTCGATTCTCAACTGCAACAAATAGGATTGTTTAGTTCCACTGAGCGCAAAAGCCATAAGCCAAAATTCGATTAGTTGCCAAAGTCTCTAAACAAGTATTGGAAGAGTTCATTTATGAAGTCACCAGAGTTAAAAGTCGAACCCTCAACACTTACCAGTCGTATATTCAAATATCCAAATTTAAGCTATGCAACCAAGCTTTCAAAGCGCACAGAGTTCCATGTTCAAGCTATATGATTCGAGAGCCTAAACCACATCATATGTTCAAGTACTCAAACAAGCGTCAAAGCGTTATAATATTGCTTTAATGGAGATTAGTGCTTAAACGAGAATAATATGCTCCTGATCCGAGTCTATATACTTGCAATGCTTAACAATTAGGCTTTCGATCCCACTTTATATGCCCATGCTGCTAGCTCAGATTTGACGGTGAAGACTGAAATTCATGATCCGACAACATTTCAAGATGGGGTTAAAGCGTGGGCAAGGGAAGTAAATCCAAAGGTCGTTGTTCATTTTGGCTCTTGAAACTCGCCCAACATTTATGTAAAAGGCATGCGTTGAAAATTAAAAAAATCACTCCATTGATATGGCGCTCCCTTGTTCATTGTGGCTCCCCTCAACAGTTTTCTAAGACCGCTTCAATCAATTGTCGGATCCACCAATATGCACCAGCTCAACCACCCAATTGACGCCACTTCAACCGCCAACTCGATAAGACCACGACGACAACTCAACAATAAACTATTGATATCGACAGAATTCCTCGCTTACAGGTGAAGAGCATAACAGGTGTCGACCCCTCCAAGGATGAGTTTATCCTTATAATAAAATTAGAAAACAGTTCCAACATTTCCAAAGATAGCATTTGAGGAAATAAAACAGGGGATCGAAGACAGTAAAAGAGAGCAGAGAGATTTTTGGCAGTGTACAGGCTGTGTGGTTCTGAGAATGAAGCCTGAGGGGCCATTTTGTAAATCTCAGATCAATGAACTCTCTTTGGATTCACTTCACCTTGATGTAGAGCCCTGTCCTTAGATTTTGATGTGTTAAGCTTCTTTTATTTCCATATCTGTTCTAAAATTTATTGTAATTTGCAGACAAATCGCATGTATATGTTGAAGATTAATAATTTACGGTTGTGGTACAACTGTTGTTTATGTTCTCTGTTTTGTATGAAATGTTCTTATGAATCAGAGAATGCAGATTAAAGGATTTTGAGTCTCTGGCAACCCTCTTTTCTGTCTCTTTAATGCATACATGTTTATATACCTGTAAGTTACTCATATATTAGTGTTTGTTGCTGAATTCTCTGTCTGGTGCTCAGCTCATGCATTTGATAATGATATTCTTTGTTGTACTCATTCATTACTGCCCAACAAAATCACTTTTCGTCATCTTAGGCCAGCAAAGACTGCATTACTCGTTGTTGTACCTAAGATTAAATGTTCTTCTTACTTTCTTCCACCTTTCATCATCAACTGCTGTGCTCTAATATTTGAGATTCTGTGCCCAAAGGAAAGGCCGTTGGTCAAGAGATTTACTGCATTTTATTCCATTCAACCCATTGTATAGTCAACCTCTTTTTATCTTGTTCTTGGTTACTTTAAATCTGGCATATCTTTGTGCTTAATATTGTGAGCAGACAGCTTCATTTGATCATTGGTGGTTACCCCCTTTAGCCCAAGAGCCAGCTTGAGGTCTAAAGCGGGTTCTGAGATGCCTCGGTATAGTTCCTAGCAGCCAGGAACATGCTGAGGAACAACAAATCTCCTGCTAATAATTTGAGTTGGCTTGATCAAAAGACTGAGGATCTCTCTAGTGTGCCATTTACTCAAATGGAACACCAAATACACCTACATCACAGTCGTTGCTTCAATCTAGCAATCTTGGCACTAGTTTTTCTAGGACTTATTCTAGGCATTCTCGTAGCCATTCATGATACTCAAGATCGGCAATATATTGGCTGAGATTTTCCCCAATTTTTTGGCGATTTTTACCCCATTTTTTGTTTTTCTTTTTGCTTAGTTGCCGCATTTTTAGAAGAAAAATTGCTATGCCCATAAAAATGTCGCTTTGTTCATTAGTAATTGGTAATATCAAATGGTAATATTAACATTATCATTAAATGAAAGATAAGGAGAATGTCACTTTTACTCAAATTTTTAACATTACCATTAATTGTTTTAGGATGTTTGAGAGTGGTTCCAACCTCATCAGAGTTCATATGCAAAAAGTAGAATTTTAGATCCCATTAAGAATTCAAGAGACTAAATAGTTTTCAGGATTTCAGGATTGCAAAGTTTCCACTGGATTCTATCATGTATGAGGGTATCGTATTGGCATTTAATCAAGCACATCAACCCCTCTGTGTACCTTGATGTTGGTCGTGTTGATTGTTGAACTCCTCTATCATGACCTTAATAAAAATGTACTCTTCACTCGAGCAAAATCACTTATTAAGCATGGAAAAAATGTATGCCTTATTTAAACGATTGGATTAGGAAGTTTCATCAAAATTGTAAGGTGTTGAGTCGTTGACTAATGTCCTTGGAGTATCAACTTTGAGATTTGATGTAGACACAAGGACTAAAGCCTAGAGGAGGGTGGCATAGGGTGCTATTGATGAATAGGATCCCCAATATAGGCAATGATTCATCGACATGTATGATTTATGATTTATGTTTCACATTCATTTTTTTAAATGTCCTTACTCATTTATTAATTTAAAATATACATATACATACATAGTGATTTAAAATATCCATAGAGTCCACTACAACCCACATAACCGCCAAGGCCTTCTAGCTCTAGAGGCAGAGCCATTACCAGAGCGATTACCTTTGCGCATAAAAGGGGTAGAGGGAATCAATAGTTTATTACTTGATTTCAATGTATATGAGATACATTGATTGCATTTTTGGGTGATTCATGAGTCGGGGACTCAAGATTCAAGACACGATTCTTTTTTTATATGTGATGTAATACTAGATGTCTTATACATCTTATATATCAGTCTTCTTTCCGTATTCATGTGGCAATGTGTTTATCTGATGTTCTTGTCGCTTTAAATGTTTAAAAAATTGAAAAAAAATGAATATTTTTGTATTTTTTTAAGTTTGTCAATATATTGTCGATGTTTGCTGACATTTTCGCCGATAAATCCGATAATTTGTTTTTGGACCCTCGGCGATATATTCGCCGACATGATATTTGTAACTTTGTTCAAAATTATTTTACATGTATGAATAAATCATTGGCTAGGCTTGAAGCCTTTTGCATGCATGGATAAACAACATAAAAGTTTAAAAAGTTAAACTCGGCTTAAAGATTGACAAAATTATCAAACTTGCTAATTACTCAAAAGAATCGAGTTAACTTTTTCTTGTTTGACAATAATAGCATGAACAATTTGCTTTCGAGTCTTTTCAAGCTTGATAAGAATAGCAAATCGAGTTAGGGTTAGTATTTGACAAAGATGGTAACCTAGACTGTGGTTTTGTAAAGTCGAACATGGCAAAATGCCAACAAAACATAGCAATTTGAATTACGGTTTTGGATTAACAAAAGAAGCAAGGTGAGTTAGGGTTTTGGACTTCCCCATGAAGCAACCAAGTAATAACACTCAACTCAGAGCTTAGGAAAATCGATTAGGGTTTTGGCACAAATCAACTTTAGAACCTCACACAATGGAAACCCTTCAACTAGTTTCCATGTGTCACACCGGTAGAACAATCCACCTACTCAACACTGCACTTTACTCATCATCCTTCAGCCACCATAATCCTAGAAACCACTTCACCACTACACACTTGGAACCATGACAACACATCATGTACTTGCCACAATTAGAAATTGCTACATATAGACATGCCCAAACAACAAGAAAAACAAAAAAGACTGAAATTGAAGGTAACAACTATGAGAACGATGCCAAATATAGTACAACTAAAATTAAACAATGCTAAAAATAGCAACAAGAAAGCAATCTCATTAGACTCACTTTTTTGCAAGCAACCTATTACCCCCCACATTGTATGAGGCTTACACTTGTTGCCGGTTTTTATGAAGCAGATTATTATGAAGATTTCCTTCATATTCGATATCTTAACACACCATGATCATTTGTACAGGGCATATAGTTCCTTGGAGCACATTTATCAAGATATATTTTTCATTCAAGATATATTTTTCATGCTTTTATCTAGGGGACACCACCATGTAAAATACCATAATCACATCTTGTGATACATAAAATGAAGTCTTATTCGTAATAAACCTTTGATGTATGAAGTGGAGCACCCTTCCTCCTTTAAGAAAAATAGGTGGCCGCATTCTCTGCTTGAGTTAATTTGGCAAACACAATCCCTAAAATAAAGGTGGGCGCACTTCACTAGGTGACATGATCCCTAGAATAACGGTGGGTGTAATTCCCTAGGTGTGAGGTGGGCACATCTAAAATAAATGTGGCCGCACTCTACTCATGTGGGACATGATCCCTAGAATCTTGTACCTACCTACTCCCACGTGTGGCATCTCATCTAGTTGGGACACACCTCCTTCATGCATGTCAGCATGACACTTGCATCTCTCTCTCACACATGTGGTGCTTCTCTTGCACACTTGTCCCTATTCACATGTGTGGCCTCTCTCTTCTACTCTCTCATGAGAATATAGACATTGGGTTGTATTGCTATAAGAACAGGGAGCCTTTTTAATGTAAAACATGGTTGGATTTCTAGGAGAACTCTCTCGAGCTTTTTGAATATCTTTTGGCAGGTTAATGGAAAGTTAAGGATTTCTTATGTGTGGTTGTCCATCTGTTCATCTTGCTAGTTTATGTTGCTGGAACACGGGTTAAATTATGCTACAATAAGGGTGTTGAGTAACAGCAGTCCTGTCTATCAAACAAGGGTTTGGATGAGGTGAATACCCTACAAATTCTTGTTGTTTTTACTTCCTTTTTTATGCTTCTATGTTATACCATTTCAGTGAAGGGTTGCATGTCAATTTTCGGCTAGTGGTAGGATCACATCTTATCGATTTGCATGTGCATGCAAGGTCACCTTTGGAAAGGGACTTTTCTCATCTATGTTCAGCCATATAAATTTGCAGCCACTTGTGATTGTCTGCATTTTGGAATAGCAATAATCACTCCCATTTTACCACCCACTTGCAGCTCTCTTTGTTGCTCTATGACTCCATTCGCCCAGCTTGGATAGGCACTCGTCTCAATCCTCCATCACCTTAGATTTCCAATGCTACACAGCTCATCGTTTTGCTAAGTTATCTGTTCATATCACCTTGATCCTCCTTGTCATAGACTTAGCAATCCTACCTTAGGAAAGCCCCCCTTTGTTGGAGAAGCGCCAACCTAAAGTGAAAAAGAGGGTCAATGAGGTGACAACGGACTCCCTCTTAATTGCTCATTGGATAGCATTGTTCTTTTGTCTTTGATTTCACATGCTAGTTTGTGCAGCAACAGAACCCAAATATATGCTTAGAAACGATATGCGCACCCTGAAAAGCAAGCTACTAAGAACAATAGTGTCATGAAACTGGTTGCATGTCACCAGAAATGGGCTCATCAACATCATGAGCTTGCAAGGACAAAGAATATGTAAAAATCTTTGCCATGCAGGAATTCCTAGAAGAAGAAGAAAAGCAAACCACTAAAAAAGCAGTTTTTCAAAATCTGGTGTAATTGACTCTGAATTTGAAACAAGCTCTGATCATTGTTAATGTTTGGATGCACCTATAATGGGAATAGCCTAATGGAATCTTGCTACATCTTAACCCTCCAATTACACAAGCAAATATGGGGGTTAAATGGCAGCAAACAAGTTTTCCTTATTTGTTGTTGATGATGAAAGGATGAATAGAAGAAAACCATGATGGAGGATGAAGGCAAAGTGCCTTTTATAGCGAAGCAAGATGAGAGTATCAATTTTTTGTGCTACCACAATGTAGAAGCGATGTGGTTATTAGAAAGACCAAACTCTGCATCAATGGTAGATAGTGTGAATGTTTCAACCATCATTGATTCTAATCCAACTAATAGTTAGTGAACGATCAGATGGTTGATAACTTGGCATGCTCATAATTAGCTTTGGGATATTGGTGTGCAGAGAAGAGAGTGGGACGTGGAGTTCTAAGCCATATTATGTGTAATGAACCTCCTAAGTGTTTGCCCAATATAACAAACCATAATGTTAACAAATAAAATGTAATTATAAATTCCCAAGTCACAGTAAACTACAATATAATTGATAAATAGACAGTTTTAGTAATAGTTGAGGCTCTTTATATGTAGTCACATTCTTTGGATGCATTTATATAAATAGACGCATGTCTTGTCTCATTCATCAATCAATAAATATATTTTATATTTTGATTTATCTACCCTTGTTTCCTTTCAAGTGGTATCACAAAGATACTCTTCCTATTTTTGTTGTACGCATCCCAATCATTTGAGTTTCGGGATTTGATGGGCGGTAATTCAGAGGGACATATCTGTTTCACTGTTGCTTGTAAACAACAAAATTTCTCATATATTGGTGAACCTACACACATGAATTTTAAAGGTTCTCCCATGGGCAAAAAACTTTACCCCTAAATATGGAAGAAATCAACAAGAAATCCATCGAAACAATCCAAATGCTAGACATACTTATTCATCTAATGGCTCAAAAAAATGGTCAACATGTGGTCTTGGCGAATTCAACCACTCCACAAACTACAACACATTCAATTTAAGAACAGGATAAACAGTTCCTATGGATGATTAGCAATTACAATTATATGAAAATGTGTTTCTTGATCTAGATGAATCTAAACTTGTAGATTCATTTTTCAAGGATATTACAATGGGTAACAATGCTCAATAATCAGTTTCTAGACTGCATCATTTCAAGGATCAAACTTTCATCCCAAGGGAATTTGTTGATTTAAGAGGAACCACCAAAACATTAGAATAAGTGTTTGTTCATTTCATGGAGTACTTCAATGTACATAAATGTCATACATTGTCCAAAAAGAGTTATAAACTCATTAAGGGTGAGTGTTAACACCTAAAAAGTGCTTACTAGCTCATTCCCTTATTCACATGACCCATTTGTCCACTTTTCCACCATCTGAGCCTCTGAAGCCAACAAAAGGTCACCAAAAGACCTTAGTACACCCCTTTTCCCACTCAAAAAGATTATTTTTCCTAAAAAAGCATAAAAAACCCTCAAAAAGGGTCCAAATTCCCAAAAATATTAAAAAGGGAATAAAAATATTAATTTTATTCAAAAAAGGAAAAAATGAGGGAAAAGTACCTAAACCATGTTGGTCAATACCATTGGTTTCCACAAAACCACAAATGGTATTCCCCACCACCAAAACCTATAAAAAGGTGGTAGGGGCTCCTCATTTCACATCCATCCATATTCCTATCCTCATGCTGCCAAAATCCCCCTTGAGTATTTGGCCATTGTAGCAACCTTGGAGAAATGACCCATTGGAGATTGGAGCTGCTCACCATTGGAGCTATTCAAACAACCTTCATCACTTGAAGGTATTGTTCTTGCAAGCACTTGCTTGCCACCATTTTTTCAATACAAAATTATTTCTTAAGTTTCTTGTTCTTGTTTTTTAATTCAAAATGCACATGCTAGTTTAGTTTAGTTTAGATTTAGTTTATTGTTATTTATTTCTATTGAGACTGCTGCTACTAGTTAGCAGGTGCCTCAATAGAAATAAATAACAATAAACTAAATCTAAACTAAACTAAACTAGCATGTGCATTTTGAATTAAAAAACAAGAACACGAAACTTAAGAAATAATTTTGTATTGAAAAAATGGGGGCAAGCAAGTGCTTGCAAGAACAATACCTTCAAGTGATGAAGGTTGTTTGAATAGCTCCAATGGTGAGCAGCTCCAATCTCCAATGGGTCCTTTCTCCAAGGTTGCTACAATGGCCAAATACTCAAGGGAGATTTTGGCAGCATGAGGATAGGAATATGGATGGATGTGAAATGAGGAGCCCCTACCACCTTTTTATAGGTTTTGGTGGTGGGGAATACCATTTGTGGTTTTGTGGAAACCAATGGTATTGACCAACATGGTTTACGTACTTTTCCCTCCTTTTTTCCTTTTTTGAATAAAATTAATATTTTTATTCTCTTTTTAATATTTTTGGGAATTTGGACCCTTTTTGAGGGTTTTTTATGCTTTTTTAGGAAAAATAATCTTTTTGAGTGGGAAAAGGGGTGTACTAAGGTCTTTTGGTGACCTTTTGTTGGCTTCAGAGGCTCAGATGGTGGAAAAGTGGACAAATGGGTCATGTGAATAAGGGAATGAGCTAGTGAGCACTTTTTAGGTGTTAACAGTGAGCTTTATCAACATTTGGAAAAGCAACTATAGCATAATATCGTTTTTACGGAAAACAAGTTTATTCTATGTCTAAGCATGCGGATTCTTTTTAAGATCGGGTTATGTAAAGATCAAGCTACACATGAAACATTATGCAACAACTGTGGTCAAAAGATTCAAAGTAAAAATTATTACAATCTGTGAATGTGAAACAACAGGGTAATTCATCTGAAAAAGGCTACATAATTTTAACAAGATGTATGCATCTTATAGTTGTATCTCATTTTCAAATGCCAAGCTATCACATGGAGATATCTTGATCCAATTTTAGGAACATTGGAAAGGCGCTATGCAGCTATACTGTGTATTATGTCTACCGGTACCCCAATGATCCAATTCTAAACACTGCTCAAATTATGGCAGATCGAGGTGCATCTCTAATAATAAAAAGCCCTAAAGAAAAGTATTTTAATTCAAGCAACAAACAATTCCTTCTGGAAGAAGTAGATGTGAGTGTAACTTCAACTAATGAGGATAACCAAGAAGGAGAATGACTCTCCAATCTAGATAAACCATCAGCAACTAAAAGTACGGTGTACAATCCTTCAGATAAGAAGAAATCTTCCATAAGAACCATGGCTCACTGAGGCATAGGATATTTCAGTCATCTAAGAGAAGTAATAGAAACAATTAATGTGGAACTAATGGAACACGGTTTTTCTCATACAAAGCATGCATTTATTATGACCAAAACATGAACAAAAAAATTTATTTTAGAAAGACTAGAACTAATGGATTTGGTATCTTTGTTATCATGTGCATTCGAGAAAAAGAAATGTTGATAGAATATTATGGTGAAATAATAAAAAAAATCTTGAAAATATAAACTCATCTTTCTTATATCTACAAAACATGACCTTACTATTTTATCACGACATTCTATCAACATCTCTTCTTCTTCAATGCATCTGATAGGACACACAAACCAAATCCATGAATTCAAAATTTCCCAAAGCAAACCCTCTTTTTGTTTTCGTTTCACAATCAAAAGAAAGACATTTTGTGTATGAAGATAATTGTTGTGAGTCTGTTGTTTCTTTTAACTTTGTAATAATGGATTTTATGACTTCTCTTGCATGCAGAAATATCTCATAGCTCAATGAAACATGGCCCTTCTGCCAGCTTCCTCTTTATCCCGAAGATTGCACAACCTCCATCTAGTTGCCAATGATTCATCGATTTTAAAGACTCACTTCTTTTGAGTTATCCTCATCACTAGAAGTTACACTCTCATCTACTTCATTCATAAGAAATGCTTCCTTGCTTCCATTTGAATACTACCTTTTAGGGATTTTCATTATTAGACATGTTGAAATCAAACATAGTTTGAATTATATTTGAATATGGAGGACTGAACAAGGAACAATACAAAATATCTTTATAGTGACTTCCTATTATGTTTAACTAGAATTTTAGTAATATGGATATATGTGATAGCTAACTCTTAATGTACACATGACGTGGTAAGATGTTTGGCATTTGAAATATGAAATACAAGATTCATGCACCTTGTTATTGATTTCGTCTATTTTCTCCAAATGAATTACTCATTGTTTCAAATTCACGAACTGTAATAATTTTTATGTTGAAAGTTTTCAGCCACAAATGTTGCATCTTGTTTGATTCATGTCCTCGTCTTTGCATTATGCAAGTCAGAAAAATCTCCATGTTCAACCAAAGAAGGGCCTTGTTGCAATTAAAACAATAGATTGTTGCAATGGCTTTCCTAAATGCCTGACAAAACACAACATCATCGAGCTTGAACAATGTTTCTCTCTGGTATCCATCAATTACTTCATTGAGGGGAAGGTCATTGTTTCTAATGATTTGGAACTACCGCTTTAATCAAGAAACACCATTTGGATGAACATCTAATGTTTGAAATTATGCAAACTGGAATATAAATATTTTGCATTGCTACATGTAATATTATTAGGAACTTAATCTACAAGTTAAACTCATCCAGATCATAAAACACATTTTCCTGCAACTCTAATTCAAAATCATGGGTTGAAACCCTTTTATTATGTTATAAAAATCATTGTAACATAGTCCGTAGACTTGTTGAAACTACCAAGGCTACAACTAAATTGTTTTGATCACGCATTGCCATCAGATGTAAAATTATCTTTTGCAGCATTCCAACAAATTATCTGTCAAATTCATCCATCTCTGTGTCCAGAGTTTTCTACCCATGTGGTAGCCTTCGAAATTCTTATATAGTGGGCTCAATAGGGCCTCAAGAATCACATTGTTTTAGTATAACAATGTAGTGTATAGGTCCCACAAAATTTGTGCCCATCATACCCCAAAAGCCTTGAAGCCTCAAGATTCATGCAACAAAAGTTCCAAAACAAGCGATTTCAAAGCAAACAAGGGTGGTTATGCTGAAGCATAAAATAAATTTATTGATTGATGAATAATATATTTGAGTATGCAAATCAAATTCATCTATCATGTCCTTACAAAACACTCCTTCTTTCACTGCATTTAATATTATATCATCCATTACATGACAAGCATACAAACACTCATGCAACTGGAATAAGTACAATGTAGAACATGAAAATCTAGATCTCCTCATGTTCAAAGAAATTTTACACAATTTTATATGATCATTAACAAATTTTTAAAAGCATCCCCAAAAAGCCACTACTTAAGGATCAGAGAGTTGTGGGGGTTTTCTTGGTTGAGTTTCATTCCAATCTGTCAGAAATTTAGATACACTCATTAAGCAACATATATCAAATTGAGACATTTCTCCATAGTCTGCTCAAAGGGCAATTACCTCACCAATAGTATTTCTACTTCGAGTTGCTTGATAGCCTAGTTTTCCAAATTTTCATGACCCTATATAAATAGAAGATAAGATGATCTAAGTTTATTAATATCAAACAAATGACCAAAAGTAGGTCACCAAGATTGCTCAGTACATAAGTGACAATTCCTAGCGAGAATGAAAAGGTCACTTCTATAAAATAAAACAAGCAAGGCTAATCTATAAGATCTAAATTGTACTGGCACAAAGCCAAAATGATATACAATGTCTAGAAGAGGATACAAGAAAAGAGTCTTAAGGCTCCAAACACCTATCGTTGGAAGGAGAGAGGGGTTGTCCACTAAAATATCGACCTACCAACTATGCCCAAAGGAAAGAAACTTTGGATGGAGGACTGGCTAGAATATCTAAATCCAGCCCGAGGAATATATCTCATCGAAATGCCAACTGCCTAAAGGAAACAAGAAACCTCCAAGGGCCAGCACCACACTCTCCCTTGGGAGGGGAAATGGGCAATAATGTCAGAACCAGGGCAAGCTAGATATTTATACCAGCCACAGTTGTTGTCGAGTCAATAGATCTCCAAAGACAATGCAGCAACTCGACTAGTCTAAAGACCATATCAAATAGGAAGGTGTTTGCCACGAACTCTACTTGAATGATGAGTTGGGGGACCGTCTTCTTGCATCTAACAATGCAGTGAAACAAGGGGAACTAAACTCTCTCAATGCAGGCCCAATTAGACTCAAATACGCTAGGTCCCCACACCTCTGAACCGTACAATACTATGGGTCTTGTTGTCCACTAAGTTGCACTTAGGTGGACTCCTTGTGAACCGCAAAAGACTTGAACAACTTACATTGTTCATTTCCAGAGTTCAGAAATTCATCAGGCCAAATTTTTGGCCCTTTGTAAAATTTACATGTCCAGACCCCCACGGAGGAATTGTAATAAGTTGGTCTAAGCATGATACTTTTGTAAAAGGCTTGGCCTACCTTAGGTTTTTCCATCAAGGGGATACTCCGGAGTGTTTTTTCCTTAGAAATTATGTGTTGCGCTTTAGTGGCGTATAATTCCTGAGTTTTTCACTCATACCTCTAAAGTTGGAGTATTTTCGATGGTGGTCAAGCCTAGGGAGGTTATTAAAGCCTATGTGTCTATGGTTTTTTAAACATGCTAGCCATCAATAATGAGTCATATGGACATGCACTAGGTCCCCTAGGATTTTTAAGTCATTCGGAGAAAAATAATTTTTCCCGTTTAACGGGATTTTTTAATATTTTAATTAAAAAATCAAAAAAAATTTAAAAGTGTGGTTAAGAGGTGAAATTTGGCATGGGGGTGCTTGTTTTCTAACCCAGAGCACCCATAAAACACCTAACCCACTTTTCCTAAGTTCTAAGTGATTATTTTTCACTTAAATAAAAATTCTCTCCATATTATTTTTGATGAATTATTTAATTAAAAAATAATTAATATGAGAGAAAATCAAATTCCTATTTTAGTGGAATTTGTCTCTGTGAAGGCCCAGTTGAGTTGGCAGGGGCATTGAATGAATATTCCAATCAATTTTTGATTGATTCAATCAAGGATTTGGCTCCCATGAGTTGTCCTCTCATGAAGGATGCGCCCTCTCTCCAAGGTGGGTGACTTCTTGATGTGGCAGCTCGTGGGAGGAGGGAGGAGTTTCCAAAGCTCATTAGGGAGGCATCCTCCTTAGGTGGCCTCCACCTCACTCCCCATCCCTCATTTCATGCTTCAATCACGAATCAATCAAGGATTTGTCTCCCTCTCATGAAGGAATGCGCCCTCTCCCTCCTTAACTCGCCCTCCTCTTCTCAAACTCTATAAAAGCAAGGCTTTGCTCCTCTCTTAGGGATGGATGCATTGAACCTCTACCCATTGTAATCTTGATGAATTTTTAATGCAAATTGAAGACTTTGGAGGTCCTCTGTTGTGCCAATGTGATGCATGTTATTGTATGAGGTGATATTGTGTTAATTAAGCTCTTCTTGTTTCATTTTTTGGTAGATCTAGCTTGGTAGTTCTTAGAGTAAGCATTTGCAGGTGTTAATTTGCTTACTTGTGTTTTGTTTTGAAAGATTAGGAAGTAGCCAACTATACTAGGTTGTGTTTAGGCTCTTTCAATTTTTCTTCTTCAAACACACTAGATCTAACTCATTGTGTGCAAGAAATTGTCTTAGTTGTGCAGATCACAAACTTGAAGAGGGATTTGAACTCGGTTGTCTCTTCTCTCCAATTCGGCACACACATATTTTCAAAGCTAATACTTTGTTTACAGGATCCTCCAAAAACAACATCAAAGATCAAAGATCAAGCTTTGGCTTGAAAGGCTTCATCCATCTCTTTCATAAAAAAACCTCTCTTTCAATTTTCTTTGTTTTATTAAGTGCTTGAGAAGTAGATCCATTCTAGTAAAGTTTATCATTTAGATCTATCTTCTTTCAGCACATTTTGAATATCTAGATCTAAGTACCTTGAAAAGCTTTCATTTCTCACTAGATCTAGACTGGGAAGTTGTACTTACACGAAACTTTTTTCCAAAAAAAATTTAAGTACAAAATTTCAAACAAAAAAAAAAATTATTCATGTTTGCCATCATATTTTGATCAAACTTGTTTGCTGGCTTTTAGCAGGTCTAAAGAAAAAGAGGATGAAATTCTGTCAAAATTTTGTCAGATTTGACCAATTTTAGCTTTTGAAGATCCTCTTCCATCATTCTTTCTAATTCCCGCATTGTAATCCCTTAGATCCAAAGTTAAATGGACTAAGAGGCATTTCTTTTTTGCAACTTTTGTAATAATTATTAAACGAGGGCAGTGGGATACTCAGCACCCACACCCCATCCCCCATGGGGGGATTTGCACTTTGCCAATTTTTTGTGGAATAAATTTTTCTAACAACACATAACACACTCACACTTTTAATTTGCAGGGTGCATACTTTAATTCAGTTTAATTTTACTTTTAATTTATTTATTTTTATTTTCGCAAGCGTAGATTAGAAAAAACACAAAAATGAAAAACCTCGTTGCCAAGAAGTATGCTCTCACCACCACACAAAGGCTTTGTCGATTAGTGGTGGATGATCAGAAAAGTGACACATAGGTTTTGTGTTGCTTTACTTTTGTTTTAAGCTTTAAGTTTTCCTTTCTACAACCATTAACCGGAAGTAACATTTGGCTTACATATCAAAGTATGCTCTTTCCCCTTGTGGGCATCTTGCTTGGGCTTGTGGGAAATCAGAAACGATTGTAGCCACTTCTTTAATTTTTCACATTTAAGTTAAACACTCACATAATAAAATTAACTACCCATCACATAGTGGAAATCCGAGACTTCGTAACTCGAATCTTGTGTGGGGAAATTTCTCAAAGGAAGCGGGAACAAGAGGCGACCTCAGGGAACAATTAGACTACACCCTAGTTGGTGTAGTGTTGAACACTAACCTAGAGACTCCATTCCAGCCCACATGTCTTCGTGAGGAGCCACCATCTTTCAGTTTCCGAACATTTCTCCCTGTACCTCACGGTATCTTGGGAGCTCCCCTTTTCCCTAAATAACTTTGAATTGTTAATAATCTAAAAGTAACCAAGAAGCAATCGCAAAACATTTCTCTTTCAGCAGCACATTTTGTATCTTCCATATTGACTCCATAAGGCACAGGTCCACAACAAGTTGTTCATTTATTTGCTTAATATCATTGTTGTGCTATCTATTGGTTGTCATTTTATTTCGATGGTGAAAGCAGTTTTCTAAATTATTTTGCAAGTCATCTTGGAACCCTTTTTAATCATAAACTTCCTTAAAAAACTCCTTAAACAACATCCTTAACTAATTCACCGAAACATTCTAATAGCCTTAAAAACATTCCGTAGGGGCTAGCCCCCTTGGCTTCGATTAGGAGTTGGCCTAAACGAAGGAGTCAAGATCAGGTGACAGCCTTGACTCGAGACTTTCCCCCAAGGCCGCACCGAGCAGCAACACAGATTTTTGCTGCATTAAACAAGTGCGCAATCTGGCGGCAACAGGTCTCATGAGGGAGTTGGTGAGATCCAATTTGGACATGTCCTAAAAGTGGTGCCAGAAACACGATCTCTCTATGAAGACGAGGGATACATGCCCCTTAATAACCCAGAGTTCGAGGGTATACCTCATCTTAAACCTTGCCCAAAAAAATAAACCCCCAAATAGGTGTATGTAGTGGTAATCTCAAGCTACTCTCGCTTGGAGTAGAAGTGAAAGTTTGTGTCTTCTGCAAGCAATTGAAGATCCCAAACTCAGTTTTCCCCGGGATGGTTGTCAAATGCAGAAGTTCCCAGTATCTCAAAGAGCATCCAACTTCCTCTAAAGACCCTCAGGTGTGGAAGCTAGAAGGACCACATCATCAGCACAAAGAAGTATAGAGATTAGGAGATGGCAGATGTCACGACCATTTTTCTTGTGAAATAAATAAAAGAATATTTCTTGGAATTAATGATAATATGTAAATGAAATTAAAGAATAATTCTTGGAATTAATGATTATATGTAAAAAAAAGTTTAAAGTAAATTATTTTATAATTATGTAAACAATAAGGAGTAATGAGCAAAGAAGTAAAAATCACTGATTCTTCACAATTTTTCGAAAAAATCGTGACTTATTCCTTTAGGCCGAAAAATCAGCTAGGAAAAAGCGCAATTTTTTAAAACAAGTAAACAACGTGATTTTTTCTAAAAAATTGTGAGCTTTTGTTAAATAGCATAAAAAATTTGCAAAGGAGGTTTTTTCAGTGTTTTAAATACTCGGATTTTTTTTAAAAATTTGATCAGTTTTGTACAGGTAACATTGAAGTCAACAATACTAAATGGTCATGTTTAAGTATTAAAGTAAAAGTGACATTCTCTTTATCTTTCATTTTCCATCCTTTTACTTAAATTTGTAACATTACCATTCATTGTTTTAGGATGTTTGAGAGTGGTTCCAACCTCATCGGACTTCATATGCAAAAGGTAGAATTTTAGATCCCATCCAGATTTCAACAGACTAAATGGTTTTCAGGATTTCAAGATTGCAACATTTCCATTGGATTCTATCATGTATGAGGGTAAGGGATTGGAATTTAATCAAGCACATCAAACTCTCTGTGTAGTATGTACCTTGATGTTGGTGGTGTCGATGCCTGATTATTGAAGTGGATTGAACTCCTCTATCATGACCTTAATAAAAAAATGTACCCTTCAGTTAAGCAAAATCACTTATTAAGCATGGGAAGCTCTTTCTACCTTATTTTAACACTTGATTAAGAAGATTCATCAAAATTGTATGGTGTTAACTAATGTTAGGGACTGGAGAAGGTTTGTGGCATCAAGGGTACTTTGTAATTCTCGAATGACCATTACATCGCATTCAAAGTAAATTGTGATGGGGGCACTAACAATTTGGTTGAGCTATTAGGCATTAAAAACACTGCTTAAATTGGCCTGGGATGAAGGGGTCCTAGAGTTGTAGGTATTTGGAGACTTGGCACTTGTAATAAATTGGATAAAGGAGATAGTCAAAATAATCAACAACCTACAATCCATTGAGCCACACCTTACGGAGGTAGTTGGTGCTTTCAATTCATTCAAGATCTGTCATATTTTTCGAGAATTGAATTAGGTGGTTGAGAGTTTTTCAAAGCAAGGTCTACATTTATCTTGAGGGATTATCAATGCGATCAAAACTCAAGGGGAATCAGTCCATGAGAACAGTTCCACTTTGGATTACTTTTGATGCACTTTATTATGTGGATGTTGTTGATGTATATGTAACTTCGGAATGTATTTCACATATATGTATATTGTAATCCTATAGAGATGGTATTATTCCCCTATAAGGAAGTGTCGTCATTTATATTGTAAATGTCGTAACTTATACTTGATGGGTTATTAGACCACCTTGTTTGGGGTCGGCCCTGTATAAGTCATGTGGGTCAAAGGGTTATTAGACCACCCTATTGGGGGTCGGCCATGTGGGTCAAAGGGTTATTAGACAACCCTATTGGGGGTCGGCCCAGTTAGCATTATGTTATGTGGTTAAGTTCGAGCCTACATGAGTTAGGTAAAAAGGCAAGTCAATTCAAGTATAAATAGAGTGCGGGAGGCACTCTATTTGCTCACTCACTTCTCACTCATGCACTCGAGGAGGAGTGGTGCACTTATGGAGGAGGAGGATCTGCTACTAGGTTGTGTCTATCTCTTATGGTTGGTTGTATCATTGCTCTATCTATCTCTGAGGAAGTTATTGGGGTTTTTCACCTTTATGGTTTTCCCCAAGTAAATCTTTGTGTCTCTTGTGTGCTTGCATTATTGTCTCCATGATTGATATGCTATAGATATGCTGTACATGTTGTTCTCTCAGTTAAGATACTAGATCAGAGTGAAGCAAATTCTGAAAATTTAACATGGTATCAGAGCTAGCCTGAAAGAAGGCATGATATGGCATGTATCACACTTGTTGTACTTACGATGTTAGGGCTTGATATAGCAAAAACCAGTCATCGTAGAACTTTCACTATAAATCCGTTTTGGCGAAGTTTTCGGATCTGAAATTGTTACAGGACGAAGCTAAGATCCCCATGTACCTTGTGTCCAAAGGACAACCTCTAATTCGTTGTACTTTGTGAGTTATGATCTATACAATATAGGGTTTCTGCCTCTTCCAGATCTGAGTCAAAATCAGGTGACCTTGGGAAAAATGTCATAACTTGGGCTAGGAAGCTCCAAATGAAATTTCGTAAAACGTTGCAGGTAGTACACAGACTGAGCTATCTCAGAAAACGTTTTTAGACGCCGAAGTTGAAACAGTGACACGTGACACGTCGTACAAGTTCGCTCTCCTGTATTATCCCATAAACAGGTCACGTTGCGACACTTGGCATAACTCTCTCTCAGAGAGTCCAATTGAGGTCAGACCTATCAGGATGGAAATCTAACAGGCCGAGCTATCTCAAGAAAATTTTTCAGATGCCGAAGTTGAAACAGTGACACGTGGCACGCCGTACAAGTTCGCTCTTTTGTATTATCCCAAAACAGGTCACATTGCGACATTTGGCATAACTCTCTCTCAGAGAATCCAATTGAGGTCAGACCTGTCAAGATGGAAAGATAACAGGTCAGGATATCTCAGGAAACTTTTTCAGACCCTGTGGATCGAGAAGTTTGGAGTTACACCAGAAACAATCAGGTACATATTTCTGTCAAAACAGAATTATTTTTGAGTACCTTCATTCATGGCTTCTGGAATTTAGGGCTTTGGAGAAAGTTGGAATTTTTGTAATCGGAGACCACGGCTGGATGCTACTCATCAAAATAGAAATTTAGAGACAAAGATCAGAATTTTTGGTTGGGCAGAAGGCCGGGCTTGATCAAACCCTAGTTCGGGACTTTGATCAGAAAAGTGAAAAATTTAGGGCTTCTGTAAAAATGGGAATTTTTGAAATCTGTGACCATGGCTGGAAGCTCCTCAGAAAATAGAAGCTTAGAGCTTTGGATCAAACCTTTTGATGGGGCAGAAGAGTGGGCTTCATCAAACCCCAGTTCAGGGTCACATCTAGTGAATCTGGAAGTTTCAAAGGCAAAATTGAGGAGTGAAACTTTGCAGTTTTCAAATTCTGAATATACCAGTTTGATCAGCTCATCAAGGCGCATATTTCTATCCTTTCGGAAGTCTGAAATTCAAAGTTTGAATTTTTGGGGTTTCTCTAACAAACCCATATCCAGATTTAGGTCCATTTCTTGCAAATCAAGTGGATAGGGTTAATCCTAGAAGAAGATGGATTGGTCACCTGCATAAGTGAAGGAGTTCCTGTTTCAGAGGGAGATGAGGCTAAGGCCTTACATAAGAAGATTACAAGCGATCTCGACAGGTATGACTCATCAAGGTATGTTTTGAGATTTGTTCATGATTAAGTTTATGGTATGTTTGTCTTCATGTTATTATGGTTAGTACAATCTTGATTTTAAATTTGTCGTATCACCTTAACAAAATTATGAATGCATGATAGAAGATATTCATTGGTTAGGGTGTTGACACTTATGATTGTACTAATGCATTATGGTGTTGTATGAGGTTTATGTTGTCTACTAACATGAAAGGTACACCAAGAAAGACAAATCATGTTCCAGTTCAAGAACATATGATCATGATGACATGAGGATAAAGACTCATCCATTGTCATGGATCTCATAGAAGATCCATTTACGAGGTATGTATAACTTGGTTTTGTAATGGTTAACATATGAGACATGCAGGTTACTAACACAAGTCACTGAAGAGAACCAAAAGACATTATGCGGGTATGTTAGACATAAACTAGCTAACATGCTAATCCAGGTATGTTTTTCCTATATCAAGCTAGAATCCTACCTTGGTTTAGGATCTTATACTGTTGTGTTGTTGATAATGATTATTCATGAAGTCATAAGTTTGAATAATCATGGTTGTATGCATATTATGTTTCTTACCATAATTGATGATATGACCAGAAGAATCATGAAGGTATAGGTTTGAATAATCACAGGTTTTATGCATATTATATCTCTTATTGATGATTCAACTAACCTGAAGAGTCATAGGTTTGAGTAATTACAGGTTTAGACATGTTATGCTTCTTATGATTTGACTAAACATAAGAATCCCACATAAACCTTGAATGCTAATGCTTATTATTCTGTTTGAAATGATCATGACTATAGATGCTTGAAATTATTACTAATGAATGTATGATTTTATATGAAATCACAAGGATAACACAATCATGATACTAATAAGCATGCATAGGGACCAAGGATGAATATGAGTTCAAGAACAGGTAATTCAGGAAGCAAATATTAAGAGGGAGCACACTCCAGTTGCTCCTGCAAGAAAGCAAAGGAGCACACTCCAGTTGTTTCTACAAAAGGAGCACACTTCAGTAGTCTCTGCAAGGATGCAGATATTCAGAGGGAGTTGACCATCTTTCTACATTCCACAACAGAAAGGTGTAGAAGAAGCTACTTCAGATTAGGACTCCAACAACTCCTGCAAGGAAGCAAAGAATCAGAGGGAGTCCACCCAACGAACAAAGAAAGATAAGTATTTTAATCATCATTTCTTGCATATTTGTTTGTTTAAATAATACTGTTCAATAATGTATATACTGATGTTCCTAGAATTAGGTTGTGTATTATGCACATTAGAATAGTTGCATTGATGAACAGTATACTACTAATATACATGGGTAAGTGGCCTATGGCACTGTACAACATTCCATTGCTACTTATCTAGAATGAAACCTCTTTGCTGACATGTTGGGAGTTGTGCACACTCTTAACAATGTTCTGGTAGAGATTGGAAGGCATCTAGAAAGTTACGGGATATGGATAAATGTTGTATTGAAGCATTGGCTAAGATAATTGCATGACTATATGACATATTTCTTTATAAGAATTTGTTCTGAAAACTATGAGATGTTTCTAATCATGCAATTTAACCTATTTTGTAGGAAAGACCGCATATCTTCACCTACAAAAGGACTACAACATTTGTTCCAGCAACAAAGATATTTATTAAAGATATTGAAGTTCCTAGGATCTGGGATGAAGAAATGGAATGCCATGATCCGTCGATCATGAAGAATGATGTTTGGGATGTAGTCCCAAGACGTGAAGGGAAGTTTGTTATGACTTCCAAATGGAACTATCAGATCAAGCACGTTGCAGATGGCAGCATTGAGAAATATAAAAGTGATGAAATAGAAGATGCACCAGATGAATTCCAAGACATCATGGTGTAGTCATATATGTGTGCAGAACTTGGTATGGTAGGATAGACAACTTTCTATCCAGTTTGGGCTTTACCAAGAGTAAAGCGGATTCCAACCTTTACTACAAGGTTGAGGAAGGCAATCTAGTGATACTACTTTTGTATGCAGATAACCTGTTTGTTACAGGTGAAGATAGATTGATTGTCGACACGCAGCGAAAGCTTACTACCGAGTTCGAGATGAAGAACTTGGGGATGATGCACTATTTGTTTTTGGCATGGAGGTGTGGCAGAGTGTAGATGGAATCTTCCTTTGACAAGGGAAGTATGCAGTAAGAGATCTTGAAGAGGTTCGGGATGATGAATTGCAAGGCCATGGCCACACCTATGACATCGAATCTGAAGCTTCTATGTGATGCTTCATCTGAGCCGGTTGATGTCTCTATGTATCGTTAGAAGATTGGGTCCTTGATGTACCTGACGAACACGAGACCAGACATTTGCTTTGCTGTGCAGTGTGAACACATTGAGCCAGTTCCTGACGGATCCGAGGAGTGTTCACCTGGTTGCTATAAAGCATGTTCTGAGGTACCTAAAGGGTACAGTGGATTATGGGCTCAAGTATGAAGCGAATCAAAAGTTTAACCTACAGGGTTATGTTGATTCAGATTGGGCTGGCAGTGCTGCAGATAGGAAGAGCACATCTGGGTGTTGCTTCAGTATGGGATCAGGTGTGATCTCTTGGTTTAGCAGGAAGCAGTCCTGTGTAGCACTAAGTACAGCTGAGGCTGAGTATGTTGCAGCATGTTCAACTAGTTGTGAGGCAGTATGGCTACGGAAGCTACTGTCTGAGTTATTTGATCTCCCGTTGGATGCTACTGGTGTCTTCTGTGATAACCAGAGTTGTGTGAAGCTGTCCGAGAACCCAGTGTTTCATGACAGGTCGAAACACATAGAGATCAAATATCACTATATCAGGGATATGGTGCAGAGAGGAGCTGTGAAGCTTCTGTATGTTGCGACGGACGAGCAGATTGCAGATGTGCTGACGAAGCCACTAGCCAGAGTGAAGTTCGAGTACTTCAGAAAGAGGCTTGGCGTTCTTCAGATCGAGGACACTTCGAGGAAGAAGTGATGGACACATTTGCTGAAGCCATTCCAAGCATGTTGGAAGGAGGATCCTTCACATGGTTGTGGATGTAAGCGCTGGATAATGGTCATCAGGATGATGTTCTGGTTTCTACTTGGATATGATCAGTTGGATCATTTTTATGTATGTATGTACGCATCATGTTGGATGTTGGATATGATCAGTTGGATCATGTATGTATGTATGCATCATGTTGGATGCTGGATATGATCAGTTGGATCATGTGTATGTATTTTGTATATGCATCATGTTGGATGCTTGGACCATGTATCTGTATATGTATCAGGTGGATACATTGTATGATCAGGTGGATCATGTATGGTGATATGTATCATGTATTTGTATCAGGTGGAGACATTGATGATCAGGAGGATCATGTATGATGATATGTATCAGGTAAATACTTGGTATGCATCAGGTAGATGCATTGGTGATCAGGAGGATCATGTATGATGATATGTATCAGGTAGATACTTGGTATGCATCAGGTAGATGCATTGATGATCAGGTGGATCAGGTATGATGACATGCAGCAAGATGTTGCAGTGATGATCAGGATGATCATAGATGACGAGCTTCAGGATGTTGCTCCAGATGACATGCAACAGGATGTTGCAGTGATGATCAGGGTGATCATAGATGACAAGCTTCAGTATGTTGCTCCAGATGACATGTAGCAGGATGTTGCAGTGATGATCAGGGTGATCATAGATGACGAGCTTCAGGATGTTGCTCCAGATGACATGCAACAGGATGTTGCAGTGATGATCAGGGTGATCATAGATGACGAGCTTCAGGATGTTGCTCCAGATGACATGCAGCAGGATGTTGCAGTGATGATCAGGGTGATCATAGATGATGAGCTTCAGGATGTTGCTCCAGATGACATGCAGCAGGACGTTGCAGTGATGATGATCAGGATGATCATGGATACATCAGGATGATGTATGGTGAGTATCAGGTTGATACTCTATGGCCGTGGATCAGGTTGTGCAAATGAGCATGTAATCCGGTGCCCTGGGAGATTTGCAGATGGTCTTTCGAGGTTTTGCCTATGGCATGTAATTCGGTGCCCTGGGACATCTGGCAAATGCTCTTTCGAGGTTTTGCTCTGGGAGGACATGTAATTCGGTGCCCTGGGAGATTTGCAGATAGTCTTTCGAGGTTTTGCCTATGGCATGTAATTCGGTTCCCCGGGATATCTGGCAGATGCTCTTTCGAGGTTTTGTCCTATGGCATGTAATTCGGTTCCCTGGGAGATCCGATAGGTTGGGCTATGTGCCCGTAATCAGTCCTGGGATGCTCTTGCGAGGTTTTGCCATGACCACATGTAATTCGTTGCCCTGGGAGATCCTATAGGTAGAGCTGTGTGCTCATAACAGCCTGGGATGCTCTTGCGAGGTTTTGTGGTGAGGTCACATGTAATTCGGTGCCCTGGGAGATCCTATAGGTAGAGTTGTGTGCTCGTAACAGCCTGGGATGCTCTTTCGAGGTTTTGTGACGCACGTAATAAGTCCTGAGGATTCCACAGTATGGCCAGTGATGATGAAGACCTACAGGTGGTGGGCCTACATCCAGTATGAAAAAGGACTGGCTCTGTAGAACTTCCTATGACGAGTAGATTCAGAGATTGATTGAGATAGCAGCAGCAGTGACGATGATGATGACTCGATGACAATTATCCAGTGACGATGATCCAGAGAAGATGACTTGTGCTAGAAGAACTGTGCTGAGAAATACCTTCCTAGTTAAGAGGGAGTGTTGATGTATATGTAACTTCGGAATGTATTTCACATATATGTATATTGTATTCCTATAGAGATGGTATTATTCATCTATAAGGAAGTGTCGTCATTTATATTGTAAATGTCGTAACTTATACTTGATAGGTTATTAGACCACCTTGTTTGGGGTCGGCCCTGTATAAGTCATGTGGGTCAAAGGGTTAGTAGACCACCCTATTGGGGGTCGGCCATGTGGGTCAAAGGGTTATTAGACCACCCTATTGGGGGTCGGCCCAGTCAGCATTATGTTATGTAGTTAAGTTCGAGCCTACATGAGTTAGGTAAAAAGGCAAGTCAAGTCAAGTATAAATAGAGTGCGGGAGGCACTCTATTTGCTCACTCACTTCTCACTCATGCACTCGAGGAGGAGTGGTGCACTTATGGAGGAGGAGGATCTGCTGCTAGGTTGTGTCTATCTCTTATGGTTGGTTGTATCATTGCTCTATCTATCTCTGAGGAAGTTATTGGGGTTTTTCACCTTTATGGTTTTCCCCAAGTAAATCTTTGTGTCTCTTGTGTGCTTGCATTATTGTCTCCATGATTGATATGCTGTAGATATGCTGTACATGTTGTTCTCTCAGTTAAGATCCTAGATCAGAGTGAAGTAAATTCTGAAAATTTAACAGATGTGTTGGGAAGAACATGTATATGGTGGACTATGGCATTATTGATTAGCATTTTTGTACAAAAGATAATCATATTGTTGAATATATTGTTTAGTATAGATCAGTATTCTCACAATGTCTATTAATGTTTATAGCAGAAGCTCGACATTTGGAACCAGGAACAGAACTATCTACTTTGTATATGTACCATGGGCACCTAAGGAATGTGTTTTTATTCCTTCTTGGTAATGAAAATGTGAACTTTTTCTTGGAAAAGAAAAATATAATATAATAAATAGTAATAGTAATAATTAAGCATTATTATGAAGTCATATCCTTTGGATGCAATTTTATAAATAGAACTTGTATGCCTTGTATCAATAATCATACATCAATCAATAAATATATTATGTACTTTGATTAATCTATCCTTGTTTCCTTTCAACTGGTATCACAAAGATAATCTTCCTAACAATTTTGTTCCACTCATCAAAGCATTCAAGGTTTTGGGTGAAGAGCCCTAATTCTATAGGATATTTCCACTTCACTATTTTATGCAAACAATGTGATTCCTCAAGTGTAGGTGTACCTATTGCACATGAATATTAAAGGTCGTCACATGGATAAAAAACACTAGCCACGGAGATGGACGAAATCAATGAAAAATTCACTGAAACCATCCAAACACTACACAATACTTAACCATCTAATTGCTCAACAAAACTAACAACATGTAGTCTTACCGAATTCAACCACGACACATTCATTTTAAAAACAAAATAACAAGGTTCCTATGGATGGTTAGCAACTACAATCACATGAAAATATGTCCCGATCAAGATAAGTCTAATCTTGTTGATTCAGTTCCTATAGATATTACTCTATGTAATAGTTCAAAATATCAAGTTTCTATTATATACATAAAATGTAAATATAGTTAATTATCTTTAAATGTAATTATGATAGGGCACATTATGTAAGGACATACCTTTACGTCGACTACAACCATGAGACAAGAAATAGATTTGTGGTTATTAACCATCACCGTAAAGAAATCTATAAAACACATTATTCTATGAGCAACGTGATGGTTGTTGGATTAAGTGAAGTTGGAAAAATAATGGACCATTTAAATCATTGGTTGAGTGTCATATTCCTTTTACCATATTAAGGGATTTAAAAAAAAAAAACACAAATTACCTTAATACTTCTATTGAAAAGTGCCATTGAGGAGATATTATAAGTTATATTTAAAGTAATTAATTGCTCGATGAGTTTAAAATGTTAGAATGAAAGAAATATTAAAAAGAGAAAAATAAGTGTTTCAATATATTATAATATTACAAAAAAAAAATATAATATAATTATTATCAAGAGAGATAAAGGGATACGTTAAAGTGAAGCATGCACGATCTAAGGGTTGAGGAAGTTTTCAAATTGGACTTATGTCAAAATGTTGTGCATTATAAAGTGGTTTTTTAAGTTATATAAAAGGGTTATAAAATTTATCCTAAACCCTTATATTGTGGTTCTTGAATATTGAGAGAGAATTTTAAGAGGAACAAGTATTACCAAATAATGCTTAAAAGTTCTAAAAGGAAAAGTATAAAGGAATTATTAAAGTTCACTTCACATTTCGTAATATCAAGGAGTAAGATAAACTCTTGTATAAAGGGAGATATATAGTAAACAAAGTATTTCGAGGAAAAAAAAAATATAGTAAACAAAGTATTAATGTAAACCAAGGACTATGTCGAGCAGTCGAAGAAATATGAAAATTGTTCATGGCGAGATGATGATTAAGCATTCTATAACGCTTTGAGGACGAAGCACCTTAAAGACAACGACAATGTTATATACATATAATGTAAATATAGTTAATTATCTTTAAATGTAATTATGATAGGGCACATTACGTAAGGACATACCTTTACATTGCCCGTGGGGGGCAGCTCAAGTGGTAAAGATGAGAAGTTGTAATCAGTTGTAAATGAAAGGTCACGTGTTCAAAACCCACCAATCTTTCCCGTGCGCCATGGTTCGGGCCTTGTGGATGCACCTAGGGGTATAGTGGTAGTGAGATTGGATCCCTGGAACCCGTGTCACGTGAGTACCAGCCCAACTCCAGTTGTCGATTCCCCTAGTACAAAAAAAAAGACTCTTGATTCCCCTAGTACGTCAAGAGTCACCATAAGGCCTATATATATGCCTAGGCCTTCATTATTGTAACACCATTCATTATTCATCTATTATATCAAATATTTTATATATATGTTTATATATTGTTTATTGTGTGAATATACACACAAAAATAAAAGTCTCTGCATTTTTAAGCGTAACAATTTCTAGTTCACATAACCTCAAAGATGGGATGTTCACCCCAAGGGTGATTGTTGATTCAAGGGGGGATGCCAAAAAATTAGAAGGAATGATTTTCTCTTTTATGGAGTACTTGGATGCATATCAAAATCATACATTGTTTAACAAGAGCTATAAGAGTTATAAGTTATTTAACAAGAGTTATAAGCTCATTCTTGGTTAGGATCAATGACTAATTAAAAAGATGTCAACCCATCTTAAAAGGTTGTTACACAAAAGAGACTAACAACTTGAACTTATTTTGCTCATGCATTGCATGCTAATATTCGGAGTCTTGCTTACCTATATATATCATTGTTGTAAATATCAACATCAACAAAAATTCAATGATGGTCATGAATACAACTTCCCAACAACAACGACGAAAAAATTGGCAAAAATCGATAAATTGCAGCAAACATTAAAAAAATACAAAATAAATTCATTTTTCCAATTTTTTAAACATATAAATCAACAACAACATCAAATAAACACATTGGCACATAAAAATGGAAAAAACACCAATATATATCATTTAGCGAATGCCAAATAAAAAATTATACATCAAAGTCAAAATTGAATCTTGAACCTTGATAGTTGTCCAATCAAGGACACCTAAAGTGGACAACCGATACAAATGTCAAAATGGCATCAAATATATAAATGTCTCTCAACATCATGAGTCAACTACAATGACAAATCTAGCAACCAGTAATCTAGCATCAAATCCCTCTCCCCTTTTATGGGAAAAGGTAATGGCTCGTTTGCCACTGGAAGGTCCTACATCGTCTATTTGATCCCAACTAATGGGTGTAGTTATATCAGTCTATGTAGATGGTTGGGGCGTTAGCATGAAGAACAACCAAAACACCCCATTTTTCCAGCATATCTTTACCAAAATCTTGCCTGAAAATTGCAATTATGCAATTTCAGCAAATCACAAATACGTGTCTTAGACTAAATGTTGGATTTTGAAACTACCCAAATCATCGAAATCACGATTTGAGCAGTGGAAATTGCAATTTCAACAACTCTTCCTCTGTCGGATTCCGGCAGACAGTGGGCGTTTTGGTTGTTCGATATACTGTTATGATGGTGATGTGGATGTTGCCACAACACAATGCGTGATGTCAAAGTCCCATGCTCCCCACTCTTGTTTCTCCTCCCCTACTCCCTATGCCTATCATTGTTGCTCCTCTAACCACGTAGGTGCCTCCTCCATGATAGGCACCTCGTACTCCACCCTCCACTTAAATTACATTTCATTACAATGGAAAGTAGGAAAAAAAGAAAATATAAACTCAACTTTCAAATTAAATATGTAAATGAAATTCTAAATTCTAATGGTTTACATGGCATCAAAATACTCCTTTCATGGACAACATTTTCAAAGCCAAAAGTTTGTTAGGTTCCTTATACATCTCCATCTCGAAATTAATTGTTATGCAATCATCGATGTCAGGTACCATCCTTTGGAGATATGTCAAGAGCCTTTGTATCACCTCACCATCAAAATCAAAGTTACAAGAGTAAGCATAGGTGTGGTTGAGGAAAAGTGTCGCTGCATGAACAAGCCGATGGTGCAACTCAGTACATGAACTATCAACCAAATGCTAGATCATCGTGTATTTATCATATTAAAGGGTACTCTTGCAACTTTCCCACATAATCAGATTGGATAGCTTCTTTGGCACTATGCATGGCATCATACAAGTAGAACCCATTGAAGGCTTATCCCTATCAAATAAGTGGATAACCTTTACCAAAGGTTTGCTAATCGTGCACACTTTTTGAACTCCTTCCAAAAAGGAATTCATGTACACTAGTTTAGCAATGACAATCCCATCCTGTCTCTTGCTAAATGTACAATCATGCCACTCATCACAAACAAACATTTGCTTCAACTCAAACTAACATTGGAGCATAGTTTGAAAAGAAATGAAACTGCTAGTAAAACGTGTGATTGTAGGATGCAACAACTCCATGTCACCATACTGAAGTCGACCCCACAATGACAAATTCATCCAGAGACAAGTATAAATAGAGGGTGACGCCCTCCTCATTTGTACATCAAGCAAGTTCGCATCAAGTCAGTGAGACAAGTGCGCAAGAGAGAGAAGCAACAGTTGGAGGAAGACTAATATCTCGGGTTTTATCTTATCTTTGTATATGGGGTATCTTTCTATGAGAGAGCTTTAGCTCTTCATTGTATTGACATTGTACTTTGTTGATGAATCTATACTAAAGAAGTTTTGCGGGGTTTTCTTCCCCAAGAGGGTTTCCCAGGATAAATCTTTGTGTATGTTGTAAATGTCTTTCTTTCAATGATCCTTATGCAAGTAGTTATTATGATATGATATAAATTGAATTAAAGTCTAAAAAATTCTGAATAACATAACTGCTTAAGTAAAATCTCAACAATTTGCACGTAGCAAACCAATCTCTAAATTAACCCATTCATCAATTCACACAACACTGTCTCATCTTTAACATGTGTCGATGCATCAATGGATTTAATAATTATTGTACCCCTAGGACAATGTACAAAGAAATTAAGAAGGGTCTTAACCTTCCCATCTATCCAACCATTAGACATCATCATGCATCTAGTGGCCTCCCATGACTTCTTTAAGTTCTCCAATCTAGTCTTGATGTCATTTTTTTGTTTGAAGAATCAACCCCCACAACTCCTCAGAGGTAGGGCATTTATACCCTATGCCAACAATAGGGATAGCATCAAACATTGACTAGAAAATGGATTGTCTTTCTGATGCTCAAAGGTATGTTGCTTCATAAAAGACACCTCACCACAACACTCACTGTCTCTTGCTTCTCCCTTTTAAGTTTTTTAACCATTCACTGGATGGAAGGTTGGGCCCATCTCTCATTCATGGATGAAAGAAATGTGAGATCCTCGTGGATGGAGAATCCCTAGAGCCCTTATCATTGCCATGAGTCCTAAATATCCATGTGGTTCTTTAGGATCTAGCCACTCCACCAACAACAACTTCAGCTTTGGTAGCAGCTGCCTCTTCCTTCTTTTTATCCTTTTCATAAATAGCATTGTGGGAAGCCCGCATAAGCTCTAGGGTTGATGCACTACAAATCCCAATATCATGCCCTAGGATTTTAGCCAAGTGGCACTTCAAACAACTAACCCCTCCTATCATTTGTTGGCCGCACAGTTTACAGGACGATATTTGCCGGTTTGTTCCATCTTCAAGTTCACTATACTACCAAATGGCTCAAAATGCCTCATCAGCATATTGGCAATGTAATACTTGTTGATTTTTTAGCAACATCGAGAACCATTCTCCAGGAGAATGGAGGCACCTGGTCAGTTACCAGGGTTGATCAATATGTTTAGTCTGGGACTGAAGCTTAGCCTGGGGCTGAGGACCATTCCTAGAAAATGGGGGACTGGTCAAGGACCAGGGGATTGATCAACATGTTCAGTCTGAGACTGAAACTCAACCTAGGGCTGAGAGCCATTCTTCAAGAATGGAGGCACTTGGTCAGTTACCAAGTTGTTGACCTTAGTCAACCTTCAGCCTAGGGTTGAAAAACCTGATCAAGGACCAGGACGTTGATTTAATCAACATGAAGTCCTATATTGGATCTAGGCAAGTGTTGCACTTCTTCTCCTTGGTCAATAGAGCTACAGGATCTTCTTAAGGGATTGGCCAACCCTTATTGATGTACCTAGCACGAGACCTTGGTTGAGTAAGGAGAGCAAGAGAAACAAAGAATATCTTCCTTATATATGATGATGTACTTGAATGGATAACTAAGAGACCCTTTTAAGGTCCAAGAGCCCTCTTGTTGAAAATCAAAAGCTAAGGGGTCAAAGGTTAAAAGATAAAAAATTAAAAAGTTAAAATTAATTTTTTAATTTAATTTTTAATCTTTTATTTAGAGGATAAAAATTTAAAAGTTAAAATTAATTTTTTAATTTGATTTTTAATCTTTTAATTAAAAGATAAAAATTAAAAGTTAAAATTAATTTTTAATTTAATTTTTTAATCTTTTATTTATTCCTAATTCTAAGGACATGTTCCTTTGATACTCTATAAATAAAGTGGCACCATCATTAGAACATAATCTCACCTAATCAACTCTGATCCAAAAGAAGAAAAGGTCGTGGGGCTATCTCTCTCTTCAAGAACTTGGCAGCTACAGCAGAAATATCTTTTATGTTTTTTTTGAAGTCTGTTCTCTCATCTTTTGGACAGCCGAATTGATGAAGGCATTTATCTAACATCCAATTTCTGTTTGTGAAGAGGATCGAACCTCTGTTAAGGGTTCCTTACCCCAGCCGCAGGTTTGTTTCAGTGGAATAGAGGCAGGCCGAAATTCATGACAGTGAGGAAGGGGCAGTTTGAGGCCTGTCTGATGCAGCCAGTCTTTTTCTCTTGCAGCTGAGCCCTAGTATGGGCTTATTATCTTCAAACCAGCTCTGTTAAGGCTACATCGACCTGCAGCTCATAAAATCAGGCATCTACAGTCAACAGTAAGCTCAGACTCAGAATAATCAAGGTCACTCAACAGAAGTTTGGGATGTTTTCTCCTTGGTCAAACTTCATCTCAGCAGTTGGCATGGTAACTGTGGTCACCTCTGTTTGTATGCCCTAAAAGGCAAAGTCATTGTAAAAGTTTGTCTCTTATGTAAAATTCAGACATCTCATATTTAAGGAAGATATTCTTTGCTGGGGTTTTTATACCTTAAAAGGTTTTCTCAAGGTAAACATCTGTGTTTTTGTGGATGCATATTTGTCTATTTGCTTTAGTGTGGATATCCTTCTACTGCTAAATTTAAATTTGAAGTCAAAATTAAAAAAAGACTGCTGCTACTGTTAATCTCAAATCTATGTTAAAAATTAACAATACTCAACTTCCAACTTCAAACCTTGGATAAAGAACATGAAAAAATGGACATCAAGCACTGCTGAAAAAAAACAGCTTGCTGGTTAAAAAAGAACAGACCTCTAAATTGCTCTATCAGCCATCAAAAGTAATAATAAGAAGCAATCAACATGGCCTTTGAAAACCCTACACAAATCTACAAAACGAAGTAACTAAGAGGGTGGAATTTGAAAAAATACCTAGGATTTGAGAATATCAACACCGTAGGCAGATAGTAATTGATCTGTGCTCCAATAATAATAGAAAAATTGAAGGTGATGAGAACAATGATTTGGCTCTCCTCAACACAATTGTTGATGCTAGTAAACCCCTTCCCTCTCATTCCCTCTTAGCTGCGAAGACAAGTGACCAAAAAAAGAAAAAATCGGCCTTTAAGATGTCTCAAGTCAAATCAGCTGGGTTTTTCCATCGTGACATAAAAATCAGCAATATCTGCCGATTTTTTCAAATAATCGCATGGTCTGATTTTTTGAAAAATCACGATTTTTAGGGGCCAATTTTTTGGGAAGAGTTTGACATCACAATTTTTCACGATGTTGGCAAAAAACCGTTGATTCTTTCGACTACGGTATATAATTTATAGATATGAACACATTTCACTGTTACTTAGGTTGCAAATGCATACGAACTCAAAAACCATATCTACTACTCATTTAACTTGCATACAACTTGTGGCTGCCCCTGCGAGAAACCTCATTTTCTAGCATGATCATGTTATACATATGTTGTAAATCCACAACAATCCTTATATGAGTCCTGGATTCTGCAACTTCAGTTGGCATTGGTTTCAGAATAGCTTTATTTCGATTCCTTAAGTCTTCACACATTCAGTTTTTATCATGTTCGCCCATATTGCATAATAAATTATTTCCCATGCATTGTCCTGTCAGTACATGAGATATAGAGGTTGGGCTTCCCACAAGTAAAGGGCAATCCTGATCATCTGATCCATACACTCAAAACAAGAACAAAAAACAACAAATATTTTTTCAAACAAATGAAGTTAAAGGCATGTAAAATAAAACTAAACTTGATAACTTAAATTTATGAAGCAACAGAGTTTTTCTAAGTCCATGCTCTAAGTCCACTCTACCATACAGGTACGAAAAATCCATATAAGGATATGAAAAGATCTTACAAAGTGGTGCATTCACATGGTCTATAGAAGCCACAAATCGAACTCGTGAGCAGGCTGCAACAGCAGCAAGACATTGCTGCGCTTCACTTTCTCTAAGGCCCGGTCCATCAATATTATGTACAATAACGTATACGGAAAAATCAGACGCACTGACACTAGCTCCATCAAGAAATGAAATATGCTCTTGCAAGGAATGTGAATTGAAAGGTGGGGAACTTTTTGACTTGTTTCTTGCAGACATGCTGTCTATTTGATCCCATAAGACTTCAGCAATAGTAGAAATAACCTGACAAGTAGGTGAACTTGAATATCAACGGTAGGAATTACAAAAAGCTGGAAAAAATAACCACATAAAATATTTTCAAATGACTATACAATGATGCAGAAAGTCATGAGAAAATTCCTAACACAAACCTGGACCAAATCTATGTCTTCTTCAAAAGTATGTAGCACAAGCACTTTCTTAAATTGACCTAACTACCTACCAAAGACAGCTTATTTCAGCTATGGCTGTCATTTTATTGAGTTGGGTATGCCCACTCCTTTTATACTATATCATCCTTTTACAATTACCAATGCTCAAATTATTGGGGGTATTGAAAGGATGGTTACCTTTACTTGTGGTCATTTATGCCTAAGCACCCTCATTAATTGTGTCACTGAATTATGGCCTAAGAGCCGACCTAGTCAACCTTATTTTACATTCCTTTAGGTGCCCAAGGTCAATCTAAGTATTATGTGGGCACATTACCCCCTCATCGAGGGAGACACCCAACTTCATGAGTTGTGTTTAAATACACAACTCATGCTTCATTTGTAACATCATATTGATTCCTTAGCCTATGGGCATGATTATTTAGCCTACAAGCACCATATTGTTAGAAAGTGACAACAAGGAAGGTTTTCTTGCATTGCATGTGTCCTTGCATGCAAGAAGACTCAAATCAGGAAGCCAAATGTATTTGATGTACTTTCCAAAGTTTAGACTTAAGAAAAGTGCATTAAGTGATCTAATTATGAATTGACTTAATGGAGTCACTTTTATAAAGTGCAAGTGAAAATAATTAAAGTGATGGCTAATCTAATCTTGGCCATTGATCTCAGCGGAGGATCTCATCCATTATCCATAGTGAGATGTTTGGGTTTTTGCTTGGCCATTGAGTTAAAAGGAAGATCAATTTGGTGGAGAGGACACATTGAGACAGAGAGAAGTTTGAGAGAGAAGTTTGCAGAGAAGAAGATGGAGGAGCAATCATTCAGAGATCGACAGAGTATTCAGGCAGAGAGAGGGCCGTACGAATTGCTGAGAGAGAGGTCATATGGATCCGTACAGCAGCTCAGCTGCACAGAACCATACAGCAGCCCGCACGTGTGAGGGTCGTACGGATTCCGTACAGCTTACGTAGGGAGGTTGTACAGCTGCGCAGAGGGTCGTACAGATCAACGGGGTGTTTCATAGTGATTTGCAGAGGTTCGATTTTGCTAGGTTGGGTAAATCGATTTTCTGAATTGTACTTGTTCCATATCTTCATAATAAAAATTCTTCTTAGACTGCTGCACCGATTTTCCCATCTTTGGTTTTGTCCGGAGGTTTATACCCAAAAAGATTTCTGTTGTCTCCATTAATGTTATTGATGCTATATTTCTTTCAGTATTTATTTTCCGCTGCATAGTGAAGAAATTCATGTGTGGTTAATAGTGGCAATTGGGTTTAATTAATTAAACTGACATACTTTAACTCTAGTGTGGATTTTAAGGAAATTTACACATATCACTCTTATTCATAGGCTCCCTCTCTCTCTTGCGTGCAAGCACTAATGCTAATCTAAACTGTTTTGCTTGGTTGGATTAGGGTTTGCTGAAGTTGTAGTTGTAGATCTCCGACAACCCTTGCACAAAAGGGATCTCTCTTAACTGTTGGTGAGCCCATAATAAGCCAAGTTGCACTAAAACGGATACAAGGGAGGAAATGGATATGGAAAATTTTCAAAAAAATTGGATACGTATGGTGGGGAAACGGCAGACGTATACACACACGTGTATATATATAGCTCGATGGGTTAGCTCAAGTGGTTGAAAGTTGTGAGTTGTAAGCAGAAGGTCTCGAGTCAAATCCTCGGGTGGCTATGCATTGATATATAAGGGCCTCACTTGATGTCCCCACCGAGCTAGGCTCCATAATCAGAGTCGGTGGGGTGAGGCTCCTTCGGGTGGGCCCCCTATGAATTCTTCCCGTGGACATAGCAACTTCTCTCCAAGGTTCTGAACCTCATTGAAAAAATAAAATAAAAATATATATATATATATATATGCAAAAACACCAGACACATATAATCCAAATTACCATTCATCAATTAGATTTCCAACTTGAAAAGAATTCATGTCATTTATACAATTGCATTTAGCAAACTGAAATATTGTCATAGAAAATATTCTTCTATCCCAAGTGCCATAGATAAGCCATACCCTTTCAAGCATTTACTCAAGAACATGCCAGATATTTCTAAATCCTGAATTTACTCAAATGGCTGAATTTACTCAAGAACAAAGGAATGCCCTGATTGCAACTTTAGAAGAAGTGTCAGAATCTAAGATTTAACCCAATATTGGAGGTAAATCGATCACTCAATTGAGGTGTACTTAAATTGGTCCATTGATCGACTGGACACTCGACTGGGCACTGTGAAGTAATCGCAATCTTTCCTGGATGAAAAGCATGAGCTACTGCACAGTCTTTGTTAATTCTGCAACAAGTTAATAAGAGATGATATGACGCATGCTTATAAAAGTGATGTATGGCATGTTATAAAAGAAGAATGAATTTTCTCAAGCATTAAATAAAAGAGACAGGAGTCAGGACTCTATGTGTGTATTTATATATATGAACTCAAACCTTTGTTGGGAATCATTTTGGCTTTGGATATGGAACGCCTCAAGGATGTGCATACATTAATGGACTCTCTTATGTGTTATATTCACCCTTTCACACCATTTTTACTTTTTGTTAAATACTGGTCACCATACTAGCCCATCTACCATTACATACTATACTGTATACAGATTATTTTATGCTTTATATTCGATATATCCTCTTTTGGTTCAACTGCCCTTTTTTAACAGGGTATCATCCACTTCCCATGTTTAATATTTCAATGTTGGATAAATCTACTGTCATTGTCAGTTCATTTAAATATCCCTCCACACCCACTCCTTAGAACTACAATGCTGCTTGTGTGTTTCTTTTGTTTATGGTCAAATTCTAACTTATCAGAAACTCTGGATTTCAAGGGACTTCAACTGCATAGATGCGCATAATAGTTGTCTAGCACATCCATGTAATGCATTACCTGAATGGATGTAAATCCATTCCTACATCCAAAATCAAAGCCAGGAAAAAATCCTTCCTTTTCTTCATTTTGCAAATGTGAGTTCTGGACCACTTTTCACTGGGGCACTAGCTTGAATTTTAGGAAGGGTTGATACTATCAAAATTTAACCAACCTAGAAATTATCAAAAGGGTATCTTAGACATTGGACAAAAGTTTATGATATCTAGTTTTCGAAGTACACATCCAAACTGCAAGAGAGCAACTAAGATAGTTTCCATAGAACTCACACTTTTCATATTGACAGATGGAAGGTATCCATTTATAACAACAACTCCCCCATCAGTCAAAGTTGAGGAAGCAAAGTCTTCAAGCAATTTCTTTTTTGATCCAAACCCATACATGAGAAGCCCAAAGCCACACCTGTGAATATATAGCCAGCAATGAATAGAAATGATAAGTGGAAGAGAAAGGTGTGAAAAGAACATATGCATCATAAGTAAACATTAGAGACAAAGGAGAAAAGTAACAAAGTAGACATATACCAAACGTGGCCTGCACCAAAATGTGAATAAATGCTAAACGACAAAATATTTCTCAACCAAAAACTGACAGACAAACAAGATTAGAAGATTTCCTTAGACATTCAAAGAATGCTACTCAATTTTTTGTCATTATCAAATCCATTTCAGCTGTTTTGAAAATTCCTTCGATCATCTAAAACTTACTATTGAACAATATCTCTGACAAAGGACCTTGTGAAGAGTGTAAAAGCAGTAGCACATTTTACATTACAAACCAATATTTCTAACTTCAGCATAACATAACTAGCATGGGTTAGAAAGGTATAAAGCACATCAAAATGTAAAACAACAAACCAATTCATATGAATCACATACAAAATCTAAATAGTAAATATGCATAGAAATGAATGGTGTGAATACCTTTGGTTGGAAACATCATCAATGTTACACAAAAACAGCTGCTGGAGTTGAAAAAAGAACAATGGCTAAATAAGAACCAGCTCATTCAAGAGGAACACAAATAAATGCACGAATGCATAAAACTGGACAATTTTTACATCTGTGATTGGATGCATAATACATGGTCAAAAAATAAAGTTCTCAATGAGCAAGAGCAATGTCAAAATAAGTGGAGAGATTGTAGTTCAAATCAAAAGTTTTAAAAAAATGTGAGTCCGAATCCAAAACCACGACAGCTGCATAGGTATCTCCTTTGAGGCCTAACAAACTCCAAAAAAAGGTTAAATAATAAATAATTTATTAGTTATTTATTCGCTTTTTTTAAAGCAATGGGCTCACATAGTTGGAAAAATTAGTTTTAGTTTTGTTGTTTCCTACCATTCAATGATCAACACATAACAGCCCCAATTGTTAGCTCAATAAGTGGAAGCATCCACCCAAGGCATGTTGCCGATGGGAGGCCAAAGGTCTTAGGTTCAAATTTGCTTGAGTACCTAGAGGTTACCAGCTGCGTTTGCGGTTATGGCTGGCAATTGACCTGCCCTCTACCCAAATATACCAAGGAAGAGGGTGGGATCTCACAAGGTTTTCCTTGGAAAAAAATTTCATCAGCATAATCATTGAGGGAATGATTTATTGCTACTTGCATAGTTACTAGGATCGCAAGTCAAACTCATGATTCACCAAGTTTGACTCAGATCAAACACTAATAGATTGCTTCCCAATCTTCCACAATTAAACTTAGGCTGATCAAGTTTGACTCACAATTAGTCATGAGTCAAACTCAGGTTGACCGAGTTTGACTTGCAATTAGTCATGAATCAAAGTCACTTTGACCAAGTTTGACTCACTCAATTTAACCTCTGTTGAGCGTGTGTCAACATATGTGTCAAAGGATTTGCATAGAAAGAAGGTATAGACTATGAGGAGAATTTTGCCCCCATAGTAAAATGGGCTACCATTCGTACTCTATTGGCTTTGGCTGCACAAAATGGGTTGAAAGTTCATCAAATGGATGTGAAGACTGCTTTCTTGAATGGAGACTTGAAAGAGAATGTCTTCATGTCTCAGCCGAAAGGTTTTGATGTGAAGGGACAAGAACAAAAGGTTTGCAAGCTCATCAAGCCTTTATATGGCCTGAAACAAGCACCTCACACATGGTATGAAAAGTTGACTAAACATCTTCTAAAATTGAATTTCAACCACTTTAAACTTGATGATGCAACTTTGTTTATAAAAAAGGTTGTCAAAATTGTTGTATGTCTTATAGTTCATCAAATGGATGTGAAGACTGCTTTCTTGAATGGAGACTTGAAAGAGAATGTCTTCATGTCTCAGCCGGAAGGTTTTGTTGTAAAGGGACAAGAACAAAAGGTTTGCAAGCTCATCAAGTCTTTATATGGCTTGAAACAAGCACCTCGCACATGGTATGAAAAGTTGTCTGAACATCTTCTAAAATTGAATTTCAACCACTTTAATCTTGATGACGCAACTTTCTTTATAAAGAAAGTTGGCAAGATTGTTGTATATATTATAGAGCATGTAGATGATCTGTTGATCACAGGGAACAATGAAAGCTACATTGCATCCATAAAGAAATAATTGAAGAGAAGTTTTGAGATGACTAATATGGGGCATCTTCACTACTACTTGGGTATTAAAGTGACTCAAATCCAAGGTATATATTCATCTCACAAAAGAAGAACATTGGAGAATTACTGAACAAGTTTGACATGGCTAAATGTAATCCTCTCACTACTCCAATGGAAAAAATTTGAAGCTAACATCAAAAGATGGGAATGAATTTGAGGATGCAACTAAATGGTAAATACAAACAACTTGTGGAGAGACTTATCTACCTTACCACTACTAGACCTAATATTTCATTTGACATTGGGATCCTTTCCATGTTCATAAAAAAACCTTGTGAAGGACAATGGTGTGTTGCAAAAGAGAGTTCTAAGATACTTGAAAGGGACTCAAGAATTTGGATACAAACACTCTAAGGTGGAGGAATTCAAAGAAATTAGATATTCAGATTCAGATTTTGAAGGCAATAAGGAGAATGGAGTGTGTACTTCAGGATACCTCACAAGTGATGGATCAGAACCTATCTCTTGCAAATCACGCAACCAATCCATTCCAACATATTCCACTACAGAGACAAAATATGTGGTTGCTGCAAAGCAAACAAAGGAGATTGTGTGGTAAGAGAATTTATAGGAGAAACAAGTGAATGCTACTCCACTTTTCATTGACAACACTTATGCAATCAAGTTGGACAAAAATCCTCAATTACATGATCGAACAAAGCACATCAACACAAAGTACCATCTGATTCAACATCATGTAGAGGCCAAGACAATTCATTTGATACATTGTTCCACAAGTAAGTACTCTATAGACATCTTCACCAAAGTGCTTAGAAGAGAAAAGCTTGAAAAAAGTTCAGAAAGATGCCTGGACTCACAAACAACCCTTCGAATTAAGATGGCAGATGTTAGAAACCTAATCCTAGGGATTCCGGTTACAATGTAATTATTATTACGAAAAATGAAGAGTCATAGGAGAATAAGAATCAACCTCTTGGAAGATGAAAACAAAGGTCGTATCCTTATGTATTTATACAAGGTTCACATTCAATACAAATCAGCCCAAGCATTGGAGTTATACATGCCTGTCAAGTTCGTAATCATCTCTGGGAAGAAAACGAGACATGAGACATCAAATATTTTCTACAACAATATTTGGCTTAAGAAGATGGAAACATGGTGATTATTCAATAAATAGCACCTGTCAAATAAGTGAGACAACAAAAAACCAAGCTAAACCTTTTGCTCTCTAGCACAGATTACTATTAGCCCAAATAGGACTCCAACAAATTATGGTGCTTGATTCAATGTCGACCATTCATTATATGATTTCCAAATCCCTTCAGCATGAACCTAAGCTCAAAAGGCTCATATCTAGAGTTCATAATCAAATGGATAGCGGTTCTCTCTAGAACATGGCTCGAAGGCTCAGCGGTTCCTTGTGTAAACCGTTGGTTTTAAGGACCACCACAATTTGATGTCTTGCAGAAGCAACATGAGACTGATGTCTTCTACTAAATGGGTGGTTTTAGGCTAACCACAAACTCTGGAGCTCAGTGGATCATGGCTTTGACTCAGGGTCAGTGTTGTAGCTCTGACTCTGGCTAGGTGGCTCTGGCATGAAGCTCTAGCAACTGGCACAAGGTTCTGGTTATGGCTCTGGCACTGCTTATGGCTTGCTTGTTCTCGCTCACTTGATTCTGACTGGAAGTCATTCCCCCCTGTCAGGAACAAGGTGAGGAGAAGAAAATGTCTCAACTGCAATATGTGTCATTACTCGAGAATGAATTCTTCGGTATGACTTATAAATCTTATTGGATGTTGACGACCATTGCCAAGAAGCAATCCACCCATAGTGAATCTTCTCTCTTGTGGGTTTCTTCAGAATGAAGCATCTATCTGAAGAATGGGTATGCTTTCTACAATGCTTACAAGGATGAAGAACAAAACACTAATCTTTCATATGGCCAACTTGATCACAATGTTAGCATTTGGAACTATGAACTACAGTAGATGAAGATGAACTTTCTTTTAAGAACCTAGTACTTTGAAACTAGATTGGCTTGGAGAAATCAAGAATGTGAACAATCACTTCCTTGTCATATCCAAGACCCCTGTTATGTGCTTGTTGTGGGTGACCTCTTCCCATGGTCTGATGATGGGCTTGGAAAGAACAAGCATAACCTCTATATGCATAACTTTATCTTCATTTTCTTTTGCTTCTAAAGTGGAGCAACTGGTTTTCTTATGTGATTCTAAAGTGGCATCATTCTCTGCAGGCTACTGAAAGGAATCATCAAGAGGATTGTTCTGAACAAGAACGAATTCAGAATGTGTTTCTTCTTGTAGGAGTTATGACTCAAGTTGTAGGAACTCAAGTGTCTTGTGAAACTTGTGAAAAATCTCGTATATGAGTTAGAGTTGTCTTGTCAACTATGACAATGTTGTCGACAGAAGAGAGAAGTAGAGTGTTCAGTAACTCTACCAAGCCATTGATTCACGCCATTAATAAACTAAAAACTCAGTCAACTAAATAAGGACCTCTTGCAACTCCACCTTTTACAAACACTCAACAATTAAGACTTCAACTCAAAAAGTGAAAGGGTGTTCAACCAAGAGTGCACACATATACAACTCAGTTTCAATTTGACACTTACAAGGGAACAATTGGAAGTATCAATAATACAATAAAACTTACAAAGATGATTGTTTTCAAGTTATAATTTGGTGATGATCCTCAAAATGAATTAAAATTCAGAAATTGTATGCTTTACCTCTGCAAAAGCAAATAGGTCTCTGGATTTGAACGCACTAGTTTCTTTGATGATGCTCAACAGCATTGTCCACCAATTTCTTATCACAATACAATTTCCTTCCTCACGATCAGTGCAATACAGTCTCTACAAAAAGAAATCTTTGTTTTACTGGACTTGGTCCAAACTAAGGAAAACTATGTGGGATGCCTTCACCTAAATCAGCTAGTACATAATCCATACTAAGCTAGTCTCCTGACCTTCAAAACAACACTTTCTGACAAGAATGATATAGATTATTTTCCTAAAGCATCAAAATTTGAATTTCCAATCTTCAATAGAAATTGGAAATAGTTGTTATCAAATGGCACTTCAAAACATGAATGGTAAAACAAGCATATCAATAATGAAAACTGTAACAACTACAAAGGAAAATGCCCCAAAAAATAAACTAGAATTACAGAGATGACCTCTTATCTTGTTCTTCCTTGATCATTTTACTAGTCTTCTCCAAAGTCTGCATTATAGTGTGAACTCAACTCTAGCTGATTTTGCTTCATTCAATTTCCAGACAATGTCCCTAGTTTCCACCTACGTCAACAAGTGGTGAATGTAAATTGTGTGGAAATGCCTCTTATGTGTGTTGCTCAACCATGCGCCAGATTTTCATGACAACCATACTTCTGATGCTTTTGATTCTGAATATTTTATGTGTTGTACTGCCTAATAATATATTAATGCATTGATCAACTCATATCAAAGTTGGGCCATTTTAAGCCTTAGAACATATGGATGCAGATGACAACTCCAACACACACAATTTAGGGTTTAGAAGGCCGTATATCTTTGTGTCTCTATCTTCGAATCTCCTTCAAAGAGAGCCCACACTCAGAGGTATGGAGTCGTGGGACATTTGTAGAGAGAGCCCACGAAGCTGAGGTATGAAGTCAAGGGTCATTGATTCTTCCCACAGAAGGTGCTCAAGCTCGCAACCCTCTCAAGTCTCACTCTTTAAGGTGCATTCACAAACATACCAACAAAGCAACACTTCAAGCATACCAATCTTCAAAATGAGTCCTCTTCACACATAATGCAAGGGGGTTCACTCCACACAATGCATCAATGCAAAAATTAGAGTTTCAACACAACAATAATACAAGCATCATTCACGAAGAGAGAGAGAGATCCACATCCAGCGCATCAATAATACAGTCTTCAACGCAACGATATCTCTAAAGCGAGGTCACAGCTCCATGCTGCTCAATACAATCCTGCGCAGGTGCAGCTCCAAGAGTTCTCAACTCCAACGCACCAACATTCTTCAATGCATACTCATCACTGGCATGCAGTCTTCAACGGAGTGGGTCGTGAGTCTTCAATGGAGTGGGTCGAGGCCATCTCTATGACCTAAAAGAAAAGATAAGGGAAGACCACACATCAAAGACGAGCGAGTATGGAAGATTAAGGATAGAAAATGGAAGATATTGTGTGGTATCGTGACCTAGCATGGACATGGGTGCTCACAAAGGGAGGAGTTTCACGCAGAAAGAGAGTGCTTCTTGTCTAAATACCAGGTCGCACACAACGTAAATGAAGAGAGGCAGCTTCAATGGCCATCAACAGTTCGCAAATGAACTCAGAAGCAATATGGAGATGCTTCTAATGTTGAAGCAACATATTACAGCAACAAAGACACATAAACTCACACACAACTACACTGGGATAGCATGAAGGCCTCCACACACATCAAAATTAGCCACAAAGAATAACTCAAAGAGAATAAACACATAAAGTAGATCGCAAAGACTCATCTCACCATCAAACTCATTCAACTGTTATGGAAACACAACGCCATAGCTTCCACAAGATTAAGAACACTAGGCAGCTCCGACACCACTATTAGGTACCCCGTAGGTAAAATCGTCACAAACCAAATAGGGCAGAAAATTAGGCGTGAATAGCATAATTCTCAATAATGTATGTACATATAAATACATATGACCCTTGGATTCCAAAATCCAAGGTGTCTCGTGGATTCCCAATGGTTGTTCATATTCACTTATGATTCCTAACATTATTTACTCATCAATATTGTGAATAGTACAACAATATTCCATAACACAAAGGATTATGTTTCCAACAATGAGCTGGACAATAATAAAATTATCTTATCTTTATCTTGAAGTGTGTCTTAGGTACCTTCTCAGTGTTCTTCAAGTTCTTTTTGTGGCTTCATGGGGGGAATCCTTTACGGGAATTTTAGTAGATTTCACTACAATTTCCTCCTCGGAATTTTGTGCTAGGCATATCCCCCCCCACCTAGTCTTAAGGAAATACTTCGTACTCCATTCTTCAAATTTTTGAAAGGTATTTCGTGGACTATCAAGGGTCTCCTATGTGTTGACATTCATTTGGCATCTTGTCTTTGGGTCATTGGAATTCTTCACCAAGTTGTGTGCTACCCTCGAGCATCAACGTGCATTGCAAGTTCACATGATTATACGAGGCATCCACTTCAATTTATGCTTCTCCACAAATATTCCTTGTGCTTCAGAAATCTATTACAAGGTTAAGCTAGCAAGAATATCGAGGGAAAAGATGGTGAATTCACATAGCCACCCAAATTGTTGTGCTCTTTATGAGCATTCAGAGATGAAAAAGTCAGTTCGAAGATATGAGCATCACAGTGACAATAGTCAAGAAGTTTCTCTAGCTATGAGGAGATGGGAAAATAGGGAAAGGACCCAGAGTTGAATTATGACAAAGATCACAAGGAAACAAGGCAGTTGATTATTTTGAAAGCTCAGCTAGATAAGATAAGATAGATAAGATAATTTATTAATGTCTAATAAAATGACCAAAAAAGTAGGTCAATGGGATTGTGTGGTGCTAGGATGTCAATACAAAGTGGGAGCGCTAAGGAGGCTCCTATATAAAGCAAGATGTGAAACTCTATCCTAAAGCCAAAAAGAGATAACTCCAAAGATGGAGAGCCAACCCAAAAGAGATGAGTACAAAGAGAGCCAATACGAAAGAAAAATGTCCAAGGGGAGTGAATCTGGGATCTGTGATACAAAAATGGTTATCAAAAAAATACTTATCAAAAATAGTTATCTCAATACTTATCAAAAAAATTATTTCAACCACTTTTTGAATATCCCACAGTCACATTGCATCTAATGTCGTTGAGATGGCACTAAGTGGTTGGATCCATTGGTGAAGAGCGAGTATTTTTTCACCAATGGGCAAGGTTCAATTCCCACGAGGGCCTAGCCTAAAGCCATGGGGTCACCTTGAGGTAATTGTCAAACATGTGGTTGCACCCAAAGAGATTGTGTTAAATGATCTCTTGACCCATGCACACATAAGTGGATCAAAGCCCACCCCCATGTCCTTCAAAATTTTGAGTCAAATCCAACTAGCATGATTGACTTCAACAAGCCTCATTCTACATGGTAACCCGTTCAAACCCCGCAAGATAGCTTTTCTTGGAATCTGTTATCAAGTGAATCAATCAAGTCCAATCAAACAATTAATGTCTCTCCCGGAATAAGTCTCCTTGCATATTCCTATGCCTATCCTTATCCTTATCCCTATTCTTTTCCTTATGCTTTCTCCTATCTTTATGCTTGCCTTTACCTAGGTCGGGTGCAATCCCAAGGTGATTGCAACAGCTTAGATGCCCTTGGGTCACGATTTCTTAGACCACAAGCTAGTCGCGCAAGTCATGAACAAACTAGCTAACAAAAAAAATGTCGTTGAAATGGAAAATTTCTGGCCAATCTATCAAAAAATAACTGCCACCAAAGTGAGGACATCCCTCCAAAAGTGTTATAATTTTCCACATGTGAATGGATCAAGAATCATCCATCAAATTTCTCTATTAAAGTCCAAGTAAGGCTAGCACTACATAAGGATTTAATATTTAAGTCATGATAAGGTTCCTTATATGTCAAGTGTCTCCAAATACCCTAACGTGCTCCAACAATAATCATCCATTAGATGTCAATGAAGGATCATAGTGCCTAGCACCCCCCCCACTTTTAAGTGATAACTTAATTAATCTAGAGAGTAAACTTTAGGTACTTTAGTTAATTAGTGTGATAAAGTTATTTTCCTTGATTTACTTTAATTAATCATTATAAAACCTTAGAAAACACAAGGTAAGACACTTTAATTAATTTGTTACTTCAAAAGTACAATTATTCACACTTCAAACTTAGAGAGATACTAGGTTGATTGGTTCCCATAATTCAATTTTAAATAATTGCTTTTATACCTTAGTCATTCATCCTTTCAATTATCAACTAAGAGGGAGTGCATCATCTTATGGGGCAATTTACTTAGTTAGGCACATCATATTCACCAATTAACACCTTGAACACATCACACCAAACCTCTAAGCCAACCACCATGGCCACCACTCAACCATGAAGAAGCACCTCTAAGCCAAGAACATAAGTGTACCCCCTACCCATCCAAATATCTAGCAATGGAGAACTACAAGCTCGAACCTCATAAAAAAATTCACAAGTGATCTGACGAAAATCACATGTGTAATCCTCATACAATATGAGGGTTACTGTTAGATTTCCATACAATTATAGCAGTATAATTTAATTGCATATAAACAATAGTATCACGAGAAGAAAGACAAAGCACAAAAACAATGAACACGAGAATTTATCCTGGGAAACCTAACAGGGAGAAAACCCAACAATCTTCGTGTAGAGATGATCAATTATGAGAAGAAAGTATAAGAATAAGAGAGATAAAATGGAAAATCTCTCCAAGTGAAAAACCCCAAAAATACTTTTCCTTGTTGCAGATGTGAACTTCTCCTCAACTAGTGCGAACTAGCTTGTGATGAGTGAGTGACCAAATGAGGCACTTGTCCTCTCTATTTATACACTTGCAAAACTGGTTTTTTCCCTAACTTGGCCGACTTGTCTAACTGACAAGTCCAACTTGACTTGGGAACAAATAAAATAATGTTTTATTAATTCTTTTCTTTGTGTAATTTATCCCCAAGGTTTACATTGATTCTTTCAAGGGTTTTACATGATTAATTACATCAATATATTCTCCCGTAGGAGGTACAATAAAATACAATAAGAATGACTTATGAAGTTGCACTAATTCCAACACTCCCTCTCAACAAGGAAGGTATTCTTGGACAAGGTCATCATCAACATCATGATCATCTGCATCTCATCTATACATCACATCTATCTTGATCATCTCTATACATACTGAAGGTTGTCAACATAGTCTCAGTCCTTCGAGAGGTGTCATCATGCATCTGCTCCACACAGTCCATCGGTGGATCATTAACTCAGCAACCCTACACAGTCCATCGGAGAGTATAGCAATCATCATCTCATCCCAATCCATCAGGAATCAACACATTGTGCATCCGCTCATCCCAATCCTTTGGGGAACATGCACCACCTCAACCAATCCTTCGGTGAGTCCAAGAGTAGTGTGTGCCAGTGTGCATCAGCCTCTCCATCCCATCTCAGGATGTCTGAGAGATCTCCTCGCTCTATCGCAAAGTGATCCGGAGAAAGCAATGGCCTCTCCATCCGACCTGGATGTCCAAAAGCTTCAAACGACCATCTATTACCTATTTGTCTCTACTGCCGATGGGATCCTCCCATACCTGGCTGAGAACCTGGACGAGCAGAGGTACAAGCTTCACACGAAAATCTGCTACATGTCTGTCTCTACTGCCGATGGGATCCTCCCATACCTGGATGAGAACCTGGACAAGCAGAGGTACAAGCTTCACACGACCATCTACTACTTGTTCGTCTCTACTGCCGATGGGATCCTCCCATACCTAGCAAGGTAAACATCTGTCTCCATGTCATCTTCCCCTCTCAAGGAAAGACACATTCTCTTCCACTCCGAGTCTTCCACGAAAGTATTCAAACTTTATCCTGCGAAGAGGCTTGGTAAGAACATATGCAGTTTGGTCATCTATTGGAACATACTATAACTCAACCACACCTTTCTGCACCATATCACGAATGTAGTGATATTGAATCTCTATATGCTTCAACTTGTCATGGAATACAGGATTCACTGACATTTGTATATAGCTCTGGTTATCACAGTGAATCACAGTTGGCTCTGGAATCTAACCAAACAATCCCGCAAGGAATTTTCGAAGCCATACAGCTTCCCTAGCTGTTGTACTAGTAGCCATATACTTGGCCTCTGCAGTACTGAGTGCTACTGAGGTCTGCTTCCTGCTACACCAGGAAATCCCTACAGATTCCAAGCTGAAGCAACACCCGAAAGTACTCTTCCTATCTGCAGCACATCCGGCTGAATCTGAGTCTAAAAATCCCTGCAACCTCAAGTCACATTCTGAAACATATCTCAGGCCATATCCCACAGTGCCATGCAAGTCCTTGAGCACATGTTTTGCAGCAACCCAGTGAATATATCTCGGTTCACACATGAACTCGCTGAGAGCATTCACAGCAAAACATATATTTGGTATGGTGTTCGTCAGGTACATTAGAGATCCAATCAGCTGGCGATACATAATCAGATCAATCAAATCTGAATCTGAAGCAGAGTCCCTCAGTTTCTTCAGATTTGTATCCATCGGTGTGGCCATGGACTTGCAGTCGAACATTTTGAATCTCTTCAAAATATCAATGGTGTATTTTCCTTGACATGGGAAAATCTCCTTCTGCCCTGCCATACTTCTAATCCCAAGAAGTAATGCCTCAATCCAAGATCCTTGATTTCAAACTCAGAGGCAAGCTTCTTCTTACACCATACAATCAGTTTCTCATTCCCTGTGAGAAACAAATTATCAACATAAAGCACCAAAATCAATGGCTCATCATCCACAACCTTGTAATAATGGTTGGGGTCTGCATCACTCTTGGTGAATCCAAACTCACCAAGTATCCGTTTATCTGTCCATAGCATTCACCAGGTGCTTGCTTGAGTCCATACAAGGCCTTTTTCAGCCTACATATGTGAGACTCCTTTCCATGGACAACAAACCCCTTTGATTGTTCAATATATACTTCTTCCTCGATAACACCATTGAGGAAGGCGGTCTTGACATCCATCTGATGCAACTTCCATCCCATAGTTGAAGCTATAGCAATGATCATCATGATGGAAGTATATTGAGCCACAAGAGCAAATGCTCATCATAATCAACTCCCTCTTTCTAAGAGAATCCTCTGGAAACAAATGTAGCCTCGTGTTTTTCAACATTGCCATCTGCTCCATGCTTGATTTTGTAAAGCGACTTGGAAGTTACTACTGACTTCCCCTCAGGTCTCGGTACAACCTCCCACACATCATTCTTCATGATGTATTGGTATTCTTCCATCAAGGCATCCTTCCAAACTTGGTGTCTGGATGCTTCTTCATAGGTGGTAGGTTCTGAGTCAATGAGGTGACTCATTAATGGTACATAACTCGAGAACCTCTAAGGTCTCTTACTTTCTCGAAAAGTACCATGTGGAGCTTCGTGCCCCTCTGCATCCTGTAATGTCTGTTATGACCATCTAGGCCTCTTTCGACCTATCCCAATATCTGTGGGAGCATCAACTTGCTCAACTGGATCAATGGGATCGATCGGTTCATCCTTCTCTGCTAGCTCCCTCTGAACTACTAGAGGAGGAGATGATCTCATCTCCTTTGGTTCTAGCATCTCCTCATCATCGATCTCCATGTCAGATCCTTTTCCTTTCCTGATAGCCATCCCTTCTTCAAAGGACACATCCCTGTTGACTTCAATCTTCCTCGATCTTGGACTGTAAGTTTTGTAGGCCTTTGAAGACTCACTGTATCCCACGAAAGTTCCCTTCTTTCCCGAAGGTTCTAACTTCGTCCTCTTCTCCTTGGGCACATTAATGTAAAATGGACATCTAAAGATACAAAGGTGCCCACTTCTGGTTTCACTCTTGTGAAAGCTTCTTCTGGATTCATGTTTTTCAAGATTTTATGAGGGCATTTGTTTTGTACATAGACAATTGTTCTGGATGCTTCTGCCCACAAGAACATCGGTAGACTCTGGTCATGTATCATGGATTTGGATGCCTCCACAATTGTTCTATTCTTTCTTTCCACAACCCCATTTTGTTGAGGGTTGTAGGGAACTGTGAGCTCCCTCTTAATTCCTGCTTCCTTGCAGAAATCATTGAAATTTGTAGAGGTATATTCTCCACCATTATCTGAACTCAAGATCTTAATCCTCTTTCTCGACATATTCTCAACTTGTGCTATGAAATCTTTGAATTTACTGAGCACTTCCTCGAATTCCTTGGTCTTGAGGAAGTATATCCAAGTCTTTTGTGAGTAGTCATCAATAAATGTCACATAGTAATAATAGACACCCAGTGAAGCAACAATCATGGGTCCGCACAAGTCAGAGTGCACTAGATCCAAAATTCCTTTAGATATGCTCTCACTATTCGAGAAGGATCCCTTGGCATTCTTGCCAAGTGCACATCCTCTACATATTCCATCATGGTCTACATGAAGCACCGGTAGACCTGTCACTATATTTCTTAACGTTGGAAGAGCTTTATAGTTTAGATGAGCAAATATTATGTGCCATAGCTCACCCATGCAGGTAGAATCATGAACTAGTTCTTGAGATGGTGGAGTGCTCAATCGATACAACTCTCCTCTCTTACACCAATTATCTTTGTGCTATTCATGTTTGAGTCCTTGTGCCAAGCAAAGAATTTCCCATCTGAAAATGCAACTTTATATCCCTTGTCCTCCAAAGCAGATATGGAGACAAGATTTCTTTTCATGCCAGGTACATAAAGCACATCACTCAAGTGTAATGTGTCACTAGACTCTAACTAAAGGGAGGTAGCCCCAAATCCCTTCACAATGTAATTTGCATCATCCCCGAGTACAACACGGAGATGGGATTCTTTCTCAACTATTTCTGATAAGTTTTCTTGATAACCAATCATATGCCTAGAAGCACCACTATCTATTAGCCATGTATCACTAATGGTGGGAACAGTACTTGATAAAGCTGGTATAAAGAAGAATTATGTTTGATCTTCATTCCTTTACTTCTTATAATGATGGTCTTCTTCTACATCAGTAGTTGAGGCTTCATGCTTCCTTTTGTTTGAGCTTGGACAATTCCCGGCATAATGGCCATAGGTTTTGCACCTGAAGCATTGTATATTTGAGAGATCCTTCTTCTTTTTCTTCTAATTTGGAGGAGGGCTTGATCTCCTACCTTGGTTCTTGTGATTATGAAACTTTCTTCCTTTTCCCTTTCCTTTCTTGGCATGGGCCATGAATGCTTGATTCGCTTCAAGTTGAGTGCCATGAAGTTTCTGTCTTGCTGCAATCCTCGTCTCTTCCTGAGTGCAATCTGCCCATAACCTGTTGAATTTGGGCAACTTGTTTCAACCCCTTATGCTTTGAATGAATGACTCCCAAGATGGTGGAAGACCATTTAGACTAGTAATGACAAGCTACTTATCATCAAGATGTTCTCCACTAGAACTTAGCTTGTCCCTTAGTTCTGTGATCCTCATGAAATATGAAGCAATTGATACTGACTTGGACATCTTCATATTCGATAGTTGGTTCCTCAATGTGAGATTCACATTGATGCTACAATGCTCAAACATCTTCTTTGGGGTTTTGAACATTTTCCTAGTTGTCTACTTCTGAGATATTTGAGGAACCAAATGGTCTTTCACTGAGTCCACCAAGATACTCCTTGCTCTAGCATCATTCTTCCTCCAATGAGACTTGTCTTCCTCCGCTTCTGGTTCTGAAACATTCTCATTTACAAACTTCAAGAGGTCATTCTCTTCCAATATGCGAAGAACCCTAAACTTCCAAGAGATGAAATTGGAAGCCCCATCCAGAAGATCTTCAACCTTCATACCAATCATCTGGACTGCAGATCTGGACCAAAAAAGCCTAGGTCAAAAATGAAGTTCGGATTCTTGAGAAACCGACTCCACAAATGGATGCGCCCAATCAAGGCGAGTTGGTGGAGGTAAAATCAAACCAATAATGTGGAATAAGTACCACAAAACTTGAAACCCTAATTTCTGTTGCACCTATAGAATTAGGTCAAAAATGAAACTTTTTAGAATTGAAAAATTCCTTCACCAATAGATGTGCCTTCCCTAGAGCGAAGCTTTCAATGCTCTTTTCTAGCCAAGGTGATGAAGGAAGGCCTTGAAATGTGAAACCCTAGCTTTCGGTAATGGCTTATTCTAGTACAGCTTTGATACCATGTTAGATTTTAATTGCATATAAACAAGAGGATCACTAGAAGAAAGACAAAGCACAAAAACAATGAACACAAGAATTTATCCTGGGAAACCCAACAAGGAGAAAACCCAACAACCTTCGTATAGAGATGATCAATTCCGAGAACAGAGTACAAGAATAAGAGAGATAAAATGGAAAATCTCTCCAAGTGAAAAACCCAAAAAATGCTTCTCCTTGCTACAGATGCGAACTTCTCCTCAAGTAGTGCGAACTAGCTTGTGATGAGTGAGTGACCAAATGAGGCACTTGTCCTCTCTATTTATACACTTGCAAAACTGGCTTTTTCCCTAACTGGGCCGACTTGTCTAACTGACAAGGCTAACTTGACTTGGGGACAAATAAAATAATGTTTTATTAATTCTTTTCTTTGTGTAATTTATCCCCAAGGTTTACATTGATTCTTTCAAGGGTTTTACATGATTAATTACATCAATATATTCTCTCGTAGGAGGTACAATAAAATACAATAAGAATGACTTCCGAAGTTGCACTAATTCCAACAGTTACATCAAGAAGCACAAGAATTATGAAATAACTTGACCAAAGCATCAAGCATGCTCTTACGATCTTACCCAAGTTCTTATTAGCAATGTGCGAGATGAAGAGATACTTCAAAGAATCAACAATGATTCTCTTCACCTTCACTTCTTTCTTTTGATGAGCATCCAACTATGTTGGATCGATAGGTTCTTGAATGTTCTTCTCAACATGCTCCCAAAGATTAGCCTCTGTAGCACTTAAGTTGCGGAAGCTTATAATAATAGATATACAAAAGTGTATAAATATATAAATATGATATTGAATAAGGATGAATGATGAGATTACAATGAGATTGGCCTAGCTTTTGTAGGCCTTATGGTGACCATTCATATAAGGACATGTCTTTCCAATTACATCTTTTAGATTTACTATTTAAATAATAATACAACTAAAATATACATAACATTGCCTTCCTCTTTTAAGAAGCTTCGTCCTCGAAGCGGTATAGAATGCTTAATCATAAATCTTTCCATGAACATCTTCATACTTCTATTGGCATTATTGATCTTCTTGATATGTTTAACATGTAGTATAATAGTCTCTTCATTCTACTTCATTTTTTGATAATAACCATATAAACTATAATTATAAAGTTATTTATTCATTCTACTTCCTTTTTTATAATAACCTTATAAACTATAATTATAGAGTTATTTATTCCTTTATAAAGTATCAATAACTTTTTTAATATTTAAAGGTAATTTATTCCACTTAAAAATCTTCATACTTATTAAGATTCCTAACTTGTTTTTCTCTTATGAACACCTAGTCTTTGCCTTAATGATAATTTTAAAACCATGATTTATAATTTTGAATTTTTACAACTTACAGTTAATAATTGTCTCTCGTCTAACTCTTACTTCGAAAACTTCGGCATAACTTCTTTGACACATTAATAATCCAGTTGCGATATGTAATTAGTTAATCCAAGACGTATCATATATATATATATATATATATATATTAAGAATAATTCCATATCCTTCTATCCAACATCGAAGGTCGTGACTTTAGAAAATGTGACGTTTCCACCTTAACCTACTACCACGAATATCCACGATTAATTCGAGATACACATTCTCGATACCGTTCAAATGTTGCCGCGATTTTGGTGAAACGTCACCAACAATGGAACTTAAAGTTTTAATTGGTTTTAATTATTATTATTATTATTTTATTTAAGTGGAAACATTTTCATGAACCATCACTATTAATTTATATGTTTGTAACTAAACATCAATCCATTTGTAATTTCTTTATGATTCCACTTGTATCGCTGCACTTCGAAGTGTTGGCTCTCCTTGGAACGCATGACTGTTGTAGGAAGAGAAGCATGCAAGGTGTTTCGAATTTCGTGGAACCAATAATTCCACTAGTCTCAATACCGATTTTTATAAGCAGAATGCCATCCACGAGAATCACTTCCCTGATATCGCATTTGAGAGACAAACCCTTCAAAATATCATCTATAATAACGGAAGAGCAATTAGCATTACTAGTCAGGTTTTCGCATCTACGGGTTCTTATACAACCAGCTGTAGTACAACTTTCAAAATCAAGTCCAAGAATGCTCCCTCTGTATGTTGTTGTGTCAGCTGCAATGTTTACTATGCAAACTACAACCTTCTCTTGAAGTATTGTGTCTGAAGATATTCATTTTGAGTTGGTCCCTTAGATTCCAGATAATGTGCACAATTCATATCAACATTTTTAGTTTCATTGTATGCTTTTTGTTGACGAATTTGAAGATTTTCTCAATAATCTGATCCCATATCAGAATCAACCTCACTGTTTAAAGATTTGGATACAAGACAGTGAGAAATCTAGTTACATTTTGATTGAGGAATAGAACAAGGTTTCGGGGAAGCGTCCTCCCCACCCTCACCCCCGCTCCGGAAGCTCGCTCCTGGCCAGAGTGCTGCGAGAGCTAACACAAAGCGCGCTCCCTTTTTCGTTCCCGGGCCAGAGCGAAATGTAGAGCGCGCTCTGGGGAAAAATAAAACGCTCAATGGATCTGTCCGGGAGCGATGCAGGAGCGATCGAGAGCTATAGCTCTCAATCGCTCCCTCATCGCTCTTGCACGCTCTCCCAAACACTCCCCCATAAAAAAAAATTTGCTCCCCTTAGCTCCGCGATGCTCCCTAAATCGCTCCTGCAATAGGTCGACGCCCGCGAAGAGGAAATCCGAGGAAGAGGGATGGGGTCCATGGGTGGGATTTTGGAGGGAAGGAGTAGGGCTTTGGGGGATAAAACCCTCTTCTCCATCTTCATTCTCACTTTCATTTGCTTGAGAAGAGAATAGAAGAGAAGAGAAGAGGAGAGAAGAGAAGAGGAGAAGAGGAGAAGAGGAGAGGAGAAGGCTTCCATCCTTGGAGATTGCAGAAGGTTGAATTTGTCACTACCATTGGAGAGCCAAAGTGGTAGGGTCTAATACCTTTCTTGTTGATTTCCTTTGTGTTTGAACTTTGATCTATGTATTTAATCATGAATTCTTGGAATCTAGTCACTAGTATGTACATTGTAGATGTTCCTCTCCTATTATTTCCCATGCTTCATCCCTAATTCTATTGCAGGAAACAAGTTCAATCTCTAGTTCCATCGAACATGATGATGGGTATGTGGTTTATTTTCTTGGTTCCATTTGTTATTTTGATGATGGTGATTGGAAACCGGAGGAGGAATGAGGGAGAGGATGAAGAAGTGGGGAGTGGCACATACTATGGAGAGGAGGAGGAGGAGGAGGAAAACTGAAAGAAAACCAAAGAGGAACCCACACCCTTATGGAAACATGTCACAAAGCAGGGAGGAGGTAGAGGGGGTGGAACCACCAAATTTGGTTTCCCCCATTGTAAAAAGATGTACACAGGTTCATATACCAGTGTGAGAAGACATCTCTGTGGGAACATGACATGTGATGAAAATAAAACTATAGGAGTTTGTGTTTTCCCACATGTGACATCAACACAAAGAGCCATCTATAAGAAGGAAGAACTTGAAGCACAAAACAAATCAAAAGATTTAAAACAATCAATGGATGGCCATGACCACTCATTCTCACCGAGAACTGGAGGTCCATCCACCCAAGGCAGTGGATTCTCTCCCATGCAGTCACGTGGCAGGACAATATCAGATTTCCTTGACCAAGGTGGTAGGGATGACGTGGATTCAAAAGTGTTTCGGTTTCTCTATGCATGTGGCATACCATTTAATGTTCTTCGCTCACCCTATTGGCATGAAATGGTAGAGGCCATCCACACTGCCCCAACAAGATACAAGAGCTCCAGGTATGACAAAGCTAGAACTGTGGAGCATGACAAGGAAAAAGCCAAGATCCAAAATGCTTTGGGGCAATTCACAAATGCTTGGAATGAATATGGGGTATCAATTGTATCAAATGGTTGGACAAATGTAAAAGGCAAGCCATTAATAAATGTGATTGGTGTGTCTGCTACTGGTGCAGTCTTCCTTTCGGCCCATGACTACTCAGATAAATTCAAGACTGGCATGAACATTGCAGAACTCCTACTCAAAAACACTGAAGCTATTGGTCCATACAATGTCATCCAAATCATTACCGATAATGCTGCTAATTGTAAGGCAGCGAGAGCAATCATTGAATATAAATACCCCAACATATTTTGGTCTGGTTGTTTGGTTAACATATTGAACCTTCTCATGCATGACAGTATTAAGTTGAAGGAAAATGATTACAAATGGATTGGTGAACTATACAAAAAGTGCAAGCACATGATAAGATTCATTACCAACCATAGCAATGCCCATGGCATTTTCTGCACTCACTCAAAGTTAGAGCTATTGAAGATAGCAAAGACTAGATTTGCTAACTATTACCTCACCTTCAGGCGCCTTTTGAAGGTAAGAGAGGCATTGGCTAGCATGGTATCAAGTGAATCATGGCAAGTCTTGAAAGATAGGGCTACATCCACATCTGACAAGCTTGATTTTCAAGAGGCGGAGGACACCGTTCTTGATGGTCAATTTTGGGCAAGTGTCAAGTTTGTTTTGCAGTTCACAAAGCCCATTTATTACATGATTCGGTTTGCAGATACAGATAAGACAGTGATTGGGGAGGTGTATGAGCAGATGGATAGTATGTTGGGCCAAATTAAAGATATTGTTGAATTGAAAAATCCCATCCTGTAGACCATATTCACAAACATGTGGTCAAAAGGTGGGAACATCTCAACGTTCCATTGCATGCCTTAGCATATGTATTAACACCAAAATATTATTCTCCATCTTGGTTCGCCAAACCAGCACCTGGGGGTGGAGTTAGGAGAAAGCCCCACACAAATCTAGAGGTACAGGTTGGGTACATGGCTGCTATAGACAAGTTGGTCCCTGATGAAGAAGAATGTGCCTTACTGCGTAGTGAATTAAGCAAATACCTCAGTGAAATTGGTCCATTTGGTACTTTGCATGCTAGAAAAGATTGAGATAGGGCGCCTCCTATTGAATGGTGGAACATGTATGGCTGGCAGCTGGTTCGCCCCGATTTTTCGTTCATGGAGGTGATTAATGGCGAGTTTGCCTCGTCTTTTCCATAATGGAGAGGATTGGCAGCTGGTTTGCCCTGATTTTTCGTTCATGGAGGTGATTAGCGGTTTGCTCGCCTAGGTTTTTCATTAATAGAGGCAATTTGCAGTTAGATCGCCCACGATTTGTGGACCATGGGGATTTTGACTTCCAAATTCAAGGTAAATAAGAAATTCGGCGGTTTTTGAACTCCAGATTTCATGGTAAATACAAATTCAGTGGTTTCAGCTCTTGGATGAAGATTTTGATATTCCAAATCAGTCCACATTTATAAAAACGTGGAATAATCTAGTAAAATGGGGACCTTTTTTTTCTATATAATGTTGCAAGAGTCACCGTAAAAACCCACATGAAGAATCATCATATCTTTGCATGAAGCTTGACAGTGGCTGAGTGGAAAGCGATTTGATAGTAGATGAGTGGAAAGCCATTTGACAGTTGCTGAGAGGCTGAGTGAAAAATCTCTGCATTTGTTCAAAGTTTCTTGGGGTTTCCAGTTTTTATAGAGGTTAGATTTCCATGGAACCAGATACTATTTAGTGAAATTTATGCATTTGTTATTCAAATTTGAGTTTCTCAACTTCTATATATCCTTCAAGGCACATTCATTATACAGTTAGTAATGTTTTCCATGCTCTGTACCTAGACAGTTAGTTATAACAATTAATAGATGAAGATAAATGAAAGAGATGCGCCTTATGGTGAATGATCATCAAATTAAGTACATCAAACTAACCAACAATTAAAAAAATATGACACCATTTAGTCGATAAATTACAAGAACTAGAAGAGTAGCATAACAGAATCAAACCGAATGTCTATTAGGAGATTGTTTGCATCATAATTATTAACAATATAGGCAAGCATAGTTGGTAGTCAAATTTCAGAACCAGTGGGTGGATGAGTGATGGATCGCTGCTGTTATAATTTTGCTCACTAAATGCAGTTTCTAACCTTTCACCTTCCTTTCAAATATGAATACAAAGAACTCATAAACTCCTTAATTAGGTTGACCCTACTGTTGATTGGGTAAACGCAAGAAGTCACAAAATCTCCAATCCATGTCAAGCAAGTTTCTTCAAGGCCTTACTGATTTTCTAGGTTTTTTTCCTTTTTTGTCCTTCATTGTTTCTCCTTAAGAAATTATTTCCTTCCCTCTATTAGGTCGATTACTTCTAATATGTCCTTTGAGCAATGAACGTGCCTCTTAATGTAAGGAAAGAAAATTCGTATTTAGAAAATTTTTCTTTGTCTTTAATATCTTTTAGGATAGTTTTTTCTTTGTGGTTTTGTATTTTCTACATGTTGAAAATTGCTTTCTTGCTTTTGTTGACCAAAAAAAGTACACCTTTATTCTTGTTCAAACTTACTTTATAAGACTAGACCACAACTTTGACATCGACTTGCTAATATGCTTGTATATTTACTTCCTCCTCAACATGCTTATGTATTCTTCTCCAACAACTCATTGCAGCCTTGTCCTTAAAGATAGGATCTTCTCAAAGTAATCAAACTTTCTACTAGGTGATCTTTAGCAACAAAAGACTATTGTCCACGTTGTATTTGCATGCCATCATGACATAGGGAAATAAATTTATACCTTTAAAAACTATTTTTCGTTTGCAATTGAATACCCTAAATGAATTGCAGGTACATTCTATGATATATCGATCTTCCTTTTCTACCTTTTATGCTTGGAAAAAACAATAATGGATTTGGTGAATGCAATGGAGTGAATTACATCGTTTTTTTTCTCTTGTTAGAACAACAAATAAGCTCTCATTAAGGCTGGATATGACTAGTATTCCAGAACAACTATCATCATACCCTCTGGCTATACTTATTTGTTTGGTCACAAGGTGAATGTTCAAAGGTGAAACAGTCCAGATAGTATCTACCAAGATATCAATCTACAACACTGTATAGAAATCTAGAAAATCAACTTAAACTCGAAGTTCACCCTTATTTGCAACCTATTGTTAACCCCATGCACAACCTCTATCACTGCTTTCCTAGGTTATCGACATTTACACGCTAGGATGGTATCCTTTTGGTTGGCTATGTGCCTTTGAGTTGATGAAATATCAATGTAATTACAATTTTTTGTATCCCAATGATAGCAAAGAAGAAACCATATATTATGCCTTACTCTACTAAATACTTTGACAAATAAAATTCTGATTTACAGTGTGGCACAATTCCTCTATGCATTCTCTTCCTAAAGGAAAACAACACTTAAAAAATTCCACCAACACTCACCTGGGCAGTTTGATGTCAAATTTTTGGTAATTACATAGAGGCCGCCAATGCCAAGCATTGAGTATTAATGATGCTTATCATAGCTGCTAAGCAATCATACAATGATCGTTATGTTTGTCACACTCTCACATATATGAAACATCACTATAATATTCCTCTTTAGCAAATTTTAGCAATAACTAATGGCCCACGAACCTGTTTGAAAAGGAACATTGGCATGTTACTTAAGCATAGTCAACTAGTCAACCCTTGTTTTAGCCTTATCTTCATGCTAGAAGAGGATTGAAACATATTTGCAAAGGATCATTGGCATGCTAGTTAAGCATAGTCAGCTAGTCAACCCTTGTTTTACCTTGATCTTCATGCTAGAAGGTGATTGGGTCGACTCCAAGCTTGTATTAAAAAATTAGAGAAGTGCAATAAAGAATTAAGGCATTTCCAATTGCCTTTCATGCTAAGATGACTAGTTACAATGATCTTTATGTTTGTCACACTCTCACATATATGAAACTCACTATAATATTCCTTTTTAGCAAATTTTGGGAATAGCTAATGGCCTATGAACCTGTTTGCATTTTATTTAAGCATAATGAACTAGTCAACCCTTGTTTTAGCCTTATCTTTATGCTATAAGGGGATTGGAACCTATTTGCAAAGAAACAGTCACATGTTTGTTAAGCTTAGTCAACTAGTCAACCCTTGTTTTACCCTTATCTTCATGCTAGAAGGGGATTGGGTCGACTCCAATCTTTTATTAAACAAATTAGAAAAGTGCAATAAAGCATTAAGGCATTTCCAATTGTCTTTAATGTTATGATTAGAAGTATATTTGCAATGTAAAATTTAAATAAAGCTTGACTTTTACAAGATGGCAAAAAGAATAGGGCTTTCATATGAGAAGTGAAGTGCCATGCACATCCACTAGCTCATGAAGGAGAATAGGGTTTTAACAATATCACCCTAAGTTACTAAAATGAGATAATAATAAATGCTCATATAAAATAGGAAATCCGTCGTTGGCCACCATGTGCCACATTGAAAGGAGAAACCACCTACCCAAAACTGCTCTAGAGTCACCATTCTTTACCCACCACCAGAACTTCAAGACCGCCCCACCATAAACATACTTAGAACACCATCAAAGATGTACCTGGCATATATAGAAACTGCTAATTATAGACATGCTGAAAAAGCAGTCAGTCCCAAAAAAGAAAAAAAAAAGAAAGACTGATCTTGATGGAAAAGAGCATCAATCTAGCTTCTTATAGGAAACTAAAAAAGAAAACGTAGTGTCACTAGACTCGTTTTTTGACAAGAAGTAAGAATGTCTGAGCCAATATCATGTGGGCCCCTTGGTGTTGGGCTCTTGGAAGAAAGTTAACTACTAAAAGTAACAGTCTAAGACTCTGCTAGCTCTAGAATGAACTCTGATCAATCCAGTGTTGATGATGCATTTGCTACATTAGAAACCCTTGGCAAGGAGCAATCTTGCCTTCAAAATAAAGTGAACCAGATATAGAGATGGAATTATGTTTATTGGAAAAAGTAGATGTTATTTTCTTCACTGGTTTTATGATACTACCCTCTGGGGTATTGATTAAAAGTATCACCCTAATAATCAGCTACAGGAAATATCAAGAAGTATATAAGAGCAGAAAAATTTGAACAACATGACACAAATTGCCTCCTAAGTGATTGACAAGGGTCACACTTGATCTTTTCGCCAACTTGTATTAATATCATTGCCAAAATTTACTCTGGAAGATATATTAGGGAAGATAGAAAGTATTGTATGATAATAGGCCAGTTCTGGAGTTAGATTTAATGCAAGCTATGCGAAGGCATCCCTTTGATATTATGCAATAGTATCCCAAGATATGAAGCATGGAGTTTCCCTGATGTGTTGATCCTTGTATGAGGCATTGTTGATATGTACATACTACATATTGGTTCTTAGGAAGTTAGGGAAGAAGAGATGGAATAAAACTAACATGGAGAACTCTATAGTCACACCTACTTATATTATATATAATTACTAGAAGAATGAGGCAGTGTTTTCATGCTTACATCACCTATGTACCATCTATTTTCTCCAAGAAGCTTATTGCCATAAGAAGAGTTTGTTTGATTAGAAGCATGGATGCAAGATACCTAATAAGACACTTTAGACCTTTCACTAACGGACCCAAGTTTTACTAATACTGACACTAAAGCGGTTTGTATTGGTGGCGTTCATCAGCCTTACTACTTTTTTGTGTGTATTGGTGATGAGAAATATCCCCATGATTGGTTGAATATGTATCTGAGTCCTTTTAGAATTTGGGATGTCCAATAATTCTAGGTCAATTAGATTTGGTGTGGCATTGTAGGTTTTCAAATTCAGCGGCCCTTCCTAAAGGGAGAAACATACCTGTTAGGTATAGCTATGAGTGTTTAGGAACTAAACAAAAGAATTTAAGCAACCGAAACAATAGGGTCTTCATGTACATTTCAAAACAATGATGCATAGTTGTAGTTTCTATTAAATGAAAGGTTGTAACAGGCTATTGTTTCTGGCATCTGCCAACCTAATCTTTGAGTTTATACTTTATCACAAGCTTCACAATCTACCATCCTTTTCAAACCGAATATTTTACAGTGCTAATATGACCTCTTCATTCATCCTGGGTTTAAATTGAAGTACTGTTCAAGCTTTTAGACCTGAACTTTTGTTAGTGCCAACATCCCTTATTCGTGAGAGTATAGAACTGGTAATATTTGCAAAGTTCTGCTTTTTGATGAATCCTTTGAGGGATGAAATCCTTATTAGCTTTGTAAATATAATGAAGCACATTGCCTCCCCAAAACCTATTCTAAACCATTATTGGGAGTTTCAAATTGGATATATAATGTTAAAATTTGTAATTTTAAAATATTTTTTGTTGTGCCATCTCCTGAAATTTGTTAATCTCTCCAGCTATGCCTGAAATGTGTGCTTATGTCCCCAAACTGGTGTGAAATGTAGCTTGAAATGATATATAGAGCTTCTTTACAAGAATTTATTTTATAGATATTTTATTTTGGAGAAAAAATTGAGGATAATAATTGTATAACATGCAAGCATTAAATACAAGGATCTTTAAGGAAAATGTGTCAAATTAATGGAGTTTGGTTCTGGCCTAGGAAGAGATGTGAATTAGACACACAGTTGATGAGTTCCCAATTTTTAGTTGTGGTTCATAGCAGTTATTTTTTAGATTTGAATTAGATATTTTAATTTTACAATGACATTATTTTTCTTATCCTAGACAGCAGCACTGCAATTGGAGTAGTGTTTGCAGCATGTCCTCGTGGATAAAATGCTATATACTCAAATCCATAATTAGGAACATTGCTGTTGAAGCAGATACCGAGTTATTTTTTATTTTGTAACATGGATTTTCTTCTATGTTTCATGTGGAAAGACCTGACAAATGCTGGAATACTTCAAACACTGGAAATGAAAATGAAGTGCAATCTTATATTTTTGAATGTGATTTAATCAGTCAACGGGTCTCAGTTTTTTTGCAATCCCTAGAGAATCTCCATTGTTGGTCCATCAGGGAAGTTTCCATGTTTATTGCTTTATTTCTATGAAATTATCACGAAAATGATATTTCATAGAAATAATTGTCATCAAAACATGCTCGAAAATTTACTTGATGCAATGACTCTAGAATCTTTAACACAACTCATTTAACAAGATCACAGGAGATTATTAGAGAGCCTGAGAATGAATCATCTGTCTTGTCTGGAGTCATTTCACTTCAATTCTGGGGGAATGGGATGAAGCAATGATGCAGGGGCATAAGCAAAGAGATGAAGTCATCGGTGACTTCATAAGTCAAAGTGGAAAGCTCTAAAAGAGATTGAGTCTCTATTTATTTCTGTTTATTAGAATAGGAATTTGAATTAAATAAAAGGATTTCTGATCCTTCGTTGTAACAGATAGAGATAAGATTAGTTAGGAATCAGTTTAGATTTTTTTGGCAGAAATTTTAGGAAGAAGTGGTTGAGTCAGAGTTTGTTAATTTTCTCGATCCTATCCTTTTGAATTTGGAACATAACTCTATTTGTATTTAAAGACAATCAGGGTTTATTGAAAAGGGGGGGGGCTTGAGTAGGTTGGAGAGCTTAGAGGCTTGGTATATCTTAATAGCTTAGATAAGCTTGAAGGGATCGAAAAGGAGGACTCGGAACCTGTTGGTTGCCTGGAGCAAACATAAATCAAAATTGTGGCTAATGTTTTCTGTACGATCGATTTGGGAATGTAATTCAAGCTTTATGAAGTTTTATTGAAGGAATATAATGATTTTTAGTGCATCTATACATTGTATTTGAATCGAAATAGTGATTATTGTGGCAAGTTTTATGGTTTCTTCTGTGTGTGTAGAGGATTACATATACACCGTCACATGATTTAAATACATAGAATTTAGATTGAAATTATTATCAGACTCGAAGCATATAGTTTGAATTGAAGTTAATTCCTTGTTTAAATCCTAAATTGTTGCTCGTATGAATCGAATTTCATAAGGAATTAGCAGGAAATTCTTTAAAATTCACTAAGCGATTGCAGAGAAGTCGAATTCTTGGAGAAATTGCAGGTATTCTGGTTTCTGAAAGACGCACAAATCGAACAGAAAGAATTGAGGGTTCCTGTGCATTGCTAGATCAATGATTTTGAGCCAACTTTGTGATGACAGAATAATTCGAGTGAACCTGATATTGATGATGCATCAACTTGAAATTCAGTCATGCAAACCCAACTTCAAAGTCCATTAATGGAGGTGTTGTAGAAGAAGGTTCGAGTTCTTTGAGAGAATGGTAAGTAGCAAATTGGGAATCGAGATTGTCAAATTCCAGTTGCGGTCATTTAATTCTGGTAGTTTTATTCTTTCATGGTTAATACAGGAACTAGAATTTCCTGTATCCATTGCGAAAGACTCAGCAACAGTCAGATCAAAGCGTTTGGGAATTATCCCACATTTGCAGCAGAGTTAGTGTATTAGGTGTTTATAATGAGATCTATCGAATTGTTTATATGATGTGGAGAGAAAGGGTATGGTGGGGTATCTAGGTGTTTGGACTCCACGAGAATTCACCATCCTGGAGCTCGGGACGACTTGTCAGGCCCCCTACCTTTTGGAAAAACTGCTCGAATCTAAATTTTTTTATCGTTTTATCTGTTTTAGATATGCAACACTAGACTGCAACGTTTTATAGATGTAAGGGTATGGTGGGGTCTCTGGGTGTTTGGACTCCACGAGAAGTCACCAGCCTAGAGCCCGGGACGACCTGTCAGGCCCCCTACCTTTTGGAAAACTGCCCGAATCTAAAACTTTTTATCTTTTTATCTACTTTAGATATGCAACACTAAACTCCAACATTTTATAGATGTAAGGCCAGTCGGTCTATGGAAAAACTGCCCGAATCTAAAACTTTTTATTTGATTTAGACATGCAACACTAAACATAACACTAAACTGCAACGTTTTATAGATGTAAGGCCAGTTGGTCTATGGAAAAACTGCCTGAATCTAAAACTTTTTATCTGCTTTAGCCAGTCGGTCTATGGAAACATTGCCTGAATCTAAAATTTTTTATCTGCTTTAGATATGCAACACTAAACTGCAATGTTTTATAGATGTAAGGCCAGTCGGTCTAGGAACAAAGTGGTCTCTTAATATAATATAAGGAACTGCAATTTTTTCCGAGGAAAAAAAAACTTTTAATACTCATTTATATGCAAGTGAAAAAAAGAAAACAACACCTATATTTAACATAATAAAAAATACCATAAACATAAATAATAAAAGTTGTATCCACTTTTACTTGTACTCACAATTTTTTTATATATAAAATAACATCATCATAAATAATCACATTTAGAACATTTAGAAAGCACAAATCCTTTAATTTTTAAAACCAAATAGGTTTAAAAAATAGCATCAAATACTTCTCTAATATCAATAAAGTGTGTATATGCTTTCCTCTAATTTCTTTTTGCTTTCTTCTATAATAACTTTTGACTAAAACCAACTTAAAACCTTTACACCAAATCTTTGAAACATACTCATGCAACATGTAAAACCTAATTAAGTAAACATAATCAATCCCAAGGTTCAACCAACTTAATACATAAAATGTACTAAATTAATAATCTTAGAAACCATAAAATGTAATAAATCAATAATCTTAGAATCATTGAACCTTAGTGCACTTCATTACTAAATCAATATCTTCCTACTCGTTCTTCATATGATTCTTGTTTTTTTTAAATTTAGTATTTAATTGGTTAAAGTTTTTAATTTAATAGTTTATGTGTTAAATTTTTAATTTAATATTTGTAACTTATTTTAAGGTTAAGGCATTATGATTAAGTGGTCTCGTGTTCCATGTTGAAATAGTTAGTAGTGATAATGAACTTGTAAAGTTGTCTTCTAGAATGTTGAATTCGCAATTTTTTATTACAATAAATAAATGATTTAATTAATGTTTTTAAATAACTAAATAATTTTCCTATTTTTAAAATTTATTTTAGATTTTTCAAAATCTAAGATTAAATTAATAATTTATAAATAAGTTATATATAATTCACCAACAATTTACTTACTCAAAACAAATATATTATAAAATAAAATCTAAATCAAAGTAAAAATAAATAAAAAATAACAATTTTTTCTCATTATTATTCATAATTTCCACACTTTAAATATTTATATTACATATTTAAATTTCAATAATATAAAATTAAAATTCATAATTCCCCACACATAACACACAAAAAAGACATCTCAACATCGCCATCATTTAGTGCTAAACATCCTTAGACACATTGTCCCCTCATAAATGAGTCCCATGACCCCACTTCGTTTGAAACATAAAGTGAGATGGTTCCTTGGGTACTTCTATGTCAATTTCCATTCCATTCTATTGATATACAAACAAGTGTGACATGTGACATCTTAACTTGAATTTCCTTATTTTTAATTTCTTGCATAAATAATTACATTTCATATGTTTGACTTCATTTCTATAAGCAATCGATTCTCATTGGCTAAGAGGAAGATTTGAACATTACACTTTGGAGTGTTAGTGTGAGTAAATAAAACTTCAAAAAAAATTGTGGACATGAAAATGAGGGTTATAATTATTATAATTACCTAGGAAGGACTAATAATAATAGGGTGGGTGAGGAAAAGCAATGAGATGTTGGATGAGAAATTAGAGGATCGATAACCCAAATAATTTTTTTTTTTTTTATGTAAAGTTGAGGTATAAGTACAGGGAGGTTGTCTTTTCAATTTTTTTTTTTTTTAAAATTATTTTGAATTTAATAAAATGAAATAATCAAAATTATAATTTTACAATAATTTTTAATAAAATCATATCAAAATATTTATTAAAAATAAAACAAATTATATTTTTTATCTACCTGTTTTATAAATATCATAAAACAAAAAACTTGAGACAACACGTTTGGATCATCACCTACCAAATCTAACTTCTAACAAAAGGAGGGTTAGGTTAATAATATCACACTTTTGAGCCAACTCATGATAACACTCATGAACAAGCATTATAAGAGCAATAAATGAACCCCACAAGGGCATCTAGATGAGTAGAGATTTGATGAAGAGACCCACCAAACTATTAATGTATTTCATTTATATTTATCTGACATTTTTTTATTGTTTCTGTAAAACTGTATAATAATAATAATAATAATTTAATTTTAGTACTATGTAAAGGTGTGTAATAATAATAATTTAATTTTAGGATTATGATTTACTTGGACATCAAAATTGATGTTTGAAACATTTTTGTTTATGGGATAAGGGTTTTTCTTTCCATAATAATTTTATGGAGATGTACATACCCTAATCTCCCTAGATTTAAATATCTCACCTTTTTTTTCACACATGAAAAAGATGTAACTTATTATTCATAGGGAATCAAAGTTACATAATATATCTCTTTTGGCCAAACAAAAATGTAGTAAACTGAACACGAGTCGACCATTCCTCTAGTGTACAAAAAGCCAAAACATAAGATAGAAAGCTATTTTTTCAAGCCAAAAATTATTGTGAGATTCCAAATATCCATGAACCTTAAATAAACACTACATTTAAAAGACATATATAGTCCACAAATCTAAAGTCATGCCCCCAGCTTTAGATTCGCCATTTTTTTACAATATTTTATAATTTAGTGAAATATTTGCCAAGATTTTACAATATCTTATAATTTAGTGCAAGATTCGCCAAGATTTTACAATATGATATAATAAAATGAAAGATTCGCCCAAAAATTTTATATACATATTATATTATTGATCAAATCGCCTTCAAATTTTCCTATATATCGTGGAGATTCGCAAATTTTTTATACATATAAATTTACGGGGGGGTTCTTAAAATCATCCCTGACTATAATTATGTGTTGAAGTGATATAAGTGAACCTTATCTAGCTCAATCACTATGAACAACACCTACAAACTACACCATAACCCTCTCTATGAAGTCTTTGACATCCAAGTTGAAATATGGTACCATTATGAGGTCTTGGTCATCATTGATGCGTATTAGGTCGATGATCATAGTTGGGGGAGGGAAAAAGGAGCCTCTATCCCTAAACCTTTCTTCCAATGTTGAAACACTAAGGATGAGTCCTCAAGCCACCACATTGGACCTCTATTGGTTATCAATTATTGCCAAGGATGTTGTTAGTGCCATGACTAGGTTAGTTGTGCACCAAGAATGGGTTTAGAGGTATAACCAAATTCATAGGATGACAACAATGACTTTGTTCCCTAACACTTCCCACTCTCAATCACCATAAAAAAACCTACAATCCACAACATTTTGCATCTCTGGGGCATATTTTGACTATGAGTGGTTTACTAGGGGAGATTATAATGTTTTGAGTAACACCAGTGGTCCTTTGCTTCTTGACAATGATTAGGGAAGTATAACAAGTTCCTTGGACATTTAAAAAAGCTTCCCAGGATCAATCATCGTGAAAATGCGCTGAAACACCACATAGTATCTTTATATGAGATTTTCGGCCTCCAAGTGGGATATGATTTCCATCAATTGGTTTTGGGTAGTAGTGATGGGTCTAAGGGCCTAGACCATTGTTAAAAAGGAAAACAAGGTCTCCAAACTTGATGCATGCCTTATCTATGTGGTCTTTAACTCCTAAGTAGTATTCTAGATGCCACTAGGTGGATTTTCTTAAGGGCCTAAGGGGCTTGACTATGCCTGGGAGAGGAAAATAAGTCATTTTTCCAGAAAAGAATATCGTAATGTTAATTATTTCCCTTTGAAACATAACTTGGTGAGGGATTTTTACATATTTATCATGTTATGTAAAAACCATGTGCATATTATTAATAATGAGTGCATAAGCATATGCATTCCTATAAAGTTTTTGATTTTTTAAGTGGGATTGTTGCTTTTTGTCTACATGTTGGATGAGTTGGTTGCTTTAGTTTTAGATTATCAAACTTGGTGATTTGAGCTACATAAACAAAAACACATTCATTTTCAATCTTTGTATTATTATTTCCATTTTCAACGAGGGTTTTAAATATGGTCCACATATTTTTTAGTGATGAATGTGTACACAATTATAGAAATTTCTTTGCACATTTTAATCATTTATAATTTTTAAGGAAAAATATTGTTCTCTTTTTTCTTTATTGAATTTTATATGTACATATAACATAATTCTAAAATATATAGGCCTTTTTATTTTAATTTAAAAATCAAACGAAATTAACATTAAAAATATGCAAAAATAATAGTGCAGAAGATTTGACTATTATCTACAACTCGGTAAAATTATTTCAAGATATTTTATCATTTATATATTGACATCTTAATATTAACATATGCATTATATTTTAAAAGAAAATTAACATACTATTGTTAAAAAAACATGTATTTTTCAAGTTGTACTCTAAATTTTCCATAAATAAAATTTGAATATCTAGAAGCTAATTAGATTTTCTACCATGTTTCCATGTTAATTAAATTTTCATAAGAGAAAAGCATTAGATTGCACCAACCCCAAATCCATTTTTATCATAATTGGTATCGCAACAAAAAAAGACACTCTATTTACTAATTCTAATATGGTGGTGGGATGGGTTAATGGTTAAATGAGGGATCTAAATATTGGATGGAGCACCTCATTCAACAAGTGAATGATCAACTCTTTTCATTGGTTGACTTTTCTTTTATGCACATTTGTGAAGAACTAAATGCAATTGTTGAAAGTTTGTCCAAACAAGTAGTGAATGATGAAGTAGGATTACTTAAGATCATATCTTACTTAGTGGAAATGGTTTGTTTGGTTTCCTTTTACAATTTTTATGGTGGACTTGGATTGTTTATAGATTTAAAGATATTGTGTAACAAGTGAATCAAATTTCTAAATCTTTTTTGTTTCAATTGTTGGTAATAAACCCATAGAGGAAGTGGACTGATTTTTCAGATTACTAGTCAATTTGAGTTAGAAGCAGGATTTTTTTAGTTTTGTGCCATCATTGTTTTTGAAATAAAAAGGTGATAAATTTTTCTTGGAGAAAAAAATATTCCAATACTTTTGGCAAAGAAGAATTTTTGTCTTAATGTTATCTATCTCAAAGATAATGTATATGCCAAATGATGTAATGCTCAAGCCTAAAACTCAAAATACACAATAGAAACAAAACTCACAACAAGAGTTCAAATCAAATTCAAAATAGTTACAAAATATTTTATTATAAACAAAGAGTATTTAGAAACCTTTTGAAGTGATGGGCCAAGCATGTTTTTGGAAGATGCTATCTTCAGTAGCATAGATCCATCTTAAAAGGGGATCTACCAAGGGCCGAGCAGGATCAAATCTCTATAGATGCAAACCGTTTTTTAGAGTGTAAATATTGAGGAAGCTTTTGAATTTATCTAATTTGTATAGTTTTATATATATATCTTTGTAAATGTTTTAAATCTAATTTGAGTCCACATGCTATTTTTTATAATATTTTATTATTTTTTAAAAAGTTTATAATATTTATTATTTTTTAAAAAGACGCCTGTCAACTCTAGGATGAGCAGGAAAAGAGTTACATATCCTAGAATGACCAAGGGGCTCATACTCTTCTCCAATAAAGGACCAAAATACTTTTTTTCTTTTAATTCTTATCATATTTAAAATATTTAAAATAAAGGAACACAATTTTTTTATTCTCCAATTGAATATTAAGTTTGAATAAGAGAAAGTGAAGACATCCAAAAATAAAGATCACTTATTCCTTAAAAGTCTACTAGACTTGGAATTTGGAAAATTTAATTCTGCTTATTAAAACTTGAAAGCAAGTCAACCTTAAATTCCTCTATTTCAGATGCAGTGTCATTGTTTTAAATAATTTTGACCAATTTTATTAGGAAATCAAGTTTGACATGGATTAGTTAGGAAGCATAAACATGATTTACAAAGATTCCCAAAACCTCTTACTGTGCTTAGTTCTTATGTCAAAGGATCAAATTAAAAAACATACATAATCAACTGCAAAAATAAGAATGCTCTTGCATCGTACTTTCATGGTTGAAAAAGTGTAAGTGTGAGCATCATGTTCAGTGCATGTTCATATGATTGTTAATGAATGAAAAAGTGCGAGCATCATGTTCATAAGATTGATAATGAATAAAAAAATGTAATGTTTCTTCCTACTCTATAGTTTGAACCATTATATCCTTCACTCCTCAGTGCTACAAGAGTACTATAGAACCATTATATCCTTCACTCCTGAGTGCTACAACTCAGCTACAGGAAACCTATCACATTCAAATATTTCATCTTTTTCTTCTTATCCTTACCATCATCTCTTCTCCATCCTGCTACAACTCTTCCACTTGAAATTGATGTAACATTAATCCAATGAACTTTACTACCTTATGTACAATCATTAATGTCATCCCATATAATTTTTTTTCCATCTAGGTTAAACAAAAACATACAAGGGACTCATATGAGAGAAGTCACAGAATTTTAGAGTGCATATTTCACATTATGGCCTCCATCTAGAGAAAGGAAATCTTGAATGAATAAACATATACCAAAAAAAGTGAAGTTGAGATATGTGAAAACAACCACCGAATATCGAGCCTTTCAAGGCCAGTCCATCACTGCTTTAGATGTCACAGTATTTGACTAATAGTGTTTTTAAGTATATCTTCAGCAATTATCTCATACGCCTTCTCCGTGGGATGAACGGCATCCCAAAAGATATATTTTGATGCATCAGAGCACGTCAGTGGATTTCTCCTGCTGCATGTATATGAAACCTCTATTAGACCAGTTCCGCAGCAAGCTTTCCTTGTATCTCCGAATCCTGCAGGTATTTCAAAATAAGAAAACATAAATCACTTCTACCTTATAAATCTAATATATGTATGACTTTTGGCAATGCATATTTAAATTACCGTATTTAGCAGGATTTTGAACCATATCAATCAACGGACTGTATGTATCTGAATAAACAATTTTGAGGCCTGGAAGTTTCGCCCTCAAGAAATCAAGCATTTTCTGAAGTTTTATATTGTAGCTAATTGCATTCTGATCATTTTGATCCTCCAAGCAATTTCGTTCCTTTTTATATAGGTTTCTGATTGTTCTCTCTATAGGCAGGCACCCCAATGGAGGAATGCCAGAAACCACTATTCTGCGTGCCCCATAATTGTAGATCTCCTGTCACAATAAGTTTTGTCAGATATATTAAATGTATCAAGAAAAGCTAACATGTGTCCCATGCATGCCTTTTGCTAGATTATCATTAAAGACTTTCATATCATAACGTTAACTTAAAATTAGGTCTAGAAAGTGTAAATTTATCTCAACCCCAAATTTAATTTAAGCTAGATGAATCTAACTGATAGATGTAATGTTACAGGAGAGGAGAGGAAATAAGTGATATACCTCAAGAAAATTGGAACTGATCTGTAGAAGGTGATCCTGGAATTGCGAAACGTTGTACTGCAATTGTGTGTATGGATTGATATAATAGTTAACAAGAAAATCGTTGCTGCCTATGCTGATTACGAAAACCGCTTCGTGCAAACTTCTGGTGGCGTTTTCAACACCTGAAATCTTTCCCAACTTCTGTCTGTATTCCTTGAAGTACTCCACTTCTTTCCAGATGGGTATCACAGACTTGAAAAAGTGTAAGTTCTATAGAATATCCAAATAGAGAAACAAGGCAGATATTATATAATAAACGTACAAATGCCTTGGATGTCCTGTTATCATATCCAGTGTCTGCAGATGCAAAACTAACGCCGGTGAGCAGGTCTTGGTGGGTGAGCCTTGGATCCAGATATGCTGGCACCGTCTCTTTTATACCTAATCCTTCAGCTGTGTTGATTAAGAAACAAACAAGTTCCATGGATATGAAAAACAAAGAATTAAAAAATATATAAAAAAGATAAATCACCATTGTAATCCTAAGGACATTTTGGAAGCTAATTGAAATCCATGATTACCCAAAAAGTCAGTTGTTAGCCTTCCATTGCAGAAGCGACCAGTAGGCCTATGCCCTATAAAATCTCTCCCGTATGGCAGAAAATTAGCCTTCAGAGCTGTGGATATGTTGTTGTTATTACCTGGATCTACTGTGGAATCTCCGAATACTATCAAAGCTGGTGCCAATCGTTTAGCAGGTCTCTGTATTTTAGGGCGTGCGCTCTTCTTTAGGTACTTACACGCCATTTTTTTTTCCGCAACCAAAATGGGGATCATCTTTGTGCCCCCGCCCAAAGGTTTGTACCTTTTTTTTGAAGGAAAACAAAGGTTTTCACCTTAAGGGATTTGATCAAATATATTACAATGTGATCAACTTTGATATTTCTTCTTCCTTTTATCTTGATTCTAGTCCTACTCCCTTTGGCATCTTTTGGTATCGATCATATGTGAAATGAGGAAGACCAGACGTTTTACTCATGATATTGTTGTAAATGGGAGTCCCCGTCATTCTTTGTTTCCAATATTTATAGTTTATTTCTCCAATGTTAATCCCCATTTTTATTTTTGCACTGTTGATGTAGATATATTAAACTTTGCAACACTTGTTGGGGCCAAAAGAAGTAATGGTGACTTATGTGGAAAATAATCAATTTTTAGTGTTTGTCTAATAGCTCCAATCAAGTAATATTTAATCGTACCTGCACTTTCTTGGATAATTAATCATTCGTAGTGGTTCATTGTTCCCACCTATGTAATGCTCAAGAATAATCTCAAATGATTTTGTGTGCTTTTCCGCTAAGATTTCAATCGAATAATTTTGAGTACGGTTATTATGAACAATGGCATTCAATTGTCAGTTTTTAGATATGAACTGTAGCGCAGGATTGGAAGTTTCCATATCAACAAACACATTTTCATGATCTCTTTAGTTCACGGTCGTGTTTTCTAGGTTCTTCTTTATGTTCTGATGATTCTTTTTCTCTTTCTCTTCTATACATTTGTCGTACTTTTCTTTTTTGATCATCAATATCTTCATTATTTGCAATATTATCACGAGGATCCACAATATACCCTAAAATAGAAAAAAAAAAAAAAAAACTTTAATATGTTGAAATCATTGTTGAATTCAATGCAATTTTTTTACTTTTTTATTAAATTGAATACATACATGTAAAAAACAAAACAAAATATGCATTGCTAAAATCAATGCAACGAATCAAATAAATATGCATCTTATGTTATTTAACAATATTTGTGTTGACTTAGAGACCAAGATTCAAAACCCTTTTTGGGTGGAGTTATAGATGTAAATAATAACAAAAAATGCATTGTTGAAATCAATGCAAATAATCAAATTAATATGCATCTTGCATTTGTTTGTGGTTTATTAAACATTGCATTGTTGAAATCAATACAACAATGTTTTTTTATTAAATTGATGAATTCAATGCATACATGTAAAAAAAAAACAATGCATTGAGGGAGATCTTGTGTTTTTTAAGAACATTTGTTTGTTGTCTATTGGTAAGTAGTGAAATTATTGGGCTTAAGGTTCAAATCCCTTCTATTTTTTCTATTTCTTATGTCGGCTATAGTAATTTATGTTTACTTCTTTTGTTTCTACTTCTTATGTCTACTATAATATATTTTTTACTTTTTTATTTTATTTCTTATATTTCTACTTTTTATGTCAACTATAATATTTTTTACTTCTTTATCTTTTACTCGTTGTTGAAATCAATGCAACCCTGTTTTTTACTTCTTTATTTTATTTCTTATGTTTCTACTTTTTATGTCAGCTATTCTTTATCTTTTTTACTTTTTTATATTTCTAATATTTGTTTTATGCATTGTTGAAATCAATGCAACCATGTTTTTTATTAAGTTTCAAATCCCTTTTATTTTTTTTATTTCTTATGTGGCCTATAGTAATTATTACTTTTTACTTTTTATTACATTTTATTAATGGTCAACAAACGCTACTCCACAAACGTTACATGTAACATTACAAGATCTCCCTCATATGATTACTTTTTACTTTTTATTATTACATTTTATTAATTGTCGACAAACGAACGTTACAAGATCTCTCGAGTCTCCTTCATACTTGGCTCTAGAGCACCTCTTGGTGCAACAAAAAAAACACTCTATTCACTAATTCTAAGATGGTGGTGGGATGGGTTAATGGTGAAATGAGGGACCTAAATATTGGATGGAGCACCTCATTCAACAAATGAACGATCAACTCTTTGAATTTGTTGACTTTTCTTTTATGCACATTTGTGAAAGAACTAAATGCAATTGTCGAAAGTTTGTCCAAACAAGTCGTGAATGATGAAGTAAGATTACTTAAGATCATATCTTATTTAGTGGAAATGGTTTGTTTGGTTTCTTTTACAATTTTTATGGTGGACTTGGAGTGTCCATAGATTTTAAGATATTTTAAGATATTGTGTAACAAGTGAATCTAATTTCTAAACCCATAGAGCAAGTGGGCTGATTTTTTAGATTACTAGTCAATTTGCTTTTTTTAGTTTTGTGCCTACACGTTAACATGTATGTCATCATTGTTTTTGAAATAAAAAGGATATAATTTTTTGTGGAGAAAAAAATATTCCAATACGTTTGGCAATGAAGAATTTATATCTTAATGTTATCTATCTCAAAAACAATGTATACTCCAAATGATGTAATGCTCAAGCCTAAAACTCAAAATACACAATAGAAACAAAACTCACAACAACATAAACAAAACTCACAACAGTTTAAAAAAAATTCAAAATAGTTACAAAATGCTTTATTATAAACAAAGAGTATTTAGAAACCTTTTGAACTAATGGGCTAAGCATGTTTTTGGAAGATGCTATCTTTACTAGCATAAATTATTTTAAAAGGGGATTTACAAGGGTCGAGAGAGATCAAATCTTTTAAGGTGCAAACCATTTTTTTAGAGTGTAAATGTTGAGGAAGCTTTTGAATTTATCTAATTTGTATAGTTTTATATATATATCTTTGTAAATGTTTTAAATCTAATTTGAGCCCATATGCTATTTTTATAATATTTTATTATTTTTTAAAAAATTTGAGTATTTATTATTTTTTAAAAAGACACTTGTCAACTCTAGGATAGGGCTCATACTCTTCTCCAATAAAAAACCAAAATACTTTTTTTCTTTTAATTCTTATCATATTTAAAACAAGGAACACAATTTTTTGATTCTCCAATTGAATATTAAGTTTGAATAAGAGAAAGTGAAGACATCCAAAAATAAAGATCACTTATTCCTTAAAAGTCTACTAAACTTGGAATTTGGAAAATTGAATTCTGCTTATTAAAACTTGAAAGCAAGTCGACCTTAGATTCCTCTATTTGAGATGCACTGTCATTGTTTTAAATAATTTTGACCAAAATTGAATTCTGCTTATTAAAACTTGAAAGCAAGTCAACCTTAGATTCCTCTATTTCAGATGCACTGTCATTGTTTTAAATAATTTTGACCAATTTTATTAGGAAATCAAGTTTGACATGGATTAGTTATGAAGCATAAACATGATTTACAAAGATTCCCGAAACCTCTTACTGTGCTTAGCTCTTATGTCAAAGGATCAAATTACAAAACATACATAATTAACTGCAAAAATAAGAATGCTCTTGCATCGTACTTTCATGGTTGAAAAAGTGTAAGTGTGAGCATCATGTTCAGTGCATGTTCATATGATTGTTAAAGAATGAAAAAATGTGAGCATCATGTTCAGTGCATCTTGATAAGATTCAGTGCATGTTGATAAGATTGATAATGAATAAAAAATGTAATGTTTCTTCCTACTCTATAGTTTGAACCATTATATCCTTCACTCCTCATTGCTACAAGAGTACTATAGAACCATTATATCCTTCACTCCTCAGTGCTACAACTCAGCTACAAGAGTTGTAGGAAACGTATCACACTCAAATATTCCATCTTTTTCTTTTCTCCTTACCATCATCTCTTCTCCATCCTGCTACAACTCTTCCACTTGAAATTGATGTAACATTAATCCAATGAACTTTACTACCTTATGTACAATCACCAATGTCATTCCATATAATTTTTTTTCCATCTACGTTAAACAAAAACATACAAGGGACTCATATGGGAGAAGTCACAGAATTTTAGAGTGCATATTTCACATTATGGCCTCCATCTAGAGAATGGAAATCTTGAATGAATAAACATATACCAAAAAAAGTGAAGTTGAGATATGTGAAAACAACAACTGAATATCAAACCTTTCAAGGCCAGTTTATCACTGCTTTAGATGTCACAGTATTTGACTAATAGTGTTTTTAAGTATATCTTCAGCAATTATCTCATACGCCTTCTCCGTGAGATGAACGGCATCCCAAAAGATATATTTTGATGCATCAGAGCATGTCAATGGATTTCTCCTGCTGCATGTATATGAAACCTCTATTAGACCAGTTCCGCAGCAAGCTTTCCTTGTATGTTCGAATCCTGCAGGTATTTCAAAATAAGAAAACATAAATCACTTCTACCATATAAATCTAATATATGTATGACTTTTGGCAATGCATATTTAAATTACCGTATTTAGCAGGATTTTGAACCATATCAATCAACGGACTGTATGTATCTGAATAAACAATTTTGAGGCCTGGAAGTTTCGCCCTCAAGAAATCAAGCATTTTCTGAAGTTTTATATTGTAGCTAATTGCATTCTGATTTTGATCCTCCAAGCAATTTCGTTCCTTTTTATATAGGTTTCTGATTGTTCTCTCTATAGGCAAGCACCCCAATGGAGGAATGCCAGAAACCACTATTCTGCGTGCCCCATAATTGTAGATCTCCTGTCACAATAAGTTTTGTCAGATATATTAAATGTATCAAGAAAAGCTAACATGTGTCCCATGCATGCCTTTTGCTAGATTATCATTAAAGATTTTCATATCATAACATTAACTTAAAATTAGGTCTAAAAAGTGTAAATTTATCTCAACCCTAAATTTAATTTAAGCTAGATGAATCTAACTGATAGATATAATGTTACAGGAGAGGAGAGGAGACGAAATAAGTGATATACCTCAAGAAAATTGGAACTGATCTGTAGAAGGTGATCCTGGAATTGCGAAACATTGTATTGCAATTGTGTGTATGGATTGATATAATAGTTAACAAGAAAATCGTTGCTGCCTATGCTGATTACGAAAACCGCTTCGTGCAAAATTCTGGTGGCGTTTTCAACACCTGAAATCTTTCCCAACTTCTGTCTGTATTCCTTGAAGAACTCCACTTCTTTCCAGATGGGTATCACAGACTTGAAAAAATAACAACAATCAAAGATTTTATTAGCATTACAGTGTATGTTCTATAGAATATCCAAATTGAGAAACAAGGCAGATACTATATAATAAACGTACAAATGCCTTGGATGTCCTGTTATCATATCCAGTGCCTGCAGATGCAAAACTAACGCCGGTGAGCAGGTCTTGGTGGGTGAGCCTTGGATCCAGATATGCTGGCACCGTCTCTTTTATACCTAATCCTTCAGCTGTGTTGATTAACCAACAAACAAGTTCCGTGGATATGAAAAACAAAGAATTAAAAAGATATAAAAAAGATAAATCACCATTGTAATCCTAAGGACATTTTGGAAGCTAATTGAAATCCATGATTACCCAAAAAGTCAGTTGTTAGCCTTCCATTGCAGAAGCGACCAGTAGGCCTATGCCCTATAAAATCTCTCCCGTATGGCAGAAAATTAGCCTTCAGAGCTGTGGATATGTTGTTGTTATTGCCTGGATCTACTGTGGAATCTCCGAATACAATCAAAGCTGGTGCCAATCGTTTAGCAGGTCTCTGTATTTTAGCCCATGAAGTCCCGGAGAACATTAATAATAATAAAAGTAGCGCCGTTGCATATTCAAGTGCCGATGCCATGATCATCTGCCAGTGGATTGAATATAGTAATTTCATTGGAGAATGTAGATCTAAGTATAAATAAGGAAATATGAAGCGCAATTCGCAATCGCGTGTGCTGCGAATTAAAAATAGAAATGAGCCAACTGTCCACCAAATTGTGTAAATGTAGGAAGTGGGCAGTGGGAATCCATCAGTTTCTTCGCTACTTTTAACTAAAAAATAAAAGCGTGCAATGAATATCTGGAAAACAGAATCTAAGTTGAATTGATTGGAGAGTCAGTGGTTCCTTTTTTTTCCTGCGGCGTTGATGTCGGTTAGTTGCGTTGCGTCAAATACAATTTGATTACTTATATTTTCTCTTCAAAATCTACCCACGCCATTGACGGTGCCTTATAAGAAACGGATTAGACTAGAAAAACCAAAACAGTGTAGTTATATTCAATATGCCTTGTTAGAAACGCAGTAGACCAGAAAAACCAAAAGTGCCTTATATTCTCTAAGAAACCGAGTATACTGTGAAACAACTAAACATCCTTATATTCAACAAAATTGTTATGACGACTTGTGAGAAACGGAATAGATTATAAAACAATTATAACATTTTTAACGAAATGGACTCTGAATAAACTCCACCGACTTTCTATTTAAAGATTAGTTATAACTATAAAATATGAAAAAGGAATAGAATATAAAACAATTAAAAAAAACTTTCTATTATTATGGTATATTATAGAGTATGAAACAACTACGATCACCTTTATATTTAATAATTAAATATACCTATAAAGTATGGTAAAAATGATTAAGGTGGCCACATAATTCCATGCGTTCGTTAAATGAGAAGTTGCAAATTTCATTACCTAACGATGTTTAAGTCGTCGTTCTTTTGCTACTAGAAGCTTTGATAGAGGGTTTACCAGGCTCTCCATAATGAAAAGAACAACATTCCCATCCTACCATAGACTAGAGACTAGAGATCCAATGTCCATTTTAATTGGTGGTTGTTCAGGCCGGTGCTGGTTTTCCCTTTGGGCCTTCATTTTTGTTAGTATTTTGGTGTAAGGCTAAGGCAAGCATATTTCTTATTTTCTTAAAATATGTTCATTAAGACAATGGTGAGTTTTGAGCTATGCTTCAAGGGATAGGTAATCACAATAAATCACTACCTATGTCCTTCACAATCATGTGGTTGGAAATCATAATGTAACTATTAGACCTCATTTGAAGGGAAAGGAGTTGTTCATTAAGGATACATATGAGAATATTTGAAAAGAAAGAAGTTATCATTTCTTGTTTTTTTTATTATTTCTAAGAGAATATTGTGAATTTATAAATGGTTAGTCTCAATATCTACATATGACATTTGGAAACACATTTTCTTGTAATTTCCCATTGAATTTTATCTACATATGACATTTGGAAACACATTTTATTGTAATTCTCCATTGAATTTTGTCTCTAGAAACTAATTCTGTAGTTTATAAGAATCTTGTTTTCTAGATTGCTATGTGGTTCTATTCATTAGTTAGTGTAGTTTTGTCTCTAGAAACTAATTCCGTAGTTTATAAGAATCTTGTTTTCTAGATTGCTATGTGGTTCTATTCATTAGTTAGTGTAGTATCTATTGAAGCCTTAACCTCATTTGAAGAGAACTAGCTCAACATTTATGCTATGGATCTTCAAAAGGAGAGTTGTAATGATAGATAATTTTTAATTACTAATTGATACTGCCATTTAGAAATTTCTCTTATGCATTATAACAATCAAGAATGCTATAGTAAGGCTTCTTAGTAAGGTCACATACATATTAACCCATCCAAAAAATTAACTTTCAATGACAATACTAATGAGAACAATCATTTGTTTACAATTTTCCATTTCGTATGACAACCAGAAGCAATGGCCTAAATTGGGCATAGTTTAATAACTCTCTTCAAATATATGCTTTGACATGGTACTAGATGGTAGACCAATTCTATTAGAATTTTCAAACACTATCTTATGTCATGATAAGTTTTGATAAAGGAATATATCCATCTTGATAATCAATAGCCTTGCTTCCGTTAGTTGTAGAAATGTAAGTAGAAGAGTAGTGAGATTGTGTACAAGTATGAATCTTGAATAATGAACTTTTGTCCTAGCTCATGTGTCTTTTATAATTCAACATAAAGGTAGATCAATTAGTTTGTTTTTTGGTTACAACCTATCATTTGAAATACCACATGACAACATTGGCATGACTTAGATAAAAAAGATTGAAACAACCAATTAGAAATGGAAGGAGAATTTGAATTTGTCTCCCAAGATAAGGATCGAATCAATGTTTAACTAGGATAAATCAAGAAAGTAGTCAAACAATTGTTTGGTGATACCTTTTCTTGGAGCTAATATTTTATTCAATATAACAAACATAAGAACAATAGTGGAAAATTATTTGAACTCCTTCAGGTAGTAAGAAGACTACTTGTATAATTATCACCATTGACACCTAATATATGATCATATTGGTTCAATTGCTAATATATTCCTCTTCATGTATGGATGAATGGGATCAAATGGGATGAAATGACAAGGAGTAGAATCGACAATAGTAAGCTGTCTATTCTTCACATGACCAATCCTTTCCTACTTGACTTTTTCCTCTATTAACAACACCAATTTTACAAATTGTGTTAGAAGATTGCAACTGAATTTAGTACTAAGTCTAGGGTACTCAATAGACATGTTACACCATTCCTCTTTTTGTGTGGAAGCAATTTCATAAACATTTAGTGTATGACATACTCAGTGATATGAGCAACCATTGTATATATTACCTTCTTAGGGTTATAAAATACATCAATTATGTTCTAGGATACCATGATACTCACCAACAATTGAAGTTACACTAATAACTACAACATGTTCTAATCATATCACACCAGTTAGGTTACTAAAATTTCTCTCATCACCTTTTCAAACCCATCCTAATGGGTTTGTAGAAACTCACAAATACATCTCTTGTCTGACCCTTAAAGGAATATATCAATAGTGATTTTGACATATATCATGAACATTATAAAAGGGTCTTTGAAGTATTCCTATTGGCTTTAAAAGACTCCAAATGGATATGGAAATTGTTGAAACACGTGTAGGGTTTTTCTTGGGCCTCTACTAGTAACATAACGAATACCAAGGAAACATTGTTAAAATCCATCACTCCACAAATTGAGAGTCTTTCCAAATACACATCACCATCCCTACCACACACATGTACACAAACTTGTATCTAAGTGGATACCTTTTTAAGTTGGATAAGGAGAAACAAAAAATAATGTAGAACTATCATCTTAAAGAGAACTGTGACCTTTAAATGAGAACTCTATCCCTTAAAACCCATATTTTTGAATAAAAAACAACAACAAAAACAACCTTAAATAAAAAAAATGATGCTATCAATAGAACCCCATTTTGGGGGGTTAAAATTACAACATTTTTCAACTATGGCATTAAAAACCCATATTGTTGTTAACAAAAACTACCGTTACCAATAACACCATCTTCTTTTGTGGGGTGAGGGCTTATAATTGCAACATTTTTCAAACCATACTCTAAAAAAATATTATTGGTGTAGACATATCACTCTATAATTTAAAAATTAAACATTACTTCCAAATATTTTATTTAATTCTAATAAAAAAATGTTAAATAATGTGACAACTAATTCCCACAGATGTGGATTTGGGCATCTTGTGGATCCTATTATTCTAGCTTTGGTTGAGATAAGGCAACCCAAGTTAGAAAGAATAATTAATTGATCAATTTAATGTAAGTGTGTAAGAAGAGCTATACATCTATGTAAGTTCGTAGAGGCAAAAATCATTCACTAAGTGAATGTGAGGAATCGTTGGATGTTTCCCTTTCAAAGGTTTTACAATGTAAAATCTCCATGTCAAATTCATGTGATTGTGATTGTTTCATATCTGTCTTAAATTGATCTTTGTTTTATTTTACTTCAACTATCAACAAAAATCAATACAAATTGCATTTAATTAAACACAAATGATTTCATAATAATATTGTTGCATTATTCATAATCAAATCATATAACCTAATATTTATTATTATTATTATTTATAATTAAATCATATAAAACCAATAATAACTTCCTTGAAGCTCATATGTAAATTCAAATACTCATTTAAATTTATCATAGGAACATTATATTAGCAAAAAAATATAAAATGTTCATTATTCTATATTATCAACGAATGTCAACATACTCAATTTTTACATGTAAATGCTTAAATGAAATAAAAAACATATCAAAACATTAATAAAATAAAAAGGGAAAAAATAAAAATCAATATTAAAATAAACAAATAGAAAGAAAAAAAATGTAACAATTATTTGAAATAAATAAATAAATGCAATGTTAATAACAACCATAAAAATTAAAAAAAAACACATTAAAAAAAAAAATTACTTAAGTGAAAAACCTCATTTCTTTAGTTTTGTTTTATAAGAAAACAGCTTTGAAAAAATGGGAATAACCCTTCACTCTTCCTTTCGTTAAAAACAAAAACAGAGTAAAAGCCAACAACCAAAAACGTAAGAAGGACGCAATACCAAAGTCAGTTAGTTGCGTCTTATATAATTCGATTACTTTTTTTCTTCGAAATCTACCCGCACCATTGACGGTGCCTTGTAAGAAACGGATTAGACCAGGAAACACTGAACAACCTTATATTCAATACGCCTTCTAAGAAACGGAGTATACTATGAAACAATTAAACATCCTTATATTCAATAAAATTGTTATGACGACTTGTGAGAAACGGAATAGAATATAAAACAATTCGAACATTTTTTAACGAAATGGATTTTGAAATAACTTTAAAATATGAAAACGGAATAAAACATGAAACAATCAAAGAAACTTTATATTATTATGTTATATTATAAAGTATGAAACAACTAAATACACCTTTATATTTAATAATTAAATATTAAATAAACTTTATACTATTATGTTATATTATAGAGTATGAAGCAACTAAAAACACCTTTTATAATTAAATATACTAAGAAATATGCATAGCCTAAATGTACCATGATTCAACAATTTTTTTGGCACAACTGTGATAAAATTTAATAAAAAAAATTAACATCTCAAAAAACAATGTTTAAACTTTATCTTTCTGGATGGGTGGGGTATTTGAGGGCATTCAATTAATTAATGCATTCAGAAGCATGATTTGAACAACAAAAAATTTAGATTAAAAAGAAAAATAGGTCAAAAACTTATGAGATAGGAAAAATCGTCGAATGTTTAGACTTGTTCAACTAAAATATGGTAAATATTATCTTCACACCTCATACTCCTATGCATTCAATGAGAAGTTGCAACTATAATTACCTAACGATGTTAAAGTTGTCCTTTTTACTAGAAGCCTTGATAGAGGCTTTACCATGCTTTGGAAAGAGTTGATTTTAACATTCATATCATACGATAGACTTGAGATCCACTATCCTTTTTCATCGGTGGTGGTGTTCATGGTGCCTCTTTCTTCGTCGGTTTTCCCTTTAGGGCCTTCATTTTTGTTAGTATTTTCACTTAAGGCAAATACATGCATATTGCTTATAATATGTTCATTAACACAATTGTGACTTTTGAGCTATGCTTGAAGTGATGGTAGATCATGACCCATGTTCCTCAAAATCATGTGGTTGGAAATCATAATGTAACTGTTACGAACCCCTCATTTGAAGGGAAATGAGTTGTTCATTAAGGGTTGAGATGAGAGTGTTCTATAAGAAATAGTTAACTTTGTTTTCTTGTCTTTTTTTATTATTTCTAGGAGAACATGGATGAATGTAGTAGAAAACAAATTAATGCATGCATTCTTCAATTAGTAGAATATTGTGAATTTATGAATGGCTAACCTCAATATCTGCATATGACATTTAGAAAGACATTTTGTTGTAATTTCCCGTTGAATTTTTTCTCTATACACTAATTCCATAGCTTATACAAATCTTGTTTTCTAGATTGCTATGTGGTTCTATTCATTAGTTAATGTAGTTATGTGGAGCATTGTTGAGTTTTATTTTTGAAGCATTATTGCTTTAGTTTCTATTGAGTCCTTAACCTCATTTGAAGAGCACTAAGGATGTCACTTGTTCAACATTTATGCTATGGATCTTCAAAAGGGGGGTTGTAATGATAGATAAGTCTAATTACCATTGATACAAGTTTCCATATAGAAGCTTCTCGTATGTATTATAACAATCAAGAGTGCTATAGTAAGGCTTCTTAGTGAGACCACATACATTTTGACCCATCCAAGAAATTAACTTTCAATGGAAACACTAATGAGGGCAATCATTTTTTTACAATTGAGTCCATTTGGTATGACAACAAGAAGCAATGGATTAAATTGGACATAGTTTCATAATTCTCTTTGAAGAGAATATGCTTTGACATGGTACTGGATGGTAGACCAATGCCATTAGAATTTTCAAACATTATCTTATGTCATGATAAATTTTGATAGAGGAATATAGCCATCTTGATACTCAATTGCCTTGTTTCCTTTAGTTGTAAAAATGTAAGTAAAACAGTAGTGAGATTGTGTGCAAGTATGGATCTTGAGTAAAGAACATTTTTCCTAACTCATGTGATTTATAATTGAACATAAAGGTATCAATTAGTTTGTTTTTGGGTAGATCCTATAATTTGAAATACTATATGAAAACATTGACATGACTCATATAAAAAAATGAAACAACCATAGAAATGTAACGAGAATATGAATTTATCTCCCAAGAAAAGGATCGACTAAATGTTGAACTAGTATAAATCAAGAAAGTAGTCAAACAATTGGTTGGTGCGACCTTTTCTTGGAGTTAAGATTTGATTCCATAAAAAAAGCACAAGAACAATAGCAGAAAATTATTTTCTCCTTCGGATAGTAAGAAGACTAAGTACACTTATCACTATTGACACCTAATATACAATAATATCAGTTCATTGCCAAGATATTCCTCTTCATGTATGGATGAATGAGATCAAATGGGATGAAGTGACAAGGAGTAGAATAGACACAATAGTAAGCTGTATATACTTCACATGATCAATCATTTCCTCCTTGACTTTTACCTCTATTGATAAGACCAATTTTTTGTATTGTGTTATAAGATTTCAACTGAGTTTAGTACTAAGTCTAGGGTACTCAATAGACGTGTTTCACCATTCCTCTTTTGGTAGGGAAGCAATTGCATAAATGTTTCTTGTATGACATATGGAGTCATATGAGTAACCAATGTATCTACTATATTCTTAGGGTTATAAAATACACAATTCTAAGCATGTCATATCACTCAGGTTACTAAAAATTCTCTCATCACCTTCTCAAACCCATCCTAATGGGTTTGTAGAAACTCACATATACACCTCTTTCCTGATCCTTAAAATAATATATCAATAGTGATTTTGACCTATATCATGAACATTAGAAAAGGGTCTTTGAAGTATTCCTATTGGCTTTACAAGACTCCAAATAGATATGGAAATTGATGAAACACATGTAGGGTTCTTCTTGGGCCTCTCCTAGTAACATAACAAATACCAAGGAAACATTGCTAAAATCCATCACTCCACAAATTGAGTGTCTTTCCAAATACACATCATTGTCCCTACCCCACACATATATATGTATATGTATATATGTGTGTGTGTGTGTGTGTGTAAGTGGAGACCTTTTTAAGTTGGATAAGGAGAAACAAAAAATAACATAGTTATCAAGTTAACGAGCACTGTTACCTCTAAATGAGAACTCTATCCCTTAAAACCAAGATTTTTGTGACAAAAATACAAAAATCAACCCATGAATCAAAAAGTGATGCTATCAATAGAACCCCACTTTGGGGGGGTTAAAATTACAACATTTTTCAACCGTGGCATTCAAACCCATATTGTTGTTAACAAAAACTATGAAATGAACCCTTGAAGTGAAAATTAGTGCTACTGGTAGCACATGTTTTTTTGTGAGTTAAAATTATAACTTGTTTGAAACCATGACCTTCATAACTAGTATCATTGCAATCAAAACCTTAAAATCAAACCACAAATTGAACTGTGGTGCTATTGTAGCACCCATTTTTCTCCGAGCTTAAAATTGCAATATTTATGAAACCATGGCCTTAACAACTTGCACCTTTGCAATAAAAAACTTAAACCAATCATTGAATTAAGAAAACATTGTTACCAATAGCACCCTTTTATTTTATGGGGTGAGGGCTTATAATTACAACATTTTTGAAACCATTCTCTAAAAAATATTACTTGTATAGACATATTAGTCTATAATTTAAAAATTAAACATTACTTCCAAATATTTTATTTAATTCTAATAAAAAATCAATATAAATTGCATTTAATTAAATACAAATGATTTCATAATAATATTATTGCATCGTCGATATTCAAATCATATAACCTAACATTTTATTATTATTATTCAAAATCAAACCATATAAAACCAAAAAACATATAAATGATTCATAACTTCATGGAAGATCATATGTACATTCAAACACTCATTTAAAGTTATCATACAAACATTATATTAATAAGAAATATAAAATGTTCCATACAATAATTGAAACTAATTCATAGATTCTCACACACGATCGTAATCTACATTATCTTCAAATGAATGATTGGATAAAGAGGTAGATGACCCATATTATTCTCTATTATCAATGAGTGTGTCAACATACTCAATTTTGACATGCGAATGCCCGAATTGGACAAGTAAAAAAACCCAAGTAAAAAATCTCATTTCTTTGTTTTTTTCTTTTACAAAAAACAACATTAAAAAACAAAAGAATGGGTTGGGAATCACCCTTCCCCCTTTCCTTTGTTTTTTAACCCAAAAAAAACTTGTAAAAACAAAAGGCATAAGAAGGGAGCAATACCAAAGGAATGGGAAAAGGTCAAGAACCACCCCCATACATAAATAAAAATGAAAGGAATGAAGAAGAGGTGACCCATAATGGAGCCCTCCCATTCCTTTTATTTTTTTATGTAGCTACTACTATAAATTGTAATATACTAATATCACTATTATATGTTATTTATGAGTTGTATTACTATAAATTGTAATATACTAATATCACTTTTATATGTTATTTATGAGTTGTATTATTACCATATGCCTAATATAATTTGTATTATTGATGATGATGCTCATGATGATAGTTAATGTTCAGTTGGTCCAATTTTGTTCTATCGAACCTTCAGAAAGAAAAGTAAGGAACAACTTGGATTTCTTTAAAGTTTTATTTATGTGCTCAAAAATATTGGAGAAGAGCATTCCTAAATTACTATTATTTCTATGAGATAGAAGGTTGGGCAGGTTCGTATTGTAACGAAAATTTTGAAACTAAGATCTTATGTGGGTGTACTCAAGGAAATCTAAGAGGAAGTGCTTTTCATCCTCAACACTCATAGTCTCACAAAGATGACTAGTAATGTCCTCCACGTCCATTTAATCTTTTACACAAAAACTAAGTAAAATACTACTATATATCCAAAATTTAGCCTCTTATATGTTATTATGTATCATGATAACTATTAGTTACTATTATATTAATTTATGATAGTATTGTTAGCTACTATTATATATTGTGATATGTTAATATTACTATTATATGTTTTTTTCAAACATAAGCAAATAATGTAATTTTATATTAAAATTGCCAAGGAGAATCCTAAGTAGCTGAGAATTAGAAAATACTTCCAGTACAGAATTTATGGCCATAGAAGGATAGATTCATTGAAATCTACCTTAACTATATAGATCCATATTGTTGTTTGAAAATTCAAAAAGCTTATGCTACTCTATTTCCTAACAAACTACTTTAATAGTAAAATGCATTGAAAGTACATAGAAGATTAGATAGATTATAAGTGAACAAGATTGTATTAGCCTCCCTCTTACGTGTAATTGCCATCATAGCATTTTACCCACTTCTACGATGTATCCTACATCATTAAGAAAATTAATCAAGACATGTCAAAAGATTATTTTCTTTGTCAAAAGATGCTTTTTTTATTGGCTAGAATTGGCCAAATACTTTTGGAAAATATGATTTTTTTATTGTAAGGAGGTCTGTGGGTCAATGAATGGAAGATAATTTAGCCAGATGGTTGAAAATGAATACAATTTACGGGAAAATCTATGAGTAAATTAGATGCTTTTTTGGTTAAACATGACTTAGCCAGCCAAAAATTTTAACCAATGGTGGGTTTATCATAGGTTAACTATCTGAGGATTCTAAATTTTATTAAATACCAAACGGTTTCAAAAGTGAAACCTACAATTATTTTTTTTTAATGTCTACGTAATTAAGATGAGGGTGGTGTATTTATGGTAATGGTGGCATTAGATCTACGTGGATTCATTTTATTAAATACCTCTCCTTCAAAAGTAAAACCTACAATCAAATTATTCTTTTTATGTCCATGCAGTTAAGATCAGGGTGGTTTCGTCATGATAATGGCGATATTAGATTTGCGTGGATGAATGAAATCGATTTAGTGCCCAATTAATCTAGTGAGTAACTTTAAAATCTTCATTGATGGAGTGTTTTGTTTTATATTTTTACCTTTGGGTAAGATACATCCTTTGGAAAATTGGCAGTTTCTTGAGCTATTATGTTAAATTTTCAGAATTTACTTCAATATGATCTAGGATCTTAACTGAGAGAACAACATGTACAGCATATCTACAGCATATCAATCATGGAGACAATAATGCAAGCACACAAGAGACACAAAGATTTACTTGGGGAAAACCATAAAGGTGAAAAACACCAATAACTTCCTCAGAGATAGATAGAGCAATGATACAACCAACCAATAGAGATAGCAATAACCTAGAAGCAATCCTCCTCCTCCATAAGTGCGCCTCTCCTCCTTGAGAGCATGTGTGAGAAGTGAGTGAGTAAATAGAGTGCCTCCCGCACTCTATTTATACTTGACTTGACTTGCCTTTTTACCTAACTCATGTAGGCTCGAACTTAACCACATAACATAATGCTGAGTGGGCCGACCCCCAATAGGGTGGTCTAATAACCCTTTGACCCACATGGCCGACCCCCAATAGGGTGGTCTAATAACCCTTTGACCCACATGACTTATACAGAGCCGACCCCAAACAAGGTGGTCTAATAACCCATCAAGTATAAGTTACGACATTTACAATATAAATGACGACACTTCCTTATAGAGGAATAATACCATCTCTATAGGAATACAATATACATGTATGTGAAATACATTCCGAAGTTACATATACATCAACACTCCCTCTTAACTAGGAAGGTATTTCTCAGCACAGTTCTTCTAGCACAAGTCATCTTCTCTGGATCATCGTCACTGGATAATCGTCATCGAGTCATCATCATCGTCACTGCTGCTGCTATCTCAATCAATCTCTGAATCTACTCGTCATAGGAAGTTCTACAGAGCCAGTCCTTTTTCATACTGGATGTAGGCCCACCACCTGCAGGTCTTCGTCATCACTGGCCATACTGTGGAATCCTCAGGACTTATTACGTGCGTCACAAAACCTCGAAAGAGCATCCCAGGATGTTACGGGTACACAACTCCGACCTGTAGGATCTCCCAGGGCGCTATTACATGTGACCCCACCACAAAACCTCGAAAGAGCATCTCAGGATGTTACGGGTACACAACTCCGACCTGAAATCTCCCAGGGCACAAATTACATGTGGTCATGGCAAAACCTCGAAAGAGCATCTCAGGATGTTACGGGTACACAACTCCGACCTGAAATCTCCCAGGGCCCAAATTACATGCCATAGGACCAAACCTCGCAAGAGCATCTCAGGATGTTACGGGTACACAACTCCGACCTGAGATCTCCCAGGGCACAAATTACATGTCCTCCCAGAGCAATGTCTCGACAGAGCATCCCAGGCTGTTACGGGTACACAACTCCGACCTATAGGATCTCCCAGACATGCTCATCTGCACAACCTGATCCACGGCCACAGAGTATCAACCTGATACTCACCATACATCATCCTGATGTACTCATGATCATCCTGATCATAATCACTGCAACGTCCTGCTGCAAGTCATCTGGAGCAACATCCTGAAGCTCGTCATCCATGATCGTCCTGATCATCAATGCAACATCCTGCTGCATGTCATCTGGAGCAACATCCTGAAGCTCGTCATCCATGATCGTCCTGATCATCAATGCAACATCCTGCTGCATGTCATCTGGAGCAACATCCTGAAGCTCGTCATCTATGATCATCCTGATCATCACTGCAACATCCTGCTGCATGATCTACCTGATCATCAATGCATCTTCCTGATGCATACCAAGTATCATACATGATCCTCCTGATCATCAATGTATCCACCTGATACAAATATATGATACATATCATCATACATGATCCTCCTGATCATCAATGCATCTACCTGATGCATACCAAGTATCTACCTGATACATATCATCATACATGATCCTCCTGATCATCAATGCATCTACCTGATGCATACCAAGTATCTACCTGATACATATCATCATACATGATCCTCCTGATCATCAATGTATCCACCTGATACAAATACAAATACATGATACATATCACCATACATGATCCACCTGATCATACAATGTATCCACCTGATACATATACAGATACATGGTCCAAGCATCCAACATGGTGCATAAACAATACATACACATGATCCAACTGATCATATCCAGCATCCAACATGATGCGTACATACATACATAAAATGATCCAACTGATCATATCCTGCATCCAACATGATGCGTACATACATACATAAAATGATCCAACTGATCATATCCTGCATCCAACATGATGCGTACATACATACATAAAATGATCCAACTGATCATATCCAGCAGAAACTAGAACATCATCCTGATGCTCATCATCCAGCGCTTACATCCACAGCCATGTGAAGGATCCTCCTTCCAACATGCTTGGAATGGATTCAGCAAATGTGTCCGTCACTTCTTCCTCGAAGTGTCCTCGATCTGAATAACGCCAAGCCTCTCTCTGAAGTACTCGAACTTCACCCTGGATAGTGGCTTCGTCAGCACATCTGCAATCTGCTCGTCCGTCGCAATATACAGGAGCTTCACAGCTCCTCTCAACACCATATCCCTGATATAGCGATATTTGATCTCTATGTGTTTCGACCTGTCATGAAACACTGGGTCCTCGGACAGCTTCACACAACTCTGGTTATCACAGAAGATACCAGTAGCCTCCAACGGGAGTTCAAATAACTCAGACAGTAGCTTCCGTAGCCATACTGCCTCACAACTAGCTGAACAGGCTGCAACATACTCTGCCTCAGCTGTACTCAGTGCTACGCAGGACTGCTTCCTGCTAAACCAAGAGATCACACCTGATCCCATACTGAAGTAACACCCAGATGTGCTCTTCCTGTCTGCAGCACTGCCAGCCCAGTCTGAATCAACATAACCCTGCAGGTTAAATTTTTGATTCGCCTCATACCTGAGCCCATAATCCACTGTACCCTTCAGGTACCTCAGAACATGCTTTATAGCAACCAGGTGAACACTCCTCGGATCCGTCAGGAACTGGCTCAATGTGTTCACAGCAAAGCAAATGTCTGGTCGTCAGGTACATCAAGGACCCAATCATCTGACGATACAGAGAGACATCAACCGGCTCAGATGAAGCATCACATAGAAGCTTCAGATTCGATGCCATCGGTGTGGCCATTGCCTTGCAATCTATCATTCCGAACCTCTTCAAGATTTCTACTGCATACTTCCCTTGTCCAAGGAAGATTCCATCTGCACTCTGTGTAATGTCCCCATTCAAATAAGTGCATAGTAAGACAATCCCATCAATCCTACTAGTTTCCTAGGTTGGATGGGAACATGTGGGATGGTAATAAGGAAGCTAATAAATGATATTTAGACATTAGAAGGGTTCAAGTATTTAATAAATATGATGAATAAATAAATTCAAGAGAAATTCTAGGTGGCAAGTGGTTTTGGAGACATATGGAGGTGGTGGGACCCACACTAGCTTGATTTTTCAATGACACATGGCAGCTCTCTCTTGCCAATTCGAATTCATGGGAAGGTGAACACTCTTGGGTGAGTTGGTAAGTCATAACACATGGCATTGAGCATCTTAGGTCGAAATGGGATGGAATAGTAACCTCCATGGGAGAGGAAGAGTCAAATTGGAGACTAGTGGACACTTGGGCTAGATTCCCTAGTTTTATGACAACAATAATGAAGCATCTATGACATTTATGACAAAATTCAGACCTGACTTCTTACACCTGACCATTATGACATGTCAGCCCCAAAAATAGGCTCAAGGAAGGTGCTCATGGAGTTGGAGGAATCCAAAGAGACTCAAATTCGAATTTGGGAGAAGATGGAAGGTTGGAACTAGGAGACAAGTGGCAAATGAGGAATATTTCCTAAATGGAAAATTATTGAATCTATTGAGAGGATTTCGACCCCTTGAAGGCTAATGTTGGTTATAAAATGTAGAAATCAAGTATGAGAATGGCTTTTGATGATTTGAGAAAAATTGCATTTGTGAAGAGAGAGCTAGTGGATGACTAGTTTCTTGCCTTAGCCAATTTCGAGGGTGAAAGATTCCCATCCAAGTTGGTGTTTGGAGAGGCCACTCAGGTCTTTCATGGTGCTTTAATGGAGTTTTTATTTGCAGGTATCAGCTACAGGAAGTCTCATGGTTTGGTTTAGTGCAGCACTTTCTCTCCACCGTTTCCAGTTTTGAAGGCATATTCATGCTCCTTGAGGGAGGGCGTTTTTGGTGAGCACTTGTGCTTCTTGAGAGAGCTTCTCATTATATATTTATGATTGTAATAGCTTCATATCCTCTGTTATTCATATTCAGAAAGTCTCAGGTCGAAATACCCACTGGTTGTATGCAAAACTATTGATTAATGAGCAAACAATGTCCATTTCCCCAATGCATTGATGTATGACACTATAATGTTGATTATTTCGAATGGATGGATGATTCTCTGATATATTTGTGATAAATATAATGCCATGGATGTCTTCTACAAGTTTCATGTACTGTACTTGAGCATTTGAAGCCTTTTTACTCAGTTTAGTTGTATTGGGAGATGAAATAGTGCCATTTCCCCAAGGGTCGAATTGGGGGTTTTTGCTGTTGAATGTGAGAGAGTTATAACAGTAGTAAAAATCAATTAATGGTGCATATGAGACCTAAATAACATACTTAACACATTATATACCTCTGTTCATAAATTTGTGGGAGTTTGGAGGCATTTGGAAGGCCATTTTCAGTGTTACCCGGGGGGGATTTGATGCACAAATTACTAGTCAAAATTACCTATATTGATCAGAATACAAATCAAGTTTGCAGCAGTATTTGGAGGTCCATAAAACATCCCTGAACCTGATATTCAAGTCTAAATACCATTAATACACTCATACAGAAGATTTGGGAGCATTTGGGATGATTTGGAGGTCAAAACAGTTAAACTAGTCAAAGGTCGAAATTGGGGAAAAAGTTGAAAAATTGGCATTTTAATAAAATTTGAAAAAGGGATATTACAAGTGGTATCAGAGCATGTTCTTGGCACCTGATGGTCCTAACAAGAAGTCAAAAGAATAATCCACCACCCTTTGAACCAGTAGTTGAAGAGGTTTTTGTTGAAGAAGAGGTAGTAGAAGAAGAGGAGTCTTTTGCTGAAACCATGGGTAGAGAGGAGGATGACAAATTAAAACATAAGGAGGAACTTATTGCAACCTTAGATCCATGTTTCTCTAAACTTTCAGCAAACATGGATAGGATAGGTGATAAATTGTTGCAAGGATTTGAATTGTTGATTAGCCAGCTTCAAAGCAAAGGGATAATAGGAGATAATAGCGGTTCACACTCAGGGGAAAAGATGAAAGGGAATGAGCATATTTTCTCAAGTACAGGACCTCATAATAGACCTGATGAATTTCAAAGCACACAAAGGCATACTGCACCTAAATTTCTCACACCCAAAGAAGAGCCCAATCTTGCATTGGATTACAAGAAACTAGTAAATGATTGGAATGATTTGAATGAAGAGTGTAAAAGAGGTGTACCACTCAGTGACTACATTGATGCTATGCAAAAGATTAATAGGAAGGGAGACAATAGGAGTCCATTCCAAAACAAAGAATTAAATAGTGCTATTGGAAAAATGTCACTTCCTACTTTTGATGGTTCTTCTCAAAATTCTGCTAACACTTGGGTGCAAAAATTGGATGTATATTTTCAGCTGAATCCTATGTTGGAAGAGGATGCATTAAAAATGGCCATTTTGCATTTGGAAGGAGATGCCAATGAATGGTGGTTTCATGGGCTGAAAACCTTGGGTCATAATCAGGTTAAAACATATGGAGAATTTGTTGACAGGGTACTAGAAAGATTTGAACAAAAAGATCCAGAATTGCCTTTCAAAGAACTAGCTCAATTGAAGCAAACTGGGTCCCCTACTGAATATATGTTGGACTTTCAAAAATTATCAGTCAAGGTGGCTGATGTATCTATGGGAAGATTAGTATTGCTATTCACTGAAGGTTTGGCTGAACCCTTAAGAGGTTTGGTCAAAGCCCACAAGCCAACTACATTAAAAGATGCAATGAGCTTGACTAGGGATCTCCAGAATGTGCTTCCTAGAACGAGATTTCCTCCTAAGCCTAGCTATAAATTTGAAAAGAAAACTTGGCAAAGGGATGGATATGATAAGAAACCTTGGCAAAGAGAGTCATTTGAGAGGAATAAAAAAGAGGGACTAAACAGGGATGAACTTAGAAAAAAGAAACTATGCTTCACATGCTTCCAACCATGGACACCGGGGCACAAATGTACCAAAGGAAAGGCTCAATACATAGAAGTATTTTCTGATAATGAGGGGTATGATGGGGGCATGGATGAAGATGGACATATTTCAGATCAAGAAGAGGCATATGAGACAGCAGTAGAAGAGGAAAGACAAGAAGAAAATCAGCCTTCACCGGACAAAGCAAGAATGGCAGTGCTTTCAGCAGTACCTCGCTATCATACTATCCGCTGCAAAGGTGTGGTACAAGGACAAAGAACTTCAGTTTTGGTAGATGGAGGAGCCACTCATAACTTCATTGATGCAGAGATGGTAGAGAAAAGAAAGATACCTATTGAACCATTTGATGGCTTCACAGTTGTCATTCCCGGTCACAACACAATGCAATGCAAAACATGGGTTCCAAAGCTGCAAGTCACCGTAGGTAACTATACTTTTGTTGATAGTTTTTATGTGGTTGATGTTGCTGATACTAATGTGGTTTTGGGAGTGCAATGGTTGTATTCAATAGGAGAGCATACAGTAAATTATCAAATTCCCGAAATGAAATTCCAAGATTCAAAAGGAGTACAAAGAGTTGTGAGAGGGCAACACACTTATCCAAATCAAGTAGTGACTTGCAATAGCATGAGATCTATATTGAGGCATGGGGATATAGAATGGGCTGCTGAATGTCATATTACATCTCCCAAGCCAACTATAAATATTGTCAAACACCCAAAGGAGATAGAGAGACTCTTGCAAAAATATGAAAAGGTTTTTAGAGACCTTCCACATGGTAGGCCACCGGATAGGGGGGTTGAGCACAGTATTGTTTTGGAGGAGGGTACTTCACCCATTCAGATACCACCTTATAGACATCCTAAAAGGTTTAGAGATGAGATTGAAAAAGCTATCCAAGAACTCCTAGAGTTGGGACTCATTAGACCAAGCTCTAGCCCTTATGCTTCTTCAGTTGTGCTAGTGAAGAAAAAAGATGGAACATTGAGAATGTGCATAGATTTTAGAGCCTTGAACAAAAAGACTATAAAGAATAGGTATCCTATTCCTAGGATTGATGAGCTCATGGATGAGCTGCATGGGGCCAAATACTTCTCAAAAATTGACCTTAGATCAGGGTATCACCAAATTCGAATGAAAGATGAAGATGTGCAAAAGACCGCTTTTCGATGTCATTTTGGCCACTTTGAATTTCTTGTCATGCCTTTTGGGTTAACAAATGCTCCAGCCACCTTTCAAGCATGTATGAATAGGATATTTTGCAAGCAACTAAGAAGGTTTGTTTTGGTTTTCTTTGATGATATTCTCATTTACAGTAAAACATGGGAAGAGCATTTGCAGCAGTTAGAGATTGTGTTGAAAATCTTGCAAGAAGAGTCCTTATTTGCTAAATTATCAAAATGTGAATTTGGAATGAAAGAACTACTGTATCTTGGGCACATTATTGGGCAAGAAGGAGTGAAGGTACACATGGAAAAAATCAGGGCTATCTTGGAATGGCCATCACCAAAAAATATTACCGAATTGAGAGGCTTTATTGGCATATGCACCTACTACAGAAAATTTGTGAAAGGATTCTCCAAGTTGACTTCTCCACTCACTGATTTGACTAAGAAGGATGCTTTCAAGTGGGATGAAGAGGCTGAAAAGGCCTTCCAAAAAATGAAAGAGGTAATGAGTAGTTGTCCCATACTTGCACTTCCTGATTTTACTAAACCTTTTGTTGTGGAATGTGATGCTTCAGGTGGAGGAATAGGGGCTGTCCTAAAGCAAGGCCAACACCCCATAGCCTTTGAGAGCAGAAAGTTGCAGCCTCATGAAAAACTTTACTCCATTTATGATAAAGAAATGCTGGCCATTATGCATGCATTGGCCAAATTCAGACAATACTTGGTAGGCAGCAAGTTTGTGGTGAAAACTGACCACAATAGTCTAAGACACTTTCTCACCCAAAAAGATCTAAATGAAAGGCAACAAAAGTGGGTAAGCAAGATTCAAGCTTATGATTTTGATATTGAATATGTCAAAGGAAAGAATAATATAGTAGCAGATGCTTTGTCAAGAAGGCCTTCTTTTTCTCTCATGGATATTGCCAAGGATTGGAAAAACATGCTACTAGTTGAATATGCCAAAGACAAATTTGCTTGTGATGTGTTGGATGGAATCAAAGGGGATGATAATTATAGGATTTTGAATGGGCTGATATATTATAAGGGAAGAATTTATTTAGTTCATAACTCCAAGCTCAAGTACCGAATTTTGCAAGAAGCACATGATTCCCCACTAGCGGGCCATCCGGGGATCTTCAAAACTTATAGACAGTTGAGGCAAAGATTTTTTTGGAAGGGGTTGAAGGAAGATGTTCAGAAGTATGTGAATGAATGTAAAGCATGTCAACAAAACAAATCAGAACTTACATGTCCAGCCGGCCTATTACAACCATTGCCCATTCCGGAGCAAAAATGGGACAGTATTTCCATGGATTTCATCACCGGATTGCCTAAATCCTTGGGTAAGGATTGTATCTATGTGGTAGTTGATAGGTTGACAAAATTTGCTCATTTTTTTGCTGTTACATCATCTTTTAGTGCTGCACAAGTGGCTGATATTTTTTTCAAAGAAATCTTCAGATTGCATGGGCTTCCCAAGAGCATTGTCAGTGATAGGGATAGTAGATTCATGGGTGCTTTTTGGAAAGAAATTTTTAGATTGGTAGGCACTCAATTGACTCCAAGTACCAGCTATCATCCACAAACTGATGGACAAACAGAGAGGGTAAACCAATGGTTAGAAGGATACCTAAGAAACTATGTGGGAGGGCAGCAAAAAGCATGGGCAAAATGGCTACACTTGGGTGAGTTTTGCTACAACACCACTTATCATATGTCAATAGGAATGTCTCCTTTCAAAGCATTATATGGTTATGATGCACTTACATTTGCTGACATTATATTTGGTGATAGTAGAGCCCCAAAGGCTAAAGGTTGGGTGGAAGAGAGCCAAGAAATTTTAAAGCTCTTGAAAGACAATTTGCAGGTTGCTCAAAATCAGCAAAAACAATATGCTGATAGACATAGAGAAGAGAGAACCTTTCAAGTCAATGATTTAGTATATTTAAGGTTGCAGCCCTATAAACAAACATCTCTCAAAAAGAATGGAGCAGAAAAATTAAAACCAAGGTACTATGGGCCATACAAGGTAGTGCGGAAGGTTGGAGAAGTAGCATATGAACTAGAACTTCCGGAAGGGAGTAAAATCCACAATGTATTTCATGTTTCTTGTCTTAAGAAAGCTATTGGTCAGCAAATCATCACTTCAGAAATACTTCCTCCTTTGGATGATGAAGGTCAGCTCACACTTGTTCCGGAAAAGATTTTGAAGACACGGGAAAGAAGGTTGAGGAGTAGAATCATCAAAGAATATTTAGTGCAATGGAAGGACTTACCAAATGAAGATGCCACATGGGAAGAGGAGAAGATTTTACAGCATCCAAATTTGAAATTGCTTGAGGACAAGCAATCTTGGGTGGGGAGGACTGTAATGTCCCCATTCAAATAAGTGCATAGTAAGACAATCCCATCAATCCTACTAGTTTCCTAGGTTGGATGGGAACATGTGGGATGGTAATAAGGAAGCTAATAAATGATATTTAGACATTAGAAGGGTTCAAGTATTTAATAAATATGATGAATAAATAAATTCAAGAGAAATTCTAGGTGGCAAGTGGTTTTGGAGACATATGGAGGTGGTGGGACCCACACTAGCTTGATTTTTCAATGACACATGGCAGCTCTCTCTTGCCAATTCGAATTCATGGGAAGGTGAACACTCTTGGGTGAGTTGGTAAGTCATAACACATGGCATTGAGCATCTTAGGTCGAAATGGGATGGAATAGTAACCTCCATGGGAGAGGAAGAGTCAAATTGGAGACTAGTGGACACTTGGGCTAGATTCCCTAGTTTTATGACAACAATAATGAAGCATCTATGACATTTATGACAAAATTCAGACCTGACTTCTTACACCTGACCATTATGACATGTCAGCCCCAAAAATAGGCTCAAGGAAGGTGCTCATGGAGTTGGAGGAATCCAAAGAGACTCAAATTCGAATTTGGGAGAAGATGGAAGGTTGGAACTAGGAGACAAGTGGCAAATGAGGAATATTTCCTAAATGGAAAATTATTGAATCTATTGAGAGGATTTCGACCCCTTGAAGGCTAATGTTGGTTATAAAATGTAGAAATCAAGTATGAGAATGGCTTTTGATGATTTGAGAAAAATTGCATTTGTGAAGAGAGAGCTAGTGGATGACTAGTTTCTTGCCTTAGCCAATTTCGAGGGTGAAAGATTCCCATCCAAGTTGGTGTTTGGAGAGGCCACTCAGGTCTTTCATGGTGCTTTAATGGAGTTTTTATTTGCAGGTATCAGCTACAGGAAGTCTCATGGTTTGGTTTAGTGCAGCACTTTCTCTCCACCGTTTCCAGTTTTGAAGGCATATTCATGCTCCTTGAGGGAGGGCGTTTTTGGTGAGCACTTGTGCTTCTTGAGAGAGCTTCTCATTATATATTTATGATTGTAATAGCTTCATATCCTCTGTTATTCATATTCAGAAAGTCTCAGGTCGAAATACCCACTGGTTGTATGCAAAACTATTGATTAATGAGCAAACAATGTCCATTTCCCCAATGCATTGATGTATGACACTATAATGTTGATTATTTCGAATGGATGGATGATTCTCTGATATATTTGTGATAAATATAATGCCATGGATGTCTTCTACAAGTTTCATGTACTGTACTTGAGCATTTGAAGCCTTTTTACTCAGTTTAGTTGTATTGGGAGATGAAATAGTGCCATTTCCCCAAGGGTCGAATTGGGGGTTTTTGCTGTTGAATGTGAGAGAGTTATAACAGTAGTAAAAATCAATTAATGGTGCATATGAGACCTAAATAACATACTTAACACATTATATACCTCTGTTCATAAATTTGTGGGAGTTTGGAGGCATTTGGAAGGCCATTTTCAGTGTTACCCGGGGGGGATTTGATGCACAAATTACTAGTCAAAATTACCTATATTGATCAGAATACAAATCAAGTTTGCAGCAGTATTTGGAGGTCCATAAAACATCCCTGAACCTGATATTCAAGTCTAAATACCATTAATACACTCATACAGAAGATTTGGGAGCATTTGGGATGATTTGGAGGTCAAAACAGTTAAACTAGTCAAAGGTCGAAATTGGGGAAAAAGTTGAAAAATTGGCATTTTAATAAAATTTGAAAAAGGGATATTACACTCTGCCACACCTCCATGCCAAAAACAAATAGTGCATCATCTATTTCATCACTTTTGTATTTCTCAATGCTGCCATCTGCAACATGCTTGATCTGATAGTTCTATTTGGAAGTCATAGCGAACTTCCCTTCATGTCTTGGGATTACATCCCAAACATCATTCTTCATGATCGACGGATCATGGCATTTCATTTCTTCATCCCAGATCCTGGGAACTTCAATATCTTCAATAGATATCTTTATTGCTGGAACAAATGTTGTAGTTCTTCTTTTGTAGGAGATGGCATACGATCTTTCCTACACAACAAGTTAAATTGCATGATTAGAAAACATCTCATAGTTTTCAGAACAAATTCTTACACATAAATAAATATGTCATACAGTCATGCAATTATCTTAGCCAATGCTTCAATACAACATTTATCCATATCCCGTAACTTTCTAGATGCCTTCCAATCTCTACCAGAACATTGTTAAGAGTGTGCACAACTCCCAACATGTCAGCAAAGAGGTTTCATTCTAGATAAGTAGCAATGGAATGTTGTACAGTGCCATAGGCTACTTACCCATGCATATTAGTAGTATACTGTTCATTATTGTAATTATTCTAATATGCACAATACATATCCTAAGTCTAAGACCATGAGCATATACATCATTTGAACAATTTTATTTAAACAAACAAATATGTAAGAAATGATAATTAAAATACTTATCTTTGTTTGTTCGTTGGGTGGACTCCCTCTGAGTCTTCGCTTCCTTGCAGGAGCTGCTGGAGTACTAATCTAAAGTAGCTTCTTCTACACCTTTCTGTTGTGGGATGTAGAGAGATGGACAACTCCCTCTGGATATCTGCATCCTTGCATAAACCACTGGAGTGTACTCCCTCTTGATCTTTGCTTCCTGGATTACCTGTTCTTGAATCTCATATTCATCCTTGGTCCCTATGCATGCTTATTAGTATCATGAATGTGTTATCCTTGTGATCTCATATAAAAACATACATTCATTAGTATACTATTAAAACACAATAATCTCAAGCATGTATAGTCATGATCATCTCAAACAGAAATAATAAGCATTAGCATTCAAGGTTTATGTAGGATTCTTATGGTTAGTCAAATCATAAGAAACATAACATGTCTAAACCTGTAATTACTCAAAGCTATGACTCTTCGGGTTAGTCATATCATCAATCAAGAGAAGAGATATAATATGCATAAAATCATGTGATTATTTCAACCTATACCTTCATGATTCTTCTGGTTAGTCATATCATCAATTAAGGTAAGAAACATAATATGCATACAACCATGATTATTCAAACCTATGACTTCATGAATAATCATTATCAACAATAGTATAAGATTCTATCCCAAGGTAGGATTCTATCTTGATATAGGAAAAACATACCTGGATTAGCATGCTAGCTATTTATGTCTAACATACCCGCATAATGTCTTCTGGTTCTCTTTAGTGACTTGTGCTAGTAACCTGCATGTCTCATAAGTTAACCATTATAAAACCAAGTTATACATACCTCGAGAATGGATTTCTTATGAGATCCATGGCAATGGATGAATCTTTGTCCTCATGTCATCATGATCATATGTTCTTGAACCAGAACATGATTTGTCTTCTTGGTGTACCTTTCATGTTAGTAGACAACATAAAACTCATACAACATCACAATGTGTTAGTACAAACATAAGTTTCATACTCCTAATAAATGAATGACTTCTATCATGCATTCATAATTTTATTAAGGTGATATGATAAGTCTAAAGTCAAGATTGTACTAACCGTGATAACATGAAGACAAACATACCATAAACTTAATTATGAACAAATCTCAAAACATACCTTGATGAGTCATACCTGTCGAGATTACTTGTAAACTCTTTATGTAAGGCCTTAGCCTCATCTCCCTCTGAAACAGGAACTTCTTCACTTATGCAAGTGACCAATCCATCTTCTTCTAGGATCAACCCAATCCACTTGATTTGCAAGAACTGGACCTGGAGCTGGATATGGGTTTGTCAGAGAGACCCCAAAAATTCAAACTTTGAATTTCAAACTTCTGAAAGGATAGGAATATGTGCCTTGATGAACTGATCAAACTGGTATATTCAGAATTTGAAGACTGCAAAGTTTTACTCCTCAATTTTTCCTTTGAAACTTCCAGATTCACTGAACGTGACCCTGAACTGGGGTTTGATGAAGCCCACTCTTCTACCCAATCAAAATGTTTGATCCAAAGCTCTAAGCTTCTATTTTTCTGAGGAGCTTCCAGCCGTGGTCACAGATTTCAAAATTCCCATTTTTACAGAAGCCCTAATTTTCCACTTTTCTGATCAAAGTCCCGAACTAGGGTCTGATCAAACCCGGCCTTCTTCCCAACCAAAAATTCTGATCTTGGTCTCTAAATTTCTATTTTGATGAGTAGCATCCAGCCGTGGTCTCCGATTACAAAAATTCCAACTTTCTTCAAAGCCCTAAATTCCGGAAGCCATGAATGAAGGTACCAAAAAATAATTCTGTTTTGACAGAAATATGTACCTGATTGTTTCTGGTGTAACTCCGAAATTTTTGATCCACAGGGTCTGAAAACGTTTCCTGAGATAGCCTGACCTGTTATCTTTCCATCCTGACAGGTCTGACCTCAATTGGATTCTCTGAGAGAGAGTTATGCCAAATGTCGCAACGTGACCTGTTTATGGGATAAAACAGGAGAGCGAACTTGTACGGAGTGCCACGTGTCACTGGTTCAACTTCGGCCTCTGAAAAAGTTTTCTGAGATATTACAGACCGTGTAATACCTGTCACTTTTTACGAAATTTCATTTGGAGCTTCCTAGCCCAAGATATGACCTTTTTCCCAAGGTCACCTGATTTTGACTCAGATCTGGAAGAGGCAGAAACCCTATATTGTACAGATCATAAATCACAAAGTACAACGAATTAGAGGTTGTCCTTTGGACACAAGATACCTGGAGATCTTAGCTTCGGCCTGTAACAATTTCAGATCCGAAAACTTCGCCAAAATGGATTTATAGCGAAAGTGCTACGATGACTGGTTTTTCCTATATCAAGCCCTAGCATCGTAAGTGCAACAAGTGTCATACATGCCATATCATGCCTTCTTTCAGGCTAGCTCTGATACCATGTTAAATTTTCAGAATTTACTTCAATATGATCTAGGATCTTAACTGAGAGAACAACATGTACAGCATATCTACAGCATATCAATCATGGAGACAATAATGCAAGCACACAAGAGACACAAAGATTTACTTGGGGAAAACCATAAAGGTGAAAAACCCCAATAACTTCCTCAGAGATAGATAGAGCAATGATACAACCAACCAATAGAGATAGCAATAACCTAGAAGCAATCCTCCTCCTCCATAAGTGCGCCTCTCCTCCTTGAGAGCATGTGTGAGAAGTGAGTGAGTAAATAGAGTGCCTCCCGCACTCTATTTATACTTGACTTGACTTGCCTTTTTACCTAACTCATGTAGGCTCGAACTTAACCACATAACATAATGCTGAGTGGGCCGACCCCCAATAGGGTGGTCTAATAACCCTTTGACCCACATGGCCGACCCCCAATAGGGTGGTCTAATAACCCTTTGACCCACATGACTTATACAGAGCCGACCCCAAACAAGGTGGTCTAATAACCCATCAAGTATAAGTTACGACATTTACAATATAAATGACGACACTTCCTTATAGAGGAATAATACCATCTCTATAGGAATACAATATACATGTATGTGAAATACATTCCGAAGTTACATATACATCAACATATTATCAACCAATAATATTTGATTTCATCATGGGTTCTATGTTCATCGAACTCAGAAAATTCAAATCATATTGCTGCACTAAAGGTATTTCATGATAGCCACCTCGACTCTATTGTATTGGTTGTTGGTGCTATGGAATCTATTTTTAGTTTGTATGGACATTGGATGTGCTATTTTTATTTATTAAAGCAAGTGGATATAACTTAGCTAATCAAAATTGCAACTAAATTACATTAGGGTGTTCCTTTATTTTTAAACCGATATATTCCGTGACCCACTCAGGCTCATGGAGAATCTAGAATTTTTTACCACATGTTGATTTCAATGTTATCAATACAATAGAACTATTGATGGTATACATTTTTTTCCAAAAAACCATATTTTATACTCCAGTAAAGAAACAAAAATACATTCTAAAGGTGTTACAAGCACTATAACGCTAATAGAGACAACTATAGCTCTTTAGAATCATTAAAGTTTTTATATAGAAGGTATTCCTTTAATATGCTCATTAGTTTGCATATGGCCTACAAAATAAATCTTACATAGACATGTAATAGAATTTGTAATCTTTCCAATAAGAAAATTAAAAACTTAAAGTATATCAACACGTACTATATTTAAACCCAAAAAAAAAATCATCTAGTTAAGAGCTCATAACCAAGTTGTTGGCAGTGACTTTTCCATCCAACGTTTCTTTAATGACAACCTTCCCCATAGGGGAAAGTAGGCCTTCCTTTTATAAATCATATCCCAAGGAATTGTGCTCTCAAAAGATGTAAATCATTGAAATAATTATATTGGTTTGTGATCAAACCAAACAGAGTTATTCAATGAGTTATTCTAACCAAAACCAAAATAGAGTTATTTAATGAGTTATTCAAACCAAAACCAAAACAGAGTTATTCAAACCAAAACATAGTTATTCAACGAGTTATTCAAACAGATTTATTCAAATCAACATAGAGCTCAAAACCCAGTTATTGACAATGACATACCCATCCAATATTTGTTCAATGACAACCTGCTCCAAAGGAGAAAGTAGACATTCCTTAGATAAAGAATCTTGTAAATAATTGTTCCTTTGAAAGATGTAAATCATTGAAAATATCACTCTTAGTTTTGTTGGATTAATCATTGAAATACTCTTATTTAGCTTAATCTATGTCATACTTGTAGTTGTTAGCTATAAAAATAGTATCCAGTATAAAACAAAGTCAATTTTTATCAAAGTTAGGCTTAGTAAAATACACTCCAAACTTCGTACACATGGTATTTTATGAAATTAAGATTACATACTTGAATTTAGATATATTTTTGACAAAAACCTCTCTTAGATTTCTGGGAATCAATTTGACTTGCAAAGTTGGAAATTTTAGTATTTCTATATAAAATTGCTCATCTTAGAAAAATGACCATGCATGCTTCTTCAATTTGGGTCACTTTTAATGACTCTAGTTGGAATGATCTATTTCCTCATTTTACATCATCATGAATTATAATATTTTAATTTTGAGTTTGCCAAAGTGTAAATTTGGAAAAATGGGCTTAGTAAAATGCATGCCACATTATGTACATTGGTCAATAATTGAAAGAAAAACAAAAGTCGTGAAGCTAGTTACATTGTTCACAAAAACCTCTTCTAGTTTCCTAAAATTTTGGGTCATTTGGCCATAATGAATCTGCCAAGGTGCCATTTTTTCAAACAAATTATGTTCATAGTCAAGCTATGAACTGCTTAGTAAAATGTCTGCCACAGGCTGTTCATTGGTCAATAATTGAAAGTAAAACCACATGTCTGGAGCTAGATACATTTTTCAAAAAAACCTCTTTCATATTCCTAAAATGATGGTTCATTTTCCCATAATGAATATGCCAAGATGACATTTTTTCAAAAAACTTATGCCTAGATTCAATCTATAAACTACTTAGTAAAATGCATGCCACAGTTTGTACATTGGTCAATAATTGAAAGAATTTAGAAAAACCACAGACCTGAAGCTAGATAGATTGTTCACAAAAACCTCTTTTAGATTCCTAAAATGATGGGTCATTTTCCCATAATGAATTTTCCAAGACGGAAGTTTTTCAAACAACTTATACTCAAAGTTGGGCTATGAACTACTTAGTAAAAAGCATGCCAAAGTGTGGAAATTGATCAATAATTGAAAGTAAAACCATAGTTCTTAAGCTAGATACATTTTTCACAAAACCTCTTTCAGTTTCGTAAAATGATGGGCCATTTGCCTGCAATGAATAAACCAACATTACAATTTTTCAAACAACTTAAGCTCATACTCAAGTTATGAAATGCTTAGTAAAATGCATGCCACTGTCTATAAATTGGTTAATAATTGACATTAAAACCACAGGTTTGAAGCTAGATACATTTTTCACAAAAAACTCTTTCAGATTCCTAAAATGATGGGTCATTTGCCAGTAATGAATCTGCCAAGGTGGTTTTTTTTCAAACTTATCCTTAGAGTCAAGCTATGAACTTCTTATTAAAATGAATGCCACAGTCGGTACATTGGTCAATAATTGAAAGTAAAACCATAGGTTTGACACTAGATACAGTTTAAGAAAAACCTCTTTCAGATTCCGAAAATGATGGGTCATTTACCTACAATTAATATACCAACATGATAGTTTTTCAAACAACTTATGCTTAGAGTCAATGGAATACATATACAGTTTGGTATGTAAAAACAAATTGCAAATTTGTGAAAATGGGATTAGTAAAATGCATGCCACATTTCGTACATATGTCAATAATTGAAATTAAAACCATATGTATGAAGCTATATATATTGTTCACAAAATCTCTTTTAGATTCCTAAAATGATGAGTCATTTGCCCACAATGAATTTGCCAACATGGCAGTTTTTCAAACAACTCATGCTTAGAGTCAAGTTGTGAACTACTTAGTAAAATGCATTCCACAGTCCATACATAGGTCAATAATTGAAAGTAAAACCATAGGTCTGAAGCTAGATACATTATTGATAAAAACCTCTAAATTCAGATTTCTAAAATTATGGGTCATTTTCTTGCAATGAATTTGAACACATGGAATTTTTTCAATCAATGTATTCCTAGAGTCATGCTATGAACTGCTTAGTAAAATCCACACCACAGTATGCACATTGGTCAATAATTCAAAGTAAAACCATAGGTCTAAAGATAGATACATTTTTCACAAAACCCTTTTTCATATTCCTAAAATGATGGGTCATTTACCCGCAATGAATCTACAAACATGACAATTTTTTAAACAAATTATGCTTTGAGTCAATGGACTACTTATATAGTTTGGTATGTAAAAAAAATTGTAATTTTGAAAAAAATGGGCTTAGTAAAATGCATACCATAGTTTGTACATAAGTCAATAATTAAAAGTAAAACTAGATGTATGAAGCTACATACATTGTCACAAAAACCTCTTTCAGATTCCTAAAATGATGGGTCATTTTCCCGTAATGAATTTTCCGACATGGTAGTTTTTCAAACAATTTATGCTCAAATTCAAGCTATGAACTACTTATTAAAATGCACACCACAGTCTGTACGTAGGTCAATAATCGAAATTAAAACCACAGGTATGAAGCTAGATATATTGTTAAAAAAACCTCTTTTAGATTCCTAAAATGATGAGTCAGCTGCTCACAATGAATCTACCAACATGGTAGTTTTTTAAACAAATTATGCTCAGATTCATGCTATGAACTGCTTAGTAAAATACATGCCATAGTCCATAAATTGGTCAATAATTGAAAGTATAACCATAGGTCTAAATCTAGATACATTTTTCACAAAAATCTCTTTCAAATTCCTAAAATAATGGGTAATTTGCCCGCAATGAATCTTCCAACATGACAATTTTTCAAACAACCTATGCTAAAAGTCAATGGAGTACTTATACATTTTGGTAGATAAAAAAAATTGTAACTTCACAATAATGGGATTAGTAAAATGCACGCCACAGTCCATGCGTGGGTCAATAATTGAAAGTAAATCCACGGGACTGAAGCTAGATATATTTTTCACAAAAAGCTCTTTCAAATTCCTAAAATGACGGGTCATTTCCTTGCAACAAATCTTCCAAGATGGTAGTTTTTCAAAAAGCTTATGCTCATAGTAAAGTTATGAACTACTTAGTAAAATTCATGCCACAGTATATACATTGGTCAATAATAGAAAGTATAACCACAAGTATGAATTTAGATACATTTTCACAAAAACCTCTTTCAGATTCCTAAAATGATGGGTCATTTTCCCGTAATGAATATGCTAACATGGAAGTTTTTCAACAACTTATGCTCAGAGTCAATGGACTACTTATATAGTTTGGTATGTAAAAATAATTGTAAATTTTCAAAAATAGGATTAGTAAAATGCATGCCATAGTTCATACACACTTCAATAATTGAAAGTAAAACCACAGATCTGAATCTAGATACATTGTTAACAAAAACCTCTTTCAGATTCCTAAAATGATGGGTCATTTTCTCGCAATAAATCTGCCAACATGATAATTTTTCAAACAACTTATGCTCAAAGCCAAGATATGAACTGCTTATTAAAATGCATGCTTCAGTATATACGTAGGTCAATAATTGAAAGTAAAACCACAGGTGTAAAGTTAGATACATTGTTCACAAAAACCTCTTTCAAATTCCTAAAATGATGGGTCATTTGCCCGCAATGAATCTACTAACATTGCATTTTTTCAATCAACTTATGCTTAGACTGAAGCTATGAATTGTTTATTAACATGCATGCCACAGTCTACAAATTGTTCAATAATTGATAGTAAAGCCACAATTATGAAGCTAGATATATTGTTCACAAAAACCTCATTCAGATTCCTAAAATGATGGGTCATTTGCCTGCAATGAATACGCCAACATGGAATTTTTTCAAAAAACTTATGCTTATATTCAAGCTATGAATTGATTAGTAAAATGCATGCCACATTATGCACATTTGTCAATAATTGAAAACAAAAACAAAGGTATGGATCTAGATACATTGTTCACGAAAACCTCTTTCAGATTCCTAAATTGATGGGTCATTTTCCCACAATGAATCTGCCAAGATGGCATTTTTTCAAACAACTTATGCTTTGATTCAAGCTATGAACTAGTTAGTAAAATGCACACCACATTCATTGGTAAATGATTGAAATTAAAACCACGTGTCTTAATCTAGATACATTGTTCACAAAAACCTCTTTCTAATTCCTAAAATGATGGGTCATTTTCCCGCAATTAATCTGCCAACATGGCAGTTTTTCAAACAACTTATGCTCAGAGTGAATGGACTACTTATCTAGCTTGGTATGTAAAAAAAAATTGTAAATTTACAAAAATGGGCTTAACAGAATGCACACTATAGTCCTTACATAGGTCAATAATAAAAGCAAAAGCATAGGCCTGAAGATAGTTATACTGTTCACAAAATCCTTTTTCAGATTCCTAAAATGATGTTTCATTTGCCCGCAATGAATCTACCAAATGGTAGTTTTTCTTTTTTGGACCCATCTTTACCCACTTTGGTAAAATGCATTCCCAACACTCATTATTAGGTCTTTTTTATTGGTTTCAATTGGAACTGGTGTGGATTACTTTTTTCCACCTTCTTTTACATCTATTTTTCCAATTTGGGTTCAAAAAATGCCTGCTTTGAAGAATCTCTTCATGGATGTCTTGTATTTATGAAATTCCCTCCTAGTTCAATGAAAATGCAATCCAAAGCCTCATATCAAATGATTACACTAAATGGATTGGAAAAAGGATAGCTAGATATGAACCCAAATCCTTAGCACAATACCAATACTTAGATTCTAGATATTTAAACCCCAAGTCAAAAGGATCCATCTTATAAGGGAAAAACACCTTGATATGATCCTCACATTCTCACACTCAAGATATGAAAAGTGCAATATTATCATATTTTATTGTTATAATAAAAAATGAAATCCATGAGCATAAAAAACATCTTGGTCAAATTCAAAATTAATGACTAAAAGCTAGAGTTGTTATGTAAAAATAGAGTGTAAAACTGCAAAACTGGGCTTAGTCAAATGCATGCCACAATAAGTACATAAGCCATTAATTGAAAGTAAGAAAATGGGCTTCAATATAGTTATGTTGTTGAAAAAATCCTCTTTTAGATTCCTAAAATTCAGTTTCATTTCTCTGCATTGAATTTGACAAAGTGTCATTTTTTTTTTGAACCTAGTTTAACCTAGTTTAGTAAAATGCACGCCAAACCCTCATTATTGGGTATTCTCGAGTGATTTCATATGGAAATTGTGTATTTTACTATTTTCCACCTTCTTGTATATCTATTTTTAAAATTTGAGTAAAAAAGTGCATTATGTGCATAAACACTTCATGGTTGTCTTGTGTTTATGAAATGCCTGCCTACTTTAATAAAAATGCAAGCCAAACCCTCCTAGTAAATGCTTATAGTAAATGGAATTGGAAATAAGATATCTGGATATATTGAGAAGAATATCTTTGTGCTAATTTAATATAAGCTAACCTCATATGCTCACAATCAAGCTATGAAAAGTGCAATATTAATAGTTTTTACTGTTATAAACACTTGTTGTAAAATGCAAGCCATAAGCATAAAAATGCACACCAAGAATTTGCAATCATATTTGAATGAGTGAGGTATGTTACATATATATTTTGAGAAAGTGTAGAACCTTAGATGATATGTTTTGTCGATTTTGGAAACTACAATAAGTAGTTTGGATATTTAAAAATAAATAAAATTATATTTTCAAGATCCCATTAGGTTCTTTGATGCAGCCTCCCAGCTAGAGGTTTGTGGGTCTGGGATGATTATCAAAGTCAGTATCAACCACATTTTTCTAATTTGGATGGGTTGTGGTGACGGTACTAACACTAGAGAAGAACTTATGGCACTTTGAAGATTACTCTTTTTTCCTCTTCATAAAGAATTACTATCTCTATAGGTGGTAGGAGATTTGAGAGTATTTATTAATTGGGAAGCTGGAAAGACAAATCACTAGGTGGCTATACTATCCCAGTGGATGTAAAAGATTGGGGATCTTCAATACAATTTCATTTTTCTACATTTCAAGCATATCTACAGGAAGTATAACTTAGAAACTGATCTACTCTCCAAAAAGCAATTCAACTGAATGAGGGACAATTGCATTTCATATATATTAGTGATAATTTTGGTATTTAAAATGGAACTTTACATGCTTATTAGGAGTCACTAGATCGGTTATTTTTGTTTTCTATGGATAACATTGTATGGACCTGGTTGTGTTAGAGGTTATTGTTTAATAGTTCTATAAGGTTTTAGAGTGCTTGTGTAATCAACACTTTTTCAGCATGACAACTTATGTTATATTCAACACTTATTTTTGTTTTCCTTGTGTTATCACTAAAAGATGCACCTTGACTGTAGAAGGAGCATGGCTAGTTCATCTTAAGCTCTAGGGCTGAACAAAATTTAAATGGGTTTGTTTAGGCTTTAAGGAAATACATGAATTGACTCAATAAAAATTATGATCAGTTAAGGAACGATTAACACATGTTAAAGGAAATATAGTACATACAAGCTAAGTTTGAGTTGTACACAAAAATGGCTAAATGAACATGAATAATATCAATTGGGTGAAAACACGAAGTTGGGAAACATTTCCGTGACAATGGAGTGAAAAAAAAAAGAGGGCGCACGGATGAACAGGGAAAAAAAAGTCAACCTCAAACTCTCAGCCTAGAGTTTTTTAAACTCTAGGCCGAGAGTTTTGAGAGTTCAAACTCTAGGTCGAGAGTTTAAAAAACTCTAGGCCGAGAGTTTAAAAAACTCTAGGCCGAGAGTTTGAACCAATCTACGCGTTGTATTTAAAAAAAAAATCTCGGATGAGAGTTTGAACTAAACTCTCTGCTAAGAATTTGGGAGACATCTTCTCGCCCGAGAGTTTTTCGTCAACAATTCCAGCACCATTTCTGTAGAATTCAGAAATGTGTCACTTTAACAAGGTCGGGCCACTACAAAACATGAGAATTACATGTCAGAGTTTATACCAGTAGATTCATCTTTCAATCTATTTTCTAGTAATATAATTTTTTTTCAATTTCATTTAAGATTACTATTTTTTTCTATTTTTTTACTAAACTTTATCATTAAAAAATTAAGTGACTGAAAAATTAGTCACAATGAAAATTCAATATCATCAGAATGACGAAGCCAAAAAAAATTTAAAAAAATACAAGGATGTTCCTTGAAGTGTCCTCTTAAATGGGTTGGTTTTATTTTGTTTGATAAGAGTAACATTTGAAAGAAAATGTGAAGACAAAAACATGTGTCGATAATGCACCATTTTCTGAACATACATTGTTTCGATAAATAATAAAAAATAGTTCCCAAGTCTTAAAAAACTCGAAATATAGTCCAGGATCAAGTTTAGTGTGTGTATATTATGAGCATACAATTGTTTTCCCTAAAATGAATAACCATCTTTCAAAAAACCGTGGTCAACACAAGTCACTCATTATCCATACCTAAAATTTTCAAGTATATGCCGTTGGTTGACAACAAATTTGTCTCACGATATGTCCATAATTTTTTTTTAAAAAAATACGAGTAGAAAGCCAATTCAATTCTGTAAAACCTTTGTGTTTACTTCAAGTTGAAATTCCCAAGGGCGATATGGGTTTGAAGAGGTCGAAGTTGAAAAACATAAAAATTAGCAGTGTTTTTTGTCAAAAACAAGCAAAAATTGTTTCCCAACTTCATGTTTTCACCCAATTATAATTGAGGATGAAGGCATCTTAGCAAAAAAATCTTCATTAAAGATGAAGCAATTGAGTGAAAACTCTTCATAGAAGATGAAGCAAAGTTGACAAAAGCTCCTCAATACATAATATCTTTATGCATAAAATCACAAGAAAAAATGGATATGAAATAAACAGAAGAAATCACATAAGCTTACAAGATACTGTCATGAGTCTTCAAGAGCATCGTCTCATTGTATTAACCGATCAACAAGATAAAATATGCATATTGTACATAAATTGTCCTGTCACGAGTCCCTGGATGGAACACTTTTGCTTTCCAGCCCTCCCTTTTATAGACAATCATACTCCATACTTATTCTTGAAATTATATTAATTAAGATATCGAATACAAGCAAGAATACCTAGTCTGTTAAAAGAAGATAAGCATATCTAAGTAGCTAAAAATAGATTTCAGTTGAACTTTGTTGCACAGAATCTGGAGATACTCTTTGAAATCTTAAAGAAGTCTTTCAATGTCGATTTGAAGTTGATCCCCTGCTTCGGATGCTCTACCACTTGCAATTTCATAAAATAAAACTCTGCATTAAAATCTGAGTTTGCTTCTTTGCATTCTACTGACTGTATCTTCAAATCTGAATTTGATTCATTGTTAACTACTCAATTCATGCCTTGAAGACTGATTTTGCATGAAAATATGGATCTCCAAGCTTATTTGTTGCCAGATGTATGTTGCCTCCTCCTTCGACATATTCTTTATGAAGTGCTAACTTTGTTGTTGTGCTATTTTATCTTCCTGGAAACCTAGATAAGATTTTAAGAGAGAATTAAACTACAACACAATTTTTTGAAAATAATTTTAAATGCATTGGCCTTCTAGATTCACGAGAAATCTAATATTTACAAGCCTTCCAATATTTGAAACTACTGAAAAAATAAATCCCAGCTTAAACATCTGGATCTAATAGAGAGAGATGTGCTTTGAATCTGGAGAGGAAAGATTCTCTGTCTATTGATCTCGTTCTTCCTCGGATCTTCTTGCTGGCGATGTTGAACATTCGCATGGCATTAATATGAAACCAAATGTCATTTAAAACCCAATATGCATAAGCTTTCTCTTATGTTAAATGTTTATATTGGTCAACGTTTATATGCATCATCAAAGCGTAGTGCATAGCTTGCTTGACTAGTGGATTTCTCTTGGGTGTGCTTTGCCACTTGTATAAGTAAGAAGGATGGGCTTTAAGCTTCACGTTAATATGGTTCTTCAAAAGAACCACATTTTGTAAAGAACCACTTTATCTCACTTTTAAAAGAACTTAACAACATATTGAAAGGATAATAGGTAAAACCTTGAATTTCATAGAAGATGAAGCAATTGAGTGAAAACTCTTCATAGAAGATTAAGCAAAGCTGACAAAAGCTATTCAATACACAATATCTTTATGCATAAAATCACAAGAGGAAATGGATATGAAATAAACATAAGAAATTACATAAGCTTACAAGATATTGTCATGAGTCTTCAAGAGCGTTGTCTCATTGTATTAACTGATCAACAAGATAAATCTTGCATACTGTACAGAAACTGTCCTCTCACGAGTCCTTGGCTGGAACCCTTCCGCCCCTTTTTACATTTCCAGTCCTCCCTTTTATAGACAATCATGATACATACTTATTCTTGAACTTATATTAATTAAGATATTGAATACAAGCCAGAATACCTAGTCTATTAAAAGAAGATAAGCATATATGAGTAGCTAAAAATAGATTTCAGTTGAACTTTCTTGCACAGAATATGGATATACTCTTTGAAATCTTAAAGAAATTTCAACTGAAATATATTTTTAGCTACTCAGATATGCTTATCTTCTACTCTTTGAAATCTTAAAGAAGTCTTTCAATGTCGATGTGAAGTTGATCCCTTGCTTCGGATGCTCTGCCACTTGCAATTTCATAAACTAAAACCCTACATTAAAATATGAGTTTTCTTCTTTGCATTCTACTGACTGTATCCTCAAATATGAATTTGATTCATTGTTAACTACTCAATTCATGACTTGAAGGCTGATTTTGCATGAAAATATGGATCTCCAAGCTTATTTGTTGCCAGATTTATGTTGCCTCCTCCTTCGACATATTCTTTATGAAGTGCTAACTTTGTTGTTGTGTTATTTTATCTTCCTGGAAATCTAAATAAGATTTTAAGAGACAATAAAACTGCAACACGATTTTTTGAAGACCCAAAATCTGCCATGATGAAGATGACAATATTTTTAAATTCGTTTCCCTTCTAGATTCACAAGAAATCTAATATTTACAAGCCTTCCAATCTTCGAAAATACTGAAAAAAGAAATCCCTACTTAAACATCTGGATCTAATAGAAACACCAATTTCATTAAATTTGGACAAATTAGGCAAATTTTGGACTAAGAAAGTGTGAATTTAGACTTTGAAAGTGTCAATATCAACCTTTCTAAAGCGCAAAACGGGTTCTGAAAGTGGCAATATTGGATTTGAAAAGTGTGTTTTTATTTCGAATAGTGTGTTTTTTTACTACTTATGAACCTTAAAATTGGACATTTTTTGTTATGAAACTATGAATTGCAATTCAAAATAAGTGAATTGCAAATCGAAAATGCAAAGTTTGATTTGAAAAGTGTGAATTTAAAATATAAAAATGCAAATTTTGATTTGAAAAGTGTGAATTTCAAATAAAAAAATGCCAATTTTGATTTGAAAAGTGTGAATTTAAAATAAAAAAATGCAATTTCGGATTTGAAAGTGTGAATTTCAAATTAAAAAACTGCAATTTTTTATTTGAAAATTGCAGTTTTTATTTATAAATGTTCAAAATTTTAATGTGAAAAATTCAATGTTTAAAATATCCAGTCATTGTTACAATAACAAGTCAAGCAGCTAAGTTATAACATATAAAAATGGTTTGTCCCGACTTCTATTTTCTGACAAGAAGGATCGTTTGTCCCTTCTTTTCGTAGTTAATTGTGAAAACATTTATCCAACAATTAAGCTATATCCATAATGGATAACACGAGAAGGATCGACCGACCCTTCTTGTAGTGTTGAGCTATTATGAAAATCATATTGGGAATAAGAAGGGTCGGTCGACCCTTCAATTTCGAGGGAATTGTTAAACTAGAACACCTTGGAATTTATAACATATAAAAATAGTTTGTCCTGACTTTCGTTTTTCAACAAGAAGGATTGGCCACCCCTTCTTTTCATAGTTAATTGTAAAAACCTTTATCCAAGAATTCAGCTATATCCATAATGGAGAACACAAGAACGATCGGCCGACCCTTCTTGCAATGTCGAAATATTATGAAAAGAATATTGATAATAAGTAGGGTCGGCCGACCCTTATTTCAGTGTCGAACTATTATGAAAATAATATGGGGAATAAGAAGGGTCGACCAACCCTTCAATTACGAGGGAATTGTAAAAATAGAACACCTCGGAAGTTATATCATATAAAAATGGTTTGTCCTGACTTTTGTTTTATGACAAGAAGGATCGGCCACCCCTTCTTTTCGTAGTTAATTGTCAAAACATTTATCCATCAATTCAACTATAGCCATAATGGATAATACAAGAGGGATCGACCGACCCTTCTTGCAGTGTCAAACTATTATGAAAAGAATATTAGGAATAAGAAGGGTCGGTCGACCCTTCATTTAGGAGGGAATTGTAGCAATAGAACACCTTGGAGAAAGAGCGCCCGCTATTTCTCTGAGAATATGTCTACTTTCCAGCAAAGTCTTTAAAGCAAAACTTCTATAAATTTTGTGACACATGGAATGCTTATATTGTGACACGTGGCATATTTGATTTTTAAAATTAGTTTAAAGATTGTTTAAATGAATATTAAGAAAATTAATGGTACCATTTAACGTTTGGGGACCGTTTTAAGCTCCTGCGTTTTCTGAATCAGCAATGAGGATGTTATATGACCGAGGTCCAAATGAGAAGTATAGCTTGCAGTTTGTGGAGAAATGAGAAGTAGTTGGAGATGAAGATGGTGTAAGGAATTTATGGTTGAGTTTCTGAGCAGAAGTTCCTTAACGAAGATTAAAACTAATACACTTCAAATCAGTTTTAAACTGGTAATAGTTGAGCTGCCCCATTATTCCTCAAGAATGGGGCCACTCCCCAGTAGATAGAGAAGAGAGAATGGGGCAGCTCCCTAGTAGACAGAGCAGAGAGAATGGGGCATCTCCCCAGTAGACATGGATCTTCCCCAAGGTGAGGGATGCTTTGAATGCGTAGAGGGCCGAGGTACCAGAGTTGCAGCTAGCTAGCCGGTGAAGGGACTTGCGAGCGAGGAATCGAGAAGGAGCCATAAAGCCGCACATGTGAGGGCAGGAAAGTGGAAGCAAAGGAGGTGGTATATTGCATGGGGCACGCGTGCCATGTTACAGGAACCTAGGTCAAGTGTCCTCCCCCACGCGCCCTCCTCGTGTCCGACACGTGGCCCCTTGTATAATGGTGACGCCCGCATCTAGGATTAATATATGGTATACTTTATTCACATAAACAATTTTGTTTCTTAAAAAAATCTTGGGAAGTAATTGCATAATTTAATATATGGCATACTTGATTCACATAGGCTGAAACCTACAGTGAATATTATTCACCCTGCTGTAGGCCATTTAATGCACTGGCAGCAGGCATGTTGGCTGTTGGATTTTCAAGGAATCGATTGGAGTGATACGTATACGATTAATTATCCAGCAAAATATTTTTAATCCATCAACACAGTGGCCACTCACTATATATAGGCTAACCATGCCCCATATCATAGCAAACTGAAATCATCCGGGAAGCCATGGAATTTTCTTTTACTTCATCTATTGTTTGATGAGAAATGCTTGAGTCTTACGATCGCTCCCCAGTTCTCCTCATGATATATGAGTTTTTACCGCGAACCTTTTCGTTTAATTATTGCTTGTAGTTGATTATAAGTTTTTCCCGCGAACCTTTTTGTTTAATTATTGCCCGTAGTTGATTATAACTTTTTCCCGTGAACGATGGAGCATTTCATTTAATTATTGCCCGTATATGTCATTATTGTTTCATAGTTGCATATTCATGTTGGATGCCAGTGATTATAAGTTTTGCGGGCGAATTCATGTCCAACCTCTGTTAGAAAATGATGGCTCCATTCTATCCATATATCCATCAATGGCAGACCTACCAATCTCTTCCGATCATGTTGTCAGATGCCTAACATTCCAAGATGAGCAGTTCTGTGTACAAATGATGGTTCCTAACAGAGATGCAATGGGTTGCTTCACAACTACGTTAATCTTTTCATTTATTTTATTGCCCGTAGTTGATATATGGGCATTTTGAGCCAAGTCCCAATACATGGATTTGTCATTATGTTCCTGGGGATGCATGGATTTGTCATTATGTTCCTGGGTATGCAACGAGGAAGGGATGGAGCTGTAAGGTTCGCGGGAAAAACTTATACTCAACTACGGGCAATAATTAAATGAAAAGCTTAATGTAGTTGTGAAGCAACCCATTTCATCTTTGTTAAGAACCATCATTTGTACACAAAAATGCTGATCTTGGAATGTTAGGCATCTGATAACATGACCGAAAGAGATTGGTATGTCTTCCATTGATGGATATATGGACAGAATGGAGCCGTCACTTTCTAACAGAGGATATGAGTTCGCCCACAAAACTTATAATCACTAAAATACAGCAAGAATATGCAACTATGGAACAATACTTGTGACGATGCGCAATAATTCGACCTGAAACCGTGACTGGTGAGATAGATTTGCGATAGATGGATGTAAGGATGGGATGGAGTTGTCATCACATGTGGTCGTCAACAGTTGTAGTAGTCGTTGAATGTTGTTTTAGTACCAGACCATGCTATCAACTTCTTCTTATTGCGCCAAGTAGAAGGTAGAAGGATTGTGCTTTCATAGTTAGCAACGTTTTGTTCATTCAAATCCAATTATTTTCTGATTTCTTTGGGATGAAGAAATGGATTGTTCATGGGGGAGAGGAGGATCTTATGTCGACCGTCTGACTAGGTCCTCCGTTCGACCACTTCAGAGAACATGTCAAACCATCATGTCGATCAATGTTAAATTGTAATTAGCATTATAGTGTGTCTGGGAAGGCATGCATGAGTTTCTTGTTTTTGAAATTATACATGGAATGTGTTGAATATAATTGTACCACTGATGAAAAAACTATTCATTAATGACAGTCTGTAAATTTCCTTCCTTTCTCTGTTAATTTTTATTTCCCGCAATGACAGTTTGTAAATTTCCTTTCTTTCTTTGTTAATTGTTATTTACAGTAAATTATGTGTGTCGGTATATTTCCTTCCTTTCTCTGTTAATTGTTATTTCCAGTAGATATTTTCCATTGTGTTATTCTTCATGCTTGGATGATAGTAATATTAAATCAGAATTCATATGTTTATGCTCTGGTTTACCGCATCTAAGTATTCACCAATTTTATGCTAAAATTGATATTGGATTCATTTATGACCAATGCCCAATATTAATCGAGAACACAAGAAGGATTGACTGGCCCTTCTTGTAGTGTTCAACTATTATGGAAATAATACTGGGAATAACCAGGGTCGATCGAACATATAAAAATAGTTTGTCCCGACTTCCGTTTTCCGACAAGAAGGATTAGCCGCCCCTTCTTTTCGTAGTTAACTGTGAAAACCTTTATCCAACAATTCAGTTATATACATAATGGAGAATGCAAGAAGGGTCGACTGACCCTTCTTACAGTGTCAAAATATTATGAAAAGAATATTGGTAATAAGAAGGTTCTACCGACCCTTCTTGCAGTGTCAAAATATTATGAAAATAATACGTGGAATTTTTTATTTGTAAATTGCAATTTCCATTTCTAAATGTTCAAAGTTTTAAGGTGAAAAGTTATAACATATAAAAACTATTTGTCCCAACTTCCATTTTCCGACAAGAAGGATTGGTCGCCCCTTCTTTCGTAGTTAATTGTGAAAAGATTTATCCAACAATTTAGCTATAGCCATAAGGGAGAATACAAGAAGGACAGGCCAACCCTTCTTGCAGTGTCGAACTATTATGAAACGAATATTGGGAATAAGAAGGGTCGGCCGACCCTTGATTTAGGAGGGAATTGTAACAATAGAAAACCTTGGAGAAAGAGAGGCCGCTCTTCCTCTAATAATATTTCCACTTGCCAGCAAAGTCTTTAAAGCAAAAATTATATAAATTTTGTTGTTAAAATTTTTATATCTGGTATCCTAGGGTGACACGTGGAATGATTATATTGTGACATGTAGCATATTTGATTTGGAACTTTGAGAAGACCCAAAAGTATATTGTTACTTTTAAAAAAAAAAACAAAAAGAAAGAATTTTTATGTCTGGTTAATCACAGTCAGAATCATTCCAACTAATGGCATCACTATCTACATTGTCGTTTGGGAATGTCCTTTTCCAACATAGTATCCTGCTTAAATTTTAATTAGCTTTATGGTGTGTCTGGGAATGCATGCATGTGTTGCTTGTTTTTGAAATTATATATGGAATCAGTGTTGAATATAATTGTTACTGATTTTGTATCTACACCATTGCAATAAAAAGTAAAATGTTTCTATTTAAAAAAAACAAAAAGGAAAGAATGTTTCTCTTTAAAAACTAAAATGTTTCTATTTAAAAAAAGAAAAAAGAAAAAGTAAAATGTTTCTATTTAAAAAAAACAAAAATAAAGAATGTTTCTCTTTTAAAATGTTTCTATTTAAAAAAAAATGTTGGTGCATCCAACAAGTTGGAAAGAATCAAAATGGAAGACACAATTACTGAATACAATTACAAACGAGCTCCCAACAGCTCATGCCATACTGAGTATGGTAAAAAAGCAACAGTAGATCAAACTGAGGATCATACAACCATGCTAACTGCAGATAAAACCCGTGTTGAATCAACTCTTCTCAACAGGGGTTCTCACTATCGTCAATAAGCACCAACAATCCCTTATACATTGAGTTGGAAAGGAGTTACCCTTCCCAGCAACACCCGCGGAAGGTGCTGCAGGAACCAAGTTTCTGCAGTGGCGTTGAGAATATGATTTACCCACAAATCTCTTATCACAGAAAGTTAACCAGATATCATCAACTTGACAGCATACTATTTACTAATCATTCGCATATTATGTAAGCAATTCGCAGATTCAACATAAAGTAAACATTCACAATAACATATCCATTCTACTTAATCACATGAACCATTATCATTCAATCCACAACATAATAGACATAATGCAACATTCACCACCGCACAGAGACAGAGACAGAGATAGAATTAGAACAATAATCAAACATCTTCATGCATTCATTAAACTCTGTGGTAAACCCATCACAGGAACAGTCAAAACATAATGTTGTGGATCCAAATTAGACTAAAAAGAGAATTTCTCCACTATCTCTCTCTCTTCTAATCTGCCCTTAGGCTTACAGTTCACTTCTATTTATATGCTATTCAATGGTCCATATTGACCGATTCTAACAATTGAATTTTGACCGACCAACCCCCATAACAAAACCATGCTAACATCTAGAGTCTGCACCGAGACTGAACTTCCAAAGACATGGAAAAATACACAGAAAAAATAGTGAGCCACCAGTGAAAAATCCACAGAAAGAACAACGAGCCACCAACGAGCCGGACGCTGACCACCAAGACCTGCATGAATGCAGACCAAGAAGACCAATCAGGGAGCAGGGTGCTCCCCTCATGGTTAAACTGGTTCTTCATGAGGGAAGTCCCTCGAGGTACAATCCATGTAATCTTTAAGAGTAGACTTGAGCAAGTGAACACCGACCGAATGAGTTTGTTGGCCACCTTTTATAATTTGGAGGGCTTCATGGAGGCAGTGAGCCAGCTAGTTCTTCGCTTGAATTTCATGAGCGAACAAGATCCTCACCGCCCAGTAGGGGTTGGAGATTAATTTTCGGCCCAAGTGGGCTTTGTATTCCTGGAGAAGGGATAATTCGTAGTGTGCTATCTGTGCCTCTATCGGAGCAGGCATCTCTACTAGATACTGAGCCCCCCAATTGAAGCTTTGCAGGGCAGACTCTTCCATCCCAATGGTGTGCTGTTGAGACTAGCTTTCTACCTGAGAGCAACTTTCCCCCCCAAGTCGTGAAGACCCTACACCCCTGCTAGATCCCCTGCGTCTACAAGCCCTCATATGAGCAGCCATGATATACTAATTAAAAAAAATGAACCACCAAAAATCCACCCAGAAGTTCAGCCAAGCTTTAAATTGCAGGTCTCTCAAATGGAGGTCGCCTACTCCATTGAAAATATTTATAGGAATTTCTATTGAAAGTAGGGCGAGAGTCGACTTGACTCCCATAGATTTTCACAGAAGCCCACACATATGAGAGGATTTCCATTAATGGCTTTGTAGAGATTGAATGACTCAAAATCCATGTAAAAGGCCATCTCGTACAATTGAAAATCAATTTGCAGTACTTGCTCGACAGCGTGGTACAACCAGAATTACCGCCTTCAACACGGAGGCAGTTATGCGTAAGGAAGAAATGATAGAAACGAATTGTGTAAACCGGCATTAGCATAATGATTGAGGGCGTAATTTATTGGAGGCATGACGTTACAGGGCGTCTGGATAACCCCTACTCCGTGTCATCCTCCACTACTGTCCCTTCAAACCAGCCTACATCTGTCCGAATAGTACTGTCATGATGGTTGATAGAGGTGTAGACAGCAAAAGCTAAGCATTGAGTTGTAGAGTATTAAATGCGACAGCTCCACTAATGTCCCTTCAAATGAGCCTGCATCTGATTGAATAAAAGATGCCGCCAACGTTCAGTGACTGACAAGGACAATCTAAAACATTGAGCAACTTTAGCCTTTGAAAGTGTCAATATCAACCTTTCTAAAGTGCAAAAACAGGTTCTGAAAGTGGCAATATTGTCTTTGAAAAGTGTGTTTTCAATTCAAATAGTGTGTTTTTTGACTACCTATGAACCTTAAAATTGCAATTTTTTGCTATAAAACTATGAATTTAAATTTAGAAAGTGTGAATTTCAAATAAAAAAATGCAAATTTTGATTTGAAAAGGGTGAATTTCAAATAAAAAAATGACAATTTTCATTTGGAAACTATGAATTTAAAATTAAAAAATGCAATTTATGATTTGAAATGTGTGGATTTCAAATCAGAAAATTCAATTTTTTATTTGAAAATTTCAATTTGCATTTGTAAATGTTCAAAATGTAGGGAAAAAAGTTATAAAAATGGTTGTCCCAACTTCCATTTTCCGACAAGAATGATCGGCCGCTCCTTCTTTTCGTAGTTAGTTGTGAAAACATTTATCCAGCAATTCAGCTATATCCATAAGGGATAACACAAGAAGGATCGAGTGACCCTTCTTGTAGTGTCGAACTAATATGAAAATAATATTGGGAATAAGAAGGGTCGGTCGACCCTTTTAAGAGTGTCGAACTATTATAAAAATAATATTGGGAATAAGATGGGGCGGTCGACCCTTCAATTATGAGGGAATTGTAAAAATAGAACACCTTGTAAGTTATAACATATAAAAATGGTTTCTGACGACTTTTGTCTTCGATCCTTATTTTTCAACAAGAAGGATCGGCCACCCCTTCTTTTCGTAGTTAATTGTGAAAACCTCTATCCAACAATTCAACTATATCCATAATGGACAACACAAGAAGGATCGACCAACCCTTCTTGCAGTGTCGAACTATTATGAAAACAATATTGGGAACAAGGAGGGTCATCCGAGCATTCAATTTCGAGGGAATTGTAAAAATAGAACACCTTGGAAGCTATAACATATAAAATTGTTTGTCTCGACTTCCGTTTTCTGACAAGAAGGATCGGCCGCCCCTTCTTTTCGTAGTTAATTGTGAAAAAATTATCCAACAATTCAACTATATGGATAATGGAGAACACAAGAAGGATCGACCAACCCTTTTTGCAGTGTAGAAATATTATGGAAATAATATTGGGAATAAGAAGGATCGACCAACCCTTCTTGTAGTGTCAAACTATTGTGAAAATAATATTGGGAATAAGAAGGGTCAGGCGACCCTTCAATTAGGAGGAAATTGTAGAAATAGAACACCGTGGAAGTTATATCATATAAAAATGGTTTGTCCCGACTTTCGTTTTACGACAAGAAGGATCAGTCGCCCTTTCTTTTCGTAGTTAATTGTGAAAACCTTTATCCAACAATTCAGCTATAGCCATAATGGAGAATGCAAGAAGGATCGACTAACCCTTCTTGTACTGTCGAACTATTATGAAACGAATATTGCGAATAAGAAGGGTTGGCCGACCCTTCATTTAGGAGGGAATTGTAACCATAGAAAACCTTGGAGAAAGAGCAGCCACTCTTTCTATGAGAATATTTCTACTTGCCAACAAAGTCTTTAAAGCAAAAATTGTATAAATTTTGTTGTTAAAATGTTGATATCTGCTATCCTAGGGTGACACATGGAACGATCTTATTGAGACACATGGCATATTTGATTTGGCACATTGAGTATAGTGAGGTTACAAATTCTAGTTTAACCACAACACAATAAGGAAATGAAAATTCACTGATAGTAGTTTTAAGGACTAGGCACATGAAAGATTACCTTGTAGTTGGAAATGCTAATTGAAAAATTAACATGAATTTATTAATTTATGTTAATCATTTACAGAAATAGATAAATGTTTTAATTAAATAAATTTACTTAAAACATAAAAGACACACAGATCATTAGTAAAGACAAATCCAAACTGTAGATCAATGTATGGATTATAGATTGCAAAAATTAAACAGTGTTCATAAAAAATCTGAAGTGAAAATCAACATTCATGAACACTGTAAAGGAGATTAATTACTTATTTGCTCAAATTACTATCAACCTATTAAAGTTAACTGATGGAAAATTAAGGGTTCAAGCACATTCAAGATTGATCTGTAACTGATATGTCAATTGAAAAATTAACATCAATTATAATTTTCTGTAAAAACCATTTGCAGAAATAGCTAAAAGTTTTAATTGAATAAATTCTTTTAAAACATTAAGGATACACAGATCATAAGCAGAGAAAAATCAAAACTGTAGATCAATGTAATTATAGATTGCAAAATATTAAACAATATTGATAAACAACCTGAAAGTGAAAATCAATATTGATCAAAGAAATTTGATTAATAGACAAAAGAGTATGGAAGAGAATAACATAACTGTATTATGAAAGTTTGCAAGAAATTACAAGCCCTACATTAACCAGAGTATGCCCAATCTCTTCTGCTAATTTTCTCCTCCAAATTCCATCATGATCCCTAGCCTACAAGAGATCTACCCTTTAAATAATAATTACAATTTTGTTACAAAGGATAAATTCCCCCAAAAATAGGGATTTCAAAAATCAAACTAGGCTAATGGCCAAGAAAATCTTTCCACTTGGCCGCAATTTGTAACAATTCATCAATATTTGGATAATTAACTGACTCAAGCCCTAGCTGGGCATCACATGTAAAATTTTCCAGCTCGTGTTTAGCCAAATTATCCCAAATACCAATAAAAATGTTGATCAGTCCCTCAATGGCAACAGGTTGCCTGAATAACTGATCCATGTCATTAATCTTGATATGCTTGAGGTGCTGGATCTTCTCTTTAGCTTCCTCACATCGACGTTCAACCTGTTCTAGCATCAACTTCAGTGGACAAGCGCTTTCAATGAGGTCCATGGTAGGGAACTGCAACTTCTCCATGATGCTATCCACAGCGTACCATCTCCTTCCGCAAACACCTTGTGCTTTCTGGATAGTATCTCCAAACTTATCATTTAGATCATGCCAAGCGTGCAACGCAGTTATGATTTTCTTCAGTTGGAAACTAGTGAGAGTAGGAATATTCTCAGGTCTATCCTTAATGGACCTCTTCCATTCCACAATATCTTCATTAGCCTTAAAGGCCTGTTGTCTTTTGGCTACTTGCTGATCAAGAGTAACAGACATCTTCCCAAAAACAATGTGAGTCTCATGGATATCATTCAAGGTGTGAAACAATTCAGCTAGCAGCTTACAATGTTCATCATTGACCTGAATGGCCAAATCCTTAAACTCTAGCTAGGAAAACCTAGAGAATGCAGAGGAGGATGCACTTGCAGTTGCATCCTCACATTTGTTTTCTAGCATAGCTATCCTTTGTGTATTGGTAGCATTTACAACTTCTGCATCATGTAATTTAACCTGGAGAGAGGTATTTTTCAACTGCATATCTTGAAACATATCTTCAAATACCTTCCTGATATGAGTAACATAAGATTCATGTTCCTCATTGGTTTTGGCCAATTTCTCTTCAAGCTTCTTTAGCTCTTCTTTCTTTAAATCAATCTTCCTATTCAGTGTTGTCATTGAATCATAGTTTTCACCTGCAAAAGCACCCATGGCTGCAACAACATCCAATGCTTCTTGCTGTATGTCATCAGATTGCTTGGTCCAAATTATTTGATTAGGAGTAGGTGCCTCCAATCCACCTTGATCCCTGCTTCTCTGCTTACCTTTTCTTACCACTGACTTGGAAGCTCTGTTGTAGAAGTAATCCCAAAGAGGGACTATAATGTCTTCTTCAAACTCAGCTACCAATTCAGTAAATCATGAAGGTACATTTACTGTTGAAAGCAATGAAGATGTCTGAGTAGTAGAAGCAGCAGGTATAGACATAGTTATTTGGGAAGTAGTTGGGGTGGAAGGGTTATTTTGAATAACTGCTGGTACAAAAGTTGGGGATGGAATTGAAGTGAAGGCTTCAAAATGTGGAACTTGGATATCATCAGCTAGTAATGAAGAAGGAGGAACTGGAGTCTGCTCATCAGTAGCTAGTGGTGATAAAATGAATGGAGGTGATTGCAGAGGGATAGTCAAAGACTAGATCTCTGCAATAGTAGATGGAAAAGTAGGAAGTGGAACCGAGATGGATGGGAATGGAGCAGTGATGGTAGTTAGAGTATGGAAAAGCTGGGATATGGGGAATGGAGGTGCTACCCTATATGACAAAGTTGAAAGAATTTGAATAGATGGAAGTAGAAGTGCTGAGGTTGTGGTGTCAACAGCAGGGGTAGTTTCAAGAAACTGATGGTCTAGGACAAAATCATCCACTTCAATAGCATTCAATAAATCTGTAATTCTTTGTGAAGTTTTAGTTACTTCCTCAATCACAGTCACAGAAGAATGTACCGCATATTCAACATCACTGACACTAATATTGAAGGTAGGGATTTGAGATGTAGAAGTCTGAGTTTTCTACCTTTTGGCTAGCTTGGTGACAATCTGAGTAACTACAGCAGTCACTTGAATATCAGCAATAAGCTTAGGAGCTGCAACTACTTGAGTGTCTAGCATCAAAGTCATCTGAGCTAACCTCTACTTTGATTGCTGTGATGCTTGCATCAATACCTTCGATTTTTCAGTAGTCTTTACCTCTCGAGCATCTTCCATGAGACCTTTGCATTTATCCCCTTTACTGCAGGTCATCATTAGTGGAGCAGGTGCTTTCTGACCTTCTTTCTCCTCTCTATCCTTTCGTGCTTGGTCAATGAGGTTTAGTTCCATTGCTCTGCAACTCAAAACCGTAGTCTTAAGGTCATGTTGATACTGCATGATATGGTTTTGTTCATCTTTACTCTTAGCCCTTGCCAAGACTTCATCAAAGCTATTTACTCCCTAATAGATGGAGTCATCAGGAAGTTCTTCATGAACAAATCCACCCCTCACATGCTTGTGCTTGAAATGGGCATCTAGATCACCTTTATGATCATGTCTTCTTTTGGTCACAGAACCCAATTTTAAAGCATCAATTTTGTCACCCAACACTATAGCCCAAGTTGAATTTGGGATGGCCAATGGCCCAAGGTTCAAGGGAAACTTAGGCCATGCCTTCCTCTTAGGACCACTTAGCTTTAAATACACACCATCGGTAACAGTTTGATAGGAAACCTCTTCAATGACCAATCTGTTAGGAACTATCTTGGGTAGCAGATGAACAGTACTACCTCCCCCAAACTCTGACATATGAGAAGGATTCACTCACATACCAGTCACCAATTATGGCAATGAAGGTTCTATAATCAACTGAGAAAGAAGGAGCTTGTTCTGTGAAGATTTTGAAGTAAATACTTCCAAAGAAGTGATCACAAATGTCATATATGAAAGGCATATAATTGTTCTCCCATAATGCTGAATGATAAATCTGGACAGGAGGATCTGATGGATTCCAATTCCATCCCATGTTGGGATATTGGAATTCTGCACAAAATATAACAACGACAAAAGCTGAAAAGAAGAAATGTGGCTTCTTCAAGCCGATGCCTTCTGATATGCTTGAATGGTTGTTTTGAGTTCAAAAGACAAGATTGACGGCCAAGGGAATGACTCACCAATCGTTAGAACATGATGGGCTACAGGAGCCCACTTAGCTTTAAATATAGAACAATTTGGGAGACCATAGAGTCTGCATAGCATGGCAGCCAATAGGGAATAAGGTTCTCTAAACCAGGAAACCGAGTACAAGTTATCAGCCCTACGGATGAAACTGTCAGGTTTATTCATCCATGACTTCAACATTTCGTTACCTGGTCTTAGAATATTCCATGAACTCAGTGTTAAGGGGTTGCATAGACCAGTTAAGAGCATAAGCTCTGATGAAATCCTTAGGGAGGAAGGTAGCCAATTGTGACCCTGCACTATCATTAAATGATAGGTCTTTAGGGTTAGCGTGGTCCACAATCCATTTAACCGCATCAGTATAAGGAAAGATAGTGGGTCTGGAAGCAATGGCATGAAGCTGGGAATCCCTAATTTTCTCATATGCCAACTAGTCATTCTAAATGTCTGTTAGGTCATCATTATGGAAAATTGAATAGATTCTGGACCAGTCTAGCTGATAAGTTTCAGTGATATTATTACTAGTGTCTGAGAAAATACTGAAATTTGGTTCTTTGTTCAGTAAATCCTTTGGAGCAGTTTTACAACGTGTATTGCTCAACATGTTTGAAACTGGAGGGTTTCTGATAAACAAATGAACAAAAATAAAAAAAAAATCCAAATATCGAAACAGTAGATAACTGAATAAGAGGAATAAGCAAAACCAACCTATTTCAGCTGAAAGTAACGGGTAACAGACATGGTAAAAACTTCATAGTAAAATTCAATCAGGAAGGTAATTTTCAAAAGTAAAAATGACAAGAAAAAATATGGAAAATCACATATGTATTGCTTTTCAACGGGCCAAATCTAGACCATAGGATGAAAATGAATCAACGACTGAGATTAAATCTTGTGGGATGCAGGGTCAAGTTGTGGGAGTTTTATTTTGGAACTATGTACATTGTTCCCCCAATCCGCAATCTGCAATTGCGGGTCGAGGGTTGCGGGATTGCAACCTAAAAACCAACAATAAAAAGGTTCCCACAATCCACAAATGCTAGTTGCGGGATGCAGGAGCACAAACAACCTTTTATAATTCAAATAATCTTTCCCAATCCGCATTTGTGGGTTGCGGGGCCACACAACACACCTTACTACTTGAACCACTTTTCTGCAATCCTCAATTAAGGGTTGCAAAACAAAAAGTTCAAAAGCTATTTACAAAGTCTTCCCGCAATAAGCAATAAGCGGGATTGCGGGATGAAAAAAACTTGGTGGAAAAACTCAAATCTTCTCGCAACTTCAGAAAAACAGTCAAAAAACAGACAAACTAAACTTCATTTAAATCACCCAGTGTAATCTCATCCATGGTATCAAGACAAATTGACTGTTAAAACTCAAACATGAAAGAAGGAAAAGAAATGTTACGGGGTTTTATTTCATAAATGTTCTAAATTTTAATGTGAAAAAATGAATGTATAAAATATTCAAGTCATTGTTAGAATAACAAGTCAATCGGCTAAGTTATAAGCTATAAAAATGGTTTGTCTCGACACCTATTTTCCAACATGAAGGATTGGTCGCCCCTTCTTTTCGTACTTAATGGTGAAAACTTTATCCAGCAATTTAGCTATATCCATAATGGAGAACACAAGAAGGATCGACCGACCCTTCTTGTAGTGTCAATATATTATGAAAAGAATATTGGTAATAAGAAGGGTCGACCGACCCTTCTTGCATTGTGGAACTATTATGAAAATAGTGTGTGGAATAAGAAGGGTCAGCCGACCCTTCAATTAGGAGGGAATTTTAACAATAGAACACATTGGAGAAAGAGCGACCGCTCTTTCTCTCAGAATATTTCCATTTTCCAGCAAAGTCTTTAAATCAAAATGTCTATAAATTTCGTTGGTAAAATGTTGATATCTAATATCCTAGGGTGACATGTGGAACAATCATATTGTGCCACATGGCATATTTGATTTGGAACATTGAGTATAGTAGGGCCGCAGAGACACAGGAAGGGCCGCCATCGCCTTTGCCAGCAGAGTCGACTTGGACTAGGATTTGACTTACAATCCCGTGCTGGCTCCAAGAGAAGGTGGCGTCGAGATTAGCTAGACTTTCATCCAGGGCAACGAGCTTGGCCCTGGTGGCTAGCATTTTGCTCTGAGTAGAACCCCAATTTCCCAACATGTCGTCCAGAATCTTCCCCAACATATTCTTCATGAGCCAGTAGTGATTTATTGAACCGCCATTGGAGCCGGAGGCTAAGTGATCCGCCACTATAATGGATAATACAATAAGGAATTCAGCTATAGCCATAATGGATAATACAATAAGGATCGACCGACCCTTCTTGGAGTGTTGAACTATTATGAAAATAATATTTGGAATAAGAAGGGTCAGCCGACCCTTCATTTAGGAGGGAATTGTAACAGTAGAACACCTTAGAGAAAGAGCAGCCACTCTTTCTCTAAGAATATTTCCACTTGCCAGCAAAGTCTTTAAAGCAAAACGTCTATAAATTTTGTTGTTAAAATGTTGATATCTAGTATCCTAGGGTGACACGTGGAATGATCATATTGTGACACGTGGTATATTTGATTTGGCACACTAAGTATAGGGAGGTTACTATTTTTTATTTGATTTGGCACATTGAGTATAGCGAAGTTACTAATGCGGGTTTAACCACAACACAATCAGGAAATGAAAATTCACTCATAGTAGTTTTCAGGATTAGGCACATGCAAGATTACCCTGTAGCTGGAATGCTAATTCAAAAATTAACATGAATTTATTAATTTATGTTAATCATTTGCAGAAATAGATAAATGTTTTAATTAAATAAATTCACTTAAAACATAAAATACACACAGATCATGAGTAAAGACAAATCCAAACTATAGATCAAACTAATCAGAGGTAGGAGGCAGGATATGATTAAACATGACAACGCTTTACAAAGAAAACTAATCAGAGGCAGGATAACCACCCGCTCACAGCCAAAGAGCTTTTGTTTTGTGATTAAAGAAGAAGATATCAACAACCTGTCAATATAGAGCTCATGATAATGAATTCTATACCTACTTTAGCAGAAAATGGTAGTGGATGCTTGAAATGAAAGCAACAGAGCATAATATTTATGACTTCTGTCCCGATACAACACTTATCCAAGCATGAAAAAGCATAACAGTATGAATTAAACAGTGAGAGAAACATTCACATAAGAGAAGAAGTAAACAGACCGTAAGACGAATAACACAGGAATATCTGATAGAAAACCTTGCTCCGCCTAGCCAAATTTTATTACAATATATCTCAGAGTGCTTAATAACACAGGGAATTCACAAGTCCAACAAACATTTCCAACCCTTTCTCCTTCTATTTCATTGCTTACATAGATTCTCAGAGCCTTCCGGCTCGAGCTGCCTCAACAGGAAGTTGTTACAATGTAGGTGACACCTATTCAAATAGATTTGCCACCCTCAGGAATTAGTTACAACAAAATGACAATGATGGTAAAACTGGCTCAATTGCCTTTACAAAATTACTGAGCATTTTTACCAAAAGACAGCAGACTATAAAAAAATAAACAAAATGCTTCAGCAAATATTTCCTCCATGCTGCTATCCCACAATCATCGAATCTTCAACGGTTCAATATCAGCTTTCCCTTCCCATATTTCTCAACAAGCTTCCATAGCTCGGCAGCTGGAAGCTCTGAGGTGGCCAAATCCTTCATTAAGACTCAGATCTCAGTGTGGTCCCTATAAGAGTAGTTTCGCAGATGTGCACTAGCCTCCTTGAACATCATGCTTAACTCAAAATCCTTTGCCATTTTCTCCACCACTATCTTCCCTGATAGCAACTGATCCATACCTGCAAAATCATTGAAATGCACTTTACATCCTACCAATTTCTTCTGATATTCTTCTTCTGTGAGCATTGTTCCATCCTCCTCCCAAAAGAGAGGTAACCCTTTCTTGAACAAAGGGTCAAACATGTCTTTGAAATACTTGATTTGCTATGCCATGACATCTATTTTAGCTTGAATAGCCTTTACTTGCTGGTGCTTGTGCATCACTTTTTTGGATCCAATGATGATGGAAACCCTATCTATTACACCAGTTGTCTTGACTTGCTCCTCAGATAAGCCGTTGAGGAATTTGATGGCATTCTCAGTATACTCTATAGGTTGTTTTTTCAATTTATCATTTTCTATTGTCACACTACTCTTGGCTAATTTTATCACTGTTTCCTTGTCCAAGACAAAATCGAGGAAGGGCCTCAATTTTCTTGCTTCTTCAATAATGCCATCCCAGATGACCTGCCTGGCCTCTAGCAAGGAAGTCTTCCCTGTAGCTTGTCTTTCCAACTCATCATATTTACCCTGCAACTCCTGGTGCTTGGCTTCCCAAGCCTCATTTTCTCTTTTTGCATTATCCTTCAGGGTTTTCAGATTCACATTCTGCTTTTTCAATCTTGTTATTTCCACGACTTCTAGACTAGCTTCGGCTATAGCCCCTACCAGGGAGAAATCACTAGCCTCTATGGATGGTGTGGCCATGCTTTCTACTTCTTGCTCTTTCTGCTGCAGTCTCTTCTCAAGCTCTTCCACTCTGGCCTTTGAGATTTTCTCACTTGCCACCATAGTGGCTATATCTATCTGCCATTGTTTTTCCTTCGATTCAAGCTTCAATAGCTTGGCCCTACAATCTGTCAAGTCAGTCTGCAACTTCTCCTTCTTTTCCTCCAGTTCTGTTAGCTCAGAGACTGCTACTAACTGGGTAGAGGGAATTTTCAGCCCCCTTTTTAGAGATTGGATGATGTTGTCTTTTTCATTGAGTAGGTTTTGAATAATGGCTCTTTTATCAGGCTGGCCCTCAGTGGCCACTATGTTACCCTGCAATTTCTTGATCTTTGCCTTATGAGATTTGTTTTCCATCTTTTCCTGCTTGAGCTGGCTAGAAACCTTACTCTTACTAACCTGTACCTTTGATAGCTCCAAAGTTGTCCTCAACGGTTTAGTATAAATAACATCCCCGGTTTCTTTGTGCAAGTTTATTACATCTGGGACAGGGATGTCCTCTAAATTCATCCATAGCTCAGTGGCCTTGCTCTTGGTGGCCAAGGCCAAACTCAGGGTGTTTTGAGTGAGGCTCCTGCTTGTCACTAGAGACACTTCTTTGCTTGAAATTTCCCTTAGTTCAGTATATAACTTGGACTCCTCTAAGGATACCCGTGAGTCCACATTGTATTCATCTATCAACTCATCTCTAGTCTTGCTTAAGGCAGCATGCTGAGTGGCTGCTGGGTTAAACACATACCCTTTGATCTCAAATGCTAGTAGCTTATCCACTTGTTTCTTTTTTCCTTTACAAGTCCCCACTGATACTAGCTGCTGCTTAGATTCGTTAGTTTTTTGCCTCTTTGGGGCTCTCTCAGCTTCCCCTTTTGTGTCCATAGGGACACTGTCAGCTTCCTTGCTAGAGTTTATTAAGTTGATGGCCATAGGCATGGCTACTGGCACTGATAGGACTAGGCTAGAAGAGCTAGGAACTGTGGGTGTGTTCCCTTGTGTTAGCAGGGAGGAGCTCTCAGGTGTGTATATTTCCATCTGGCTCCTGCTAGGACATTCCAATAAATTTGCAGCTTCTGCCATGCCTGGAATTTTGAAATGCACAAAATCCTTCCTATTGCTTTCCTTCCTCCTATTGGAAATGATGTAGTGGGGATCATAGTTTAAGGGTGCTTCTGTTTTGAAACAAATCTCCTTTATCTTGCATTCGATGGCTGTAAGAGCTCCTTTGTTTTTTATTAAAAATGGACCTATAGTCCATGGAAACACAATATCAGAGCCCTTTCTATGATCTAGAAAGTGCTCAGCTGTTGCCATAAATTTTTGTCTGATGAATTCTAATGCAAACATTCTGGGGGTCAGGAAAACTGGTAGCACGTAGGGTGCATAAGCAAACCCATAAACCCTTATGATTGTGCCATGCTATGAAAGGAACCAATCTTCGACCCTCTTCTCAGGAGAAAGCTGTAGTAACTCCTGCATTTCTAGTAATACACTAGGCAGCTTCTTTTGGAAAATGACCTGATAAACCTCAAACATGAGCTCATCATGGAACTTGGTGTAATCAGTGTACATATCCTGATTAAGTAGTACCTCAAGCATTTGCAAGTTTTCCTCATTGAATGCCAGGAACATTTTTAGTAAGTAGGACTGAAATCTGAAAATCCTTGTTTCCTAGAAATTCTTTAGCTGGGAGTGTATACTTTCAACCAAAACTTCATGAAACCTGAGGCATGCACATTGGGTAGACTAGCTTGGGTCATCTGATTCCAAGGGACAGGTGCCTAGGAAAAAAAGCAAACTTATTAGAGGTTTTGTGACATAGATATCAGAGTCTAGACCTAGGAGTTGGCTCATCATTGCGATAACACCTCTGGATTCTTCCATGAATAGTCTGGCTTCAGCTGGGAAATCCTGTTCTTATATTTGGACAGTAGGATTCAGACAGGACCTGTAGAAATTTTGTTTTACTTCAATAGGAGATTGTCTAAAAAACCGGATTAGGGATTCCTCGGTATACCCTATAGCTTTCTGGCAAAACTCTTTTGGGACTGACATGGATTTTCTAAGGGTTTGGGTATCGATTTCACAAAGGATATTGGGAGTGGAAGCATCCATGATTTCCCTCTCGATAGAAGAGTAGTTAGAGGCACACCATTCAACAAATTCGGGAAAAGCAGGCGTTTGGCCGACTGTAAACAGATGGAAATAGTACTGGTGGAGCTGGTGCATGTCTATACCTCATTCCCTAACCAGTTTCAGTTTGTTTTTTACAGTTTCCATGGGGTCATCGGTCATCATAGTGTCATATACTTCTGCGTCTCTGTCTGTAAACAGTGTTTCTATGGGTTCTCTATCACTCAATTTAGCCATTAAATATTTTACTGTAGAGCATATAACCTACCTTTTTTTTTTACGTTGGCTTGGGCCCCTGGTTGACCTGTTTGTTCCTTCACAGCTTGCTCCTGTCGCATTCAAATGCAAAGTAGGAATCCAACTCTTCGTGCAGGTGATTTTTTTTATATTATTTATCCTTTGCTATCACCCCTACATCTCCCGCGGTGTGGAAGCTTCCCTGGCCATCCATTTTCTTGATCCCTCGTGGCCTCGAATCTCGCTACATGTCGCCTCCAATCCTGGCTGTCAAATGCTGCGACTTTTACCAACTTTGCGGATTTGGCTTGCGTTGATGTTTCATGCAAGTTATATCTACGAACAAAACCTCGACCATAGATCTAGGCCTCCTCAGATCTGCGCCATCCAAACCCGCAGGCCTCTACCAAAAGTTCGCAGATCCGAAAATTTGTTTGCTCCGCGCATGTCGTATCAGAGAAGTAGTTCCCAACCATCGATCTAATCCATTGGCTATTGATCTACTACTTAAGATGCTTGTGGGCTGCGCCTCCCGCCTCTGTCTAGAACACCTCACCCTTTTTGCCCGAAGCGTGCTCATGACTGTAGCTCTTCACCACCGACGATCTAGACTGTTTATTTGCACAGATATGTAACTATAGGCGGACCTCAACAATTTAATTCTCTTTGCAAAGTTTTGGGCTTGGGATTTTGATCAGTTCACCCTTTAGACCGTCAATACCTACCCTGATGATTCTATTTTGCTCAGACCACCGAGGCTTTCTCCGTTCTTTTTAGAAATTGAGCCTCCCAGTTTCATCCAAGACAACGCTAGTGCTAACACCGACAAGCTAAACGGGCAAGCTAAACTTCATTTTAATCACCCAGTGTAATCTCATCCATAGGATCAAGACAAATCAACGGTTAAAACGTAAACATGCCGGAAGGAAAAGAAGGGTTGCGGAGTTTTATTTCATAAATATATACATTCTTTCCACAATCCTCAATCCGCAATTGTGGGTTGCAGGTTGCGGAAAGAAAATATATCAAAACCGGAAACCAAGATTCCGCAATTGGCTAAGTTATAACATATAAAAATCGTTTGTCCCGACTTCTGTTTTCCAAATAGCCAGTCAATCGGCTAAGTTATAGCATATAAAAATCGTTTGTCCCGACTTCTGTTTTCCGACAAGAAGGATTGGCCGCCCCTTCTTTTCATAGTGAATTGCGAAAACATTTATCCAACAATTCAGCTATATCCATAATGGAATACACAAGAAGGATCAACCGACGTTTTTTACAGTGGCGAATTATTATGAAAAGAATATTTGGAATAAGAAGGGTCGAGCGACCCTTCTTGCAGTGTCGAACTATTATGAAAATAATATTGGGAATACGAAGGGTCGGCCGACCTTTCAATTACGAGCAAAATTTTAAGAATAGAACACCTTGGAAGTTTTAACCTATAAAAAATGGTTTTTCCTCACTTTCATTTTTCGACAAGAAGGATCGGCTGCCCCTTCTTTTCGTAGTTAATTGTGAAAACCTTTATCCAACAATTTGGCTATATCCATAATAGAGAACACAAGAAGGATCGACCGACCCTTCTTGCAGTATCAAACTATTATGAAAATAATATTTGGAATAAGAAGGGTCAGCAGACCCTTCATTTACGAGGGGATCGTAACAATAGAACACCTTTGGGAAAGAGCGACCGCTCTTTCTCAAAGAATACTTCCACTTGCCAGCATAGTCTTTGAAGCAAAACGTCTATAAATTTTGTTTTTTAAATGTTGATATCTAATATCCCGGAGTGACACGTAGAACGATCATATTGTGACACGTGGCATATTTGATTTGGCACATTCAGTATTAGAAATATGGTTGGCTCGCATAGAATATTGGCTCGTATAGAATATTTTTTCCTATGAGCACCACTGAATTTGGAAGTTTGAGTATAGCAGATCATATTTTAGTATTTAGGTTGTTACTCTGAGGATAATTACTTGATTTTAAGTGCAGCGGATAAACCACTTCTAAAGGCCAATTATTCTTAAGCACAATTACAACACTTAACGACAGTTAGTGCGCAAATTATGACACTTATCACAAATCCAATTTTATAACAAATAACCATCCATTATCAATCCCAATGGCTATAAGTTGTATCTTTCCTTTTATAAAACTTTAATGAAAATGAGAAAATACAACTTGTTGTTGACCAAGTGGAAACTTAGAAACACAGCAATTTTGTTGCTTAAAACTGCCACATAGAGAAATTTAGAAACCAATTTTGTCTACTATCAACCCTTGAGAACATCCACCACTCTGAACACTATTCCCCATATTTTCTCGTTGTGCCTTGACTGCTACAAGGCCCTTCTCGTTTATTCTATTTTTTTCTATTGCAAGGCCCTTCTTGGTGACCATGCCCATATGATGCTATTTACATCAATCTTCATGTTTTCTTTTGCACCAACAACCCATTGTTTTTGTCTATCTAAGCATTTTTTAAGTATATATATTCCCTGTCCAAAAATGGTCTGGTTTAAATTTTTCCCTTCAGCAGATAAAATAATTACCTGTCCATAGCAAATTTTTTATTAATATATATTTTAAAATTGATTAAAATTTCACATTTACATAGAAAATAAAAGTTTTAACTATATAGAAAATGCTCATGGCTGAAAATATTTTCAATGTGTACATTTATTTCTAGGTATGATATGCATAGAAAGGTCCAATGGTTACGTGTCAAGTTAACAATTTGGAATTTTATATTTTAATGCCAATTTGTTTATGTTAACTTATCAAACAAATTAATGATCATGGAAAAAAAAATTAAAAGAAATTAGAAAGGTTAGCTGTAAAATGTAAATCCAAATCTGTTAAGAGTGACCCACAAAAATTCGTGACGGTTTACAGAATAAAGTGCCCATCAAAAATAAGTTTTGGAAAAAAATGAGACAGTTTAACATGATGGTTCCAATATGACAGTACTAGCATCTGACTCCTGATAAATATCACCAATCGCCTTACCCAAACTGCTCTTTTTTATTTGATGGCATTTATACCATGCATTTTGACAGACGTCTATTGTGTCTAATCTCATTGTAAACAAGCTTCTTTTTCTGTCATCTCCTTCTTTGGCCACAGGAGCATTTGATCCCATAGAATTTATAACATTCAACTATCAAATTTCTTAGCACATTCAACTATTGATCGAAGTGGAATTTTGATATACAAAAATTTGAGCAACAATGTTCAGTGCCAATGTTTGAAAGGTGTGCACCCTGATTTATTGCAGGCCTGTAAGGTAACGATCTTGAATTTCATTCAGAAATTTTAGAAGAAGCTGGTATATCCACTGCTCACTCCTGGACAACATTCCATACAAGAAAACACCACTTCATTGACCAGAATACCAAAGGAGATGTCACCCAAAAATGTTCCCCCAACAAAATCAGTCTCACTCACATTTATTACAAAACCTATGGAAATGCAATCCTTTTTTTCTGAACACTTATGTAACAACTTAACTTTTCTCATAATAAAAGAAGATTTATTCTCAGTTGTTGTGATATGTGCTACACTCGTCGAAGTAGAAGCTGGTATATCATTCGCCTCATTCTCAGTTGTTATTATATGTGCTACCTCATTTACGGAATTGTATGGCCTTGCTCGATTACCTTTAACATGTGTATATTCACAATGGGGAGTACCTGGAAGGACCATCTGTAAAGGACATTCTTCAAAAACATTCCAAATGTATAACATCCAAAGGAACGTTATCGATGTCAAGCAAACTGTTTGCAGGCCATCTTATAATAGAGCCTTCAAGTACACCACAATCCTCGCAATTGTGGAAGACTTTATGAACTAAAATACCAAACTCACTAGCATATAGTACTTTGAATTGTACAATGTCTCCCTTAAAAACAGTTGACACTAATCCCTGAGCAACATACTGTGGCTTTAAAAAACATTGATGTATCAAATTAACTAGTAGATTCAGATTGATTATTGTTGAAAGCGCTTGGAACATAAAGCAATGTTTCTGTATTAAAATCGATGATTCTTTTAATCGGCCATACAACAAAAGATCCACTGCTCACCCCTGGACAACATGCCATACAAGAAAACACCACTTCATCGACCAGAATACCAAAGGAGAAGTCACCCAAAAATGTTCCCCCAACAAAATCAGTGTCACTAACATTTGTTACAAAACCTATGGAAATGCAATCCTTTCTTTCTGAACACTTATGTAATAACTTAACTTTTCTCATAATAAAATAATATTTATTCTCATTTGTTGTGATATGTGCTACACTCGTCGAAGTAGAAGCTGGTATATCATTCACCTCATTCTCAGTTGTTATGATATGTGCTACACTCATCGAAGAAGAAGCTGATATATCATTCACCTCGTTCTCGCGAAGAGCGGACCCAATCTGGTTAACGATCTCAGATACAGGCCATTGAATATAACCACCAACAACCTCTGACAATGTATCTGCACCTTCTGATCGATAGGGCAATGAAAGACTTGCATTCAAAGACTTGGTAACATTTACAATGATACATCCTTCATTAATGCTGATATTATGCAAAAATTTTCTTTCTAGAAATGAGATTCCTTCAACAACTTTCAATCCATTCAAAAGTAGGTCCACACATTGTTGAGTACCAAAATCCATTTCATAAACAATATCTGGAATATAAAATAACAGCACACATTGTTCAGAACCAAAATCCAGCTCAGAAGTGTTTTATGAAATATAAAATAACAGGATCACATTAACAACCATATTTATTTTAAACAAAGATATAACACAGATTATAATATATAAAAAATGGTTGTCCGAACTTCCAATTTTCCGAATGGTAGGATTGGCTGCCCCTTCTTGTAGAAGAAGCGAACACAAGAAGGATCGAACGACCCTTCTTGCAGTCTATAAATATTATGAAAAGAATTATGGGTAGAAGAAGCGTCTCCCGCCTGTTCATTTATGACGAAATATTAAAAATGTTCAACCTACGAATGCTAGGCCGTCAATACATGTATTTCCAAAATTGTGAACAAGGGAAGAATATTGAGCACAACAAGGGTCCGCTGACACTTCAGTTACGAAATAAATTTAAATATATTTAATCTACGAAGGCTATGTCGACAATTCTCGGCTTCCAACTTTCGCTGTAAATAGTAGGGACTCGGACATCATCTAAGTTCTAACATATAAAAATGTTTGTCCCGGCTTCCATTTTTCGAAGAGAAGGATCAGCCGCCCCTTCGTTTAGGAGATAATTGTGAACAACTATATCCAGCAATTCGCCTATATCCAGAATGGCGAAAGAAAGAAGGATCGACCGACCCTTCTTGCATTCTAGAACTATTATGAATACAATACTGGACATAAGAAGGGTTGGCCGCGCATTCATTTATGAGGGAATTGTAAAATTATTCAACCTACAAAGGCTAGTACGTCAATTCATCTATATCTAAAATGGTGAACACCAGAATAATACTGAGCACGGCTAAGTTATAACATATAAAATTGTTTGCCCCGACTTCTATTTTTCGAGAAGAAGGATCAGACGCCCTTCGTTTAGTAGATAATTGTCAAAACCTTTATCTAGAAATTGAAGGATATCCAGAATGGTGAAGACGAAGAAGGATCGACTGACCCTTCTTGCAGTCTCAAGCTATAATGAAAAGAATATTGGGAAGAAGAAGGATCGTCCACCCCTTCTTTTATGAGGGAATTCTAAAAATAGAACTTGGAGAAAGAGCGGCCGATCTTTCTCTTTGGATATTTCCACTCTCTAGTAAAATGTGCGAAGCAATGTTCCTATGAAATATGTGTTTAGAGTGCCGATATCTACTTTAGCCATTCCAAAAAACTCATCCCTAGAGGAAGGAGCGGATGCTCTTTCTTCTCAGCATCTACTTCCAACACCCCGAAATGGAACAACCTTACGATAGAGCGACCTCGCTTTCATTGACAAAATTTTGACTTGATGGCAAACTCTTTGTAGCAAAACGTGTGTAAATGTTTTCGTTCAAATGTCGAAATATAGTCTCTAGGGTGACACGTGGAACGTTCAGATTGTGCCACGTGACTTTGATTATTCCAGAATTGATCTATGCTACACTCGGCAAAGTAGAAGCTGCTATATCATTCACTGCAATCTTGGCCCAAAAGTATGAAAGAATGTTTCTGTCTGGTTAATCACAGTCAGAATCTTTCCAACTAATGGCATCACTATCTCCATTGTCGTCACTGTTAAATTCATTTTCCAACACGGTATCCTGCCTAAATTTTAAGAACATTTTTATCATCTTTATCTCTAAAACTAAATGCCTTGGTATTGTATGCAAGACTCACATGTGTTCTCATTGCATCCAACAATTTGAGTCATACATTGCGTCCAACTACGCAATACATGGGACTTTTCTAGCCAAGATACTCTATTGGCAAACAATTATACCTTAATATTGTTTAAAGCTATTTGATTGCTTAATTTTATTCAATTCAATTAAATACTTAAATTATATATATTTATATTAAAAGAAATGTAATCAATATTATATAAATTAAGACATAAATTATCAATTTCAAATATTATTTCAAATAAAGTATTAACGTTTACATAGATCAGTATACTACAGTGAATATTAACTGCAAAATGATATTAAAAAGAAAAAAACATGTTTCAATTTTACGAGTTCATTTGTCATTATCTTTTTCCAACAAACCTAGCCAAAATTAATGCTAGAGGATTTGCAGAAAACAATATGGAATATATGAAAATAATACGCTACATCACCAGACAGAAAACGTATGCAAGCTGGCTAGAATCGACATTAATGAGTAACGCCCGATTTTGCAAATCTAACGTTGTGAATTCATATTAATGGACTGTAAAAAGATAACTACCCGGAATTGAAGGAAATAAATTCTGGAAATCTAAAGAATCTAAAACGTTCAGCGACTTTAAATTACTATGAGCTTCAAACTGTCATTGCATTGATTTTTGACAACCATGGAAGATATGGATTTTTAGCCCGGAGGCTGAATAAGCATGCTCTGTTACAGTTTTAGATTTATGGTTTGAATAATATAAATACCTGCCAATTGAAAAACTAGCAGTCGATTCTTCAAACCAATCTTACTACTTTACCCACCCAACACTCTTCTCGGTTCCACCTCAGCAAAAGCAAACCTTGGTCGTCAGAGAAAATAGAGCTCCAAACTGGAAAACACAAAGAGTTTGAACTTTAAGTTTCAATGTAGGCAGTGGGCAGGAAGAGCAGTGTGGCGGGATAAGTTTCAATGTAGGCAGTGGCCGGGAAGAGCAGTGTGGGTGGGAAGAGTAGTGTGGCGGGATATCAATGCAGAAAAGTTTGTGACATTTATTTTCACAGTGTGGAGGGATATCATCTGTACGTCGTGACACATAAACACAATCCATCATAAACGGGCGCCTCATAAACGTGATGAGATTATTCACATGAGTGATACAATCCATCATTTTTTTTTGTTTGTAACTAGGGGAATCGACAACTGGAAATTGGGCTAGTACTCGCATTACACGGGATCCAGGGATCCAATCCCGCTACCACTATACCCCTAGGTGCCCCACACACCCCACAAGCATGGGACACGAGTAAAGATGGGTGTGAATTGAACTTGTGACCTCCATTTACAACTGTGACTTCAGAACAATTGAACCGCCAATGAGCCACACCCGTGTGAACATACAATCCATCATTTACCATTAGCGTTGTAGAAACCATTTTAAATGGCGGAAAAGATCAACTCCATTCCAACGTACAAACCATTTTAAATGTTTGAAAATATCACCTCCATGCGAACGTACAAACCATTTTAAATGGCGGAAAAGATCACCTCCATGCGAACGTACAAACCATTTTAAATGGTGGAAAAGATCACCTCCATGCCAACGTACAAGCCATTTTAAATGAAGGAAAAGATCACCTCCATGTTAACGTACAAACCATTTTAAATGAAGGAAAATATCACCTCCATGCCAGCGTACAAACCATTTTAAATGGCGGAAAAGATCAATCGGGCGGCAAAAGATCAAGGGTCCCACTTCCGTTCCGCATCCCCAACATGCACGCAAGGACGAGGGGATGGGTGGTTGCAGAATTTGAAACCGCTCTCCACGTGGAAGTACCACATGATTTTGCAAGTTGGAAGGGAGGTAAGGAAAACCATCGTCCTCCATTTGCGAAACCACCTTCGCTCATCCTTCACGGTCACTGGCACGTGTGGATATGATGTGGCCGGTCCACATCACACCTTCTTCCCACGCAACTCCTCCACGTCGGGGCTTCTTCCAATGTGTCTCCTCCATGCCAGACTTCCTGCCCATGTGGCTTCTCCATGTCAACCTGCACATGCATAGTGGAAAACACCTTTCAATTACACAATCACAACATAATTAAAAACCTTTCAATTACACAATCACAACATAATTAAAAACCTTTCAATTACACAATCACAACATGCAAGAATGAAATAAAAACACATCAGAATCAAATGCATAAGATTACTTATCTTTATCCAATGCAGATCCAAGCAACTAGATTTGTAAGAGTGCTTTTCCACTTACTAGCATCAATATAAATGTGTGGTTGTTTATCAGTTGCATAAAATTATAGATAAAATGAGTTAAACGAAGAAATTCATTTAACACATAATAACACATGAATCATATATTAATAGAAATCCAACCTACAGATCGATGTATTCATTAAATTGGCAACATAAAACATAGTTCAAAGAAATTTGACAAATTAATATTATCCAAAAGAGATAGCCAAGAGAAACCGACTGAATTTCATTAATTATGAAAAAAATTACAATGAATCAATACATAAACATTATAATAAATTTACCTATATTATACATAATCCAAATTGAATCGACATCCCCACAACTTGCCCTAATATTCTTCTTCTTGTGTCCTCGTGGTGCCATCCTCCTCCCAAAAGATAGGAAGTCCCTTCTTGAATAATGGATCAAACATTTCTTTGAAGAGTTTTACTTGATGTGCTAAAATGTCTATCCTTGCCTGAATCATGTTCATCTGGTGATACTTATTCACCACCTCCTTTTCCCAAATAATACTAGACACTCTATCCTAAGTTTATGCTAGTTGTTTTCACCTCATCCTCTGTCAGGCCATTTAGAAATTCTATGGCCTTTTCTGCACAGTCCATGGGCTTCTTGTTCAACTTTTCCTTGACTGTTGTTAGGCTTTGCCTAGCTAACTTTATTACACCCTCTTTGTCCAGAATGAAATCGAGATATGGCCTCAATTTCTCTGCCTCTGCAATAATGTCATCCCAAATGAATTGCTTTGCTTCCTGCAGGGAGGTCTCACCTGTAACTTGCTTTATTAATTCATCATATTTCACCTGTAGCCCTCCTAGAGAGGTTGGCCCACGTAGGGTAAAAGGCAAGTGGAAGACAAGTATAAATAAGTGGAGGAGGTAGGTTTATTAGACTCTCTATTTATTCATTCATTCACTCACTCATTCTCTCTAGTGAGTAGTGCACACAAGTGGAGGAGGAGAAATACATGGCAAGGTTTGTGGCTCGTGGCTTCTCCCAAAAAGAAGGGATAGATTATGAAGAAACTTTTGCACCCATAGCCAGATACAATTCCATCATAACGGTACTTGCTCTGGTTGTAGTGATGAAGTGGAAGAATTACACCAGATGGATGTCAAGACAACTTTCTTGAATGGTGTAGTCGACGATGAAGACTTGTGCTAAAGAACTGTGTCGAGAAATAACTTCCTAGTTAAGAGGGAGTGTTGATGTATTTGTAACTTCGGAATGTATTTCACTTGTATATTTTATATTGTATTCATATGGCATTGTACTTCCAATGGAGAGGTTTGATTCCTTCAATCAGAAAGGTCATCATTGTATGTGATATGGTTATCAGACTCCCTAGTGGGGTCGGCCCTGAGTATATTAGGATGTTAGAAAAAAATTGCATTAATGAACAAGATACTACTTATATGCAAGTAATGGGTAAGTGGTCGATGGTACTGTACAACATTCCATTGCTACTTATCTAGAATGAAACCTCTTTGCTGACATGTTGGAGTAGACTTGCACACTCTTAACAATGTTCTGGTAGAGATGGAAGGCATCTAGAAAGTTATGGGATATGGATAAATGTTGTATTGAAGCATGATTGGCTAAGATAATTGCATGACTGTATGACATATGTCTTTATGTGTAAGAATTTTTTTCGAATACTATGAGATGTTTCTAATCATGCAATTGAACTTGTCCCATAGGAAAGACCTTGTACCATCACCTACAAGAGAGACTTGTTTCGAAGAAAAAGTGACGATGATTCAGCAAGAAGATTGATGAAGTCAAGAAGAAGACTTTGAAGAACCAAAAGTACTCAGGAATTGATATGCAACAATGAATGAAGTAAAACGAAAAGATAATGAAGATCGTGAAAAGGAAGATCATACACCAGATGGATGTCAAGACAGGATTCTTGAATGGTGTAGTGGAAGAGGAAGTATATGTGGAGCAATCACTCGGGTTTGAGACACCCGATAGGGAGATTATGTGTGCAAAATGAAGAAATCCTTGTATGATCTGAAGATTATGGGGTGACATTAGGGTACACAAAATTTTGTAGAGACTATGTAATCAATCCTGAGAGATTATGGGGTGACATTAGGGTACAGAAAATTTTGCAGAGACAGTGTAATTAGTCCTGAGATGTGTTATGTAGAATTCTGCCCTACGGATAAGTCAAAACTCCCTTAACTTTAAAGTAGATTCTCAACTAACTCTAAAGCAAGAAACAAGTCAAAACAAATGCTACCTTGAGATTCCTGAATTAAATTTTACAGCAAGATCACATGCATCCAGAAACAAATGAGAGATATGACATACCTTTCAATTCGACGTTTGTCCCGCTTCCAGCTTTTTGATCCAAGTGCTCCGATATAGAACCTGTTAAGACCAATCAAAGAACAAACATACCAGCTTCCAAATACCTTGAATGTAAATGTTAGATTCAAATCTAGATTAGATGCATTCCATGTTAAAGATTTAAACAATACACATGAAATGGGAAAGACAAGACAAGTTATCTTATTACAACTTGAAGAATACTTACAAAAGGTGCTTGATGTCCAAGCCAATCCTCTAGCTCCAAGTGCCTTCTCCTCTAGCTTTCTCCACAATGCTGCAAGACCATAAGTTTGGTACTCTCAAGAGTCCTCCCCTTTTCCAATGGAATGCCTCTCTTTTATAGTGAATGGTGAGGTTAACCAACAAGAGAGATGGGTGGATCTAGGGAGAGATAAGTGGATCAGGGTTTCTAATCGAAGGAAATGAGTTGAGATCAAATCAGGGACCCCAATCTTCCATTATCTTCGAAAATCCAAAATCCCACAAGCCAAGGGAAAAGGACTAATAAAAGAGTACCGCGCTCAAAATCCCTGCAGTCTCAACATAACGCGGTACTACCACATTTTGGGGAAAAATCATAGCGCGGTAGTGTGTAGTACTGCGCTCTTATAACTGAGCAAGGCGCGGTAGTGTGTGTAGATAAAGTCTTAGCTGGGTCAGAACTTGTCAGGGTATATTCACCTTCAAGGTTGACTCATCATCTGTCTCTTCTGGATGGTTTAAAACAGTAGGGAAAGTGTCGTCAACTCGTTTTGTGATGGAGGTGCGACACTGTGAAACATAGAGGTATAACAGATGCCCCCTAAAGTGTGAGGTCAGAAGGGACTGATGCCGAAAGACTTTACGAATATAGTGTGCAGAGATAGAATCGAGGAGAGCGACACTGAGCTGAAACAGAAACAAAGTGTTAGATATACCACCGAGGCGGGCATTCCCATGCTCGAAAACAAATGACTCAAAGCATGACTGCCGACCAATACATCGCAGATCCATGAGTACTGAGATGATGTAGACTGTGGACAGATCATGGCTACTATGAACAATCGTAGATCCATGAGACAATAATGACACAACCACGACCAATACAATAAGTGGATCTGTGTGACAATACAAGTGACATCTCCATCGCAACCTGGACGCAAAAATGTAGAGGTGCGCCCAGGGTCTTCTACCCGATCGCAAAAGATACGAATCTAGCAATGTGATTACAGGATGTTGAAGTCGAACATGGTAGAAACCATTTGATTAGCGGTCAATGATGTGAACCGTTAACAAATGCGAGGGAGATCACCAATGATGACGATGATTCCCAAGGTATCTGAAGTACATCTCAACGAAATGCGAATAAATGAGTTGATGTCGAGCATCCGAGAGATCGCTTGATCAGAGGTCAATGATGTAAACCTACTGTCTAACACAAGGAAACCCGCCATTGAGGCATGCAGGTACCAAGGTACTAGTGGTTGATCTCTAAGTCTAATTCCCGGATAGTGATTTGGCGTCGACGGGAACAGACTCGTCGAAGGTGGGCCATAATGATTCCCACATCATCGACACGAAATCGGCACAAACGATAAGATGATGAAACAATGGAGTATGTACTGACACAGCGGAGGCCTGACACAATGAACGACTCGAAACAATGCAACCCTTTGAACATATAACGGCATGTAACAGGACTTGGCAGCAGGGATTATTGATAAATAGAGGATAGACACTGGATGAGTGGACTCGTGGCCAGGGAGACGACTCAGGATGATGACCATAACTCAGTGAAAAATGGATACCCAAATATAGACAAGAGACGGACACATGCCATGTTCAAAGGTAACGACTGACAAGCTGCCATAAATAAACTTGACTTATCCCCCCATATTTCCCCGACATGATAGATGAGTACCTCTTTCTTGTTTTGCGAGCTTGAAGAGGATAACAGATGCTCAGTGTAGCTCATCTCATGGATGAGTCCAATCTCACATGTTTTACGAACCTGAGAAAGGAGGGGTTCGTCCCAAAGTGGGTCCTTCGATGTTAACATTTTAACAAGTCCAAGGAAGGAAAACTCGGTAGTTTTTCATGTTTAGAGAGCCTGAAAAACTTAAAGGAAGCTCCATAATGTACTTTTTCGTGAAATTTAGTCCCTCAGTCCCGAAAAAGTGTAAAACAATTCTCGAGAGAACTCTCCCAGCCGAGATTGACTGAGGTATACCTTTCTCGTAAATAGTCTAGACGGGCCGAAAAAGGGGTAACCTATCACCGAATAGAAGACCTTTCAAATACTTTTACAAGTGTGAAAGAGTCAAGATCACTTGGCAATATTTTCAATTTTAAGGAGTTTGAAAAGAGCTTAACTATGGACTCCTATGGTCTTTTTCGTAATTTTTAATTATTCTGGTCCGAAAAAAGAATAAAATACAACCAGGATAATACTTTTCTCATCGTTTTAACGAGCATGAGTAAAGTTGATCGTACTCGACACCATTTACTTGAGTTTGACAAGCACGACACAGGTGTAAAAGCGCTTGGAATCTTTTTCAAGTTTTAAATTCAGAGCACGAAAAAGATAAAGTGGGCTCAAAAAATGAAGGTCAGATTATGAATAAACACCAGTGTGAATGTATTGCGTTTTTACCGAGGATCCTGTCAATAAATGCTCAAAAAATGGACATTAGCAATGTGAACAAGGTTTTATTTTAACCATTTAAAATAACAATTAAAAAATATGTGAAAATGCTATATAAGGAATAGTTAAAAATAGAAATTACTATTCATTTGTGTTTTTTACCCAAAGGAGAGATTTTCACCTATTTGGGAGCAAGAGTTCAAGGATCCATATCGGGAGTTCTAGGACACCACTTCGACAACCGTTTGCACCAGGTAAGAGTTCTCGAGCTCCTCTTTCATTTTATGTAGGAATTATTTGCTTTTACCAGGAAAAATTTGATTTTTGGGCAAGCCCTTTTGGGTAAAAATTGCCCTTCACAATGCCGCGTGGGGGCTCTATCGAAAAATGCGGTACTGTTTAACAGTACCGCGCTGGAGTTCCAAACAGAGGCACGGTAGTGTAGAGTGCCGCACGGTAGAATGTCCCTCAGGCGCGGCAAAGGCGAATTTTTAGTTCAAAAAATCAAATTTTCTCCAATTTTCTGCTGGAACTAAGTTGCTAAATAGTTACTAACTGTTTTCCCTGATCTTTTGCAGGAGTTTGCAACTTGTTCGGAGCAAAATGGTAAGCTAGAAAGAAAGAGAGCACGAAGCGGATGATTTTGCAGCTGAAAATGACTTACCAACTGTGACCGCATTGCGAGAATGTGGTTTGCTAAAGTTCTTTAAGACCAAGGGGATTCGTCAGCAACCCAAGCTCCTCACTCATCTCATTCAATTATGGGACCCTGACATTCAAGCTTTCCGAGTGGGAGAGCATGTTCTTGAAATTCAACTTGAGGATATTTATTTCCTCACGGGCCTCTCGAAAAGAGGGGCCCGGGTGAACTTTACTGGATACTCAGCCTCAGAAACAAGCACAGACGACTTGATTGCTCGGTATTGCCATCAGGGTTCGAGTAAGAAAAGTGGGAAGGTGGCCATAAAGGAGGTCATAGAACTCCCTGTAAAAACCGTACTATTCACTATCACGCATGCAGCAGGAAGTGTGAGTCCACATCAGGCATCCCGCACACAAGTGAATCTCGCAGCAGAGTGCATGGGAGTAACAGTTTTTAACTGGTGTGAAGCGGTGTTGGCCAATCTAAAAGAACAAGTGCACAAGTGTAGGATTGGGAAAAATTCCCAATTTGGCTATGGGAGCATCCTGGTCACTTTCTTTTTGGCGAGGGTGCCATTACTGCATCCACAGATATCTATGCGCCCTCGTCCACCTACCGAGCCATGGATGGCTCGATGGAGTGACTACGCTGGATGCCTCGGGGGACCTCAGCGGCTAGCCTTTGGCGAGGACTTCTTCTCCTGGATAGAGGAGCAGATAGTTATGATTGATGACTATCCCTACTCAGGGGTAGATTTTCGTGAGGACATCGACTTGGCACTGCCAGAGGACGACGATTGGGACAACTCTGGTATGACCTTCATGGATATGTATTTTTTCCTTTTTGAATATTTAATTTTTATTACTTTTTTAGAATGTGTAAAAGATGTCTAATGTATGTTCGCATGCATGTTGCAGACCGTGGACCACAAAGACCAGCTGGGTACTCGCCACTACTTCGTGGTGGTGTTGACCGTCAAGCTGTTCCTGACGAGGAGGAGGATGAAGACGTGGCAGGAGGTGTTCGGGACATTAAGAGGAACTTGCAGGGATTGACTCATGGTATCCCTGCTATGAGGATGGATGATGTCCCTTACCACCTCCAGCGGCATACTGTAGGTGTGCTTGGTCGTATCAGTCGACTTCTTCGCAAGGTGGTTCGAGCTGTAGTATGTTACCACCAGCAGCGGGAGGAGTCCGATGAGGGACATGATAGCCCTCCTAGATCTCCATAGATGGTCTTTTGATCTTTTTGCGGCATGTACACGATATGTAGGCTTTGAGGGCCAAATTTTGTATATGGGATTTGATCCCCAATTTTGTCTTTGACACAAACTTTATGTATTTTGGAAAAAACACTCTTATATACAGTGATATGGACCTATTTATGATCTAAATATTTACAATGACTTGTGTATTTTATTTTTAATGATGTATTTATGTGTGGGTAAGATGCCAATCCAAAATGTAATTAGCCAATGAATCAGCTATACAATTGAATTCTCTCGGTATGTGTTGATATGTGATAAAATTAAATGACCGTTCCAAGAGGCGTACTCTTCGAAATAAACGAAGTAGTGTAGGATCGCGAACTGTGTAAACACGGTTTAGATGAGAAACCACAAGTTGGGAGTCTAAAAAGACTGATAAGGAGTCAATCCCGAGTGAAGCAACCTCCGTCAAGAGACCAATGACTGCATGGTACTCCGCGATATTGTTGGTTGCAGGACCTAAACAATTGGCTCCTGAAGAAATCAACTCGCCAGTGGGGGAATAGATTACCCATGCTGCGGAAGCGAGATTCCGGGTATGTCAGCTTGCACCGTCGGTGAATCCAAAGTAGGCATACATCTGTGCATAAAGTCACGAGTCAAAGTAAGAGTGGATACATGAGGTCCACGCGCACACCAAAAAGAAAGCAAAAGCAAACTAAGTACATTATGTACAACAAGTAACCCGCGTAGGGTAACCTCATGCGTAGAAACGTTTGAGGTATAGCCCGTTGCGGGGCCATGCCAATGGCGTACCATCACAATCAATTAGTTCATAGGCTCCTTTTTCTAAGACACGTTTTACAATAAAGGGGCCGTACCACATAGATTCAAGTTTTCCTTTTCCAAGCTTATCATGCATTTGATCATATGTAAGTACGAGGTCACCTTCATTGAAGATCCGAGGTTGAACGGATTTGTTGTATTGAGCTTTGACGCGTTTTTTGTGAGCTTCATTAGCTAAAGCGGCGTCGCGGTGGGTTTCATCTAGCTTAGCTAGGTATAGAAACCGTTCCTCTTCGGAAGTAGTGTGTGGAAGTAGCTCTATGGCTATCTTGAGTGATGGAATTTCACATTCAATCGGCAGAATGGCTTCTAGGCCATACACCAGTTGGAATGGTGTAAACCCGGTAGCACTTTTCACTGAGGTCCGGTAGGCCCATAGTGCTGAGAATAGAGCTGAGTGCCAGTTAGATTTCTGGGTACCCACAATGCGCTGAATCATTCATTTCAGGACTTTGTTAATGGCTTCAACTTGGCCATTAGCTTGTGGGTAATACGGGGTTGAGTTTTCATGGCGAAAACCCAGTTTGGCACTTAGTTCTTCAATCATATGGTTCCTGAAATGGGAACCATGATCGGTCACAATAGACTGTGGGACACCGAATCTAGCTATAATATGATTGAATATGAACTGCGCTGCTGTTTTTCCGTCTTCATCATACGTAGGCATCGCTTCAGCCCATTTTGTAAAATAGTCGACAGCTACTATGACATAGCTATGCCCCCCGGCTGAAGTGGGCTTACAGTGCATGAAATCGATGCCCCATTTGGAAAAGGGGCCGACGGAAATGACAGGATGGAGTGGAGCATGATGCGAGCGTGTTTTGCTATGAAAGAATTGACATGGCGGACACTTCTTGACTGTTTCAATGCAGTCTTTGAAAATTGAGGGCCAGAAGTATCCTGCTCGCAGTATTTTCTGGGCCGTAGCCATCCCAGAGAGATGACCACCACATGCTCCAGCGTGGCAGTCATTGAGAACGCGTTTCGCCTCATCTAAGGTCAAACAACGTCGAAGGACGGTGTCGACACCACATCGATATAGAGTATCATTAACTATGAGGTAGTATTTTGCGTGATGTCGGATGCGTCACCGTTCGTCGTGAGTGAGGTTGGGACGAAAGCGTTGGGTTTGGAGATATAAAAGAATATCCCCGTACCACGGATCAGACGTGATAATAAGGAACAATGATTCGTCAGGAAGATAATCAATGGGATCGGGTTGCTCAGTAGCATGGGGCAAGTTACAAATTAATTCCACGAAGACCAAAGACTTCTTGGACTTAGCCTTGACAAACTCCAAGTCAAACTCTTGAAGGATGACAATCCAACGAGAGTATTTGCCCCCAAGCACCTGACGTGTGAGGATGTAATACATTGGGTTGAAATCGGCTATAACAGTGGTACGGCGGAGTAAGATGTAGTGACGGAATCTCTGGACAGCAAATACTGTTGCCAGAGCCAAATTTTCAACATGTGAATATCGAGATTCGGAGTCAAGAAGAATCTTACTGAGATAGTACACCAGATGTTCTATACCGTTTTGGTCTTCCTGGACTAGCACCATATCGATGGTGGAAGTCGAGGCTGCGAGATAAAGAATGTAGTCCTGTGTGTAATTGGGGGGTTGAATCACAGGATCTTTGGTTAAGGCTACCTTTAAATTGTCAAAGGAGCGTTGGGCTTCGTCATCCCAGATAAAGGGAACATTCTTCTTGAGAAGCCGCATGTAGCCTTTTGTTATCTCGGACAGATTGCAGATAAAACGGCGTAGAAAGTTTGCATGCCCTTGCAAACATTGAAGTTCTGGAATATTGGTAGGTGAAGGCAGGGCTAAAATAGCTGCTACCTTTGCAGGATATAAACGTATCCCGCCTTTGGAGACTATGAATCCCAACAGTTTTTCGGCTTCTACACAAAATACGCACTTATGCGGGTTCAAACGTATATTGTAGCGCCGGCACCTTTCGAAAATGGCACTCAAGTGGTCTGGATGGTCTTCCCGAGTCCGAGAATGAGCGGGAAGATCATCAAGATATGGCTCTACAATATGTTTGATGTCATGAAATGCGTAGGACATCGCCCGTTGGAAAGTTGCCCCGGCATTGTTCAGGCCAAAAGGTAACTTTCGATATGCAAAGATCCCCCAAGGGCAGATAAAGGCCATTTTGTGCTGGTCGGCTGGGAGGATATCGATCTGATTATAGCCAGAGAAGCCATCCATAAATGAAAAGATAACACTTCCGGCACAGTTATCGATGATCTGGTTGATAAACGGAGTTGGGTAGTTGTCCTTGGGACAAGCCTTGTTCAAATCACGGTAATCAACACAGACTCTAATCATTCCCTGTTTCTTGGCTACGGGAACGATGTTGGATACTCATTCTGTCAATGGGATAGGATAGATAAAACCAGCACGCAAAATTTTTTCAACTTCTGCTTTAGTGGCGGCTGCCTTACGAGGATGGACGGGTCGAAGCTTTTGCCGAACAGGTCGGGCGCCAGGGAAAGTTGAAATTTCGTGGACCACGATCGAGGGGTCAATTCCTGGCATCTCTTCATAACTCCAAGCAAAAACATCGCAGAAAGTTTTAAAGTAGGCACTATAGAACTCTGTTTCGAGGGGAGTACATGTTTTGCCAATGTGTACATTTTCCATGATACCAGGCTTCACTGAAATATCGATGGGAGTGGTTGCCATAAGATTGGCCAAGTTTCCTTCGGAAAATACCTCGTCGAGGGAAGTGGGGAACTTGGTTTGAACCATCCCAAGTGAAGTGCTGGGTTTGGTATCAGGCTCAAGTGGCTGAATGGTGGGGAGTGAAGATCGATGATGAAAATCTCCCCATGGTGGCTCATCACCACACATAACCTCCATGATTGATTCGTCAGTGGGAAAAATCAAGTTGAGAGGATCAAAAAGTGGTGGGTGTGGATGAGTTTCAGCCGAGAGCTGTGCCACGGTGTGATCAGTAGAACAGTCGACCCAATCTGTGGCTGATTGGATCGTGTCATATGCTACAAGGTTTCTGTTCGAAGGCATGGAATTGCCATAGCCTTGAATCTGAGTGGGACTTGGAATCACCCATGAATCATCGAAAGGGGTGACATGCGATGAAATCATGTTGACTGGTTGAAGATGGGTTCCCAGCTCTGGAAAAACTCCAATGAGGGAAGAATCCTTCATGATACCAACACCTATGTCTTGGAACCGGTACCAAGGTTGATCCAATAACGGGACGGTATTGGCGGAGTTCGGATGGGAGTCTGGGATACAGTAACCCAGTTGATCAATAGTGACAATTTTCCCTTCATGAGGAAATTGTACAATCCGGAAAACTGTAGATGCTATGGCGGTCATGGCATAGAACCAGTTTCGACCAAGTAGGAGATTGTAATCCAAAGGTGCATCTACGACTTCGATGTGTACGGATACTTTTTTGCCCCCTAGTTCAACACCGATTGAGGGAATGAGTCCATACGGTTGAAAACCATGTCCATCAAACGCCCTGAGAGTAGTGGGAGAAGTTGTGACCTCGGGTGAGCCTAAGGCTCTCTAGTAGTTCAAAGACATAATCGACGTGGAAGCACCCTCATCTAACACAGTGCGATGGATGACATTTCCATGGATTTTTGTATGCACCTGGAAGGCTAACTGGTGAGAAAGCCTAGGTTTAGCATGCTCCAAGTTAAACATGATGGAGTTTGAAGTATCTGGGTCCATTGCCCCCAGTGCTGAAAGTAGGGTTCTACGCTGCGTAGGGCAGTGTTGGAGAACCTCAAGAGTCGACATGGCGCAAGGTGCTTGAGCCAGATCCTCAACAATGTTGTAGTTTTATGCAGCTCGCGCATTAGGATTGAATGTTGCCTTTCGAATAGTTCCCTTGGGTGGGCGTAGCACTGTGTCCGTCAGCGGTCTCTCAATATGGAGATGACCGGTAGGAGGGGGAATAGGAATCGGATCTTCAATGGGAGATTTGCCTTTGGCTATCTCCAATTTTTTGTTTGAACTTGGGGGGCTGTCATACGTCTTTGAACGAGTGGTGATATTAATTTCCTCATTACTTGTCATTAGGATTTCACGGTTTGTGGACGTCTCTCCGCGGGTGGGATTGGTCGGGTTGCCCCCTTGTGGGGTTTCTTGGGCAACCATCTGCTGTTGCTGTTGTGGGAAAGGGTCAGTTAACACTGCCGGGCGAGAGGATCCTTTAACGAACTTGTTGACCTCGTCCTTGTAGGGACAGTCACGCGTATAATGATCATCTTGGCAAATTAAGCAAGGAAACTTAGCTTTCTGACGTGGTTTCTGGTCATTCTGGGTGGGTTGTGGCTTGGGGTTCTCCTGCTGGTTTTTCTTGGGTTTACCACTATTGTTTTTCTTCTTTCCTCCGGATGGTTGTGACATAGATTGAACTGCGTTCACTTTCGAGGAGACAGCAGGAGAGGTGGAAGCTTTTGAAGCGGCTTGGGTAAAAACGGGGGAAGCAGAAGCTTGTTGTCCCATCGAGTTGGTAGTAGGCTGAGCCTTCACTGAACCGACAATACCATCAATGGGGGGTTCAGTAGTAGGCTTTGTTGGATCAGTGTGAACGCGGGAGGAATGTGGAAGAAGTTCATGTAAAGTACTGGATTGAGTATATACTAAATCCATGTACTGTGCTGCCGAGATGGCTTGTTCTTCTGTAACCGGCCCGCGCATAGCGATGTCTCTGGCTATGGGGGGAAAAAAGGATTTTGTGAACCAATCATCAAGTAGCTAATCCGGAATAGGTGCCTTAATTAACCTACGGCGTCTTCGCCACTCGTGGATGTGATCCGAAATATGTGTAGAAGTGGTTTGATGCAGTGAAGTTAGCAGTTATGTTCCAGTCTCATACCGGATAGGGAGCTGGAAATGTGTGAGAAACTGCATAGCCAAAGTGTTGAAATCACGAAAGGAGTGTTGTGGCAGCTCGATATACCATTTTTCTACCGTGCCGGTAAGTGTACGTTGGAAGAGCCTAAATCGGATGGAATCATCCATCAAGGAGTTGGATGAACACCAAAGATGGAAGGTCATCACGTGGTTCTTGGGGTCTTCCCCGGGCTTGGCATTGAACTTAGGAATGTCCGATGGTAGTTTGGCTGGAATAGGTGGCCAGTGAGGTTCATGCCATATAGGAACGTTAATAAGCCTCGACAAATCAGGTAGATCAAGTGTGGCCAAAAAGGGAAGTTGACGGTTGGTCTGTGGGAATGAGTAATAACCATGTGGTGCAGAGAAACCTGGCGGTCCCTGCATAGCATGCTGCTGCGTGTTATACCCATATGTGTTTCCCGGGGGGTACTGCTGGAAGTTCTGTGGATGGTAAGTCATCTGGTTAATCGGTTGATTGTAAGCAACCGGTTGGTGGGTGTTCTGCTGAGTGGGTGTAGTACCCTGGGGTTGCTGAAACCCAGGAAAAGTTGCTGTTCCTTGTTGGGGAAAAGTTCCTTGGAATTGTTGTGTTCCATGGATGTTACCACTATATTGTATAAGTGGAGGGTTTCCCATAGCAGGGTTGGGGGGTGGCTGCGACGGTGATGTCCATGGAAGGCTCGTTCCTCCTTGGGGAACGAGTGGAAATTGTAGTGATGGGTTCCATGGAGTTGTAGCAGCTGAGGGGTAAGGGAAGCCAAAATTCAAGTTGGGGGGAATCTGAGATTGCCCCCTAGCTTGGTTCCAGTTTCCAAAAAGTGAGTACCCCCCACTCTGTGGGATTTGAGTATCCCAAGAAGGAAGCATGCCTGACAGGGGTTGTTGAGAGTAAGGCCCGGTTGGGACACCGAAATAAGGTTGCCCACTGCCAGGTGGATTGTACATACTGAAATGAGTAGACGCTGCTGGTTGGGAAGCTTGTTGGATCGAGCCAATAGGTTGTCCGCCAGCAGGTAGGTTGGATGGCCCTATATGAGGAGGCTGTTGACTGGGAACGGGGTTCCTAGCAAAAGGTTGTCCTCCAACTGGTTGGGTTGATGGCCCACCAGGTGGAGGTTGTTGACTTGGAACAGGGTTCCCAACAAAAGGTTGTCCACCAACTGGTTGGGTTGATGGCCCACCGGGGGGAATTTGGTAGTTAGAGTTGGGGACCACTGTAGTCGGTTGTCCACCTCCTGAAATAGTATAAATAGTGGCCGAAGGTGATTCTCCGGTCCAACCGAAAGATCCAGCAGTGTGACTAAGCGTTCTTCTGCCGCTGGCCAAATATGATAATGTGGATTGGCCAACGACACCAAAAGTACCGATTTGCGGAGGGGGTCGTCCATATTGAACAGGTGAGGACGGGGAGAAAATTGGGTTATCCCTCATAGAATGTGCACCAAACATAGGTGATGATAGCAAATGCGGGGAATTTATCCCAGGGGTATCAACATCGTCCATAACGTGTTCAGTGGTAGGAGGACCCTCGAAAACTGGGTCCGAGTTCATGTCCTGGAAAAGGTTTTGGGGATCCGGTAGGAACCTAGGTATGGTAACGTCCAAAGGTCTGGCGCCGTCTGCAAAGGAGTGACGAAACTCTGTGCTAGATGGGATGTTGGGATCCCTATAGTCAGAAGGATGAGTAATAGGGGGATATCTAGAAGCTAACGAGAGCATTTGCTCTGTGCTGCGTCTAAACCGTGCCGATGCTAACGGGGAGTTCGCTAGACTAACCATACTAGACTGGATGGAAGCCATGATTTCGTGTCCCGGAGGGAGGTTGAATAGAGATATAGTACGAGGTACGTTGCTAGAAGAACTCGTTTCCTGCGGGTGAACACTGGGTGACGTAGTGATAACAGGTGGAAGGTCCGCCTGGGAAGTGATGAAACCATAATCAGGTTCAAAGGGTGTGTCAGGAAGTCGAGTATCTTCAATGATTTCAATGTACCCTCCTGGGACTGAAATCAAGCCAGGTATGTCCTGGTCGGACCCTTCTGTGGTGCCAACAGATCCGTTTGTATCATTGTGAAAAGTGTCTAATGGACGGGAAGTGCTGACATCCGGTAGAAGGATGACCTCGGGTCTAGTACTTTGGGTTGTACTAGGTTCAGTTGCGGTAACTGTGTCCACTGTGACAGATAAATATGGAATGACAGTGGGTGAAGTGACAGTGGAGGTCTCAGATATGCTAATGGTTGCAGAAGCTGCAATAGATTCTGAGACTGTGCTGTGAGTGGCAGTTACGGGTGGAACTGAAGCCGTTGTACGTATCGACAGTGGAATGTTCCCTCGACCAGCACTGCGGCCAGGAGGAGCAGGAATGCGTGATGCAGGCGGACCAGTAGTCCGTGGCGGTGGTGGTGGTGGAGGGATTTGGCCCTGTTGTCTTCGTGATCTTCGTGGTAGATGTGACATGATGACAGGAAAATGAAAATCGGGGGCAGTATCGTAAATAAAGAACTCAAAAAATCTAATGCAGCCGAGTGTGCAGAAGAGGAGCTAGAAAAAGCAAGGCTCGCAGGCCAAAAAAGAAAGCTCTAAAATCTATACTGAGACCGGTGTCTCAATAAGCGAGCTGATACAAAGAATGGCCAGAATGCCAACAAGCAGTCCCTATAAAGAAAAATGACCCTCTACTAAGATGAGATACCAAGCAAACTCCTAACTAAGAGCTGGAGACCTCAACAGGCTGTATCCTTCGCAAGGTCATGAAATCCAAGTCGAACAATACAACATGAGAGACCAATATAAGAAGGATATCCCTCTACCGAAAGGGATCCTGGGTAAAAGAGCCCTAGTAGAATAGATACTAAGCTACCTCGTTCATGACATGTCGGAAAAGGTTTTGGGCACTTCAGCCTTTCGAAGAAGACAGCAATCGATGTTGCCTTAGGGCTAAGTGGAGTGCGGTATTCCACAGAGTCCGTCCGGTTCTCAATCTCGCGGCCATTTAACCCCTGAAAGTTAAAAACAGTCAGGAGACCCCTCCACAAACTAGCTGTGACCGTGTCAATAAATACTAGAGGATTTTAGTTCCCTAAAGACAATGACTATGTCTCAGATGAAAATGACAAGGGAGAATTATTTTGATGCCTATCCCCGATGTCCTACCTAACTACCAAATTCTTTTGATTTCCTCAAGTGAGGTTAAAGTTGGTTTAATTAGGGTGATTAATTTTAGTGGCTGTCTTACTCAATCAGGTAGTGGACGTGAAACTTGATGGTGTTATGACGACTCAAACCATGCAAATGAGAATGAGTCAAAAAATAAGCCTTTGTCTTCGATGAAATCTAGCTAAGGAAGGGAGAGAGTTCTTCGATCAAATATGCATGAAATTTTTCACAAGCAAACATCAAAGCAAGAGATTTTTTCTTTTCGATTTATAAACAAAGCCAAACTGAAGTAAACACTCTTTTCAATGCACTGATTCTACAATCTACAATGCTTCTACAGTGAGAATTTCTGTGGCAAAATCAATGGTTCATTTCCCTATTCAAAATACTACTAGACTTTTTCAATTTAAACAACAAAATTGCTCTTAAATGATAACTTTTTGATTACTGAAAATGATAGAAATAATATGACTATAAAAGATACAGGGTTCAGTAATAGATAACAGTGGTGTTGAGTTGGTTATGGTGAAAAAATCAAGTGAATGCAATCAAACTGGAAAAATGACCAATATGTCAAAAATGCCACTAATTCAATCAACAATCAAGCTCACAAACTGGGTAATAAGCACACCATGCAGACTGGAAATTGACCAGGATGCTAAAAGACAATAGTAAACACTACCTAAGGCAGAGGGAGACTCAGGAAACCGAGCAAAGATAAAAAAAATTTAAAAACTTGCAGACACTACCGCGGTTAAGGGTCTGACTGTAGCGCGACACTGTGACAGTACCGCTCTGGTACTAAGGAAGAGAACGCGGTACTACCGCGCTGGAGGCAGTTCAGGGGACGCGGCACTGTGGCAAGGTAAGGAAAAAGTGCAACTTGAGAAAAGAAAATGAAATTTTTAGGGTTGTTGCTGACCCAGGGGACTCAGTGATCAAACAAGGAGACAAATACAGCGAGGAGGGGTGAATAAAGGTAAAAAAGGACCAAGATTCAAACTGGTTTGAAGTGCAACAAAAACTCACAATCAAAAGATAAATGACAGTGAACTGAATCAATCAAGCAGTAATCAAAACCAGCGGAGTCGCCATTCTTGTTATGTAGAATTCTGCCCTACGGATAAGTCAAAAATCCCTTAACTTTAAAGTAGATTCTCAACTAACTCTAAAGCAAGAAACAAGTCAAAACAAATGCTACCTTGAGATTCCTGAATTAACTTTTACAGCAAGATCACATGCATCCAGAAACAAATGAGAGATATGACATACCTTTCAATTCGACGTTTGTCCCGCTTCTAGATTTTTGATCCAAGTGCTCCAATATAGAACCTGTTAAGACCAATCAAAGAACAAACATACCAGCTTCCAAATACCTTAAATGTAAATGTTAGATTCAAATCTAGATTAGATGCATTCCATGTTAAAGATTTAAACAATACACATGAAATGGGAAAGACAAGACAAGTTATCTTATTACAACTTGAAGAATACTTACAAAAGGTGCTTGATGTCCAAGCCAATCCTCTAGCTCCAAGTGCCTTCTCCTCTAGCTATCTCCACAATGCTGCAAGACCATAAGTTTGGTACTCTCAAGAGTCCTCCCCTTTTCCAATGGAATGCCTCTCTTTTATAGTGAATGGTGAGGTTAACCAACAAGAGAGATGGGTGGATCTAGGGAGAGATAAGTGGATCAGGGTTTCTAATCAAAGGAAATGAGTTGAGATCGAATCAGGGACCTCAATCTTCCATTATCTTCGAAAATCCAAAATCCCACAAGCCAAGGGAAAAGGGCTAATAAAAGAGTACTGCGCCCTGTAGTCTCAACATAATGCGGTACTACCGCGTTTTTGGGAAAAATCATAGCGCGGTAGTGTGTAGTACCGCGCTCTTATAACTGAGCAAGGCGCGGTAGTGTGTGTAGATAAAGTCTTAGCTGGGTCAGAACTTGTCAGGGTATATTAACCTTCAAGGTTGACTCATCATCTGTCTCTTCTGGATGGTTTAAAACAGTAGGGAAAGTGTCGTCAACTCGTTTTGTGATGGAGGCGCGACACTGTGAAACATAGAGGTATAACAAGATGTACCTACTTGATGGCTTGCTCTCAGAGATGATGAAGACCTACATGGATGAAGACCTACGATGATGCTCCAGTGATCTAGTGTTGATGATCCAACTCTAGTATTGAAGACTTGTGCCTATATGTATTGATGCTAATGTCAAGAGAATACCTTCCTAGTTAAGAGGGAGTCTTAATGTACTATTTGTAACTTCAAAAGATATTATTCACTTTTATATTGTATGTATTACATTTGTACTTTATTGTATCCCCGATGGAGATGTTCTTATTCCTCCGCTCGGAGGTGTCATCATTTGTATTTGCAAGTGTCACAAGTTTTATTGCAAGTGTCATAACTTATATTTGATGGGTTATTAGACCTCCTTAGAGGGGTCGACCCAGTATGTGTTAAGTGGAAAGGTTATTAGAATCCCCTAGGGGGTCGACCCAGTTAGGATAAAAGGCAGGTCAAGTTAATTTAAAGTATAAATAGAGTGGTTGCACCACTATATTTTCTCATTCACTCACACATCCAACTCGCATAGTTGAGAGAGAGGAGTGCTCACAAGTGGAGGATCCTGGAGGAAGAACTACCGGAGACATCTATCTTTTGGGGTTTCATCTTTGTGATCTTTGTATTGGTGCTTATTCTATCTTTGAGGAAGTTGCGGGTTTTTTCACCTTTATGGTTTTCCTCGGTGAAATGCTTTGTGTTTCTTGTCTCTTATGTTTTACATGTTGTACATGTTGTTCTCTCAGTTAAGATCCTAGATCATATTGAATTAAATGATGAAAAGCTAACAAAATGAGGCTACAACCCCTTGGTTTTCATAATTTCCAACCTATAGATAGGACTCCAGACCTCAGTAAATTCCAACTCAATAGTTTTACTAGAACCGACTGGATGGAATCCCCAACTCCCTGAGATCACAAGCACCAAACCAAAGGAGACTTCAATCTCCTATCCTTGCTCGATCCTGCCACCCTAATATGAATAAGAAGAACAATACTCCACTGCCATTGTATCACAGTTTCCATCAACCTATACGTGTATATATGTCCTTTTACCTATATGTCATTATCCATGTATCATTGTATTGATGTCACTATCAAATTCCATGTTCGTCCCCTACCCTTGGGGGTTTTGAACCTCGATTTGACTAGTAAAATTCGCCAACTTCTCCTGAAGTTAAATGGATGTTGCAGAATTATTATGATATTAGTCTATAATCACCGATGAGGTTCCTTTTTATTTCTTAATACCCTCCATATACCTTCAGACCCAATTCGAAATACTTTAAAGAGTCTTTTGGAGCCATCTACCCTTGGGGGCTTCAACATAGATTTTCCTAGTGATTCTTCCTTTCATTCTCTAATTGTAAATGCAAGTGGTTGAATTCTACTGGAAGTTTCCATGCCTATAATAGCTGCATAAATGTGTCATATTACACCTCAATCCACTCTAGACATAGTTCGAAAGCATTTGGGATCATTTGGGACATTTTGAGGCTTCACTAGTCCAAGTTTTGAAAATTGACTGAATTGGGAAAAGTTCCAAGTTGGGGACATTACACAAGAATTTAACATAAAGAATGCCTTAAAGGCCAATTGAAAAACACAAGAAAGTAAGGCTTACTAAAAGCATAAAACCCCGTAGTTGTCAAAAGCACTTTCTAAAACTGTCTAAAGGCTCACGAATTGGCTATAGCTTTAGCTTTGGTTAATGTTACCTTTGCACTTTGTCGTCCACTTTCAAGTTGCCAAAGGGCTTCAAAGGAGTGGTGTTTGTTAATGAAGTGATTCAAGATAATAGTTTTTGTATTCATGAACATATTTTTTAGATTCACTCCTTCTTGTGTGTTTATCGACCTCTGTATTCATTGGAAATTGCATAGATTGTATTCCATTTGCATCCAACCTTGGTTTTTCTATTAGAAGTTTGATTACTTGTCAATTCAATCTCAACGGTTATGAATATTTTTCAAATGTTTTTTTCAAATTGTTAGGTATTTTTTATGTTTCTAAAATTTCTTCTATATGGGTTCTTGGTTTATCTCGGTTAGACATTGCTTATTAAAAGCCGTAGAGAGGAACAATACAAATTTTGTCACTTTTTATGTCCTAATACATTTAAAACACCTTGAGACCCGAATCAGAAGCATTTGGAGCCATTTGGAAGCATTCGAGTTATTAATAGTCAAACATGAACAATATAATTATGGAGCTAATATGAAATGGGTTGTTTAAAAAAATAACACAACCTTAGATGTTATTGCTACGACATGTGATCTCTCCTTCTTTTCCTAATTTAATGTTTCATCTCAATGCCATCAATGCCATCTTGGAAGATTGATCTTGTTGTTTAGACTTCTCTTATCTCTTATGGTCATCTCTCCCTCTTCTTCATTGACTTCTTCCCATGTTACACTAGATCTTCTACAAACCCATCTACAAATAATGTCTAGAATTGGAATTATTCATCAAACAAGTGATTTCTTCATATTGTTGGCATTTTTGTCTTTATGTTTTTTAAATTTATTCTATATGGATTCTTGGGTAATTAATGTTTATAGAGAGGAACAATGCAAATATTGTCACTATTCTAAGGTCTCTACATAAGGTCTCTCACTCCAAGAACGGAGGTGGAAAAGGCGCTAAAAAATTGGACAACTCACACCAAAAGTTGCAAACATGTAGCAACGTGGCAGACACACGCAGATAATCGACGATGGAAATGGGTTCCTGCGCTAGAAAGTGCACGGTGGTTAAACTTGGAAAAGGTAGAGCAGAAATTAAATCGCTTACCATGTGTCAAGCGTTGGTGGAGTCTGCTATGAAAGCGGTTAAATTTAAACCTCTCATCGCAAGTTTGGAAACCACCTAAGCATATGTTCTATAAAAGGTTTGTTTGAAGTTTTAAAAAATGTTTTTTCCGCTTATTACCTGGAGGAAAAGAACGGTCCGCGTGAAACACGTTGTTGTCTTCATCAACTGGAACAACACCGAAGAAGCTCACTTCACAGTTCACAGGTAGCTCGAAACCCTCAGTGCTTAGATTTTGTGTCCCAAATGGCGAAAACCCAAGACCTTCTTCCCTTTAATGAAAGTTCAGATGAAAACGAGAAGCTTGTATTTGACCTTGTTTTCGACCCTGTTTTGTCTGTGTGTAGTATTTTGCAGTCTAAGGATAAATTAATGGAGTTTAAGTCGTAGGGAAAGGATGTATTTAATGTTTTTGGTTCTTTTCTGTACTATTTTTGTGTCGAACAAACCCTACACTTCCTCGAATTTGTTTGTTGGTGTGCGACGAATTATTCGTAGGGCGAAAGGGTAATCATTAATGTAAAAATGACCAAAATTCTATGCCCAGTAAATGTGCAGACTGTCCGTGAGGTTCCAAGTTTACCTGAAACATTTCCCAAAAACCTTGAATCGTTTAATGAAGAAAATTTGGCAAATTTTATAGAAACAAAAGTCCTGCAGAAAAAGACAAGTTTTTATTACAAGTCTTGAAAGATGGTCAGTCGCATGAAAACCTATCGTTCCCATTGAGTATTGATGTCTTTTAGCGAGATACCCAGTTAGTTTTGTCCTTGTTGAGTCAAATTTTAGGTCTAGATAGTGATAAGTCGAATCACAGAAGTTATGTTAGGTTTCCTTCTCCAAGTAATTTCACCAAAGTCACAGTCGAGTCCGATGTGTTGTTTTAATTTTGATGAATTCCTAGTTGAAGCGATTCATGTCTAGTTGGTGAATTTCAACCAGTTGAACCATTTTAGGTATCAGTCATATTGTTCAAACATTTTGAAATCCCAGTTTCTTGGTACCTTCTTTTCTCACGACCTTAATAAATAGGTCAATATGTTTGAGTTCACCCATAAAATCATGGCAGAAATTTACATAATTATTTTTAGTGCTAAAATGCCCCAAGTGTTAGAAGAAATAGAAACTTTGCAGCCTACACCAAAAGGCCAAACAGGTGATTGGTTCTTATATAGAGAACATATTATAATTAGGGTGTATGGTTTTATTGGAGCACCATATCTGTTGCTAGCCTTTTTTAACAACGAGGGTTTTTGCCCTGGAATTTATTAGACAAAGGTTGCATTCAGAAGAACATTTTTGTGCTTTCAAAAAAGCATCTGATGTGAAATTCCCCCTTAAAGTTGGTCCACTCATCATTAAGAATAAGGCATCCCTCTCTGTAGTAGAAAAATTACTAAATATTATGGATTTCCAAGAGGCTGAAAGGATGAATTATGGTCCTCATCAAATTATATCGCAAAGGAGACATCTAAATGGAAACAAGGCTTTTGATCATCAAATAGTAGAAGGATTGAAATAAATGGAAAATTTATTCAAATTTGAACAAGATAATAGGGGTTGGATCAGAGAGATTTCTTTGAAATTTATTTTTTAGCGACGATTTCAAAGATCGTTTTGTAGAAATTTTGATTTTACAGAGTAATAGGGGTTGGATCCGAGAGCAAAAAATATAGTGACGTAATATTTTTTGAAGACTTTATGAAGAGTAGAAGTAAAAGTATATCCGAAACAGAGATTCATATGTTTTTACTTTCTTCAGTCTTTTAATTTCTCTTTTGTGGATGTATTTTGTGTTACACCATCTTATCGCTTTGCCTCGTAGTTGACTGTAATACCTGGGTTATAATTCATTTTATATGCTCTGATCCATACATTTGAATATTGTCAATGTTATTTCTTCCAAATTAATGCAGAATTCATCCTAGAACTGAGATTGGCTAAGTTATAACATATAAACAATATTTATCCCGACTTCCAACCTCCGACACGAAGGATCGACCGCCCCTTCGTTTATTATAAAATTGTGAACAACTATATCCAACCATTCACCTCTATCCAGAATGGTGAACACTAGAAGGATCGACCGACCCTTCTTGCAGTCTAGAATTATTTTGAACATAATACTTGGCAGAAGAAAGGTCAGCCGACACTTCATTTACGAGTGAATTGTAAAAATATTCAACCCACCTAGGCTGGGACAACAATTCCAGAATTCTGACTTCCGCAATGAAATTATAGTTGGGATCGGTATATTGGGTAAGTTATAACATATCAACAATATTTGTCCCAACACACGACAAGAAGAATCGTCCGCCCCTTCATTTAGTAGAGAACTATAGACACCTATAGGTTACAATTCACCTGTATCCGGAATGGTGAACACAAGAAGGATTGACCGACCCTTCTTGCAGCCTATAACTATTTTGAACAGATTACTCGGCACAAGAAAGGTAGGATGACCCTTCTTGCACCCCACATGAGGATTTCATCACCTTTACCAAAGACGCAAATATGTTGCTGATTGCGGATACCTATATTTCTTAAAACGTTCCATCAATACCGTTATCCCGCAACCTAGAATGCAAATTGCGGGATGGGACAACAATTCCCGACTCCCTACATCCACTGTAAATAGTGGGGATCGGAGATTAGCTACAAGAAGGATCGACTGCCCCTTTGTTTAGTATAAAATTGTGAACACCTATATCCAGGAGTTCACCTGTATCCAGAATGTTGAAGACAAGAAAGATTGGCCGACCCTTCTTGTAGTCTAGAACTATTATGAAAAGAATACTTGGTAGAAGAAGGGACGACCGCCCCTTCATTGCATGGCAATTTTAACAAAGATAAGGTAGCCATTTAGTTACTGTGAAAATGATTTGGTCTGGTGGGAAAGAAGAGATAAGAAACAATACAATCAATATTCTTTAATAATTTTTATTTGTTATCTTTGTATGATTTGTAGAGCTTGTTGTCCAATAATTGTCCAAGCTTAATTAAGATTTCCATCTATTCAATGCAGCTAAATTCCATTCTTAATACCATAAATCTTTTCAAATTATCGGGTGGCTTGCAAATACTTTTGTCCAATTTTAAGGCTTAGCTCATTTGATCTCATGGAGGAAGAACATACCTATGGAAGTGGGAAATTTTCTTGCAATATGCATGGGAGCAAGATTAAACCCCTAAATTAATTTTGCTTATATTATATCAAAGATTCAAAATGAATATACCTTTGTTCCATATATGTAATGTGACATTCCATTGTAGCTCTCTTACCTGATTCTTTGAATTTTTCTTTGAGCTAGTTGTTTAGTTATTGCATCAGTTTTGTTGGACTTGGTCCCAGATAGAATGTGCATTCACCAAGGTGCTAGAGTCTATTTGAGTCTATCTAAATTAACTTTCCCACTTGACCTTGACCAAGGAAGGAAGGGGGAAACCGAATAAACAGTACTCAGATCCCCGTGCATTCCATTTTTTATATTATCTATCCTTTCCTATCATTCTTGCACCTCTAGGGATAAAGGAATTTCTCTGAGCTGTCCATCTTACATGATCGATCTGGTACCATTGATCTCCTTCCATTCTTATCCCCACGGCCTTCCGCAGTCTTCAATCTCTCAAAGGCTGCCTTCCTCATGGATAATGCTAGCAGATTTGATCTTAATCAATTAATTGATTTTGAAAATGAGGGGTCGTTCCCTAACTATCAATCATTAGCATGAACATTTGCAATTATACATCTAATATTAAAACACTAATTTATAATTATAGACATTGTATCCATTCTTATATTGATTACTTAATATTGACTGTTTTGCAGATAAAGCATGGCTGATTTGTTGAGCCTCAGTAACTACCAGGAAATCCCTTGCTTTGAATTGACAAAAGATCACTACCTTCCGCCATTCACAAATGGATGGTATGTTGAGATGGAAGAACCAGATAATTTGTACCCAGATATATATCTATTCTACTTGGATTTCAAGGGAAAGCTGATTAGAGCTAGGATATTGACATATGCGGAACTCATTAATTCTGATAAAAAATTGCGAGTTTAAGCTGAAGCGATCATTGGTGAAAATTATGGCCTTATACAGTGTGATCTTATGGTTTCTAATTATCGACCAGATCTAATGAAAAATGGTCCCGATCCAGATCCGATTTCCTGTGTGAAGCAAGGGTGGGTTTTTCCCTCGTATGTTGTTTCTAATCGTTCTAGAATTGATACCCCAACATCCTTGAATAAAGGAATTTTTTCGGTATGGAGGAAAAGAATGCTGGATGGAAAAAATTCCTCTGTATTACATTATATGAATATTAATAAGGGGCCAATAATGGTATGCCATGAAAAGATTCTAATGTACAACAGAAGAGCATTTCTCCAATATATTGTAAAAGATGTGGGGAAATCTACCTTGAAACAACTCAAAGGAATTCCTTCTAAAGCGATGCTGCGGAAAGCGACTAAGAGCTTCGAAAATTTAAAAGAAGTTCAACAACATCAGATCAAATACTTTTTGTTTGATGAGAAAGTTTTTTCCATTGACATAACAAGATGTGTTCTTGCGCCTCCGCACTTACAATATCGAAAGGTTGATGAGGAGGTCATGCAAAAGATGGTGGTATCACTTGTCCATACATTTACAACAACATTGAGAGATACTATTCTATTGCCTTTCAATAAGGAGACCAGATTGCCCTTTCTTCCTGAAAATGAAAAAGAAAATGATCTGCCATCAATAAATTTTTATATATTGGATGGGAAACATACTATTTCTACGTAGAAAATAATCATTGCAGATGATCAATATAAACATCTCCATAAAAGGTATAGGCATCGAACAACTCGTCTTCTACATAGAGACGTTCCTCAGGACATCATCAACAAATTATGCAAACAACAAAATTTGTCAAACAAGGAATTTGCAAACACTACATTCATTTCTTCAGTTGAAAAAGAAAGGGAGAGATGGTTATTATGTGGTTCTACATCCTGCCCGGGAAAGGGAAACGCTTCCAGGGATGTTTGGACGATATAGAATTTTTCTTCTTATCAATCAAATTCTTTAGATTGCTGCCTGTGTTATGAAATTAGGAAATTAACTGGAATATTCAATTATATATGTTTGCAGTCTTTCCAAACTCAATGTATGGATATATTTCTTATTAACTGAAAGAGCCTTAAAGACAATCTAACTCTTGTTTTGACATCGGAATGACTGTGGAGCAAATGGCAGTCTGTATTCGAGCTTTACAAAAGTAGTGCCTTGGATTGCTCGCCGAAGAGCATCGCTCAGGATGATTTTTATCTAAATAAAATAAAGAGTTATGGCTCTAATTTTTTTAGACCATTACATGATCTTGATGAAGATGAATTGACCGCTGTGGCGGAAAATATAATCAACGGATCAGTTTAGATAAGCACATCAGTCGATAAAAAGTTTTGCGCATAAACTTTAAGTCAATATTGCAAATGGATAAAAGACGAGAGGTCAACCAGGAATTCGATCGTTGAATATTTCAAAGTTAATGATGTTCAATCTGATCAATCACAGAATGTCACTTACCATAACATCATTGAAATATATAAAATTGCACCAAACCATCTCAAGCAACTATGCAGTATTTTATGCTTCGGAAAGAAACCAAAATCTTCGAGTAAAAAGAGAAAGAGCGAATTTGAAGTGGATATTGGTACCAAAATACCAATTGATGCTCAGAAAATACTGAATTTATATATCAATAAAGAGAGGATGTCCATGGAAGACGTCGAAAATAGTTCACAGTTTGTTTGTCAATGTTGTTACCCTGATTCTTTGGTCACCACACTCAGAACAATTCCATTTTTTGGTGCGACAGTCAGCTATGAATTTGTTGCTGTGGACATGTGTAATTGTGTTATTCCAAGGACAAAAGAAGACATGTTGGCGTTTTTGTACTACTTAGAAACAAATAAAGAGGAATTTACTTATATTTTTCTAGCTGATATGGAGAACTCTTGTATGATTTCTAAAGCTTTCACAAGTTGGAGCAAGAAATTAAAAAAACATGTTACAACGAATCCTACAATGGGAGTATATAGAGAATTCTCCGGGGACCTATTTATAGGATTCTCTATTATACAATCTTGGCGCATTGGAAATGATGAGGATATTTTATCTACCTCTAAAATTGATATGGATTGGAAAGACGAGGGCCTACCAATGCTTGATTTACCTCGGCCCAATGTTAACAGCGATAGTGCAAGGAGCCATGTGTTTCCAAAAGAAAGGACACAGGAATTCTGGGATCACATAGTTTCCAGATAGGTTTCTTCTGAAGGAACAGTTCTTTCACTATACGCAGGAGGTAGGCTTCTTCGTTCGTTGACTAGGTCTCCAGAAAGAATAGTTATTTCTATTGTGGAGACAATACAACAAGAGCTGTTCATGAACAATTTCTATCATGAATTGGGTATAAAACAAGGTATTTCTATTAACATTTTTCAGATGTCTTTGGTTTTATTTTACTTTTTTCTCAAACAAGGTATTTCTATTAACATTTTCATATGTCTTTGATTTTATTTTACTTTTCTAGGTCGGTTATGTTCAATAACTTCTTTAAATTCCTATTCTACTACAGCTTCAAAAAAAGAGCATACCCAGGTATCCTCCAATCGAATTACAATATCCGATGATGAAACTGAAGGTGATAGACAATCTACAAAGAACTACAAAACATGACAAGAAGGTAAATTTTTTTTTTTCACAGATCGTGGTTAAATTAAGTAAATTATGAAAGGGGATAGTGACCTGAAAAAAATTATATAAAATGTATACCTTCACATTTCCAAGTCAACATGTGGATCATCCACAACTAGAGCAGGCATCGACGATGTCCCTGGAGATTGGCCAGCAAGTCACATTGGAGAATAAGGGACCAGGCAAGAGCTTGGACAATAATAAACAAGGCGAGAGCTTGAACAATGCAACACAAGAAGAGGGCTTGGCCAGTATTGAACCTGGAGAGGGTGCCTTGGTGTCAAAATGCAGTGTCTTGAGCAATGTTACTCACCAGTCAAATGTTGGCCTGCCATATACAGGTAAAAGACAATATTTTCTACTTAAATTGATAAAACAAATTTATTTCGAAGTATATATAATGACAAACAATATTTCTATGCAGCTCTCCATACAAAAGTGTTATTGATATTAGAAATGGAAGGTTTTCTATTTTGCAAGAAAGTCACCGAAAATGACTCCAAAAGAGATTAAAAAGGGGAAAGAGTAAAAGAGTGGGAAGAGACTACTCTAATAAATGGTGAATTTAAACATAGAAAAAATTCATATGAGTCATGAACAAATGCCATTCGATTTTTGGATTTACTTCTTTCCAAATTCAATGTTGGGATTTGGTCATCTAAATGTGGTGTCAATGAGGGGAAGCTACTGCTTACAAAATTTTTGTTGGCATGTGGTAAAGATAAATCGTATGAGAAATTTTTTTTATTTATTTGGTTTCGACACAGATGTACCTCCGATCAAGAAGGAAATACACAAAAAAATATGGAGAGTGTGTGGAAGGAGTTCCCAATGCAAAATTCGGAAATTAATACATCAATGATTGTTTTGGAGGGTGATGTTGAGAAAGCAGTTCCATTTCAAAACTGTATTTCGTGCAAGCCCTTTATTGGATCGCCCCTTCGGGCAGATATTGAATTGGTACATGGACTTTGGCAGCATTTGAGTAAAATGCAAGAATCAACTGATATCAGAAACTATCAAATGTAACCTATCATTGCCTAAATTTTCTAGATGTAATATATCATTGCCTATTTTAAACCATTCAATGTGTTTTCTATTTTTTTCGGAGACGTTGCTATTTTCGTCTGAATGTAACATACTATTAGTTCAGTGTGATGCTTTTATTAAATAAATTGAATCTGTTATGATCATTAACTTCATGAACAAAGTGTTGTTGTTGTTGTTATATATATAATCACTATTCTTGTATGCAGTGAGGATATCACCGCAAAAGAAACTATTGGTCCTGGGAGTAGAGGGATTTCTCTTTGGAGTTCGGATGCTATCCAACATTGAAAATTCTTCCAAACAACCTCATTTTTTCCATAAATGCTATCGTTATTATACACGCATGTTCAACCACAAAATTATCAGTGTTGCCAGAGAGCATTTCGACGTTTCTCTGTGGTTTTCCTGGCTCGACAACATGGAAATAAAAAATTTCCTAGGTGTATTTGAATGGTTGAAAAATGAAGAATTTGTATTTATTTGGGGTCGAGAGAAATGAGAACCTAGTACTATTTATAATCACTCAATGTCTACATACTATAATGTTCGTGAAGTACCGAACATATACAAAAAGTCCTTCAAGGATGTACTTATCCAATATGGAGATATATATAAACAAATAGACATGTTGTTTATAGATGAAGGGAAATATCAATCAGCAGATAATAACAAGGAAAACTGCTTGAAAATGCTAACTAGTTGGAAATTTGACGGTTTACAAGAGAGAGATATAACTATAAAAACAATGTTGTGTGCTCTGTTAAATTATCTCGGGCATCTTTCAAAAATGGGGCATTGGTTAAACAAATTGAATTTGAGATGACCGTCATATTGTACAAAACACATTCATTTAGTGATTTGTATATTTTTTACAGTTACTCGTACATTTAATTGATGTAAGTTTTATTGCATAGTTCGCATCTTATTTATGGACATCGTACCATGTATCTGGTAACGTGTTTAAAAAATTGTTGAACATGAAAGCAATATACTTAGAAACATTGAACCATAATATTTTATTGTCTGGTTTGTGTGTGTGTGTATTTTGTTTGCAGATAGTACTAGAAGATTTGTTTCTAGTAAACCATTGCTCATTTTTTATTTCAATGGTGTTTTGTTACACGCAATACATAGAAAACAGAAACTCGGATTGAGACGACCACCGAACATTGAAACATCAACAAAATATTATTTAATATGCCTAGGATTAAGGGAATTTTTTGAAAAATGCTTTCGTATTTTTGAGGTTGGGGTATGGACATCTGCTCAATGAAAAAACATTGATGAATTTTTTCCTATATTATTACAAAGAACATGATTGAAAAGGGAACAATTTAGATTAATTTTAACACAGGAAAATTGTTCTTCCGTAGCCAGAGAGGATTTTTAGGGTGTTGGAAATCCTAATGTATTTCGAAAGCCTTTAAGTATAGTTTGGGACACTTTGAACCATGGTTGGGATCAGACAAATACTGTGATTGTCGATGACTCCGGAGAAAAACATGTTTCTAACGATGAAGAAAACTGTCTTATAACAAAAAATTATAATTCCGACGATGTCAATGACACATTTTTGTTAGATCGATTATGGCCTTGCTTGCTGCACCTGGATGGCGTGAGAGATGTGAGGCCAATTGTGAATAAAATAAAAATGGAAGTATTTTGTTAAATAATACACTTGAATGTTTGTTTGTACTAGTATGTCCAATTTCGATGTGATTATAATTCTTGTAAAGTGTCGAGTTTGGTTTCTGAAAATGTAACTCTAATTAATTTGTATTGTTAAATCATAAAACATATAAATCTGTGTGCTTGATTTATCATTCATATGATTTATATGCAGGTTATGCACTAGTAAATTTCTTTACTTGCTTCATATTGTTTCACATTCTGCAATTACATAACAGTCATTAATATCATCATATTAAGTTAATTTGCTAAGTTAAGTTATTAAGCATCTAATTAACAGCTTCATAACTAGGCTTATGCCTATCATTCTAAGAACATACAGGAGGCATCCATCCATCAATGAGGTTGTGACAGCATAAGCATACATGTATTACATAAATGGATTTTAGCCATTCATCATTCACATACAAAATTAATATAACAGATAGCTTATGCAATTGAAAGAAACCTCATTCATGAATATTAACCTTCTAATAGGATTAACATAGCATATCATGGCTTACATTTATTTACACATAATTTCATTCCACAGATTGAACATATCAAGCATAATTAAATACATGAACATTATAATCCATTTTTTTTCAAAAGAAAAAATCATACTATTGTTATTCAAAACTGAATCAAATCGTACATGATGTTCCATGAGGTTACTTGACTCACTAGAGAGCCGAAGTAAACTAGATATTGTCAAAAAGACTTCCTAGAAAATTACAATAATTTCTCAAAAACAGTCTGAGAATTTCATCCTTCTGCCAGAAAAACAAAAAACTTTCAACTATTTAGAAACTTAGCTTTTCTAGGTCAAAAAGCAGTCCAAAATATGGCTTAGTCAAAGAACTTTACTGATCCCTTATCAAAACATAAGTGATCAATAATTTCCTCCCAAAACAAATAACCAACTTCTTTTTTCATTGCATCTTTTGAAAGCTTATCTGCATCGATGTTGTACTGCCTATATATATGATCAATAATTTCCTCCCAAAACAAATAATCCAAATTTTGTTGGCGCATGCTATATGTTATTTCGTTACAGATGTAATAATTGCATTTCTCAAACCAAAAGGTTCTAATCAATTGCTTGGAAATTCATTACAGTTAATCATTATGTGATCTTTAATGCTCTTCTTAAACACAAAGACCAATATGGGCAATTTGTTAGTCATCGTATTCTATAGAAAAAGTGTTGCTATTCAATTTCCAGAGGGTAATCTTGCTATGAGTGAATTTTCATTTCCTGGTTGTGTTGTGGTTAAACCCGCATTAGTAACCTCACTACACTCAATGTGCCAAATCAAATATGCCACGTGTCAGAATATCATCGTTCCACTAGTCACCCTAGGATATCATTGTTACAATTTCCTCCTAAATGAAGGGTCGGCCGACCCTTCTTATACCCAATATTATTTTCATAATAGTTCGACACTGCAAGAAGGGTCAGTCGATCCTTCTTGTATTATCCATTATGTCTATAGCTGAATTGATGGATAAAGGTTTTGATAATTAACTATGGAAAGAAGGGGCGGCAGATCCTTCTTGTCGTAAAACGGAAGTCAGGAAAAACCATTTTTATATGATATAACTTCCAAGGTGTTCTATTTTTACAATTCCCTTGTAATTGAAGGGTTGGTCGACCCTTCCTATTCCCCATATTATTTTCAGATTAGTTTGACACTGGAAGAAGGGTCGGTCGACCCTTCTGATTACCAATATTTTTTTCATAATATTTCGACACTGCAAGTAGGGTCGGTCGATCCTTCTTGTGTTCTCCATTATGGATATAGCTGAATTGTTCTATTTGACATCCATGAATCTACATTTCCACTCATAAATTTTAATGCTTGTTATACTATGCCCTATACCCTAGACTTCTTAGTAATTAATCTTGGCCATTATGTTGTGCCGCTCTTGCACTGCTAGCAGGTTCCTTCACCGGCTAGCTGGATGCAACTTTGGTACCTCGGCCCTATACGCATTCAAAGAAGCCCCATTCTCTCTACTCTGTGTCTACTGGGGAGCTCCATGTCTACTGGGGATCTTCCCCATTCTCTCTGCTCCGTCTGTAATTGGGGAGCTGCCCCATTCTCAAGGAATAATTCCTCCCAATTCATTTATGAGGGAATTGTGCAAATATTCAACCTACGAAGTATAGGCTGTCGATTCATGTATATCCTGAATTGTGAAGACTGCAAAAATACTAAGCATAAGAGAGGTCGGCCGACCCTTCATTAAAGCTGAAAAAATGGCGAAAATGACCCCTGGAAAAAACTCGTAGTAAAATCCAAACAGCAGGTAATTTTCGAAGATGAAATATAATAAAAGGAAACAGAAACAAAATCAACACATTTATTAATTCTGTCGGGTTAAATCTGGGCCGTAATATTAAGACAAGTTGATGGCTGCGTTCTAATCTGGGGTATGCGGGTTGCGGGTTGCGGAAACGCATGTCACAGATCCATTATTTAAACTCTTCATGCAATCCGCAATCATGTATAACTATAAAGCCACTTCAACAAGCTATAGCATAATATGATGGTGCATGCATTTTTTTGAAACCGTGAATTATGGCAGGCATTCTATCAGACCAGTTTTGACTACTTTTTCCATACTTTCTCAATTTCCAAAGTGTCACAAACTTGCCATACTTTTTGAGAATGATGTCAGATTGAAATATTGACTAAATGATAGCATGATAGCACCAAAACACCATCTTGTGTCTTTCCATCCTCATGACACATTCCATGTCATCATAGATGCCATGTCATCACTTCCTTTGGCGTCAATTCTCTCTTTGAGGCTCACACATGTGAGATATTCCCTTTCCAAAATAGAGATTAATTCATGTATAACCATAATGGTCAAGAATGGAAAAATATAAATCACAAGAAGGGTCGACCGACCCTTCTGGCAGTCTGAAACTAGTATGAAAATTATATTGGGAAGAAGAAGGGCCGGCCACCCCTTCATTTATGAGGAAATTGTGGAAATATTCAACCTACGAAGTATAGGCTATCAATTCATGTATATCCTGAATGGTGAAGACTGCAAAAATACTAAGGACAAGAAGGGTCGGTCGACCCTTCAATTAAAAGAGAAATGAAATACAATTAATCTACGAAGGTTGGGACAACATTTCCCCACTACCGACTTCCGCAATATGTGGCGGCGATCGGGACATTGCCTATGATATAACATGTAAACAATATTTTTTCCGACTTTCGACTGCTGACAAGAAGGATCGGCCGCCCCTTGTTTTAGTAGATAATTGTGAACACCAATATCCGACAACTCACCTATATCCAGAATGGTGAACACAAGAAGGATCGAACCACCCATCTTGCAATCTAGTACTATTAAATAATAGTAGGCAGAAGAAGGGTTAGCCGCCCCTTCATTCATTTATGTTGAGCCTCGTTCAAAAGAAAAAGTATGGTTTTGGAACCTGGATTTTGGCACTTTGGAAATGGATTTTGCAGTTTTAGTACCGGTTTGGTCACTTTTGGAACCAGATTTTGCACTTTTGGAATTGGTTTTGGCTCTTTAGGAACCGGTTTTGTCACTTTTTGAACCTTGATTTGGCACTTTTGGAATCGGTTTTGGCAATTTTGGAATCGGTTTTGGCACTTTTGGATCTGGTTTTGGCACTTTTGGAACCTGGATTTGGCAGTTTTGGAACTGGATTTTGCTTGATTTTGGAGTTTAGAAAGGCGGTTTTAGCCCCTTCTTCAAAGTGACTTGAATATTTTAGACATTGATTTTCTCACCTTAAAACTTAAAACATTTAAAAATGAAAATTGCAACTTTCAAATAAAAAATTGCATTGTTTGATTTGAAATTCACACTTTTCAAATCAGAAATTGCATTTGTTTATTTTAAATTCACACTTTTTGAATTGAAGTTCATAGTTTTATAACAACAAACTGCAATTTAAGGTTCATAAGTAGTAAAAAAACACACCATTCCAATAGAAAAACACCCTTTTCAAAGCCAATATTGCCACTTTCAGAAGGTCCTTTTCAATTGCATTTTTTGATTTTAAATTCAACTTCAGAATAATTTAAAGTCGCTGAACATTTTAGAACAAAGGAGATAAATGATGCATGGAATTAAGTTGGTGAGCTGAAATTCATCGAGGAAGAAACAAAAATGATTGATAACATTTTGTTTTTTCATTCTGCGGAGCTGGAAAGTTTCGAGATTTTCGACTGTCATGGGACTGACTATAAAATGTAGTGGAAATGGGTGAGGTGCGCATCTTTAAAATGAGTGAAACAAATTATGTGCAGTTAGAAGAAGCTGACAGCATGATTTGGAGGCACAGAGATTCGAAGATAGCCTAGACACGGCGGTATTGCATCTCTCTCGAATACCTGCATAGAAAAGAAATAACTGTTTATCATGCTGCCATAAAAATAAACCATTTCCATCAAATGCAAAAATAATCATTTTATTGCAGCCAACGCGTGAGCACACATATCATCATGCACAATAAAAATAGAGAAACTATTCCTAAATTTCCAAGTGCACCATAACAGTTGGTCTGGGCATCCCGCTTGGACGGGTCAACTCCTAACATAGTTGGTTTGGGCATCTCAGTTAGATGGGTTAGCTCCTAACACCGTAGTTAGTGGAAGCAAAGGCATTCAACCATTGAAATATACTTTACAAATGATAAGCAAACACTTAAATTAGACGTGTGTATAATAATGACTACAAAAATTCTTTCTTACCGAGAAAAACCTTTTGTGGATATGTAGTCTTTCAAGGTTAGGAAGTTTCTCCAATAAGTTGAGAAAAGGAAGAGGCTTCAGAATATGGATATCAAGATTCTTCAATGATTTCAAGCTACCTATTATCTCCCAAAATTTCTCTGCAGGAAAATGGTGCAATAGATCCATTATATGAGAACATTTCTTCATCTACCATCTACCTATATGAGAATGTTTCTTAATCTCCCTATGTCCCCTCCTGGTTGCAGGAACATAATTACAAATCCATGCATACCTAAGGAATATAAGGTGAACAAACTGAAAAATTCCATTTCAATTTGTTGTGAGTGGTCACTGTGTTGATGGATTAGCCTATATATAGTGAGTGGCCACTGTGTTGATGGATTGAATGGGATGGGAGTTTGGGACGGATGGGGAATGGTAATTATCACAGTATGGTGGGACCATGGTGGTTAAAGATATCATCTGTAGTGACTACAGATTTTGCTGGAGTAATCGTACACGTATCACTCCAATTGATTCCTTGAAAATCCAACGGCCAACATGCCTGCTACCAGCGCATTAAATGGCCTACATCAGGCTTAATAATATTCGCCGTAAATGATGGATTGTATCACTTGTGTGAATAATATCATCATGCTTTCAGTCCACATAATGTTTATGTCTTGTCACCAAAAAATTATCTGGTTGGGGTCAATGGTAATTATCACAGTATGGCGGGATCATGGTGGTCATAGATATCATCCGTAGAGAGTACAGATTTTACTGGAGTAATCATACACTTATTACTCCAATCGATTCATTGAAAATCCTACGGCCAACATGCCTAGTACCATTAATATCCTTAATATTCATTTAAAAAATCTTTAAACTAATTTTAAAAATCAAATATGCCACGTGTCACAATATAAGCATTCCACGTGTCTCCAAATTTATAGAAGTTTTGCTTCAAAGAATTTGCTGGCAAGTAGAAATATTCTCAGAGAAAGAGTGGCCGCTAGGCCACTCTTTCTCTAAGGCATTCTTATTTCACCATTCCCTCGTAGATGAAAGTTCGTCCAACCCTTCCTATTCCCAATATTCTTTTTTTTTAACCATGGGAACAACAACCTTCCAAGGTGTTCTATTTTTACAATTCCCTCGAAATTGAATGCTCGGATGACCCTTCTTGTTCCCAATATTGTTTTCATAATTGTTCGACACTGCAAGAAGGGTTGGTCGATCCTTCTTGTGTTGTCCATTATGGATATAGTTGAATTGTTGGATAGAGGTTTTCACAATTAACTACGAAAAGAAGGGGTGGTCGATCCTTTTTGTTGAAAAACAAGGATCGAAGACAAAAGTCGTCAGAAACCATTTTTATATGTTATAACTTACAAGGTGTTCTATTTTTACAATTACCTCGTAATTAAAGGGTTGGCCGACCCATCTTATTCCCAATATTATTTTTATAATAGTTCAACACTACAAAAGGGTCGAGCGACCCTTCTTATTGTCAGTATTATTTTTAAAATAGTTCGACACTGCAAGAAGGGTTGGTCGATCCTTCTTGTGTTCTCCCTTTTATGATATTTCATTCTATTTAAAAAAAGAAAAAAGAAATAATGCTTCGATTTAAACGAACAAAAAGAAAGAATGTTTCTATTTAAAATAAAACAATTATTTGTTATGACTCCAAAATTGATGATTTGGAACGGAATCAGATTGAACTTATGGGGACAGAGGATTTTATAAAAGATGAAATTTTGAAGATGGCCAGGATGTCACAGTGTAGCCGCTGCCAGGATGTCACAGTGCATCCACTGCCAGGAATCCCCCTCTGTGGACATGAGAATTGCCGAGGAAACCTCTGTTCAACGACATAATTTTTTGTAGAAGAGATCCCTACTTGGATTAGTTTTTACATCAATTTTGGAATTTTTTTTGCATCATCTTGTTAAATTTACAGAGCCATACTAGGAAAGCCATAATGGTAAATGATGGTGGTGATGTTGGTGTTTGTGACAAGTCATAATTTCGACTAAAGCATAATGTGATTATTTTCTTCACACACGTGATACAAGCCATCATTCACCATTAGCACCGTCATGATAACCGCCATTTCATAATTTCATCGTATAAACCATCACCATGTCAGCATACATTCCTTTCTCAAGGCATCGATTAGGGTGATACATGTACAATTACTCCAGCAAAATCTACAGTTGGTACAGATGATATCTATGACCACCATCCCGCCATACTATCATAATTATCCTTCCCCATCCGTAACATCCAAGTCAATTCACCAATTCACTATATAATGACTAAAGTATACCCGATATCGCAGCAAAATGAAATCTTTGGGAAGTCGTGGCACTCTTCTTTACCGCCTCTATTCTGTTTCCTTTGTTGTTTTATCAGAAATATTGGAGTCTTATGGTCTCTCTCTTCATGATATATGAGCATTTTGGCAGCAGTTCCCTCACAAATCCTCACCACACCATGATATATGGGCATTTCGATCACTGTCGAATCCCCAAGACTAGGATTTGTCGCTAATGTGACTCATAGCTTCTAGTTGAATCAAAGATAAAGTATAGCTTCTAGTTGAAGCAAAGATAAAGTATACTAGCTTCTAGTTGAAGCAAAAATAAAGTCTGTGTAAATTATCTACAGTAGAGTTTATTGTAGTAGATTCAGTGTTTGTGAGCTCAATCTCGTAGCCCTGAAATGTATTAAGAGCCCAAGCTCTGTAAAAGGTGAAAGATCGAAGTAAATTTCATCTCTATGTAATGCGGCGAAGTTGCACTATTTTAACCCAGAATAACTTCTACTGATTTCTATTTCTTAGTAAGAAAATTTTTGATATAAATCCTGTAGTAGAAGAGTCTGTGTTTGTGAGCTCAAGGTCATACTAGTCGTGAAATGTATTAAGAGCCCAAGCTCTGTAAAAGTTGAAAGATCGAAGTAAATTCAATTGCCAGGAATAACTTCTATTGATTTTTATGTAGACTTAATAATAAATATGTAACAAAACATTTCCATTTCCAGGTATTTATATTTCTATCTAAATTTGTAACAGAACATTTCAATTGCCAGGTATTTATATTATTCAAACCATAAATTTAGTTTTTCAATTGCTAGGTATTTATATTTTTCAATATCTCATAAGCTGGGCGCATGAAACCATTTGGGTTTGATGGCTGATTAGAACATGAAACATAGGCATAGAATATTCAAAACATGGTCTTTTCCTTTGATACCTTTGTTTTTGGAGGATTTAGGTGTCAATATTTCCAATCCATAGGTCTCAACAATTGCAAGTATCTAGATGATTCGACGTGAATGACCAAGATAATAGGGTGTACCGGCAGCTAGAGAGGTAGTGATACTGTGAGACCACAAATGATACTATAATTATTCACTTCCTCTTGCAGTTTTCCCAAGCATATTTAAAACATAGTGTTTAATAGAGAATAAAATGTAGCATGGATTCAGTGGTGCTCAGAGGAGAAAATATTCTATACAAGACAATACTATAATTAAACTATATTTCTAATACTCAATTTGCCAAATCAAATATGCCACGTGTCACAATATGATCCTTCCACATGTCACCCTGGGATAGTAGATATCAACATTTAAAAAACAAAATTTATAAATGTTTTGCTTCAAAGGCTTGGTTGGCAAGTGGAAATATTCTCAAAGAAAGAGCGGCCGCTCTTTCTCCAAGGTCTTCTATTATTACAATTCCCTCGTAAATGAAGGGTCAGCCGACCCTTCTTATTCCTAATATTCTTTTCATAATAATTTGACATCGCAAGAAGGGTCAGTCGATCCTTCTTGTGTTCTCTATTATGGATATAGATGAATTGTTGGATAAAGGTTTTCACAATTTACTACGAAAAGAACGGGAAACCGATCCTTCTTGTCGGGAAACAGAAGTCAGGAGAAACAATTTTTATATGTTAAAACATCCAAGGTGTTCTATTTTGAAAATTGCCTCGTAATTGAAAGGTTGGTTGACCCTTCGTATTACCAATATTATTTTCATAATAGTTCGACACTACAAGAAGGGTTGGTCGACCCTTCTTGTGTTCTCTATTATAGATATATTTGAATTGCTGGATAAATGTTTTCACAATTAACTACAAAAAGAAGGGGTAGCCGATCCTTCTTGTCGGAAAACAGAAGTCGAGAGAAACCATTTTTATATGTTATAACTTAGCCGATTGACTGGCTATTCAAACAATGAGTGAATATTTTAGACATTGGACTTTTCACCTTTGTAGGTAACTTCATTTCTGAAGCAAGGGATTGTTTAGGTACCTAAAATTCATGACCATTAGAAGTATGTACAGGTTCTAATTGTGAGGTTGTAGATCCTAGTGATTGTTTGTTCACTGTAGAAATTGAATAACTATTACATTGAACAATACATGCATCAACATTGAATAGAGTTCCCACACAATCACCCTTAGCAAACACTATAGATTACTAGACCATTTTACACCCTTTGTTAGATAAAAGGAACCTGACACGAACATGAATAAGTTTTCTTAATAATACTAGGTTACACGCAAAACTTGGAATGCATAAAACTCCATGGATCATCTTCACTATACCACCAAGGAATTTGATCAAGACTCTGCAATGACAAACTATTTTGAGAGGAGAATCACAAATCCATTATTCGAACTGTTCCCACAATCTGCATTGTGGGTTGCGGAAACGCAGAACGCAAACATTTACAATAATCTTCCCGGAATCCGCAAATGCGGGTTGCGGGAATCAAATATGAATATCCAGTAGTTCACATGTATCAAGATTGGTGAACACAAGAAGGATCAGATGACCATTCTTGTAGTCTAGAACTAGTATGAAGATAATATTGGGCAGAAGAAGGGTCGACTGCCCCTTCATTTATGAGGGAATTGTCCAAATATTCAACCAATGAAGTATAGGTTGTCAATTCATCGATATCCTGAATAGTGAAGACTGCAAAAAATACTAACGTCACAAGAAGGGTCAGTCGAACCTTCATTTAAATGAGAAATGAAAAAATATTAAATCTACGAAGGTTGGCACGACAATTCCCCACAACCGACTTCCATAGTATATGGTAGGGATCAGGACATTCCCTAAGTTATAACATCTAAACAATATTTCTTGGGACTTCCGACTGTTGACAAGAAGGATCTGCCACTCCTTCTTTTAGTAAATAATTGTGAACACCAATATCCGACAATTCACCTGTATCTAGAATAGTGAACATAGGAAGGATTGTACCACTCTTATTGCAGTCTAGATCTATTATGAAAATAATAGTGGGCAGAAGAAGGGTCGACTGACCCTTCATTCATTTATCTTGAGCCTCATTCAAAATGGGGTGTTGGTTAATGAAATTCAACTTCAAATGACCGTCATATTATGCAGACACCGATTCATTTGATAATTTGTATATTTTTTACTACTTCAAATGACCGTCATAATTATTATATCGGAACACCACAAAAACCAATTTCAAAAGTGGCAATATCAAAAGAAAAAGTATGGTTTTGGAACCTGGATTTGACAATTTTTTAAACAGATTTGGCTGTAAAATCTACACAGCAGGTAATTTTTGAAGATGAAAAATAATAAAAGGAAACAGAAACAAAATCAACATATTTATTAATTCCATCGGCTTAATTCTGGGTCGTAAGATTAAGACAAGTCGACGGCTGAGATCTAATCCGGGGAATGCAGAAGACGAGTTGCGGGGGTTTAATTTTTTTGAAATAAATACAACATTCCCTTAATCCGCAATTGCGGGTTGCAGGACTACTACTAGAAATAAAATCAAACCAAAGTTTCCCAAAGTTTCCCACAATCCGCAATCCGAATTGCGGGTTGCGGAAACACATGTCGCAAATCCATTACTCAAACAGTTCCCGCAATCTGCAATCATGTATAACTATAGATAGCCACTTCAACAAGTTATAGCATGATATGATGGTGGGTGCATTTTTGTGAAACCATGAATTATGGTGGGCATTCTCTCAAGCCGTTTTGACTACTTTTTCCATACTTTGTCAATTTCCAAAGTTTCACAAACTTGACATACTTTTCCATAATGATGTCACATTGCAACATTGACTTAATGATAACACCAAAACACCATCATGTGTCTTTCGATGCCATGTCATCATACATGCCATGGAATCATCACACATTTCATATCATCATAGATGCCATGTCATCATACATGCAATTTCATCACTTCCTATGGCGTCAGTTCTCGCTTTGAGGCTCACACGTGTGAGATTTTTGCCTTCCAAAATAGAGATAAATTCATGTATAACCATAAGGGTCAAGATTGGATAAATATAAATGACAAGAAGGGTCGGCCGACCCTTCGAGCGGTCTAGAACTAGTATTGAAATAATATTGCGCAGAAGAAGGGTCGGCCGCCCCTTCATTTATGAGGGAATTGTGCAAATATTCAACCTACGAAGTATAGGCTACCAATTCATGTATATCCTGAATGTCAAAGACTGCAAAAATACTAAGCACAAGAAGGGTCGGTCGACCCTTCATTTAAAAGAGAAATGAAGAACAATTAATCTACGATGGTTGGGACAACATTTCCCCACTATTGACTTCCTCATTATGTGGCAGGGATCGGGACATTACCTATGTTATAACATGTAAACAATATTTATCCCGACTGCCAACAAGAAGGATCAACCGCCCCTTGTTTTAGTAGATAATTGTGAACACCAATATCCGACAATTCACCTGTATCCAGAATGGTGAACACAAGAAGGATCGAACCACCCTTCTTGCAGTCTAGAACTATAATGAAAATAATAATGGGCAGAAGAAGGGTCGGCCGCCCCTTCATTCATTTAGCTCGAGCCTCATTCAAAAATGGGGTGTTGGTTAATGAAATTCAACTTCAAATGACCATCATATTATACAGACATAAATATCAAAAGAAAAATTATGGTTTTGGAACCTGGATTTTGGCACTTTTGGAAAATGGATTTGACAGTTTCGGAGCCGGTTTGGTCACTTTCGGAACCGGATTTTGCACTTTTAGAACTGGTTTTTGGCTATTTAGGAACCGGTTTTGTCACTTTTGGAACCTTGATTTGGTACTTTCGGAATTGGTTTTGGCAATTTCGGAATCGGTTTTGGCACTTCTAGAACCGGTTTTGGCACTTTTGGAACTGGTTTTGGCACTTTTGGAACTTGAATTTGCACTTTTGGAACCGGTTTTTGGCTATTTAGGAACTGATTTTGTCACTTTTGGAACCTTGATTTGGTACTTTCAGAATTGGTTTTGGCAATTTTGGAATCAGTTTTGGCACTTTCGGAATCGGTTTTGGCACTTTCGGAACCGGTTTTGGCACTTTTGGAACCGGTTTTGGCACTTTTGGAACCTGAATTTGGCAGTTTTGGAATTGGATTTTGCTTAATTTTGGAGTTTAGAAAGGTGCTTTTAGCCCCGTCTTCAAAGTGACTTGGATTGGAATAAGTCCAAGTTTAATGAAATTGGCATTTAGAGTGAGATGTGCTTTGAATTTGGAAAGGAAAGATTCTTTGTCTATTGATCTCGTTCTTCCTCAGATCTTCTTGCTGGCGATGTTGAACATTCGCATGGCATTAATATGAAACCAAATCTCATTTAAAACCCAATATTCATAAGCTTCTGCTTATGTTAAATGTTTATATTGGTCAACGTTTATATGCATCATCAAAGCGTAGTGCATAGCTTGCTTAGCTCGTGGATTTCTATTGGGTGTGCTTTGCCACTTGTATAAGTAAGAAGGATGGGATTTAAGCTTCACGTTGATATGGTTCTTCAAAAGAACCACATTTTGTAAAGAACCACTTTATCTCCCTTTTAAAAGAACTTAACAACATATTGAAAGGATAATGGGTAAAACCTTGAATTTCATAAAATAATAATTTTTTTTTTTTTAATTATTAAATAATAATTCCACTTTTAAATAAAACTATTATTTAATAATTTTATATATTTTTTTAAAATAAAAACTATTATTTTAGAAAAAAAAGTGAATAGGTTTCCAAACAACAATTCATGGGGTAGATTCTTGTGACAACATCTGGCTCTGTCTGGGGATGGCATGCTCCCTCCGAGCTACCAAGAACAAGCAGACCCTGTTCCTTTTTGTTGAACTTCCTTTGAAATATGCAACCTGCCATAGAAATCTGCCAACTAAGACCAACCACAAAATGCAAACCAAGATGTCTTGCAACTGAAAATTGAATTCTCCATTGGGCTGGAGTCATCTATGCAACCAACCTCTATCACTTATTCAAGCAAACTGATTACCCTATTCCAAAACTTGCAACCCTACTCATCTAACTGAAATTGCTCACTCCACACCATAATTGCTGAAAACAAACCTCACACTCAAAGCAAACTGCAATCTGAAGATCCACAGTTGTATAATGCCTTATCCATTGGGTGGTGGAGTCATTCATATCTCAAACTTCTGCAACTTATTCAAAGGATTGAAAAGACATTGCTCGTTAAATGCTAAACTTTAAACTACTCTGCAAACTAAGAATAATCTTCAAACAACAATCTGATCACACTGTGAAAACTAAAGCAAATGCTCAAGAGATGAGCTTATTTATCCACACTACTACTCTAATCTTGCATACATCAAGTTGATAATGTGTAATCATACTTCCAATATAGCCACATAAGAGATTTATTGATTGACATACCATTTTGCATGCAGCTGAAAACTCAAAGAGAACAAAACAATTGCTAGAGTTGGATCAACATCACTGGATCACGGAGCATCATCATCACTTCTACTATACTCGACATCTCGATCACTAGGCTATCTTTGAAATATGCTCGTTATAGGAAGTTCTATAGATCCAGCCCTTTTTCATGTTGGATGCAGGCCCACCACCTATAGGTATTCATCATCACTGGCCATACTGTGGATCCCAGGACTTATTATGTGCTTCAATGTAATGTCCCCTCCTATCATACCAACATGATAGAGAGGACGTGATGCTAAAACCGGGCATCTAGCCCCATGAGCTTTTAAATAAGCATTCACATAATACAAAAGAACATATGAACATGTATAATTATAAGAGAAACACAGTGGAAGTAATATCAATTACACATCCATCATACATGCAAGATATTCATCAATTAAATAATTGCAAAGTTAACACAAGAGAACATGGATGATTTTAGGGGCGAAATTTAGCCCAATGGCGAATTTAGAAGGTTTACAATTTTTTTTAGGGCGAATTTTTAAGTAAAAGAGGTTTTTGAGAATTAATTTTAATAGCCCACTATTTATTATTTTGTAAATATTCAAAAACTATATAGCCAAAATCGTATTTAGGAAGAATTTATAAGAGAAACCAGTCGCTCGCGATTTTTGTGGAAGAAATAGGGAAAAATCGATTTTCGCCAGTTTATTTTCAGTGATTTTTCCTTGGATGCACCAGTCGCCCTCGATTTTTAGGGATGGTGTTTCCTGGAAACTCATTCGCCCGTGATTTCTGGCATGGCTGTTTTTTGGAGCTGTTGTTCGCCCTCGATTTTGGCATGGATTTTTTTGGAGTTATGGTTTGCCCTCGATTTTTAGGGATGGTGTTTCCTGGAAACTCATTCGCCCGTGATTTCTGGCATGGCTGTTTTTTGGAGCTGTTGTTCGCCCTCGATTTTGGCATGGATTTTTTTGGAGTTATGGTTCGCCCTCGATTTGAAGATATACCATTTTTGGAGTCCGATTCGCCTGCGATTTAGCTGCTAGAGTGCCAATAAAACCCCTAGCATCGCCCATGCTGAATCATGTTGGTAAAATTCTTGATTTTCACCCATACGAGGCTCATTTACTGTTTGTTTCAAAGATTACCAGTTTGTAGCGTGTATCTGGAGGTTTGCAAACTGCTTTGGATGTACATTTCAGATTCTCAGAAGGGTTTCGAGCATTAAGAGGTATGTGACAATGTGAAATCTCTGCAATTCAATTTTTGTTGCCATTTTAGACCCTGCGTGTTTCATTTCGATCCATGAATACACTGTGAGTTTAATCCCCAAATTCTTAATGCTGTCAGACTTTGAAATCTTTTATTATAACTCGCCCTTCGTTTTTCATAGCCGATGGAAGCTGAATTGAGTCTGAATTCTACTTACAATTAAATAGGATGTTTTCTTGATTTCATAAAGAAGTAAGTGTTCAAATCCTGGAATTACCAGAGCATTGGTATGGATTGGACACGCCGATGTTTAGACGATTGATGATCTTTAGATTTGATATAAAGTATGCTTGTAAGAGGTATAAAGTATGCTTGTATCAACTTTTCATATTGTAGGTTCTGTGTTGTATACTTTGTTGCTTTTTTTTAAAGAATGCAAGGGTTATATAAATGGCGTGTAGTAAGCCTTTTATAGTTTCCAACCCCTCATTCATTGATCAGTCTTGGAAATGAAGCAGTAAGATGTCAGCTATTTCAACAAGAATCTAATTCTTTCTGAATACATTTCAGGCTGAGGGGGTGCTTATTTCTGCCCTTTGGTGCCAGCTGAGTTTTATCTTTTTTGTTTGCCTTCATCTTTCACTATGGGTATTAGAGCTATGATTATGTTAAGGGTAGGCAACATAAATTCTTTGATGTCACTTTGCCTCAAAATTACCATATTGCACATCAGTTATCTCACAATTATTACTTGAGTAAATTCTACTAAAGAAACTGCAAAAGATATCTTTGATGGCTTTAGTTGGTTGCCAGTAGTATTAGGGATTTGATTATGGTAATGATTGGTTAGGGATAAAACCCTAGAAATACTATGGTCCTGTTTGTGGTTAATATTGTATAGAAATTGAAGTTACCAAAAAAGACATGATTAGTTTGCGTTCATACTATTTTATGACTTCCTGAGATAATTGAATATTACTTGGCCTGATATTGCTTAGTCAGTCTGTTGGCTGGCAGAAAGCACAATCCTTCTGAAATAGAGAATCAATCTTTTTTTACAAGGACTGAGAGATTTGTTTTATGATCTTCAGATTTGATATATGATATTTTTACTCTCTCTTTCCAGTCCTTCAATGCATCATTCTTTCCAGTACTTTTCACAATAATTTGAAGCATTCATTTCATCCCACATATTTCATTGAATAATTGCACACTGCAAAATTCAACTTAAATTGCAGCTTAAACAAAGGACCATAGAAAGATATCCATGCGCAAGAGACACAAGAATAGGTTCAAAATGCAAGAATGCCATCAGTGCAAAATAATATGGAAGATATCTGTGCAAAATAATATGGAAGGCAGAGATGATTCGTGCTTTTTTATGTCTCTCATTTGCTCTGTCATTGTACGAGTTCATTTCTATTAACTCCTAGTATCTATTTAATTTCCTTTGTGCTTGTTGTATTTTTGTAATTCTTTTCTTTTGAAAAATGATTCATATAAAGTACATTAAAGTCCAAAAACTAGTACACCAAGATTCTTACATCCTGCATCCAAACAGTGACGAGAGAAGAACCCCCTTGCTAGCATACGAAAGGAGGGAAAATATATTTTGTGTGAGCTTGAAGAGAAGACTATCTATTTCAATCATGAACATAGCAATCATGGGCAAAAACTGAATGGCCTAATCTGATTTATAGATTGAGATTTCTTGCAAGTTGAACAAAGTGTAACTTATGATTCAATATATCTTGATATTGTTGCTTCCATAAGAAATAAGTGTCCATCATTTGAATCACCTACTAGATTTTATAACCCTCCTATTAAATGATCCATTGATATCTGAATAGAAAACCTTTCAAATGCAAAGGAGAAACAAAAGAATAGAGTATCCAAAATCCTAGCAGTCCCAAAACAATTTAACAACTTTACATGTGTAGAAAACATGCTTAGCCATTGAATATTTACAACATATGATGCAATAATCAGCTTGAACATAGCGTGATGCAAGTATTCATTTACTACTAATCTATCCTGAAGAACCAACCAGGAAGGCACTCTAGTCTTAAATAAGCATGGGATTTCCATATATTATGATACCTAAATCCATTGAGTTTCATGATCTGGAGCATTCCCTGTATGTTCTTTTTTATCAATCCATGAACTAGTTCGACACAACTCATCATAAAGTTCTTTGCTTTGGTATTCCTAATTTTGTGGAATGAGTACACCATAACTTCTATGATGTTACCATCCTCCACTTGAGTATTTATGTGTTCCCCTTTTGCTACTAAATCTATCCCATGAAGGCTTCAGAGTGTCACAAAGGGTTATGGTTATTATCTATGGTTTTTCATGCTGCTAATCCGTCACAAACAACAGCCCCTTCCCTGGTGGCATCGCATAAGCAGGAGAAAACATATTTGACATGTGAATTAATATCCCTAACTACAACAATCATATACTAGCATATCCAGCCTATGGAGAAACATTGTATTAATTTTTGTGCAGTCTCTTCCCCTAATCTCTCGATCATCAATTTTTTTTCTAAAGAGAGATGTATCTTTGTTAATCCATTATTTTCTATGCCTAGCTCCTAAAAAGAAAAAAGAAAATGGAAAATCTTCCAAGCATATACCTTATACTCCAATTCTTGTGATTTTCTTAGTTAATTTTATTCTCTAGCTTATGCTATGGATGGGAAACTTAAGAAGATATAAAGGTCCAGTTATATCTATCATAAGAAACCTCTATATTCTATGTAATATATCACAAATGAACTACCTTTGTTGAAAATTTTTAACAGCTATAGTACTTGCATATTGGTTCTCCAATACATTAATAGGACACTTAGATACATGGTGCATTAGCAGAATTTCATGACTTCTCCCCTCCTTCACACAGTGAGATGCTCGTTACATTCCGCAAAAAAGGAAAAGCCTCACCTACGCTTGGGTAGAAGGATGAGAAAAGTGATAGATCACTCTCAGGCATATAACCTTGCTACTATAATTTGAATACATGTAGCTACATTGGAAGTCCTTAAAGGAATCTAGAAAGGCATCCCAGGAAAATGATTTTGTAAGTCACAACCAAAATGCAAGTATGGAGAAAATTGATCAAGATTTTTTTTTTTTTTTTTAATTTTTTTTTAATTTTTGAAATGCCTCTGCCAAAACAGCTAATTCTCAAGCTTGTATGTGACGTTTTGAGCCCTAATTTCTTAAATATTACATAGGAAGGACTCTATGTCTCCTTGTTTTCCGGAAGACCTTCTATGGAACCAATAGTGGTCATCATTGTTACAAGAAGATATATGAAGCTAAAAATATGGAAAATGTTTCTCTTAAGTTTTCATCTTGGGACATTACTCTTGGTAATGTACATCTTGACTGGAAAATAGACTACCAATGGCCAAATATTAAGAACACCCAAAATTCCTAGCACACCATTGGATAATGAAATTAAAATGGCAATGCCAATAGTTGACACCACAAATCCAATTCTCCAGCATAGCCTCAGGAGATTGAATCTACACGATCCCCATAAGGGAATGCATATGGGAATCCCCTTTTTGATGAATTTACTATCATGCCAAATATAAGAAAGCCATCCTTCAATGATAGCGAACAATGGCTAACAAAACACCTGCAAGAAGATCATGAAATGATAATTTAACAATGAAGTTTCTTTGAGTAGAGAGATATTAGAGTTTCAATCCAACGGGACTAAAATAAATGGTGATAAAACACTTACTTCATATTATAGTTTATACAACTAGGTGAACCATAATGCTTGCATTAACAAAGGCACGTAGAATCAAAATCCTGTTAATAGGATTCTAGGCGCATTTCCCCCAAAATATGCGTAACCCAGAAAAACACATAGCATATATAAGGTTGCTCACTGACAACAAATTTCCTTTCTTCATAGTTCTATTTTCTGGGGGTGTTGACTTGAGAGTATCCTGCATAATTATAAACTATGGGAAGCATCATAGTTATCCATGTGGCTTCTTGTTGTCCAAAGGATTCAAATATAAAAATGAACAAAAAACTCATCTATACCCGCGTTTCAAGGATAAGGGAAGTATATGGGATTGCAAATGCAATGCCAACAAGATCTTGGAGCATCCTCCAAACTTTTTGGGCTCTAGTAAGAGAGGTTTTGGCACTACTTCCACCCAGACTTCATTTAGTCTCTCCATTTCCTGCCATTTCCAAGAGGCTTGAAGCCATAAGTTTCACATGCCAAGCAACACATAAAATGCCTATTTAGATTTTCATTTCAATATAATAAGTAATAAACTCAGGAGCATGCAGGTGAATCGGATTAGGTATTGAAATTGCATAGCCTGGCCATAAATGATGTAAGAGATATGAAACAATGATGGAAGCCCTGAAAATAATAGAAGAGAGTAGGATAAAATGGTACTAATAATTTTAGCCATGCATAGGCCAAATCCTAATGTTGCATATGTAAATGAAATTATTGCTGCAGTACTGAAAGGCCCCATAGTTTATAAAAGTTTGTATTTGACACAAGATAAGTTGCATAAATACAAAGAGGATCATATAGATGAGATCTAAGAAAAAGCATGATGAGGCATGTCCATTCTTGTGGTAACAATCCGATCACCTGAATGCTCTGGAATGTTCATAACAATCAGGGTTATAAGTATTAGTAGCTCTACAACCTTCCAGCACTATTAATTAGAAGGCCTAATTTTAAAATTAGCATAAGCCTTGAAAAGTCATACACAAAACTACAGTTTAGGAAATTTTATGCACATCAAGTTATTGGGAAGTGAAAGCAATTAGAGTGATTACTTTGCTTAAATCAAACATTATTATTATCTCAAAGTTGTTGTGAGGCATTAATGTTTTCTCAAACATTATTATTAAATCTGACATGATGCTGATTGAAGTAGTGATTGTATAACCAACTTAGATTCCATTAAAGTAGGCATATAAATATGGAAAATCACCAATATATTATATGATGTACTCAGAATGCCATGCAAAAGGACCATAGGTTCAAAATGCAAGAATGCCATCAGTGTAAACAAATCAAATGTCGTGTTTTGAATCAGAGTACCAGTAACTGCCCATCTCCTTTCAGCATTCAAAGCTATTGCAGCCTTGGCTTTTTTAGTACTAGCATTTTTTATGAAATGCGCCTCATCCAAAATTACTCTCAACCACTTGAACTCTTTAATAGGCGGGCTTAGACGAGTTAAATCTGAACCGAGAGTACTATATGTTGTCAAAACAATATCAAATTTAGAAATCTCATTGGCTTCCTTCATACGATCACCGCCATGGTACAGAAACTTTCAAGCTCCCCTGCCTAGTGTGTTCCTCAAGCTGACCCACCCAGTTCGAAAGCACGGAGGGCGGGCAGACAATATATAACCCAATATAGGTATGGGAGCTTTAACTTGGCCAATATATAACCCAGGGCAGGTATGGTTTATACATAGAGAAGCAGGTAGACTATTTTGAAGACCTAGAGAATGGATTACGAGAGGAGCAGGTAGACTATTCTGAAGATGCACTTGTGGGTTTTAACAGATGGGCCTCACTCATAGTGTGTGAAGTCTCAAGGCAGACTAGGAACAAAGGTATTGGTTCTAGTCTTTTGGAGGATATTAAAAAGTGTGATCAGACTTTAGGGTTTGACATCAAAGTGGCCAAACCAATTGATGGTTAAATCAAAGCCAAACCTATTAGACTCAATAATGATACATTTCTAAGCTTGTACGCATCTGCAAGCAGGGGATTGGAGAGTTCCAAAAGGCTAGATACAGAAAGACAAAAAGTCATGAATGACTATCTTTTATTGTCAAGAAGCATGTGCCTTCCCACTTTTGTCAAGCCCATTCTCATTTCTTTTGTTGATCTGTTGTCTGTTTTGGGTTTTTCCCACATCCCTATATCTCTAGTTTCTGTAATTGGTATTGGCGGAGGGGAAGTGAAGGATGATAGCAGGGTGTTAGATGACGGGTTTATCAGTCATGTAATTAGTCTTTCTAGAATCTAAACAATGTGGGAGACCTGCTGTGCCATAGTGTTTAGCGTTTATGGATCAAGCAAATGGTGCAATATCCTTGGTACTTGAATGCCCTGTCAAGACACCAACAAAGAGTATAGAACAAGGTATTAAGTGCGAAAGAAAGTATATCAAGGTTTCTCCAAGGTAAAATTCAAAATTGTGTTTCTTTGTTTTATGTTCCTATTTGTTATTGACCTTGGTATCTCTTCTTGCCTAAACCTGCAATTTTAGAATGAAAGAAAACTCTCCACTAATTTATCTATAGTTTAAAAATAGACTACAGAAAGGAGCACATACTAATAGTCACAACCACTGAATAATGAGGGTAATCAATTCGTGAATTTACAACCAATATTTGTTCTGAAGAACGATATGCTGGAGTATCTAGGGCGGTTTATAGATCATATTGGTATCAGGCCAAGTTATCCATTAGAGTGAATGTGGAACTAGTCACAATTGATGCTCACAAAATTGAAAACATCTCAAGAAGGTAGATAATTGTAGCCATTGAACCCTGAGATTGGAACATGCAAGTGGAGGAAGCAATTCCAATCCCCAGCAGTGGAAGGAAATAAAGAGAATGGTAATTTAGGTCAGTTTTGTAAGCAAGTCCCTGACAGCGTCAAGTCTATGACACTCTTAATGTAATCTCTTGAGACTCAAGAGTAAGTTTGTGCTCTTCAAGGAGCAGTACATCTTCCCCAAGGATTCAAAGATCATTGAAGAACTAGAGACTAAGATAGAGAGCTCAAGTAGTGCTTCTTCTCTACTACTTCCTTTCAAAGTATAAGCATAAGTAGACATCATAATGGTGAGGTTGATGTCATCATAATCACTAGATACAGGAAATGGAGGTCTTTTTCATTGTGCACAAAATTAGTGAAGAGCATAAGATTGCACTCATGCCTGGACTTGGTTATCCCAAATTATTTCAATATCTAACAATATTTCAATGTAATTCCTATTGCATAAGGAAAGCACAAGGAAATGTCTAGCCAAACAACCTTCAAGCGAAATGTGTGTCATCTAAGCAATCATAAATGCCATCAATGTTGAGATTTAACCCTCAATTCCTTAGAATATGTTGAAATAATCAAGTAATACAATGAGGTTTCTAGAGTAGTTTCTTTCCTTTAAGGTTTTAGTGGACAAGTGGAAATATTAGAAACAAATTAATATTTAGCTTTGAGGGAGCTACTTGTAGATTAAGTAGCTCTAGAAACCCACCTATTTGTGGAAGAGCCTTAAATTAAGTCTAAGAGATAAACAAGGGTGTAAAAGGTAGGTTGAGCTTAATAACGCTAGGAAAGGAAAAAGAGTTGACATTAGGGTGAAAATGAAGATATAAGGCAGGTGGTAAGCCCTATAAGAAATTCTTCAAATATTCAATATTAGTATATTCTCAATGACTAATGTTGACACAAATTTCTCAAGTTGTAACACAACTCACAAAGGTACCATTCCTTTCTAGTTTTTCCATATAACATTGTCCCATTTCCATGTCTCCATCAAATATGCCAAGCTTCCAATCAAGTCCAATAGTTGAAAGATATGAAGAGCAGAAGAGACTTCTCATTTCGAAAACTTGGATGTGCTAAGTTTAGTTTGTACCTCATACTAACATCAAAACTCAGGTCTGAGCAAATCTAAGAAGGACAGGTTACCAACATTGCAGTCATTTGGGTTAGAGTATCTTGGAATTCAGTTCTATAAGCTATATCATCTCTTCTGGGCATAATTTCTATTAGTAACAACAAATTTTGGTAGTTCCACGGTAGTTCTGGAGTAGATATGAAGCCACAATAAACCTCAATCGTAGGTGAATTACAGAGACTATCCTATCTTTTCTGAGTGTGTGATTGGTCAAGGTTTTCAAATTAGAACCATGTACACAGTTAGTTCGTACACTTACATTTTATCTTGTACATTTATATTCTGCCTTTTGTATTATACTCTGTTTTTTCTTACTCATTGTTCACTGTCCATATGCCATGGTTTAGTTTCGAAACATTGAAAATACAAAAAAACAATTTAAACACAAAAAAAATTCCTTTTACTTAGTTTTATGATTGATGGCTTGATTTTGATTAGCATTATTGACCTTCTTTCTCTTTTGATACATTGTAGTTTAGATAGTGATTTAGTTTGAAGATATCTTAGTTTGATTTCCTTTGGTTGATTTTTTAGTTTGAAAATTCATCTCCATTTACTCGTACTTTGTTTCTTGCACACTATTTTATTCCTGCACTCTGTCTTTTGGTTGAGATTTTATATTATGGTTTTATGTCTTCTATAATTGATGTGTGTTGATTTCGTTCAATGCATTTCCTCCTGAAGTTGTAGGATAATTCTGTTTTTTTTATTGATTGAATTCATTGATTTGTAGTCAGGTTTAGTATTATTCCTTGCATTTGTGTCTCAGGTTTACTGATTTTGCTATTACATGTTTGCATTTAGACCCTTTATAGTCATTTTTTATTTTTGTCTGTACTTTATAGTATGATTAGAGTTAAAAATATAAAATAAAAACAGTGGTTGTTTCTGTGCCAATTAGTCTGTTAGGTTGATCATAGTATAATTCATTCCTGTAGAATAGATTTATTCCAACTCAATTTAAGTTGTAGGTTTGCATTAAAATCGATCCTTCTTTGACATTCGATTTAGTCCATTTTCCAGCACTTTGTTTAGTGATTGATTCCTGTACTTAAACATTGTTTGTGGTCAGTTTATTGAATCATAATTTAGTTGATTGTTCTTTTATTCTTTCCAGTAAATGCATATTAGAATAATTTCATTCCTAGCATTTAGTTCAGCTATTCATCCCTGCACTATTAGCCTTGTTTCCTACACTAGTATTTTATGCTGGCTAATTTTTCTATTTCATATTTGCATTTAGTCTCCTCATAATTAGGTTGACTTATGTTCATAAGATTAAGAACTTGTTAGCCATACTTACACACATTGCACATAAGTTTTATTTTACTTTCTATCTTTATAGTTCTTTTTCATTGATAGAAAAAGCAAAAAAAAAAATTTGGTAGTTTAAGTTTAATAAGACTTATTTTTCTTGTTACAAGATACCATAGGATATTTCGTACAATTCCAAAAAAGAAAACAATTTTTTTTTTTTAAGTAGATTTACTCAGATTTTCAGTTTTGGAAAGAAATGATTGAAAAAATGAAAAGAGCTTTGTTGTAGAAAGTTTTGATTTTATGGCACTTTTGTTTCCTTGTTGCAACCACGCCACACAAAAGCACTACCCTTTTTGAGTAATAACAGCCCTAGAAACTTTTTAATAAAATGAAATAGAAACATTTTTCTTTTTTAGGGTACACTACACCAACTAGTTTTGGTTAGGATCTTGAGTTTAAATCACCTTAAACCACTCAAGATCACACATTACGCAAAAATCGTAGTGAGACTATCACAGATAAACCCATTTCACTCAAAACTTGCCTGGGATCTATGCAGTAGGTCATTGCAAGATCAGATTGTTGCGAATACTCCTCCTACTTTCTATTCGAGCATATGCCAGGATCGGATTGCGTATTGGGGACTCTTTCGAGTTTCGGGCTTAGCTACCCTGCCCATGCTTTCTAATTCGACCGGTGACTATTCCCCCAGGAGTTTTCGGTGTTGTGGTATCCTTAGTATCTGACTCTAGGTTCATACACAGGTGACAGCAGAGGGTATATCTGCTGTACCTAAGACAGATGTGGGAGGAAATCCCTTGCAAGTCTTTGGGAGGGCGGTTGGGTGATTCCAGTGCTTGCACCCTTAGTCATTGTATTGTGGACCCTGGGTAACTGTCTTTCTTCCTTCGTTGATCTGTTCTGGGCCCTCATCATCCTAGACTCTTCTCCAGAAGGCATCTTTGTTTGCCTGGTTTGTATACATAGTACTTTTTAGTTGGCGTGTTGTTTGCCCCCTAGTTGTAGTGGCCACCAGGTTCTAGTCTGTTATTTTATATTTATAATCACGGAGAAATACAATGCAACAATAAGGAACAAGAACCACATTAGACTGTAAGGAATGTAGCAAGAACAAACAAAAATGCATGAGTATGTGCATGTATTATTATTGTTTTTATCGATAGAATACAAACATAAGTAAAGCAAACACAGGGAAAAAATTCACCAATTAGAAAATCCATCTATAACAATGTTGCAAACACCATCTCGACAAAAAATCAACAGGGTTAAGAAAAAACATCATTTCAGAATATCTCAAGCACACATTGGCAAATATCAGCAATATTCATTTTTTTCAATTTTTTATACATCTAAAGCAATAATAACATCAAATAAACACATTGCCATATGAATATAGCAAGAAAATTGATATATAAGATATATAAGATGTCTAGTGATACATCACACATAAAAAATTAAATGTGTCTTGAATCTCGAGTCATCAAAAAATATAACAAATGTATCAAGTTGAGGTATAAAAATAAATTGGGAAGTGTTACCCCCTATTAGCATAGGGTGTGCGCTTTAAATTTTCATGATTTCTGGGATGATTTGGGAATCAACGAGTCATTATGGGCTAGTTGCACGATTTAGAACAACAATGACCAACAGTAAATCCAAGTCTGGATATTTTCTGGGCACTTCACCCCCAAACAACACTGAGAAGTAATCCTACTCCTGTTTTGACGTCAAATAAGCATCAACAAACACTTCTGATATATTCTGGGCAGCTTCTGAAGTTCATATCAGTGGAATAGGCATCAAAACTCAAATCAGGGCACAATTTGGATGGATATATGCATTCCTACAGCTCTTTGGGCTCTTTGGACAAGACTAGGCATCATTCTCAACAGTTTCTCCAAGTTCTGGGTGTAATCTGAACCCTAAAATAGAAATAGACATCATATTTTGGGTCTAATATGAGCCATATGGGGATTTCACTCAGTTTCATGGGCATGAATATCTAGTTGAGGGGTTCAAGTGCATTTAGATCATATGTTAGAGTCCATATCATGGCATTGGATACCTCCTAGTTGGGATGATTACTGCTATATTCCAACTATGTTTATAGACTAGAATTGAATCACATACCTAATACTAACATAATAATATATGCTAGTTATATACTATAATACTTGTAACGAGCCTTACAGATGTTACTTGTGAGTATGAGAAATGGGCACCCTTGAGATGGATAAGCAAATCATTAATGTGAAAAAATGGGTATCAATTTTTTATAGTCACTTCATTGAGATCATGATAATAAGTAACAAGATGCCATGCACCAGATTCCTTTACAGAAATGAAGAAAGTAGAGGAACCATAAGGAGAGGAGTTAGGTTCTATATGTCTAGAGTTTAAGACATATTGAAGATGTCACTCAATATCAAGAAATTCATGAGGGGCTAAATGGTATATTGGAGCAATTGGAAGAGAAGATGCTGAGACAAGATCAATAGTGTGCTAGATGAAATGAATGGGGGGAAGGCCAACAGGAGGTGTAAATACATACACAAAATCATCTAACAAGGGATTCATATAGGGTGTGGAAGGATGGGAGTCATTATCAATCTTAACCCATTTAACCACACATAGTGACATGAATTTGTGAAGATTGACATGGAACACATCAACATTGTTGGACAACAAGGAAGGTGAATGGGTTATAGAAGATGTGAGATCACAAGCCTTTCCATCTTTAAAAAATTTATAAGTGTTGTGGTGAGCATCATATAGGGAATGACGAATAATTTGGTAAGGGAACCCAGTAGTAAATATACACAACTGAGAGGAGACACATCACATTCCAAATTATATTGAAATGCCCCAATGGAAATGTTGATAACATAATGCTCAGTGACATGTAGATGAGGAGCATATTTTGTAAGCAAACCTGATATGGAGTTTGATGGTCTATAGTGGGGAGTTGCAGATAGGAGACTAAATATCATGGGAAAATATATTTATTTGGCTACCATTATCCATAATTAGGGTGGTGATTCTAGATTTAATTTGATAATTATGAACATATAGGAAACCTAGTTGATGCTAGAAGGATTTGTTGTACATGAATGATAGTGTAGGATTTGGGGTGGTGGGATTGGGTAAAAAAATTGGAGGACTCAAAAAATTGGTAGAAGAGTGATATGAGGTACTAGGAATAGTCTTTGATAGGAAAAATAATTATAAAAGTTATCTCCAAGTAATTTTTTCCCAAGCAAATAAATAGACCCTTGAGAAATATCAATGACAAAGTGTGAAAATTAGTGTCCAATGTTTAGCTTGGATTTAAGATATGTAGCAATTCCAGTTAAGTTTCATAGATATAGCAGATTAGGAAACATACGGATCATACCACTATCAAGGACATAATAAATTAAAAAGTCCCTATGTTTTCCTAGGGGATTTGAATATTTACTTTGATAAGTTCCCAGGATTGGATGAAGGCTACCATAAAATGAGAACATTGTTATCTTTCTGTTTAAATGAAAACTTTCATGAGTATGGCTTAACTCTACACAAATAGTTGTTGTGACCTAATAGTTGCTGTGACCTTTTTTTCCTTGGAAAAAGTCGTAATTTTATTTCAAAAAGATGAACAAAATTACATTCTGCACATGTATTAGGATCACTGTGATCCCTACATTGACACATATTTACTGTCCCATATTAATATCAAGTCCAAAGTTCCATACTACTTCAAAACAATGAGTCCAGCTGTTCATACAGCCCGCATTTATCCGATTACAGATAGACTACTGTATCAGACCATCACGATTCATAGCTGCTATCTACAGCCCGCATATATCCATACAACTAAACAAAAACTATTACAGAAATTAAAATAGGCGTCCATCCCTGGTCATCAAAATCTGAGCTATTGCTCAATTCCGTGTCTCTATAGCTTCATGAAATGGTCTGTGGTAATAATTGTAGGTGCCCCCAATAGAGTGAATAGTAATCCTCCAAGTGCCAAGTGCTAAATGTTGCTGCGTCGCTTCTTTGGAAAGCTGATCGGCCATCCCATTCCTCTCCCTGTAGACAAGTGTAAATGTAATATGATTAAATGACTGTTTTAACCGTATTACCTCCTCTAGTATAGGTATGAGTACCATCACATGACAATGAGTAATCTCCTTTGCCCAGTCAATAACTATCCCGGAGTCGCAAAATATCTGAAGAGATAGACATCCTTATTCAAGTGCAAATAACAGCAGCAGCCTAAGAGACATAAGTTCAGCATAGTTGTTAGATCCCCTCCCCAAACCAGCCATGATATGAAAGAAATGGGACTCGGTTTTGAAAAGGACTCCACCCCCACCACACTCTGATCGATGGTCAAGAGAAGCACCATCAAAATATGCCCACGACATGGTTTTATCGATCATTTCCTCACTCACAGGTCGAGTTCTAATCTCTTTGACAGGTGTCTTGTAGTGTTGGATAACAGCCACAGCTTGTGCCACTACAGTCTCCTTCAGAATCCTGCAATCTTGAAATATGATCTTATTTCTGGTAATCCATATGCCCCATGCAAAAATACAAGGGGAAGCCCGGATGGGAGAGGATTTTTGTAAAGTCCACCACAATTGGAATGCTTCATGGACACTCACTCCCCACCATCTCACATTTAAATCCAGATATTTGCATATATCAGCCCAAACTGCCTGAGTAAACCGACAATGAACAAATAGATGATTAATGGTCTCTTCCGCATCTTTACAAAGTGGACAGAACCCCGGTCCTTGGAGGAAGTGTTTTTGCAGAATGTCCCAGGTTGGAGCCTTATTTTCTAGAATAGCCCAGAAGAGTAATTTTGCTTTACTCGGACACTTTAACTTCCACAGATATTTCCGCCACCACACCAATTCCCTCTTATGTGCTTCCACATTCAGCTGGATATATCCATTCCTTGGGGTGTAAATTCCAGAGGGATGGTGATCCTAGATAAGTTCATCATTCCTATTGGTCAGTCGTATATACGAAAGTCTTAGGATCCGGAGAAAATCCTCCCAAACTCCTTGCATATCTTCAGGAATCTCAAGACCTTGTGCAGAGATCCACCCCTGATGCCAAAGAGTAGATGATCACGGATCCTCTACATCAACCAGAAAATGGCAACCTCTAGCTGCCAATAAGTTCCTCAAGTCCACAGGCATGACATGACCTCCCCTACAGCCAACCCAAGGGTCCAGTCCAATACGAGTGAGTCGCCCATTTCCTATCCTCCACACTAATCCAGAGCCGACCAAAGGAAAATGCTGCACCACCGCTTTCTAGACCACAGAGCAATTTGCTTAACTCTACACAAACAAAATCTATTGCTTAAATGCTACAGTACCGTGCTTGGAGATGTGAATCAAATTGCAAGTTAAGTCACCATTTTCTCCTTTATTTTGCAAATAAACCTCAAGTGTTTTATTGACTAAATGATCTTAGATATGTTTCTGATGTTCTTTCATATCTGCATACAAAATTATCTCCTTTTTCCTAGGCAGGGACTGTTCAACCTTTTCCTTCAGCCTTCTAAGAAGAAATTGTCTAAGAATCAAATTAAGCTTTTAAATTACCTAGAAAAGTACTTCTTATCAATGCAAACAAGGGAATTTCTTTACCTAGATGGGCATTTGATGTGGGTACTTGAAAAAGGGAATCTCTTTACTATTTATTTATTTATGAATTTTCTAGTTTTCAAATTTTATTTTAAGACGAACAAATATAACTTGATATTAATCAATGGATTTCAATCTAATTTCCCTCAGTTATTAGAAGCAAGAGCTAACAGGAATGAGTGCGACAAATGACCAATAAGGATAGGAAACTTGGGATAGACTTCTTAATAAACTGTAAGAAATAGGTCTAATGGCAGCATTCTATTCCTAGAAATGGAAGCAAAAAGTAAGATCTGCTCTTTGTTATGAAAAAAACCTAGTCAATGCTTTTTTCACTGCTAGGATACTGCACTTTTCTGAACATATAGACTCTGAGATCTCTTTATTGAGAAGTTTTATGAGTTAGTGGGGATTTATGTTCTGTTAGGGATTGTGTGGCCATTTAGGGTTAGTTCAGTGGTCTTTGCTCATGTTTATCTATTATTATTTTCTGAAGTAAAAAAAGAGAAATAATGTTGGAATCCTGGAACCAATAGGTTTTGGCAGTTTTGTGAATTTTTGAGAAATTGCTAGGAGTTTTTTGAAACAATGATAAATTGTTGAGTAGTTTCCATATGTTTGGAAACGTTGCTGAGGTAGTTTGTAGTGGTTTGACATATTTCAATATTTGGCTATGGTCTCAAGGTACGTAGTTTCATTATGCAATCTACATCCTATTTGGGTTGCAAAAAGAAGGAATATTGAAAGGAGTCTATGATGTTGAACATGTATTGGAATGAATGTGGGGAAAGTAATGCACTTGAGCCTTGATTTTAGGTTTGATCAATTTCGAAAAATTAGATTTAGTCTTGTACTATTTTCTATTAATAAATTGTCATCAGTTTGCAATGAAGTTAGGTAACACCAACTACAATTGAAGTCACACAATGATCTCATTCTTAGATATGGGTATAGCACCTTATGCATAGTTACTTGACTCTTATGAGCTTGAGTCAAGTCTTCCAAGTTTAATTTGGCCTTGGTTCATATGCACAATTTTGTTGAGTCTAGAGAGCCATAGGATTGTTTGATTATATTTTTCAAAAATCTTTTTAAAACACATCCTTTTATCAAAATTTCTTCAAAGTGGCTACTCTCCCGACCCGCCAGTCACGGCGGCAGCGAGGTGAGTTCATCAGGAGCACAAGGGACCCCATCACCACAACCTTAGGAAATTTTTTATTGTGGTGTGTTTTTTGTTCCCTGTTGTTCTAGTGGCCCCTAGGTTAATCACTTAGTATATTTCTGGTGCAATTGTGGAGGACCAACCTCCTCGTAGGGAATTGCAGTTGTACTAATTTTATATCATTTTTCTCATGCAGGCCTCCTTCTGGTTTCTACATTGATTTGGAATATCAATTGTGGAACATTAAGTAAGAAACAAGATGTCAAACATGGATCATGGAGAGAAAAATAAAACATTAAGACAAAAGGATGTAATATCATATTTTCAAAAACATCAATCCAATCATCCACATCATATTCATGGTTCAAGCTCTCTTGAGTAAGGTATCGGTGAGAGAGATGTCAACACTTTGGAGGATGCATCTGCAAAACATACAATGGATGGTAGAATACATTCCTCTAGTGATCAAAGTGAGGCAAATGCATTTTCATCAGAAATTGGTAGCTCAAATGTTGAAGATTTTTCCTTGCAAGGTGACATAGACCATTCACTGAAGAGGAAAAAAGGCCGATGGGACTTCGAGAGACAATTCCAATCTGATTGGGTATCAAGATTCCCATTTATTGAACCGATACCTCCAACAAATAAGAATGAGACCTCACGAGAAGTTAAATGCATTTCATGTAGTTGGAAACTTGGCAAGGTAGTGAAATTGCAAATGAAGCTGGACACAATAGAGAAGCATGTTGGGAAGGTGTATGATAAGAAAACTGGAAATGATGAGAAGAAATCTACTGCTAGATGGAAATCTGTTAGCCGACATCTCCAATGTGAAGAGGAATACAATAAATACTTAATAAATAAGAGAAAACTAGATGAAAGTGGAGGAACCATCACTTCTCAATTCGGAAAGATGATGGAAAAAAATTTGTTATCGAAGTCGATACAATTAAGCACTGTATTTCACATCCTATCCAATGGTCATCCTATGACAGATTATCCAAAAATGATGAAATATCTATCTTTTATTCAAGTGCCAAATTTTCCATCTTCTCATTGGTCTTTAACGAGTGGTTGGGAATGGGGAAAATATCTAGCTCAAGTAGAAAAGGATGATATGAAAGAGAAGATTGTGAATGCAACATTTTTGTCGAGAGACCGAGATACAAGGAGAACATATTCAAGGTATTTTAGATGGAAAAAAATTGAAAGATCAAACCCAATGCTTTGCTGATACAATGTGGGAGCAATTTTCTAAGTTGGATAATGCTCTAGAATATGGTGCAATTACAAAATTATGGACTACACTCAGTGGTAGTGAATTTCTACTGCAAAATATGTCAGAGTATTTCAAATTAGTAGATTTATGTCAAACCATGATTTTGGGATCAATGGAGGATGAGAGAATGTTTAGTGCATTAACATTTTTGAAGTCAAAGTTGAGGAATAAGCTTGATAAAAATGTGGATACATGCTTAAGATTATATGTAACAAAGTATGAGGTTGACAATTTTCCATATGAAAGAGCAGTAGCTCTCTGGCGATCAAATTGTGAAATAAAGGGAGAAAACAATCTGGCAAATTTATCTAATGAATTTGATATGGAACATAATGTTGTTGAGGATCATAATGACAGCTCATTCGAAGAAGGTCATGTTCAGAGTGCCGAAAATGAGGACCAGTCCGAGAATGTGAATTGGGAATGGATTTCACCTAAGAGTGTATATGATCCAATACACATGAGAGACTCTTGAGTCTTATTTTGGTATAGGTGTTCCATGGACCCTTGCGGGTGATCATTATATGTAAATTTGAGCTAGCATTTTAATTACAAATAGATTCTACATTGTACTTTTTTGTTATAACATTGATGATATGACATACATTTCCTTGATACAGTTTATTTTAAGATTGATGTTTTTATATTTATCTTTTACATTGTCTCTTTTTTTATGTGATAGGAAATGACACTGGAATTTGACAAAGCTAGGCCTAGGAGCTATCTCTTCACATAGATAGTGTCCTGACATTAAAGGATAAATAACTAATTTGACTACACTTTCGCTAAGCAAGAATGAGCTCATTCAAGTACATGAAACCATGTTGGTGTTTATCTCAAATATTTTGTGCAAATTTTTATGGTTTGTTTATTGCTTTTATTTGAAACATTTTGTCGATTTGTGGAGTTTGCATGTGTTTTGGTTAATTATTGTGTTAGACCCTTGAATGCTTCTAGTTCTCATTTGATACTTGATTTAACCCTTTGTTGTAGCTTGAATCAATATTAGATTTAGTTGATTTCCATTGATTTAGGGTTCGAGAAAATAAGTTTTTATTACCTTTTATTTGCATGAATTAATTGTGTTCACTTTTTTGATTTGTTTATGCTGATTGTATATTTTCTTTGTAAATACTTATCGTTATTCAGAAAAATAAATGAGCTCTACATAGCTAAGCGAAGAGAAAAATGGTCTATGCACTAGGTTCCTATGCATTGATCATAGGAGACCTATTGGAACGAGACCAACATTCCTCTAGTCCAACATTCCTCTAGTCCAATTGGCATAATTACATTTCAAAATTTTCCTAGACTCCATGGGCATAATTGGCTAGTGAAGGCCAAAATGATGCATAATGTCTGATTCTATTAGTTTATCGGTTTGTCAAGGTCCAAGTCCCCACATGTCATGGAAACTCTAATCAATAGAAAAAAACAATTTGTAATAAAAGCTCTAACATGGGTTATAATAACATCTACACACCAATATCAACAAACAATACAACGTCTACAATCAAAATCAACTACTAGACACATTTAGATATGGTATCAACAAATGGTATAACATTTAGATATGGTACTAGTGTTGAGGAATTTAGATGGAAAAAAAGTTACATTGTCCAAAAGTATGACACAACAATAAGATAGCCCCCAATAGTCGACACTACAGGATGCCAACAAAATAACTAAAATGTTATTCAAAGTATGTGCCAAGAAAAATACTTAAGGAACATGCCTAGCTTAAAACCTATGTACAAACTTGCCTTGAAGTATCAAAAACAGTCTAGGGTAGCCACACAATCTATTGAAGGATAGTCTGTGGGTGCAATTCCTTTGTTGATTTAAGCAATTCAAAAAAGTTATCTCCCAAGACTATTAAAGAAGAAAAAGAAGAAATCTCTAATAATTGTAGGGAGGACTACAAATAGATTCTAGAAACTCAAGTAGTAGAGGAAAAAATTGTAAGTAAGAAGAAGATGCAATGCTATCGTCATCAGAGCTATGAATGACAATCTCCACCTGAAGAACCCCTTTGATAATGTTCCTCCCTGCCATGTCCATGTTGAGCACATCTTGAAAGCATTGCATTCAATGAGGCTGTATTTCACTTTGGCACTTGGCCAAACACTTTATGTGCATCCTCCAAACACCCACATTTAGAATACATGTCTCCAAGATCTACTCAGCTTTGCTTAGATATCAAGGCTTCATTAAGGCCACCACCATTTGGTATTGAGACCAAAACTTGAAATAGAGCAATTGAACTCAACATTTGAAGAAGCCTTGAACTCATAATTAACAAGCAGAGTGTCATTCAATGTGTTTTATAGATCAATGAAAGATTCGCCAAATTTTTACAATATTTTATAATTCAGTGAAATATTCGCCAAATTTTTACAATATTTTATAATTTAGTGAAATATTCGTCAACTTTTTACAATATTTTATAATTCAGTAAAATATTCGCCAATATTTTACAATATCTTATAATTTAGTGAAAGATTTGCCAAGATTTTACAATATCATATAATAAAATGAAAGATTCGCCAAAAAATTATATATACATATTATATTATTGATAAAATCGCTTTCAAATTTTCCTATATATCGGGGAGATTCGCTAATTTTTCTTACATATAAATTTGGGGGGGGGTTCTTAAAATCATTCCTGCAAGAGAATACTTATCTTAACAAAGTAGTCCCAAGCAACCAGCTATGCATCTGCAACGTTCCACCCAACCATAGGCCAGTTGTGCTTATCAACCTCTTAATACAACTGCCACCCCCGAGCTGGGCATGATTACTACAAGGAACCAGGGAACAACAGACTCACACATAGCCAAGCATACACCAAGATGAGCCAAGCCAATCTAAAATTGGGTTTATCAGGCTACTAGGAAATGGAAAGAAAGAATTACTAAGATAGTGAGCTCAACCACAGAGCTATGGATACCTCTACAAGATCTATTTAGCTTGGCACCCACAATGCCTACACACCCCACTCAAGGAAGTATTCCATTCACCAACTCACAGTCCCTCAGGCCATACCCTCCAATTCTAGAGTGTCCCAGGTGTGCATAGAAGATTAGCCAGCCCTCTTGATCTTCTTGAGAGGTTATTCTCTCCACTAGGTTTATCAAGCCAATTCTGTCCACTACCACTCCAAAAATTTTGCTCACAGGTTCAAACCAAAACAGGGATGCACATAACAACAAAACCACAATTGCTGGGCATGAGGAAAAATGTTTCTTCCGTGGGATGCCCAAAGAGGAGGTTTCTACCAATTCAGAAAAACATGGGAAAGCCCAAAAACGAAATGGCAATTGGGGAACAACCCTGGAGAGCAGAAATCATTTTCAGAAAAACGTCCATGGGCATTTTGGGGCAAAAACGACCTCCATCACAGTCCCAAATCGCGGCCCTTCTCTCCCAGCTACTGTACAATGCAAAAACGAGCTCCCAGGCATGGAAAATGCAGGCAAAATGGTGAAAAATGTGATGGGGAAAGACCCAGTAGTTCAGACTGCGTGAGAGAGGAAAGACTGTGGGTTCAAAATGGCTTTGGGCACCATTTCATGGGTGTTTTCTTTCCCAAGGAGACAAAATATGATTTCCCAGGTTGATGGATTGCCCATACACGAAATTGGCTGCCATACCTCTTCATTCCCAAGGCATTAACTACCTCAACCAATTTCTGGAAGAATTAAATGATTGGGTCCATAACCCCAAATGGGTAGTTGGTAGTTTATGGGTTTTCTCATTGACACATGGATTAACACCATTGGCTCAAGGGTTTGAATAATTTCCCTCCCTATTCCTTGTAGAATCATGCCCCCATCTCTTTGTTGCATTGCATAGCTAGTTGTGGGTATTTTCAGTACAATTCGTATTTACATGATGTCTTATTTACATTGTGCCTATCTAGCACAAGAACCATAGGTATCTATTTCTTTAATTGTCGATACATAAAATGCTAAATCAATGGTGGGGCCTTGGCCTTGAGCTCCTCACCATGATTAAATATCAATATTTATATCATTTACGATTTAATGTGAAGGGGGTCAAAATGGGGACGTGACATTCCCCTCCCCTTACATTAGCACTGTCCTTAGTGCTCATCAAAATTGAACAAAAATGGATATGCCACCCTCATGGCATCCTCTAGCTCCCATGTAGCCTCATCGGGACCGTAGTGTTTCCATTGCACCTTTACCTGTCCGATGGCTCGGTTCCGAAGCAATGTTACCTTTTTGTCTAGGATGCACAACGGATCGGTTTGGAATTCTCCCTCGGGTTCCACTTGGATCACATCCCAATTAATCACATGGTTAGGATCATGTACATACTTCTTAAGTAAAGAGACATGATTTCACTCTAAGATACACATGATCCCCAACAATGAATTCCCTATGCACTCTATGTTTATTTGCATAGCTTTTCTGTCTATCCTGGGCTGTTTTTAAATTCTGTCTGATCTTGGCAACTTCTTGCTCCATTTCCCTAAGCAATTCTGGCCCAAGTACAATTCTGTTCACTGGATTGTCCCAAGCCACTGGTGTCCTACACCTTCTATCGTACAAAGCCTCATAAGAACTCATTCCCAACAATGCTCATTGCCCATTGTTATATGCAAACTCTACCAGGTGTAGATAATCCTCCGACTTGGATGGCTTGTCCATTACATACATGCGAAGCATGTCTTCAAGCACCTGATTTACTCTTTCTGTTTTCCTGTCTGTTTGAGGATGGTACGCGGTGCTAAAGTTCAACTATGTACCCAAATCTGCAAAGAGTCCTTTCCAAAAATTGGAAGTGAACTTGGTATCCCTGTCAGAAATTATTGCCTTACGAAACCCATGTAATCTGAAAATTTTCTTCATGAAAATATTTGCAATGGAATCGGCTTTATGTGTGGAATTAACCGGTATGAAATGTGTTGCCTTTGTTAACTTGTCCACCACAACCATGATGGAATCATGTTGTCTCTTAGTCATTGGCAATCCTGTAATAAAATCCATGGAGATTATTTCCCATTTCCATTCTGGAATTGGCACTGGGTGCAATAAACCTGCAGGGTGTTGGTGTTCAACCTTCACTTGCTGACATTTCATGCACTTAGAAATGTATTCAACGATGTCCTTCTTCATTCCTGGCCAGAAATAATATTTTCTTGCTGTAGCAATTGTTTTCTGATATCCTGGGTGACCAGAGTATGAAGCTTTATGGATTTCATCCATAACGATCCTCCTCAAATCTGCCACATTTGGAATATAGACTCTATTCTTATAAGTAAGAAGTTTGTCTCCTTCCAAATGTTAGCCTTCATATTTCTTTTCAAGGTTTTGCTGCTGCAATTTGCCCTTTATCTGCTCATACACTTCATCTTCAACCATATGGTTAACAATCTGCTGCCTCAAATCTGGTTGGAAAGTACTTAGTGCTGCCACATACATTTCATGTACCTTCCTGCTGAGTGCATCAGCCACCTTGTTTTCTTTCCCTTTTATGTGTTTGATTTCAAAATCAAATTCACACAAAAATTCCAACCATCTAGCTTGCCTAGCATTTAAAGTTGGCTGATCAAACAAGTATTTCAGACCACAATGGTCTGTCCTTAACTCAAATTTTCTTCCCATTAAGTAATGCCTCCACATCTTTAAGGCATGTACTATGGCTGCAAGTTCTACATCATGAGTAGCATAGTTCTTCTCATGCTCTTTCAACTTTCTTGACTCATAGCATATCATGTGGTTGTCTTGCATAAGAACTCCTCCAAGTCCTTGATTGCATGCATCGGTACACACCACAAAGTCTTTTTCTGGGTCTGCAATTTTCAAAATTGGTGCACTTGTAAGAAGATTCTTCAACCGTTGAAAACTTTCCTCACATCTTTGTGACCATTCAAACTTTATCCCCTTCTTTTGCAAAGAAGTGATCGGGTTTGCAACCTTGGATAATCCTTCGATAAACCTCCTGTAGTAACCAGCAAGGCCCATAAAATATCTCACCTCAGTCACATTCCTTGGAGTTGGCCAATTCATAATGGCTTCAATCTTCTCAGGGTCTACAAATATTCCTTCATCGGAGATGATGTGACCCAAATAATGAATTCTATCTTTATAAAAGTCACATTTGCTCAACTTTGCATACAGCTTATGCTCCCTTAGTAATTGCATTGTCATTCTCAAATGTTCTTCATGCTCTTCTTCATTCTTAGAATAGATGAGAATGTCGTCTAGGAATACAAGAACAAACTTGTCCAAATACTTGCTAAAAACATTATTCATGAGACACATGAATGTAGCTAGTGCATTTGTGAGACCAAATGGTACCACCACAAACTCATAGTGTCCATACCTTGTTCTAAAGGCGGTCTTATGAATATCTTCTTCTTTGATTCTTACTTGATGGTAACTAGACCTCAAGTCAATCTTTGAAAATACCTTTGCTCCTCTCATTTGGTCAAAAAGGTCATCAATTCGGGGCAATGGGTATTTATTCTTCACAGTGAATTTGTTCAATTGCCTGTAGTCAATACATAACCTGAGTTTTCCATCTTTCTTTTTCACAAATAGAACAGGTGCTCCCCACGGGGACACACTTGGCCTAATATATTTCTTTTCTAGCAACTCTTGTAATTGCATTTTCAATTCTAGCAATTCCGGTGTACTCATCCTATAGGGTGTCTTAGACACTGGTGCCGTTCCTGGCACAAGTTCAATTGTAAAGTCAATGTCTCTCTTCGGATGAAGTCCTGGAATCTCATCAGGAAAAACATCCCTGAATTCTTGCAATACATGATAGTCCTCTAATTTAAGAGTTTCATTCTCTGCTGCCTCTAAAATGTGGGATGCATACAATTGACATCCCTTCCTATAGAACCTCTTCAGCTGCATGGCTGAAACCTATCTGATAGAGGTCACCTTTGGAATGCCTTTTACAACCTTCGGGTTTCCTTCTTCGTCCATGCATTCAAATGTCTTATTGTAGCAGTCAAGTTTAACCCTGTGTGCTTCTAACCAATCCATTCCAATGAGAATATCATAGGAACCTAGTGGAAAAATATTTAGATCTGTATAAGTGAATAGCCTATCCATCTCTAATGGACATTTCTCTACTGTTTCACTGACTTTTCTCTTGGTTCCAGTGGCTAGTTGAACTAACCATGATTTACTATGCTTTAATTTCTTAAAAGCACAATTCTCAACAATTATAGGAGTGACATAACTGTGAGTAGATCCAGGATCAATCAAAATAGAAACAGATTGCTTAGCAATCTTACCTTCAACTTCAACCACAGTTGACTGATGATTTGCCTGGCGGTCGTCTAGTGCTGCATAGATTCTAAGGATTGTCCTTGCCACTTGACCCACGATTTCAGCTCCCTGGATGTTGTGGACTTGATTGGGATTCCCATTCCGATGTGGACAGTTCCTAAGCATGTGCTCCCCTCCACAACCCCAACATTGAAGTGGTTCTCTTGGTTCCTTTGGATCTCTCTGCTTGTCTCCCACCATCCTAGTTGGTTTAGTCACAACCTATGATGGTTGCCTTTGCTGATTCTGGAATTGAGGAGGCTTGAACCCCTTATTCCTTTGATCAAACTTTTCATTTTTCCTATCCTTCCATGCCTTATGGAATTCTGGTTTGCTTTTTTTTTTTATCAAAGCAATACTTAGCCTTTCTTATGGCCTCCTTTAGAGTTCGAGGTTCATCAAACTCAATTCTATCTTTATATGACTGGGGCAGTCCACTAAGGAAACACTGAATTTTCACCTTATCATCTCGAATATACATAACATACCTCAACAGCTCCAAGAACTTGTTTTCATATTCTTCCATGCTCAATTGTCCCAATCTCAGCTCATGGAACTCTTTGATCTTATCACCATAGTACCTGTCAGAGAGGTACTTCTGCTTGAAGTATTTCTTGAACTGCTTCCACACAATCTTCCTTTCATTGATCTTCTTCACTTGCCTGATGTGTTCCCACCATATAGATGCTCTTCCATTCAAGTTGAAGACGGATACCCTTGCCTTCATATTTCCCGAGTAGTCTTGGACTTGGAAATACTTTCTCATTCCAAGAAGCCAAGCTTCAGCTTCTTGACCAAACTTTATCTCTCCATCAAATGTAGGAGGTTTCGCCTTCTTAAATTCCCCATGTGAATTGTCTTTGTAGTTCTTCTTCCTCTTGCTCCTGTGAGATAAAGAGCTTGAACCCTCAATGGATTCTTCAGAGTCAGATGATTCATTAGAAGAGATTTCTGGAGTATATGTTCCGTCTGTAGAAACTCTTCTTGAGCTACTGGCCCTCTTACGGGAATTCCTTCTAGAACTACTCCCACCCCTTTCTGGATTTGATGTCTGATGCCCAGAGTTTATTTGCCTTTGGATGTCTGTCAAACTCTATAGCATGGCTGCATTCAACTGATTTTGTTCTTCCTAAGCTTTAATCATCCTTTCATTATATTCTCTACAGCTTTGCAATTCCACCCTTAGGCTTCTCATGGTGGCTACAATACCTGGAGGAGTCTCTTCATTTCTTCTCCCATTAGATTTTGTTTCAGCATTTTCAACGTGTATGTTCTCCCCCATGGCATCTGTCTCAGGCTCATAGGGATCTTTTGCATCATCCATAGTGTTGATTTTCTTGGCCCAACCAAGATCCAAAACTTTCCAATTGTACTATCTTGAGTGTTTCCCTGATGTAACTGTGATTCTGCAAAATGTGTTCATCAACACAATTGTTAGCTGCATTATATTCTCAGAATTCATAACTTACTTTCATGCACGTGGAAAAATGTTATACTGACAATTTGTCAGATCATAGAATTTTCTCACAATCAACGACATATGAGGGGGGACGACGGGGGTCAAGGGGGATTTTTTTTTTGTAAATCTTTCCATTTCGCGCAATCTGGCGCATAAGTTCCATGGCATTTTTCAACTTTCCGCACCTGAAAAATCTCCCTGGAGAGTGGCTGAAATTGCTTGTTTCGGAGCAACTCAGTGAGTTCTTCCGACCTGTTTCGGGCCAACTTGTGGAGTTCTTCCGCAGTTTCGGGGTGGTTTGCCGAATCCTTCCGCAGTTTCGGAAGAGAATTCCTTCCACAGTTTCGGAAGAGAATTCCTTCCGCAGTTTTGGGGTGGTTCGTGGAACTCTTCTGCAATTTTAGAACGATTTTCTGAACTCTTCCGCAATTGCGGGACGATTCGTGGAATCCTTTCGCAGTTGTGGAACGATTTGCCAAACTCTTCCGCAATTGTGGGACTATTCACAGAATCCTTCTACAGTTGCGGAATGATTTGCCAAACTCTTCTGTAATTGTGGGATGATTCACGAAATCCTTCTGTAGTTGCGGAATGATTTGCCGAAGTCTTCCGCAATTGCGGGACGATTCGTGGAATCCTTCCGCAGTTGCAGAAGACATTCCGGAATTCTTTCCGCAGTTTTGGAAGACATTCCGGAATTCTTTCCACAGTTTCGGAAGACATTCCGGAATTCTTTCTGCAGTTTCGGAAGACATTCCGGAATTCTTTCCGCAGTTTTGGAAGACATTCCGGAATTCTTTCCGCAGTTTCGGAAGACATTGCGGAATTCTTCCCGAAACAGACTTAAACAAAATTTTTCCAAAAACTCTTAGGAAAATTTGAAATATTTCCTTCTTTCAGTGATGACTGCTTGCTTAGAAGGAGGTGATCTTACCTCTGTAATCTATCCAACTTAAGAATTTTAGGCCCGATGCTGAGACTTGTGGTGATCAGGAAGGGACCTTCCCATGTGACTGTAATTGGATTTGGCCCATAGAGGTCCAATGCTGCAACCAGCAGCTCTGATACCAAATTGTAATGTCCCCTCCTATCATACCAACATGATAGAGAGGACATGATGCTAAAACCGGGCATCTAGCCCCATGAACTTTTAAATAAACATTCACATAATACAAAAGAACATATGAACATGTATAATTATAAGAGAAACACAGCGGAAGTAATATCAATTACACATCCATCATACATTCAAGATATTCATCAATTAAATAATTGCAAAGTTAACACAAGAGAATACTTATCTTAACAAAGTAGTCCCAAGCAACCAGCTATGCATTTGCAACGTTCCACCCAACCATAGGCCAGTTGTGCTTATCAACCTCTTGATACAACTGCCACCCCCGAACTGGGCATGATTACTACAAGGAACCAGGGAACAACAGAATCACACATAGCCAAGCATACACCAAGATGAGCCAAGCCAATCTACAATTGGGTTTATCAGGCTGCTAGGAAATGGAAAGGAAGAATTGCTAAGCTAGTGAGCTCAACCACAGAGCTTTGGATACCTCTACAAGATCTATTTAGCTTGGCACCCACAATGCCTACACACCCCACTCAAGGAAGTATTCCCTTCACCAATTCACAGTCCCTCAGGCCATACCCTCCAATTCTAGAGTGTCCCAAGTGTGCATAGAAGAGTATCCATCCCTCTTGATCTTCTTGAGAGGTTATTCTCCCCACTAGGTTTATCAAGCCAATTCTGTCCACTACCACTACAAAACTTTTGCTCATAGGTTCAAACCAAAACAGGGATGCACATAACAGCAAAACCACAATTGCTGGGCATGAGGAAAAACGTTTCTTCCGTGGGATACCCAAAGAGGAGGTTTCTACCAATTCAGAAAAACATGGGAAAGCCCAAAAATGAAATGGCAATTGGGGAACAACCCTGGAGAGCAGAAATCGTTTTCAGAAAAACATCCATGGGCATTTTGGGGCAAAAACGACCTCCATCACAGTCTCAAATCGTGGCCCTTCTCTCCTAGCTACTGTACAATGCAAAAACGAGCTCCCAGGCATGGAAAATGCAGGCAAAATGGTGAAAAATATGATGGGGAAAGACCCAGTAGTTCAGACTGCGTGAGAGAGGAAAGACTGTGGGTTCAGAATGGCTTTGGGCACCATTTCGTAGGTGTTTTCTTGCCCAAGGAGACAAAACATGATTTCCCAGGCTGATGGATTGCCCATACACAAAATTGGCTGCCATACCTCTTCATTCCCAAGGCATTAACTGCCTCAACCAATTTCTGGAAGAATTAAATGATTGGGTCCATAACCCCAAATGGGTAGTTGGTGGTTTATGGGTTTTCTCATTGACACATGGATTAACACCATTAGCTCAAGGGATTGAATAATTTTCCTCTCTATTCCTTGTAGAATCATGCCTCCATCTCTTTGCTGCATTGCATAGCTAGTTGTGGGTATTTTCATTACAATTCGTATTTACATGATGTCTTATTTACATTGTGCCTATCTAGCACAAGAACCATAGGCATCTATTTCTTTAATTGCCGATACATAAAATGCTAAATCAATGGTGGGGCCTTGGACTTGAGCTCCTCACCATGATTAAATATCAATATTTACATCATTTACGATTTAATGTGAAGGGGGTCAAAATGGGGACGTGACATTCAACAAAACCTAGCTCAGACTATAGGATATTTTACATGTTGACTATCACAAAACCTTAAAAGAGTGTCTTGCATCCTGCAAGAACTCTAAAGAGCATCCCAGGACTGATTGCGAGCTTACTGCTCAACCTATTGGATATCCAGGACTGATTATATGTGACCCCACACACCAAAAAACCTTTAAAGATCATCTTGCATCCTTCAAGTACTCTAAAGAGAATCCCATGACTGATTATGAGCTTACTGCTCAACCTCTCGGATCTCTAGGGATGATTACAAGTGGTTAGGAAAAACCTTTAAAGAGTGTCTTGAATCCTACAAGTACTCTAAAGAGCATCCCAGGACTGTTTACGAGCTTACTGCTCAACCTCTCGGATATCTAGGGCTGATTACATGCCTCTAGTAGCAAAACCTTGAAAGAGCATCCCAGGACTTATTTACGAGTTTACTGCTCAACCTGTCCGTATCTCTATATCCCTGGCTGTTGCGAGCACACCACTATACCTGTCCGGATCTTGAGCATCTTTTCTATGCTACCTGCACAACATGTCCACGACCATGAAGTATCAACCTGATACTCATCATACATCATCCTGATGTACATGATCATCTTGATCATCATCACTGCATCGTCCTGATGCATATCATCTGGAGCATCGTCTTAATACTCATCATCCATGATCATCCTGATCATACAATGCACCCACCTGATTCATATCAAGTATCTACCTGATACATAAATACATGATCCACCTGATCATACCAAGCATCCAACATGATGCATATACAAATACATGATCCAACTTATCAAAGCATCCAACTGATGCATATACAAATACATGATGCAACTGATCAAAGCATCCACCTGATGCATATACAAAGAAGTAACTGGAGCATCCTCCTGATGCTCAATATACAGTGCTTACATCCATAGCTGTGGGAAGGATCCTCCTCTCACCATGCTTGGAATGGCTCTTGCAAATGTGTCCCATCACTTATTCCTTCAAGTATCCTCAATCTGAAGAACACCAAGCCTCTCTCTGAAGTACTCAAACTTCATTCTAGCTAGTGGTTTCCTCAACACATCTGCAACCTGCTCATCCGTCGCAACATAAAGGAGATTCATTGCTCCTCTCTACACCATATCCCTGATATAGTGATATTTGATCTCTATGTGCTTCACTGCTCCTCTCTCGTGGAACACCGGGTTCTCAGACAGCTTCACACAACTCTGGTTTTCACAAAATATACCAGTAGCATCCAACGGGAGATCAAATAACTTAGACAGTAGCTTCCGGATCCATAATGCCTCACAATTAGTCGAACAAGATGCAACATACATAGCTTTGGCTGTACTTAGTGCTACACAAGACTGCTTCTTGCTAAACCAAGAGATCACACCTGATCCCATACTGAAGCAGCACCCAGAAGTGGTCTTCCTATCTGCAGCATTGCCTGCCCAGTCCGAATCAACATAACCCTGCAGGTTAAACTTTTGATTCGCATTATACTTGATCCCATAGTCAATTGTACCCTTCAGGTACCTTAGAATATGCTTTACATCAACTAGGTGAACACCTCTGGGATCCGTCATCAAGTACATCAAGGACCCAATCATCTGACGATACATAGTGACATCAACCGGATCAGATGAAGCATCACACAGAAGCTTCAGGTTTGATGCCATAGGTGTGGCCATGGCCTTGTAGTCCATCATCCCAAACCTCTTCAGGATCTATACTGCATACTTCCCTTGTCCAAGGAAGATTTCATCTACACTCTGCCACACCTTCATGCCTAGAAAGTAGTGCATCATCCCCAATTCCTTCATCTCAAACTTGACAGCAAGCTTCCTCTTTGTATCGGCAATCAATCTATCCTCACCTGTCACAAACAGGTCATCCACATACAAAAGTAGTATCACTGGATTGCCTTCCTCAACCTTGTAGTAAAGGTTGGAATCCACTTTACTCTTGGTAAATCCCAAACTAGATAGAAAACTGTCAATCCTACTATACCAAGTCCTAGGAGCTTGCTTCAAGCCAAACAAGGCTTTCTTCAACCGAAACACATATGACTCTCTGTCATGTGTCTCAAAACCAAGTGGCTTCTCCACATACACTTCCTCTTCGGCTACACCATTCAAGAAAGTTGTCTTGACATCCATCTGGTGTATCTTCCACTTCATCACTGCAGCCAGAGCAAGTACTATTCTAATGGAAGTGTATTTGGCTACAGGAGCAAAAGTCTCTTCATAGTCTACTCCTTCTTTCTCGGAGAAGCCACGAGCTACAAACCTCGCCTTGTATTTATCTATGCTACCATCTGCAGCATGCTTGATCTTATAGATCCACTTGGAAGTCACAACAGACTTCCCTTCTGTTCTTAGGACCACATCCCAAACATCATTCTTCATGATCGACTAGTACTCCTTGATCATGGCATTCTTCCATTACTATATCCTAGATCTTGGGAACTTCAGATTCTTCAATATCTTCAATAGATAGATTTCTTTAAACTTCGTTGCTGGAACAAATGTTGTAGTCCTTCTTTTGTAGGTGATTGTACATGATCTTTCCTACAAGTCAAATTCAATTGCATGATTAGAAACTTTTCATAGTTTATAGAAAAAAGTATTACACATAAAGGCATATGTCATACAGTCATGCAATTATCTTAGCCAATGCTTCAATACAACATTTATCCATATCCTGTATCTTTCTAGATGCCTTCCATCTCTACCAGAACATTGTTAAGAGTGTGCACAACTCCCAACATGTCAGCAAATAGGTTTCATTCTAGATAAGTAGCAATGGAATGTTGTACAATTCCATAGGCCACTTACCCATCACATGCATATTAGTAGTATATTGTTCATTAATGCAATTACTCTAATATGCATAATATACAACCTAAGTCTAGAAACATAAGTATATACATCATTGAACAATATTATTTAAACAACCAGATATACAAAAAATGACAATTCAAATACTTATCTTTGTTTGTTTGTTGGGTGGACTCCCTCTGAATCTTTGTTTCCTTGTAGGAGTTGCTGAAGTCCGACTCTGAAGTAGCTTCTTCTACTCCTTTCTGTTGTGGATTGGAAGGAGTGTTCAACTCCCTCTTAATCCCTAAATCACTACATAACTTCTTAAAGTCCCTTGAAGTTAATTATCCGCCATTGTCGGATCTAAAGATCTTGATCTTCTTATCAGTTTGATTTTCTATCAAGGTTTTGAATTCCTTGAACTTATCAAAACACTTCATCTTTGACTGGATTTCATGAAGACATGTTGATGTATATGTAACTTCAGAATGTATTTCACATATATGTATATTGTATTCCTATAGAGATTGTATTATTCCTCTATAAGGAAGTGTCGTCATTTATATTGTAAATGTTGTAACTTATACTTGATGGGTTATTAGACCACCTTGTTGGGGTCGGCCCTGTATAAGTCATGTGGGTCAAATGGTTATTAGACCACCCTATTGGGGGTCGGCCATGTGGGTCAAAGGGTTATTAGACCACCCTATTGGGGGTCGGCCCACTCAGCATTATGTTATGTGGTTAAGTTCGAGCCTACATGAGTTAGGTAAAAAGGCAAGTCAAGTCAAGTATAAATAGAGTGCGGGAGGCACTCTATTTGATCGCTCACTTCTCACACATGCACTCAAGGAGGAGTGGCGCACTTATGGAGGAGGAGGATCTGCTGCTAGATTATGTCTATCTCTCATGGTTGGTTGTATCATTTCTCTATCTATCTCTGAGGAAGTTATTGGGGTTTTTCACCTTTATGGTTTTCCCCAAGTAAATCTTTGTGTCTCTTGTGTGCTTGTATTATTGTCTCCATGATTGATATACTGTAGATATGCTGTACATGTTGTTCTCTCAGTTAAGATCCTAGATCAGATTGAAGTAAATTCAGAAAATTTAACATGGTATCAGAGCTAGCCTGAAAGAAGGCATGATATGGCATGTATGACACTTGTTGCACTTACGATGCTAGGGCTTGATATAGCAAAAACCAGTCGTCGTAGCACTTTCGCTATAAATCCGTTTTGGAAAAGTTTTAGGATTTGAAATTGTTACAGGACGAATATTAAATCTCCAGGTACCTTGTGTCCAAAGGACAACCTCTAATTCGTTGTACTTTGTGATTTATGATCTGTACAATATAGGGTTTCTGCCTCTTCCAGATCTGAGTCAAAATCAGGTGACCTTGGGAAAAAGGTCATAACCTGGGCTAGGAATCTCCAAATGAAATTTCGTAAAAATGACAGGTAGTACACAGACTGTACTATCTCAGGAAACGTTTTCAGAGGCCGAAGTTGAACCCGTGACACGTGGCACGCCGTACAAGTTTGATCTCCTGTATTATCCCATAAACAGGTCACGTTGCGACACTTGGAATAACTCTCTCTCAGAGAGTCCAATTGATGTCAGACCTGTCAATATGGAAAGATAACAGGCCGAGCTATCTCAGAAAAAATTTTCAGAGGCCGAAGTTCAAACAGTGACACGTGGCAAGCCGTACAAGTTCGCTCTCCTGTTTTGTCCCAAAACAGGTCACGTTGCGACATTTGGCATAACTCTCTCTCAGAGAATCCAATTGAGGTCAGATCTGTTAGGATGGAAAGAAAACAGGTCAGGCTATCTCAAAAAACTTTTTCAGACCCTGTGGATCAAAAAGTTCGGAGTTACACCAGAAACAATCGGGTACATATTTTTGTCAAAACATAATTATTTTTTAGTACCTTCATTCATGGCTTCCGGAATTTAGGGCTTCAGAGAAAGTTGGAATTTTTGTAATCGGAGACCACGGCTGGATGCTACTCATCAAAATAGAAATTTAGAGACCAAGATCAGAATTTTTGGTTGGGCAGAAGGCCGGGCTTGATTAGACCCTAGTTCAGGACTTTGATCAGAAAAGTGGAAAATTAGGGCTTCTGTAAAAATGGGAATTTTTGAAATCTGTGACCACGGCTGGAAGCTCCTCAGAAAAATAGAAGCTTAGAGCTTTGGATCAAACATTTTGATTGGGAAGAAGAGTGGGCTTCATCAAACCCTATTTCAGGGTCACATCTAGTGAATCCAGAAGTTTCAAAGGCAAAATTGAGGAGTGAAACTTTGCAGTTTTCAAATTCTGAATATACCAGTTGATCAGCTCATCAAGGCGCATATTTCTATCCTTAGGGAAGTTTGAAATTCAAAGTTTGAATTTTTGGGGTTTCTCTGACAAACCCATATCCAGCTCCAGGTCCAGTTCTTGTAATTCAAGTGGATTGGGTTAATCCTAGAAAAATATGGATTGGTCACCTGCATAAGTGAAGGAGTTCCTGTTTCAGAGGGAGATGAGGCTAAGGCTTTACATAAGGAGATTACAAGCGATCTCGACAGGTATGACTCATCGAGGTATGTTTTGAGATTTGTTCATGATTAAGTTTATGGTATGTTTGTCTTCATGTTATTACGGTTAGTACAATCTTGATTTTAGATTTGTCGTATCACCTTAACAAAATTATGAATGCATGATAGAAGATATTCATTGGTTAGGGTGTTGACACTTATGATTGTACTAATGCATTATGGTGTTGTATGAGGTTTATGTTGTCTACTAACATGAAAGGTACACCAAGAAAGACAAATCATGTTCCAGTTCAAGAACATATGATCATGATGACATGAGGATAAAGACTCATCCATTGTCATGGATCTCATAGAAGATCCATTTACGAGGTATGTATAACTTGGTTTTATGATGGCTAACCTATGAGATATACAGGTTACTAGCACAAGTCATTGAAGAAGAACAAGAAGACATCATGTGATTATGTTAGACATAACTAACTAGCATGCTAATCCAGGTATGTTTTTCCTATATCGAGATAGAATCCTAACTTGGGTTAGGATCTTATACTATTGTTGATAATGATTATTCATGAAGTCATAGGTTTGAATAATCATGGTTGTATGCATATTATGTTTCTTACCATAATTGATGATATGACTAACCAGAAGAATCATGAAGGTATAGGTTCGAATAATCACAGGTTTTATGCATATTATATCTCTTATCTTGATTGATGATTCAACTAAAGAGTCATAGGTTTGAGTAATTATAGGTTTAGACATGTTATGCTTCTTATGATTTGACTAACCATGAGAATCCTACATAAACCTTGAATGATAATGATTATTGTGTTTTAATAGTATACTAATGAATGTATGATTTTATATTAGACCTAGAGGATAACACAATGATGATACTAACAAGCATGCATAGGGATCGAGAATGTATATAAGTTCAAGGACAGGTAATCCAGGGAGCAAAGATCAAGAGGGAGTACACTCCAGTGGTTTATGAAAGGATGCAGATATTCAGAGGGAGTTGACCATCTTTCTACAACAGAAAGGTGTATAAGCTCAGATATTCAGAGGGACAAAGATAAGTATTTTAATTATCATTTCTTGCATATTTGTTTGTTTAAAGTAAAATTGTTCAATGATGTATAAGCTCATGTTCCTAGACTTAGGATATGTATTGTGCATATTAGAATAGTTGCATTGATGAACAGTATACTACTAATATACATGGGTAAGTGGCCTATGGCACTGTACAACATTCCATTGCTACTTATCTAGAATGAAACCTCTTTGCTGACATGTTGGGAGTTGTGCACACTCTTAACAATGTTCTGGTAGAGATTGGAAGGCATCTAGAAAGTTACGGGATATGGATAAATGTTGTATTGAAGCATTGGCTAAGATAATTGCATGACTGTATGACATATTTCTTTATGTGTAAGAATTTGTTCTGAAAACTATGAGATGTTTTCTAATCATGCAATTTAACCTATTTTGTAGGAAAGACCGTATATCTTCACCTACAAAAGGACTACAACATTTGTTCCAGCAATAAAGATATCTATTGAAAATATTGAAGATATTGAAGTTCCCAGGATCTGGGATGAAGAAATGGAATGCCATGATCCGTCGATCATGAAGAATGATGTTTGGGATGTAGTCCCAAGACCTGAAGGGAATTTTTTTATATGGATCTATCAAGATAAAGCATGCTGCATATGGCAGCATAGAGAAATATGAAAGTGATGAAATAGAAGATACACTAGATGGATTTCAAGACAGCTTTCTTGAATAGTTGTATGTGGATGACCTGTTTGTAACAAGAGATGATAGATTGATTGCCGACATGCAGCGGAAGCTTGCTGCTGAGTTCGAGTTGAAGAAATTGGGGATGATACACTATTTGTTTTGGCATGGAGGTGTGGCAGAGTGCAGATGGAATCTTCCTTGGACAAGGGAAGTATGTAGTAGAGATCCTGAAGAGGTTCAGGATGATGAATTGCAAGGCCATGGCCACACCTATGACATCGAATCTGAAGCTTCTATGTGATGCTTCATCTGAGCCGGTTGATGTCTCTACGTATCGTCAGATGATTGGGTCCTTGATGTACCTGACGAACACGAGACCAGATATTTGCTTTGCTGTGAACACATTGATCCAGTTCCTGACGGATCCGAGGAGTGTTTACCTGGTTGCTGTAAAGCATGTTCTGAGGTACTTGAAGGGTACAATGGATTTTGGGCTCAAGTATGAAGCAAATCAAAAGTTTAACCTGCAGGGTTATGTTGATTCAGATTGGGCTGGCAGTGCTGCAGATAGGAAGAGCACATCTGGGTGTTGCTTCAGTATGGGATCAGGTGTGATCTCTTGGTTTAGCAGGAAGCAGTCCTGTGTAGCACTGAGTACAGCTGAGGCTAAGTATGTTGCAGCCTGTTCAGCTAGTTGTGAGGCAGTATGGCTACGGAAGCTACTGTCTGAGTTATTTGATCTCCTGTTGGAGGCTACTAGTATCTTCTGTGATAACCAGAGTTGTGTGAAGCTGTCCGAGAACCCAGTGTTTCATGACAGGTCGAAACACATAGAGATCAAATATCACTATATCAGGGATATGGTGCAGAGAGGAGCTGTGAAGCTTCTGTATGTTGCGACGGACGAGCAGATTGCAGATGTGCTGACAAAACCACTAGCCAGGGTGAAGTTTGAGTATTTTAGAGAGAGGCTTGGCGTTCTTCAAGATCGAGGACACTTCGAGGAAGAAGTGATGGACACATTTGCTGAAGCCATTCCAAGCATGTTGGAAGGAGGATCCTTCACATGGCTGTGGATGTAAGCGCTGGATGATGAGCATCAGGATGATGTTCTGGTTTCTGCTTAGATATGATCAGTTGGATCATTATATGTATGTATGTATGCATCATGTTGGATGTTGGATATGATCGGTTGGATCATGTGTTTGTATTTTGTATACGCATCATGTTGGATGCTGGATATGATCGGTTGGATCATGTGTATGTATTTTGTATGTACGCATCATGTTGGATGATGATGGATACATTGTGTGGATCATGTATCTTTGTATGATTAGGTAGATCATGTATGTTGATGGATACATTGTGTGGATCATGTATCTTTGTATGATCAGGTAGATCATGTATGTTGATGGATACATTGTGTGGATCATGTATCTTTGTATGATCAGATAGATCATGTATGTTGATGGATACATTGTGTGGATCATGTATCTTTGTATGATCAGATAGATCATGTATGCTGATGGATACATTGTGTGGATCATGTATCTTTGTATGATCAGGTAGATCATGTATGCTGATGGATACATTGTATGGATCATGTATCTTTGTATGATCAGATAGATCATGTATGTTGATGGATACATTGTGTGGATCATGTATCTTTGTATGATCAGATAGATCATGTATGCTGATGGATACATTGTGTGGATCATGTACCTATGGATGTATCAGATGGATACTTGGTGTGCATCAAATGGATGCATTGTATGATCAGGATGATCATGGATGACGAGCTTCTCCAGATGACATGCAGCAGGATGTTGCAGTGATGATGATCAGGATGATCATGTGTACATCAGGATGATGTTTGATGAGTATCAGATGATACTTTGTGGCCGTGGATCAGGTTGTGCAGGTAAGCATGTAATTTGTGCCCTGGGAGATTTGCAGATGGTCTTTCGAGGTTTTTCCTATGGCATGTAATTCAGTGCCCTGGGACATCTGGCAAATTCTCTTGAGAGGTTTTGCTTGGAAGGACATGTAATTTGTGCCCTGGGAGATCTGCAGATAGTCTTTCGAGGTTTTTCCTATGGCATGTAATTCGGTGCCCTGGGATATCTGGCAGATGCTCTTGCGAGGTTTTGTCCTATGGCATGTAATTTGCTCCTGGGAGATCTGGACAGGATGAAAAAGGCCTCAGATGCTTCAGCCAGGTTTTGCCATGACCACATGTAATTTGCTCCTGGGAGATCTAGACAGGATGAAAAAGGCCTCAGATGCTTCAGCCAGGTTTTGTGGTGGACCACATGTAATGTGCTCCTGGGAGATCCGACAGGTAGAGCTGTGTGCTCGTAACAGCCTGGGATGCTTCAGCCAGGTTTTGTGGTGAGATCACATGTAATGTGCTCCTCGGAGATCCGACAGGTAGAGCCGCGTGCTCGTAACATCCTAGGATGCTTCAGCCAGGTTTTGTGATGGGTCACATGTAATGTGCTCCTGGGAGATCCTACAGGTAGAGCTATGTGCTCGTAATAGCTTGGGATGCTGCAGCTAGGTTTTGTGATGCACGTAATAAGTCCTGAGGATTCCACAGTATGGCCAGTGATGATGAAGACCTGTAGGTGGTGGGCCTACATCCAGTATGAAAAAGGACTGGCTCTGTAGAACTTCCTATGATGACTAGATTCAGAGATTGATTGAGATAGCAGCAACAATGATGATGATGATGACTCGATGATGATTATCCAGTGACGATGATCCAGAGAAGATGACTTGTGCTAGAAGAACTGTGCTGAGAAATACCTTCCTAGTTAAGAGGGAGTGTTGATGTATATGTAACTTCGGAATGTATTTCACATATATGTATATTGTATTGCTATAGAGATTGTATTATTCCTCTATAAGGAAGTGTCGTCATTTATATTGTAAATGTTGTAACTTATACTTGATGGGTTATTAGACCACCTTGTTGGGGTCGGCCCTGTATAAGTCATGTGGGTCAAATGGTTATTAGACCACCCTATTGGGGGTCGCCCATGTGGGTCAAAGGGTTATTAGACCACCCTATTGGGGGTCGGCCCACTCAGCATTATGTTATGTGGTTAAGTTCGAGCCTACATGAGTTAGGTAAAAAAGCAAGTCAAGTCAAGTATAAATAGAGTGCGAGAGGCACTCTATTTGATCACTCACTTCTCACACATGCACTCAAGGAGGAGTGGCGCACTTATGGAGGAGGAGGATCTGCTGCTAGGTTATGTCTATCTCTCATGGTTGGTTGTATCATTGCTCTATCTATCTCTGAGGAAGTTATTGGGGTTTTTCACCTTTATGGTTTTCCCCAAGTAAATCTTTGTGTCTCTTGTGTGCTTGTATTATTGTCTCCATGATTGATATACTGTAGATATGCTGTACATGTTGTTCTCTCAGTTAAGATCCTAGATCAGATTGAAGTAAATTCAGAAAATTTAACAAGACATTCTACTGCTGTGCTTGAAATTGGTAGTGCACATGTGCAAGCCTTCTATGCCAAAGCTCGTTCAATTTATCCCTTCAATTTATACAATCCTCCCCCTTGCTCTCCAATCACCACTGTATCATTTATAGTTTTACCCTTTGGCCACATTAGGACTTGGCCATCTACAAATGCAACCCTCATTCCTTTTGCATCCAATGCAGATATGGAGAGTAGGTTCTTCTTGAGACTTGGAACTATAGTACATCTTTCCTTTTCATAGACTTCCCAGAGTCTAGTTTACTGAGGAGGCTTAACCACTTCCTTTGATAGGATATTGATAGTCATCCCCAAGTTTCACCTTCTAGGGTGACTCATGTTCAGATAGGTATACAAAATATTCTTTAAACCCAGTCATGTGTTTAGAAGCCCCACTATCAATGAGCCAATCATTACATCCATGAGAGATAGTACCTATGAGAGCAGAGATTATGACATATTCATCTTCACTTGATGAGTCATCACTTTCTACTCTATCCTTCTTCTTGGGTGGTTCATCATCCTCAGCAGCATGAGCATGATATCTCTTCTTGCTGCCCTTCTTCTTGTTGTTGAAGTTGTTGTTGTTGTACCTTTGGTTCTTAGGACATTCTGAGGCACAATGTCCTTTCTCATCACAAGAGTAACATCGAATTTGGGAGAGATCTTTCTTCTTATGATGGAAATGAGAATGATTCTTATTATGAGATTTCTCCGTCTTGAACTTGCTTCCCTTGGTGTGAGATGTAAGAGCTTGATCTTCATTTCCCATATTTTCTTCTCAAGCCACAAGCCTTGCTTCTTCTTGTGAACATTCTTCCCACGGTCTACTGAAAGAGATCAATTTCTTTCTTGCACAGATTCCTTGGATGAAGGAGTCCCATGAACTAGGTAAGCCATTCAATATGGTCATGACAATTTCTCCATTCTCCACCACTTCATCCATAACATCAAGTTGTTCCTTGATTTGAGAGACCTTAGTAAAGTAGGATTGGATGGTCTCTCCATTCTGGATCTTTACCCCTTTCAATTGGTTCCGCGGAGTCATTTTTCGATTGATGTTCTTTCCTTCAAATAACTTGGTCAAAGAGTCAAACATCTCTTTTGGTATCTTTAGGGAAGACACATGGGGAATGAGATGGTCCTTGATAGAATCAGCAATGATTCTCTTGGCTTTAACCAAGTTCTTCTTGTGTAAGGCCTTATCCTCATCTCCCTCTGGAACTGGAACCTCTTCCTTTATGTAGTTGTCTAACTCATTTTCTTCTAGGATTAAGCCAATCCTATACTTCTAGGCTCATAAGTTATCAGCTCCTTGAAGCTTGGTGTGGTGAGACATTTTAAAGAGTACTTCAAATGGAAATAGAAAGTTTTTGGTCTTACCACTTGATTTGTTGAAAACTGAATCTGGAGTTGAATTAGGGTTTGTTAGAGAAACCCTAAAAATTCAAAATTTGAATTTCAAGATTCTGAAAGGATAGAAAGATGTGCGTTGATGAGCTGATCAAGCTGGTATACTCGGAATTTGAATTCTGTAAAGTTTCACCCCTCAGAATTGCTTTTCAATCTCCCGGATTCACTAGGGAGGACCCTGAATTAGGGTTTTAGTTTCCCACAGATTCACCCAACCAAAAAGTTCGATCCAAAGCTCTAAACTTCGATTTTTCCAAGGATATTCCAGCTATGGTCTCAGATTTTAGAAATTCCACTTTTTATGGAAACCCTAATGTTTAGGTCAAAAACTGAAAATGCTCAGAATTGAATTCTGTCTCGACAGAAAGATGCGCTCATCCAAGGAGAGTCAATCTAGCCTCCTTCCTTTGATGATCTGTTGAGAGAAACCCAAATATTAAGAAGCCCTAGCTTCCGTAGCTGCACAGTGCCTTCTTCTTAGGTTAGCTTTGATACCATGTTAATTTTTCATTAATTTCATTCCATTGTCATTTAGGATCAATAAGAGAATAACATGTACAACATATCAATCATAGACACAAAAGCAATCACACAAGAGACACAAAGTTTCACCGGGGAAAACCAAGAAGGTGAAAAACCCCGCAACTTCCTCAGAGATAAGATAAGTGAGAAAACAAGATCACGAGGATCAAACCCAATAAGATGTCTCTAGCAGATGCTCCTCCTCCTCCACAAGTGCGCCACTTTCTCTCTTAGCTATGCGAGCTTGAGAAGTGAGTGAATGATCTAAATGAGAGACACAACCTCTCTATTTATACACTGACTTGACTTGCAAATAATCCACTGGGGCCGACTTGCTAATCAATCCTAATAACCCAACCACATGTGCTAACCAACGCCGACCCCACACTCGTGGTCTAATAACCCATCAATACAAATGATGACACTTGTCGATGCACATGACGACACTTCTAATCGGAGGAATAATACATCTCTGTGGGATATACAATAAAGTACAAATGTAATACATGGAAGAATATATTTCAAAGTGTTGATGTATATGTAACTTCGGAATGTATTTCATCTGTGTATTTTATATATATTTATTGTACCCTTATAAGAGATGTGTTATTCATCTATAAGGAAGTGTCGTCATGTGGATTGACAAGTGTCGCAAGTGTGTGTACTTGCCGATGGATTATTAGACCACCATGTGGGGTCGGCCCTGATTTATATATATTATAATGTGGATGTATCTAAGTAGACAAGTCGGCCCCATAAGGTCACTGGGCAAAAAGGTGAGTATAAATAGAGATAGGAGATCTCTATTTTACTCACTCGGAAAAGTAACTCACTCTCACTCTGAAAAGTGGCGCACTAGTGAGGAGGAGGAGGATCATCTACTAGGAGACTATCTCAGTGTTATTTGGTTGTATTTTGGTTGAGCCATTGCTCTCTCTATCTCTAAGGAAGTTGTGGGGTTTTTCACCTTAGGGTTTTCCCCACGGAAACTCTGTGTCTCTTGTCTCTTATGCTTTTGATTCTTGTGATGCTTGTCATATTGTGATTGTCATGCATTGATATACTGTATATGTTGTTCTCTCAACAAAGATCCTATAGTATAATGAATTAATGCTCAAAATTTAACATGGTATCAGAGCTAACTTGAGAAGAAGACATTTTGCAGTGACGGAAGCTTGAGTTCCTTATTTATTGGGTTTCTCTCCACAGATTTTTGAAATTCAGTATAGTAGATTGACTCTACTCATCAAGGCGCATCTATCTGTCCAATTAGAATTAAGTTCTGAGCATTTTCAGATTTGGCCCTAAAAATTAGGGTTTCCACAAAAATAGGAATTTCTGGAATCTGAAGACACATCTGGAAGCGCCTTACAAAAATCGAAGGTTAGAGCTTTGGATCAAGATTTTTGGCTGGGTAGATCTCTGGAAAACTCAAACCCTAATTCAGGGCTCTCCCTAGTGAACCCGGGAGGACAAAAAGGCAATTCTGAAGGGCAAGACTTTGCTAATCTCAAAATATGAATGCACTAGGATGATCAGCTCATCAAAGCGCATCTTTCTATCCTTTTAGAAATTGGAAATTCACATTTTGAATTTTTAGGGTTTCTTTGACAAACCCTAATCTGGGACTAGATCCAGTTTTCAGCATTTCAAGTGGTAAGACCTAAATATTTTCTATTTCCATTTGAAGTACTCTTTAAGATGTCTCTCCACACCAAGCTTGAGGATAAGCTTGAAGGGGCTGATAACTTTCGAGCCTGGAAGTATAGGATTGGGCTAATCCTGGAAGAAAATGAGTTAGACTCATATGTGAAAGAAGACATCCCTATCCCAAAGGATGAAGAGGCCAAGGTATTGCATAAGAAGAACTTGGTCAAGGCAAAGAGAATCATTGTTGATTCTATCAAAGACCATCTCATACCCCATGTGTCTTCTCTTAAGACACCCAAGGAGATCTTTGAATCTTTGACCAAGCTATTTGAAGGAAAGAACATAAATCGGAAGATGACCCTGTGGAACCAATTGAAAGCAGTAAAGTTTCAGAATGGAGAAACCATTCAATCTTATTTTTCAAGGGTCTCCTAGATCAAGGAACAATTAGAAGCAGTAGATGAAATGGTGGAGAATGGTGAAGTGGTGATGACCACTCTAAATGGCCTACCCAGGTCATGGGATTCCTTTATCCAAGGAAGAAGTTGATCTCCTTCAACAGATTGCGGGAAGAATGCTCTCAAGAAGAAGCTAGACTTATAGCTCGTGAGTAAAAGATGGGAGGTGAAGATCAAGCTCTTGCAGCTCACACCAAAAGAAGAAAAACCAAGAAGGATCACTTTCGCCACAATAGATCCTATCAAAAGAGTAAGAAAGACCTAAGATGCTTCACATGCAATGAGAAGGGTCACTTTGCTTCAGATTGTCCCAAGAACAAAAGGGATAATAACAACAACTCCAGTAAGAAGAAGAAGGGAAGCAAAAGAAGGTTTCATGCTCATGCTGCCGAAGATGATGAACCCCCAAAGAAGAAGGCTAGGGCAGAAAGTGATAGTGATGATGACTCATCAAGTGAAGAAGAGTATGTTCTGATCTCTGCTCTCACAGGTACTATCTCCCATGGTTGTAATGATTGGTTGATTGATAATGGGGCTTCCAAACACATGACTGGGTTTAAGGAATCTTTTGTGAACCTGTCTGAACATGAATCACCCCATAAGGTGAAACTTGGGGATGATTATCAATACCCAATCAAAGGAAGTGGTGAAGCCTCCTACAGCCTAGATTCGGGAAAATCTTTGAAGATGAAAGAAGTCCTTTATGTGCCTGGACTTAAGAAGAACTTACTCTCCATCTCTGCATTGGATGCAAAAGGTATGAGGGTTGCATTTGTGGATGGCCAAGTCCTAATGTGGCCAAAGGGAAAGAACATAGATGATGCAGTAGTGATTGGAGAGCAAGAGGGAGGCTTGTATAAATTGAAGGGACAACCTGAACATGCCATGGTACATGAATCCATGGAGCCAAGTGAACTTTGGCATAGAAGACTTGCTCATATGCACTATAGAGCACTTCCAATTGCAAGCAAAGAAGTAGAGGGTCTTCCTAAAATCAAGACCAAACATGAAGGTGTTTGCAAAGGATGTGCAAAAGGTAAGAACATTAAGAAGGCTTTCCCAAGCAGTGAAAGCAAGGAAAAAGACATCCTGGAAATCATCCACTCAGATGTATGTGGCCCTATGTCATCCAGTTCCCTGAGTGGGTATGTTTACTATGTATCATTTATTGATGACTTCTCCAGGAAGACTTGGGTATACTTATTGAAGGGAAAAGATGAGGTGCTTGATAAATTCAAGGAATTCAAAACCTTGATGGAGAATCAAACTGACAAGAAGATCAAAACATTCAGATCCGACAATGGTGGAGAATTCACCTCAAGTGACTTCAAGAAGCTTTGCAGTGATTCAGGGATTAAGAGGGAGTTGACTGCTCCATATAATCCTCAACAGAATGGAGTTGCAGAAAGGAAGAACAGAACTATCATGGAAGCAGCAAGGGAAATGCTGCATGACCAGGACCTACCTATGCATCTGTGGGAAGAAGCAGCTAGAACAACTATATATGTGTAGAACAGAACACCCCATAAGATATTGGACAACAAGACACCAGAAGAGGTCTTTTCTGGTAAGAAACCTGAAGTTAGCCATCTCAGAATATTTGGTTGTCCAGTATACACTCATGTCCCAAAGGAAAAGAGGACTAAATTAGATCCTTCAGGAAAGAAGGGTATCTTTGTGGGTTACAGTGAAAGCTCGAAGGCTTATAGAATATACTTTCCAGGGTTCATGAAGAATGATGTTTGGGATGTTGTCCCAAGACCTAAAGAGAAGTCTGTTGTGACTTCCAAGTGGATCTTCAAAATCAAGCATGCTGCATATGGCAGTGTGGAAAAATACAAAGCAAGATTCATAGCTTGTGGCTTCTCTCAGAAAGAGGGAATAGATTATGAAGAAGCTTTTGCACCTGTAGCCAGGTATACTTCTATCAGAACATTACTTGCCCTGGCTGCATCTATGAAATGGAAAATACACCAGATGGATGTCAAGACTACCTTCTTGAATGGTGTAGTTGAAGAGGAAGTATATGTGGAACAACCACTCGGTTTTGAAATACATGACAGGGAGTCATATGTGTGCAGACTGAAGAAAGCCTTGTATGGCTTGAAACAAGCTCCCAGAACTTGGTATGGTAGGATGGACAATTTCCTATCTAGTTTGGGCTTTACCAAGAGTAAAGCGGATTCCAACCTTTATTACAAGATTGAGGAAGGGAATCCTATGATTCTACTCCTGTATGTGGATGACTTATTTGCAACAGGAGATGACAGACTAATTGCAGATACTAAGAGGAAGCTTGCTGTTGAATTCGATATGAAAGATTTGGGAATAATGCACTATTTCCTAGGGATGGAGGTGTGGTAGAGTGCAGGTGGGATCTTCCTTGGTCAAGGGAAGTACACAGTAGATATCCTGAAGAGATTTGGGATGATGGATTGCAAGGCCATGGCCACACCTATGGCATCGAATCTGAAGCTTCTATGTGATGCTTCATCTGAGCCAGTTGATGTCTCTATGTATCATCAGATGATTGGGTCCTTGATGTACTTGACGAACACGAGACCAGACATTTGCTTTGCTGTGAACACATTAAGCCAGTTCCTGACGGATCCGAGGAGTGTTCCCCTGGTTGCTGTAAAACATGTTCTGAGGTACCTGAAGGGTACAGTGGATTATGGGCTCAAATATGAAGCGAGTCAAAAGTTTAACCTACAAGGTTATGTTGATTCAGATTGGGATGGCAGTGCCGTAGACAGGAAAAGCACATATGGGTATTGCTTCAGTATGGGATCAGGTGTGATCTCTTGGTTTAGCAGGAAGCACTCCTGTGTAGCGCTGAGTACAGTTGAGGCAGAGTATGTTGCATCCTGTTCAGCTAGTTGTGAGGCAGTATGGCTATGGAAGCTACTGTCTGAGCTATTTGATCTCCCGTTGGAGGCTACTGGTATCTTCTATGATAACCAGAGTTGTGTAAAGCTGTTCGAGAACCCAGTGTTTCATGACAGGTCGAAACACATAGAGATCAAATATCACTATATCAGGGATATGGTGCAGAGAGGAGCTGTGAAGCTCCTGTATGTTGCAACGGACGAGCAGATTGCAGATGTGCTGACAAAGCCACTAGCCAGGGTGAAGTTCGAGTACTTCAGAGAGAGGCTTGGCATTCTTCAGATCGAGGACACTTCAAGGAAGAAGTGATGGACACATTTGCTGAAGCCATTCCAAGCATGTTGGAAGGAGGATCCTTCACATGGCTGTGGATGTAAGTGCTGGATGATGAGCATCAGGATGATGTTCTGGTTTCTGCTTGGATATGATCAGTTGGATCATTTTTATGTATGTATGTATGCATCATGTTGGATGCTGGATATGATCAGTTGGATCATTTTTATGCATGTATGTACGCATCATGTTGATGCTGGATATGATCAGTTGGATAATTTATATGTACGCATCATGTTGGATGCTGGATATGATCAGTTGGATCATGTGTATGTATTTTTTGTATATGCATCATGTTGGATGCTTGGACCATGTATCTGTATATGTATTAGGTGGATACATTGTATGATCAGGTGGATCATGTGTGGTGATATGTATCATGTATTTGTATTTGTATCAGGTGGATACATTGTATGATCAGGTGGATCATGTATGATGATATGTATTAGGTAGATACGTGGTGTGCATCAGATGGATGCATTGTATGATCAGGATGATCATGGATGACGAGCTTCAGGATGTTGCTCCAGATGACATGCAGTAGGACGTTGCAGTGATCATGATCAGGATGATCATGGATACATCAGGATGATGTATGGTGAAGTATCAGGTTGATACTCTATGGCCGTGGATCAGGTTGTGCAGATGAGCATGTAATCCGGTGCCCTGGGAGATTTGCAGATGGTCTTTCGAGGTTTTTCCTATGGCATGTAATTCGGTGCCCTGGGACATCTGGCAAATGCTCTTTCGAGGTTTTGCTCTGGAAGGACATATAATTCAGTGCCCTGGGAGATCTGCAGATAGTCTTTCGAGGTTTTTCCTATGGCATGTAATTCGGTGCCCTAGGATATTTGGCAGATGCTGTTTCGAGGTTTTTTCCTATGGCATGTAATTCAGTTCCCTGGGAGATCCGATAGGTTGGGCTGCGTGCCCGTAATCAGTCCTGGGATGCTCTTGCGAGGTTTTGCCATGACCACATGTAATTCGTTGCCCTGGGAGATCCTATAGGTAGAGCTGTGTGCTTGTAACATCCTGGGATGCTCTTGCGAGGTTTTGTGGTGAGGTCACATGTAATTCGGTGCCTTGGGAGATCCTATAGGTAGAGCTGTGTGCTCATAACAGCCTGGGATGCTCTTTCGAGGTTTTGTGACGCACGTAATAAGTCCTGAGGATTCCACAGTATGGCCAGTGATGATGAAGACCTGCAGATGGCGAGCCTACATCCAGTATGAAAAAGGACTGGCTCTGTAGAACTTCCTATGACGAGTAGAGTCAGAGATTGGTTGAGATAGCAATAGCAGTGACAATGATGATGACGATGCATCAATGACGATGATCTAGAGAATAAGACTTGTCTAGCAGATCTGTGTCGAGAAATACCTTCCTAGATAAGAGGGAGTGTTGATGTATATGTAACTTCGGAATGTATTTCATCTGTATATTTTATATATATTTATTGTACCCTTATAAGAGATGTGTTATTCCTCTATAAGGAAGTGTCGTCATGTGGATTGACAAGTGTCGCAAGTGTGTGTACTTGTCGATGGGTTATTAGACCACCATGTGGGGTCGACCTTGATTTATATATATTATAATGTGGATGTATCTAAGTAGACAAGTCGACCCCATAAGGTCACTGGGCAAAAAGGTGAGTATAAATAGAGATAGGAGATCTCTATTTTACTCACTCGAAAAAGTAACTCACTCTCACTCTGAAAAGTGGTGCACTAGTGAGGAGGAGGAGGATCATCTGCTAGGAGACTATCTCAGTGTTATTTGGTTGTATTTTGGTTGAGCCATTGCTCTCTCTATCTCTGAGGAAGTTGTAGGGTTTTTCACCTTAGGGTTTTCCCCACGGAAACTCTGTGTCTCTTGTCTCTTATGCTTTTGATTCTTGTGATGCTTGTCATATTGTGATTGCCATGCATTGATATACTGTATATGTTGTTCTCTCAGTAAAGATCCTATAGTATAATGAATTAATGCTCAAAATTTAACACAAAGTTACAAATACATCAACAGTCCACTCAATATTTATCCCCTTATTTTTCAAAGAAATTATTTATGTTCAACCTTGGAGAATACTTTGTTGGAACAGGATAGATCTGCAGGAAGTGCAGACGCCGACATCTGCAAAAGGGTCATTCCGCGAAAGAAGGATCATTCGCGGTATTCATGGGATCACAAGAATTGTTAGATTAGTTAAGTCAGTCAGGTGGACCATTTTGTAGTAGAATAGAAGCATATAAATAGAATAGGATTGTAAGCCTAAGGGCATCGAAGTTTTGGATGATCATTCTATCTTTTGGGTTCGTTTTGTATCCGCAATATGATGTCTTGACAGTTTCTGCAAGGTTTATTCCGCGGGTTTGGTGAATGAATGGAGATGTTTGGTTATGGTGCAATCTCTATCTTTAATCTTATGCAATGATGAATGAGAACTATTTTATGTGAATGTTTACATTGGTTGATGCAAATATGTTGTAGAAGTAATGCTAATCTGAATAAGTACGTTGAATATGTTGTTCCGAATGTTCATTGAAATATGCAAATGATAAGTTAATAGTATGTTGTGAATGTTATAATCTATGGTTAGTGCGAAGGTAATGTGTGCATATCCTCTACACAACTATGGAAAATTGGTTCCAGTAGCCCCCTTATCCATCTAGGGTGCGACTGCACTTGCTTCGCAAGTGTTACTAGGAAGGGTTACAGCTTTCCGGGCTAGTGTATAAGGGAGTTTGGGTTGATAGTTTGTTGGCGACAGTATGAAGTGAAACCCTATCGATAGACACTACGTCAACAAATGGTTCCATTGTCGAGACCTTAAAGAAGAAGAGAAGAGGATATGCTGTGGCATCTGACAAAACCAGAGATCCAAGAGTGGTTCAACAAGAAGGCGGAGGAATTCACAGAAAACGAGAAGTGAGATCCTAAACAGACAATGACCAGTTGGTTAGAGAGATACATCTACTCAGACATCCATGAAAAATTCTTTTGTTGTTGTAGATATTTCTCCCTATGGATAGGTAGAAACTCTCTTAGGTTAAAGTAGACTTAACTGACTCTAAACTAAGACAAAAAGATAACAAATGCTACCTTGAATTCCTAGATCTAAACAAACATCTCAAGATTATATTGCTGAAAGAAACGGAAGAGATCTAACTGACCTTTGATTTAATTGCTCGTCTTAGTCGATGCTTTGATTCCCAAGTCCTCGCGAATGAACCTATTAGAATAAACCAAGATACAAGCATATATAGTCTTCTAGCAATCTTGAAATATATGTTAGAATCTAAATCTATAGCAAAAACAAATCATATGATTGAAACAAGATCAACATACATGATTTGGGAAACAAGACAAGTTATGTTCTATTGCAAACTTGAAGTCACTTACAATGGTTGCTTGATGTCCAAGCCAACTCCCAACTCCAAGTGCTTTCTCCTCTAGCTATCTCCACAAAGATTCAAGATCATAGGTTTGATGTCTCCAAGAGTCCTCCCCTTGGCCCATGGAAAGATTCTCTCTTATAGCACATGGGAAGGTTAACCAAAGAGAGAAGTGTGGATCTATGGAGGGTTTAGTGGATCAGGCCAGCTAAACAAAGAAGGAGTTAGGATCGAACCAAAGGTGGTAATCCCAACAAAATCTCCTCGAAGGTTGAGATCCCAAAGTCCAAGGCAAAAAGGCTAATTTTAGACTACCGCGCCCCTATAACTGAGCATAACGCTGTAGTACCGTGCCCCAAAAAAGGAGAAACGCGCGGTAGTGTTGACTACCGTGCCCCTATAGATGTGCAGAGAGTGGTAGTGCTCACAAAAGGGCTAAGTTGGGTTGGCAGATGGCAGAAAAAGGTTTTTATTTCAGTGTTGAGTCAGTGTTTTTCACTACGAATGTTCAGATGATCTTTAAGGGAAATTGTCGTTTAGGTCGTTAATGCAAGGATGCGACACTAATACATAATGTGTAATATTGAGGTATAACAAATGCCCCCTAAAGTGTGAGGTCAGAAGATACTGATGGCCGAAAGACTTTACAAATATGGTTCAGAGATAGCATCGAGGGGAGCAACAAGGAGCTGAAACATAAACAAAATGTCAGATATACCACCGAGGTGGGAATTCCCATGTTCGGAAACAAATGACTCAAAGCATGGCTACCGACCAATACATTGCAGATTCATGAGTACCGAGATGATATAGACTGTAGACAAATCATGGCTACTATGAACAAGCGTAGATCCATGAGACAATAATGGCACAGCCACGACCAATACATAAGTGGATCTGTGTGACAATACAGAAAAATCTCCATTGCAACCTGGATGTAATCAAAATACAAAAGGGTGTCCAGGGTCTTCTACCCGATCGCAAACGATACGAATCTAGCCATGTGATTACATGGTGTTGAAGTCGAACATGGTAGAAACCATTTGATTACCGGTCAATGATGTGAACCATTAACAAATGCGAGGGAAATCACCAATAATGACAATGATCCCCAAGGTATCTATAGTACATCTCAAGGAAATGCGAATAAAGGAGTTGATGTCGAGCATCCGAGAGATCATTCAATCTGAGGTCAATGATGAAAACCTACTGTCGAACACAAGGAAACCTGCCATTGAGGCATGCAGGTACCAAGGTACTAGTGTTTGACTCCTAAGTCTAATTCATGGATAGTGATTTGGTGTCGACAGGAATAGACTCATCGAAGGTGGGCCATAATGATTCCCACATCATCGACACGAAATCAGAACGAGAGATAATATGGACCGATGAAACAATAGAATATGTATTGACACAAAGGGAAGCTTTGACATGAAGTGGAGGTGGACTCAAGGTAATAACCCTTTGAACATATAATGGCATGAAACAGAGCTTGGCAGCAGGGACTACTTGAACAGACAGAACCACAGGAAGTGTGAACTCATAGCAATAATGAGGATGCATGATCATAATGATGACACTATCAGCAATACTGACTACCCAAAACAGACAAGGTGAGGATGCATGCCATGTTCAAAGGTGACGACTCACAAGCTGCCAACAAGGTAAACTTGACTCATTTTCCCATTTTCCCCCGACATGATGGATGAGTACCTCTTTGTTTTTTTTACGAGCTTGAGGAGGATAACAGATGCTCGGTATATCTCATCTCATAGATGAGTCCAATATCACATGTTTTTCAAACCTGAGAAAGGAGGGGTTCGTCCAAAGTGGGCCCTTCGATGTTGAATTTTAACGAGTCCAAGGAAGGAAAACTCGGTTGTCATTTCATGTTTAGAGAGTCTGAAAAGAACTAAAGAAGACTCCAACGGTCCTTTTTCGTAAAGTTAGCCTCATCTCCTGAAAAAGGGTAAAACGACATGGGAGAGGACTCTTCCAGTCATGATTGGCTAGAGTATTTCTTTTTCATAAGTAGTGCCCCCTAGTCCGAAAAAGGGGTAAACTATCACTAGGGAGACAATCATTCAAATATTTTTACAAGCCTGAGTGAATCAATTTTTCTTGGCCATCTTTTCCTATTTTAGGAGTCTAAAAAGAGCTTAAAGAGGACTCCATGTACAACTTTGTCATCGTTGATGACCGAGTACGACAAAGGAAAAGTAAACTTGGCACAGTTCATTTTCCGTAAATAGTCTGGCGAGGCCGGATAAAGAGATAAACCTATACTCGTTAGACACACCTTTTTGCTCAATTTTTAATGAGCACGACAATGGTATCAAAAGCACTCGGAATCTTTTTCATATTGGAACCTAGAGCACGAAAAAGGAAAAAGTAAGCTCAGACCACTTTTCATATTTTTAACCAGAGCACAAAAAAGTGAAAAGTAAGCTCAAACACCATCTTACTGTTTTTAACAAGCTCGAAGGTAGGTTGGAAGAATGCTCATGATGTCTGCTTCAATTTTTAATGAGCTTGTAACAGAAAATGAACTATGCTCAAGATAATTTTCATGGTTTAATGAGCTCGAAACCTAAAAAGGAAAGTATGCTCGAAAATGTTCCCAATGGTGAACTTCTTCCCGTCATGAAATCCAAAGGTTGGTACATGCCCCCAGCATGATTGCTAGAAGTAAGTGACTTAGCTCCAACATGGTGTGGAGAGGTGATCAAGTTGACTTCAGCGTAACTTCCAGAGGTTGAAGACATGCCCCCAAGCTTCATTTCATTCGCCTAAGGTATAGGCGGGTGAAAAGAAGGTTCAGGTACTAAGTATATGAGGAGACTCAACTCAAAGGGAAAGGATATGTTTCATTTTTTAACGAGCTTGACACGGGAATAGAACTCTGCTCAATTTACTGGTTTCATTTTTTTAACGAGCTTGAAGCCAAAGCTAAACTCTGCTCAAGGTTAAGGCCCATTGACGGGTTCCTTCCCAACATGATGACCAGAGGTTGGTAAATGCCTCCAGCATGGATGCTAATGGCTAAACATGCCCCTGAAGCTTCATTTTGTCTTACTACTCTTCTTCCTTACCCAAAAATCCAGGCTACTAATCTGAATGTGTTCACCAGGGGAGTAGGGAGAACTAGGACTAAGTGACCCAGGTAGATGAAATGAAGGTTCAAATCCTAACTCTAGCGAGAGACTTGAACAAATGGAAGGGAGATCTATTTCATTCTTACACAAGCTTGAAATAGATAATAGCAATGTTTGAAAGGGTCGTTTTTATTTTTTAATGAGCTTAAAACAGAAAGAAATTATGCTCGAAGGTAGTTTCATTTTTACGCAAGCTTGAAACCGAAGGTAAACTATGCTTGGGATTGGTTTCGTTTTTACACAAGCTTAAAACCAAAAGTAAATTGTGCTTGAGGGTCGGTTTCATTTTTTAATGAGCTTGAAACAGAGAATAAACTATGCTCATGGGAACCTATTTCATTTTTTAACGAGCTTGACATAGAAAGAGAACTATGCTCATAATGATGGTTGGTTTCATTTTTACACAAGCTTAAAACCAAAAGTAAACTATGCTTTAAATGATGGTTGGTTTCATTTTTACACAAGCTTAAAACCAAAAGTAAACTATGCTTGAGAAAATGGTTTCATTTTTTAACGAACTTGACACCGGAATAGAATTTTGCTCCAATTGTTCCCCCCTTAGGGGGAAGAAACCATTAAAACATGTGGAACATTTAGGGAAGTCTGGTGACTAGGAGTCATGCGATGAGTGGGCATCACAAAGGAAAGTTGATCGATGGTCACAACATTCCCATGATCGGGAAAATACGTCACTCGAAAGAGTGAGGACATTATAGCCTTCATTGCATAGACGTAATCACGTCTAAGGAGTAGATTAAAATATAAGGGACCTTGGACGACCATGACATCAATACAGACAGTTTTCCCTCCCAAAGTGATAGGTAACTGAGGAAGGGACCCTAAAGGTCCAGTAGGCCTTCTATTGAAAGCCAATATCTGGTCAGTGACGGGCACAAACCGAGGAGAACCTAAGTCTTGCCAAGCAATTGAGGATAGAATACTAACAGAAGCTCCTTCATCAATTATCGTACGAAAAATTTCTTTATCGGAAACTCCTACAGATATTTGAAAAGGAACACTCGAAGGAAGATGAGATTCTGTTAGATCATTCCAATCAAAGGAAATAACCTCAGTACTTGGATGGGGTCTTGCGGAAACAGACAAGGTTTCCCCTTGCCGAGGACATTCTGAACCGATAAGGAAAAAATCAACGGTTTCCAATTCACTCTCGCTTGGAAGATAAGAATGAGACAAAGATTGTGTCAAGATGACTGCTTCAGTCTGGACTTTCTCAAATGAAAGAGCAGGATTGAGTGGAGATGACAGCAACTCGATCACTTCACTCTCAGAAGGGAGAGTGGGATCAATTGCAGATGAAACTAAATTGATCACTTGGTCAACCAGTGGGGGGTCAAGGGACAGTTTACTATGGTCTGTTGGAGGCACCAATTAAGAACTAGTAATATCTTACAACCACCGCGAGGGTTCATCCATGTTTGGACAAAGGGAAGTACGGTGCATACCCTTGCATATCAAATAGGGATATAGGACTTTACCCTTTCGACCCTTCACCAAGGGGTCACTAGTTGAGGGAGTGTCATCGACATGATGATCAGAGGTTGATGACATAAGTGGTTTGGGGTTTTTAGGCCACACTTCTAATACACGGGAAAGACCGGGGCAATCCTTGAGAAGGTGATCACCCTTGCATAGTTTGCAAGGAAACTTGGGCTTACGAGGTGTTTTTGTAAAATGAGTTCCATTAGAGGAAACTGGTTTACGCTTGGTCTCTTCCTTATCATTCTTCTTCTTAACTTTCCTTTTCTTCTTCTTCTTATCCTCCCGATTTAAACACTATTGCTTTGATCAGGCGAGGAAGAAGGAACGGAAGAAGATTCATCCGACGAAGAAGGGGGAGGATTAGTTTGAGATTGACTCTCTCGTGGTGGAGAGTTAACATTCGGAACATTGGGTACAACCAAAATCACTAGATTGAATAACCATACCGGTAATCCTATGGTTAATCCAGGAAGATTTAACGTGGCAATAAAGGGAGGACCAATATCTCCAACTAGAGGAAAAGTAAAAGGTACCCCTTGAAAAGGGGTCTCCAAATTGGTAGCTCCAGAAGGAGCATGGGTGCATGGAGGTGGATTCTCCATGGAACAAAACTAAGTGATGTGAATGAAGTCTTGTTAAAAAGAACTCAAAACCCTCAGGAAACCGAGCGTGCGAGAGGGGAGCTAGGAAAAGACAAGGCTCACAAGCCAAAAGAGCAATCTCAAAAACTATATTGAGGCCGCTACCACAGTAAGCGAGCTATACAACAAAATGGCCAGAATGCCAACAAGCAGCCCTACAAAGAAAAAGACCCTCTACAAGATAGCATGCAAAACTTCCTAACTAAGAGCTGGATACCTCAACAAGTTGTATCCTTCGCAAGGTGATGAAATCCAAGTCGAACAATACAAAACGATAGACCAATAGTGGAAGGATATCCCTCTACCGAAAGGGACCCCAGGTAAAGAGCCCTACAAAGAAAATTCGCTAAGCTACCTCGTTCATGACACGTCGGAAAAGGTTTTTGGCGCTTCTGCCTTATCACCATTGTATCACCAGTATGGTGGCTAGAGAATACAAGGAAGACAATGATCGATGTTGCCTTAGGGCTAAGTGGAGTGCGACATTCCACAGAGTCCGTCTGGTTCTCGATCTCGCGGTGGTTTAACCCCTGATACAATAGGAGGCCCCTCCACAAACTGGTCGATGACCGTGTCAATAAATACTAGAGGATTTTAGTTCCCTAAAGACAACAACTATGTCTCAGATGAAAAATGACAAGGGGAAATTATTTTGATGCCTATCCCTGGTGTCCTACCTAACTACCAAGTTCTTTTGATTTCCTCAAGTGAGGTTAATGTTGGTTTAGTTATGGAGATTAATTTTAGAGGCTGTCTTACACAATCGGGTTATGGAAGTGCAACTTGGTGGTGTTGTGACGACTCAAACCATGCAATTGAAGATGAATCGAAATGAGCCTTTCTCTTCGATGAACACTAGCTAAAGTAAGGAAGAATTCTTTCCGTTCCCAATATGTACAACCCAATGCAAATGCAATTTTATTTCGTTTCAAAATGATAGAAAGAATTAAAAGATGTACCCAAAACTAACCCAAAGCAATAAAAAGGAGATCTTTTTTTTTTTTTTACGAACACCAAATACAATAATTATAATTTGTTTCCTATCTCTTTTCACTTGAAAAAGACACATCTAATCTACGGAAAGAAGGATTCCACAAACATTTCCAATTAAATGGAAGACAAAGAAAATCAGTCAACAATTCTATCTAACTCTAATGCACACAAATCAAGAAATATTTTCTTATTCTTACAAATGTGAGACCAAAGGTTTCAAATGATCGAACTAAAGCAAGAAGAATAGCTATTTTTTTCAGTTTCGTGAATATAACAAAAGAGTGACAAAATCAAGTTTTTCTTTGAACTAGAGTGGAAACAAGGAATCAATATTTCCCAATAACCAATAAATAGCTAAAAATGCAAAGGAAACAAAGTGCAAAACCCAAGAAAATGACTTCAAAAGACAAGGATGTCCCAAGTTTTTCGAAGCCAATCTAAGCAATCCAAATGATGCCAAACCAAACAAACCTTTGGAATATCACACTAAAGAGATCTCTACAAAAAATTTGAATCCAATCACAATCTGATGGTGAGAAGAAGTTTAAAAACAAATGCAAGCTATTGGGGCTTGAAAAGAATGACAATTCTACCCAACAAGCAACCAAAGCACTAGTTTGACTCAAGAAACCAAACAAAGGCTTTGAACTTCCAAAAGATGCCAAGAGTTTCTAAAAAAAGCCAAAAATGAATTGTATCAGTCCAAATCTGTCATGTAATGGTCAGAAGATCTCTGATCAAGAGACTCTAAATCAGAAAAATCGAAAACGTACACAAGGGATCAAGTTAACCCAAGTAGATTTCAACTCTCCAAGATAGAACCTAGTCTTCCAAACAAAGAAAAAGGGGCACAAATTCTCCAAAATGAGGTTTGGAAGGCTTCAAAGTTATGTTATAGAGATCCTTAAGTGACTGGGAAGGTACACTTGACTCCCAGAACGGAAAAGTGGCTTAGAGGACTCAAAATTGACCAAATGGCCTCAAAGATGCCAATGGAGGACTAGATACAAAATGTGGATGAAAATGACTCAAAAGAGACCCAAATCTCTTCAAAAATGTGCCAAAAAGAAGCCAATGGACCATATGGAGGCACCCCAAAAGTTTGGGAGCAAAAAACCCAAGGGAACCCCTCCAAATAAGCTCAAAAATGACCAAAAGAGGACAGTGCCGCCCCTGCACAGACCAATGCAGAGTGGTAGTTGGACAGTACCGCACCCTAGAACACTGTGGGGGAGTGGTAGTTGGACAGTACCATGCCCTAGAATACTATGGGGGAGTGGTAGTACCGTGCTCTAGCCCACTATAGGGGAGCGGTAGTTCTCCTGTAGGGTTAAAAAAAATGAAAGTTAGGCCAAGATCCGAGCAAGGATAAGGTCCTGAGTTTAAAATGGTCCTCAATGATGATCAAAGAGGATCTAAGGTGATGAGAAAAAACACTTAGAAGAGGATTTGATAATCTAAAAAAGCAAGCAGAGGTCAAACTAGGGAAGAAAGTCCCCAGCGGAGTTGCCAGTTTTTGTTGTAGATATTTCTCCCTACGGATAGGTAGAAACTCTCTTAGGTTAAAGTAGACTTAATTGACTCTAAACTAAGACAAAAAGATAACAAATGTTACCTTGAATTCCTATATCTAAACAAACATCTCAAAATTATATTGTTGAAAGAAACAGAAGAGATCTAACTGACCTTTGATTTAATTGCTCGTCTTAGTCGATGCTTCGATTCTCAAGTCCTCGCAAATGAACCTATTAGAATAAACCAAGATACAAGCACATACAGTCTTCTAGCAATCTTGAAATATATGTTAGAATCTAAATCTATAGAAGAAACAAATCATATGATTGAAACAAGATCAACATACATGATTTGGGAAATAAGACAAGTTATGCTCTATTGCAAACTTGAAGTCACTTACAATGGTTGCTTGATGTCCAAGCCAACTCCCAAATCCAAGTGCTTTCTCCTCTAGTTGTCTCCACAAAGATTCAAGATCATAGGTTTGATGTCTCCAAGATTCCTCTCCTTGGCCCATGGAAAGCTTCTCTCTTATAGCACATGGGAAGGTTAACCAAAGAGAGAAGTGTGGATCTATGGAAGGTTTAGTGGATCAGGCCAACTAAACAAAGAAGGAGTTAGGATCAAACCAGAGGTGGTAATCCCAACAAAATCTCCTCGAAGGTTGAGATCCCAAAGTCCAAGGAAAAAAGGCTAATTTGAGACTACCGTGCCCTTATAACTGAGCGTAACGTGGTAGTACCATGCCCCTGAGAAGGAGCAATGCGCGGTAGTGCTGACTACCATGCCCCTGTAGATGTGTAGGGAGTGGTAGTGCTCACAAACAGGGCTAAGTTGGGTTGGAAGATGGAAGAAAAAGGTTTTGCTTTCAGTGTTCAGTCAGTGTTTTTCACTCTGAATGTTTAGATGATCTTTAAGGGAAACTTTCATTTAGGTCGCTAGTGCAAGGATGCAACACTAATACATAATGTGTAATATTGAGGTATAACATTTGTGAATTCCAGGTGTTGTTGCATGAGTGGCTAGCACAACTGACGTTCCGAAAGAATCACTGTCAGAAGACTGAACCTGACTGTTGGACCCCAGAGTTGGTGCGACAACTAAAGCAAGTCGACAACAAAGTATCACGAGCTGTTGATTTTTGGGTAGACAATATCCTCGAAGGATATGTAACTGAGTTCGTAGTAGATACTATCAAGTCATATAGTGACGCCGAAAGGAACTTCTTCAGGGGGCCAAGAGGAATATATTTGTCATCATTAAAACTGTGGATAAAAATACTTGTCTATGAAAAAGGGATATTGAGGATGTCTTCTCACGAATAGAAGAATCAGCATGTGATGGTGAAGGTATCGTGTAAATGCAAGTATGACAGAAAGATGTGGTAGATGGACATGAGCGACGACGAGTTTCAAAGGGAAGTTGATGAAGAGTGTGGTACCTTGAGGAGTGGAGCAATATTCTGGCGTCCTGAGAAGAAGTGGAGGACTGAGAGAGAGTCTCCTAAGAGGACCAGAACATAGAACTACGGAACAGGACCAAAAGGGAGGAAGTGACCTTATTGCGAAGGAGATGTCGACCAGGCTACCCCAGAGGCAGAAGGAGGTCAGGTCATAAGTTACCACGTACCTTCGACCCCACACACTACTCCAAATTTTATAGGAATAAATCCAAACTACTCGCAGAGTTTCCCTACATGCAACAGCAAGAGTAGCGCTTCAGTGAATAACAATACTAGCAACGTTAGGATGGAAGACGAGGCAAAGATGCCCACCTTTCATGGGAAAGGGACCGAGGATCCCAAATAGTATTGGTTTATATGTGAAGCAGTATGGACCATGAAGTAGGTTCAGGATGATGCTATAAATATGGGACAGCTAGCGACATCCCTTAGGGGTCGGGCGTTAGACTGGTACATGAAGTTTGTAAAGGTTCCAGTGGGAACAATAGCCAAAACACTGGCACAGGTCAGAATGACGATGATTGATGAATTTAAAAAACCAAAATTTGAGTCGCAATATGTCACTGAGGTTAAGGAGATTAATCAATTCCCGAATGATTCAGTGTGGGAATTCAATCAGTGATACAAGACGCTGATAGCAAAAGTGAGCTTTCTGATAAATGAGCTAGAACATAAAGAATGGTTCATCGTAGGACTGGTACCGCATATCTGAGGGCCGCTGATGCAACAAAAAGTCACAACATAGGAAAAAGCATTAGAAATCATGATGAAGCTGGAGGCTTCACCAATCGACGAAGTAAGGATGGGAATGGACAGAGTTCAGGTGCAGTTGGCCAATTTAACATTGCAACTGGAGGATATCAAGAAGGGAAAGGACCCATGGAGATCTATGGTGCACCAGATGCAGTACTGAGGGGCACCATAAGGACAATTGCCCAGAATTCCGTGACTATTTTCAATTGGGGCACCAAACCCCCTTCGTCAAGGAGGCATGCCATGGTGTATTGTCTGTCAAAACAGAGGGCATCGACCAAAGGAATGTGTATATCTGCAAAAGATGGTATTGAAGCTAGCAAACATATATTGCAAGTTCTGCCGATCGGTTGGCCATGATGAGAAGGACTGCAGGGCCCATGACCTACTACAAGATCGAACATTTGACACATATTTTCTAAAGGGAGAAGAGCCGTCGATGGTGTAGCAGCAACCACAGTATAGTCAGCCGCAGTTTAACCAACTACAGCAATATGACGAGGGGCAATGCAGGCAGCCATAGTATGGGAACCCACAGTATCCACTACCACCATATGGCCAGCCACAATATGGGAAGTAATAGTATCAGCAGCCACAGTACGGGAAATCGTAGTATCAACCATATGGACCACCACGTGGAGGTTTTAGGGGATAATTCCGTGGAGGTTGAGGCACTGGTATGGGATGTGGAGGAGCTGCTGGATGAGGAAGAGGTCCAATCATTTGTTACAATTGCGGACATCAGGGGCACTACCAGCGGGATTGTCCAAACCCTGTGCCACAGTGTACATATTGCAGTGTTGTAGATCATAGCATAGAAGACTACCCTCATCTTATTGCAAAATGGAAAACTAATCATCCACTCCAAAGCCAGAACCCAAATAATCTGAATATGCTAGCTGCTGTACAGATGATTTTGATAGAAGCCAACATTAACCACGCAATGGTCAGGATAGTGACACAAGGAGGGGCGATGACGGGTGGAGATAAGCCACACACCAATATCAGACCAACACAAACATAGTGGAAGTAGTTCACCGTCGGTGTAGAGGTGGAAAAGGACATCTTTTTGAAGGCACAAGATGCAATGAGGAATAGGAGGCAGATACCTCTTGAAGAAGAAATCTATGACATGCCATCGACGTTCGACTCGATGAGGTCGTGAAGGAAGGAAAACACTCTAAAAGCCTTCTTGGGGAGTTTCTTGGATTTGGAAAAGGACCCATATGTATTGGAAGAGATAGATAGTCTACTACAACAATGAGGAGGTGCACGACTGGAACAGAGAGTTAATAACATACATAAGAGAAAGATAGGCAGGGAGATGCAGATGTCGGCACAGATTGGAGAATTTGATGTCGACTCCATCATTTTGGATTTGGGTTTGGACATGAATATCTTGACTAAACAGACATGGGAGACAATGGGAAAGCCGTGGATGACCTAGTCACCAGTACAGCTGCGACTGGTGAAACAGAGCAAGGTCACCCCACTTGGTCAGGTATGTCAACTTTTGGTCTAAATTGAAGGGCTCAGAATGTATGCGGATTTTGATGTCATTGAAATTGTGGATAATACCAGTCCCTATCCGGCACTACTGGGGATACATTGGGCCATGAAAAATCAAGCAATTATCAAGTTTAAGAAAATGATAATGTCATTCGAGAATCAGGAAATGAGAGTTGTCGCACAATTGGATCTCGCGGAAGGACTGCGCTATACGGAGCTAGCCAGAGATGAGTTTACGGAAGGATGGGACAATTTGTATAAAATTTATGAGGATTATGTTAACCCCACCATGAATGGAGAATTAGGATGGCGCAGTGACAACTCAACATCCTTCGATTCAGATGAGGCCCTTGCGAATTGGCAGAACCGACTACATGAAGTGTCATTTCGAAGATGTGCATGGATAACAAAGTCCCTGTGAAGGGTAGCCATGGAGGAATATGTGTTACATACCTATGAGGGATTGTCCAAATTGAACACATTTCTTGCAGAATTTGAGGAAAAAGTGGCGAAACCACAATGTCTCCTGACCCTGGAGGAAGCCCTAAAGGCTACTCCTGCGCAATGGTGGGCAGTGCATAAATCAAACATTACATCTTGGCCACTATGTCGATGCCTCATGGAGGTTCGGTTCAGCAAAGCTATGGAGAACGACCAGATGCAATATGATGGACAAGGAGACCCAAAGGTGCATTTGAATGCCTATCAACATCAATGGGGATCGAGAACATGATAGGAGTGGGTACATGCATTCGTACACATGTTGGATGAGGTAGCGCGGAGCTGGTATGTTGCAGCAGAAATGAGACGTGGGACGATATCTTGGGAACAACTTACCATTGGATTCAGCCAATCATTCTCATACTCAAACGAAAATCCCTTAATCCACACCGTGCTATAGGTGATCCGCGAGAAGATATTTGAAGTGGTACTGACCGAACAACCAATGGCACTCCAATGGATTGTGACACCAGAAATGTTGATGGAGTGTTACAACATCACCGGAGAACCAGAAGATGAAAATGACCCCAGGGATACATATGTACCAGAATCAGAGGGCACTCACAGCATTGTGGCACCATATATACCATCAAACAAATTTCAACAACCATTGAAGATGAAGAAGGTGAACATTGGGTCAGAGGAAAACCCAAAGTTCACAAGCATTGGTGACTACTGGGACAAGTCGACCATTGCAAAAATGACAAACCTACTGCATGAGTTTCAGGATTTGTTTCCAACAAAATTCTCAGAGATGAATGGAATTTCCTGAGACTTAGGGGAAATGAGGATCCCCCTGAAACCTGATGCGAAGCCGGTTAAAAACGGCCATATCAATTTAACCCGAGATACAAGGAATGAGTGCAAGCCGAACTCAAAAGAATGCTAGAGGAAAGCATTATAAAACCAGTGGATGAATCGGAATGGATTAGTCCAATGGTTTTCCAGGACAATAAAACCATTGAAGTACGAATATGTGTTGACCTAAGGAAACTAAATTATGCCTACCTACACGATCCGTTCCTGACCCCATTCACAGATGAGGTGCTCGAAGGAGTAGGAGGTTAGGAAATATATTCCTTTACAGACGGATTTTTGGGCTATGACCAAATCAAGATTGCGAAAGAAGATCGACACAAGACTACATTTGTCATAGAGTGGGGATGCTTTCAGTACACAGTGATGCCATTTGGATTAAAATATGCTACCGCAATCTTTTCCAAAATAGTGATTCATAAGTTCCTCGATGTCTACATGGATGATTGGACGGTATATGGGTTAGTCAAGGATCATGTCGCGAACTTAAGACTCATGCTAGAATGTTGTTGACAACACAAAATTTCCCTGAACCTCAAGAAGTGCATCTTTTGTGCTCCATTCGACATACTGTTAGGACACATTGTCTGCAGAGAAGGAATGTTGGTAGATCCGGCTAAGATTGTCGTCATTGTCGACTTCCCACCACCAATGATGGCCAAACAACTATGAGCGACATTGGGACAAACAGGTTATTACAGGAAATTCATTCGAGGATATGCAACTATCACAACACCCATGGAGAAGTTACTAAAGAAAATGCTAAGTTTGAATGGACCAAGGAAAGTCAGAAAAGATTGGACATATTGAAAGAGAAGATGGTTGCAGCACCAATCCTCACATTTCCAGATTGGATGAAGGAATTTCATGTACATGTTGATGCGTCATCAGTCGCCCTTGGAATCATCTTGGCCCAACCAGGAACCAGCGACATTGACCACCCGATAGAATTCGCAAGTAGAAAATTGTCTACCGCGGAGAAGAACTATACGAACACTAAGCGGGAAGGGTTATTGATGGTCTATGCTTTGCAAAAATTTTGGCATTACCTTTTAGGGGGCCACTTCAATATGTTCACAGATCATTTTGCGCTGCAATACTTGGTGAACAAGCCTATGTTGGGGGAGAAGATCTGCCACTGGCTATTGTTGTTTCAGGAGTTTGATTTTGAGATTATCATAAAGTTGGAATGATTAAACGCGGGACCTGATCACCTCTCACAGAAAGAATCAAGAGAGGATCCAAGGAGCATCGATGAAGAGTTGTTGGACGCTCAAGTTTTTAGGATTGCCATGGTTGATAACTACTATGAACAAATCATTCAACTTTTGGTGACAGGGGAGGCGCCGACCGATTTCACTACCAGCCAAAAGAAGCAGCTAGTTGTCCGAGATGCAGATTTCCAGCTAATTGCAGGAGAGTTATATAAAATGGGCCCAAATTAGATTCTGCGACGATATGTCCTTCCGCATGTACAGGAACAGATTATGTTGGAAGCTCATGATGGAATTGCTATGGGACATTATGGTGGACGAGCAACTGCAAGGGAGATCCTTCGAGTAGGGCTATGGTGGCCAACCTTACATGGAGATGCCGTAGACTATGCCAAGAGCTGCGACGTATGCCAACGAACCGGGAATCCCTCACATCGAGATGAAATTCCACTAGTACCACAAGTAACGCTACAGGCCTTCGAAAAATGGGTTGTTGACTTTGTGGGACCCATCAACCCACCTGGGAAGAGAACAGGGTCGCGTTACATCATCACTGCGATAGACTACCTGACACGTTTGGAGGAAGCTGCACTAGTAAGGGATTGTGTTTTTGCAACTGCATCATGATTCCTATTTGACAATGTGGTCACTAGGTTTGGGTGCCCAAAAGTATTATTAAGCGACCAATGGACGCACTTCGTTAACCAAACAATTGTTGTGATGACAGAAGAGTTTTAGATCCAGCACAAGAAGAGTACACCTTACCACCCTCGGGAAAATGGGATAGTTGAGGCTTTCAATAAGATATTGGAGCATGCTCTCACTAAGGTGTTCAATGTGAACCACGATGACTGGGACCTAAAAAGCCCAGTGGTCCTATGGGCATATCGCACCACATGCAAGCAATTGACTAGCTAGACCCCATTTAAGCTCGTTTACAGCCAGGAAGCCGTTATACCAATGGAATACATAGTACCGAGCCTGTGCATTGTGGTATCAATAGGGATGAGCAATGATGGCGCACTGGAGGAACGGTTGACACAACTAATACAACTTGACGAAGATCGATTCATTGCAGGGTTCCATTAGAAGGTAGAAAAAGACCGCTAGAAGGTGTGGCACGACCACCATGTCAAAATGAAGCACTTTCAGAATGGGGATACAGTTCTATTGTATGAGAGTAAGTTTGTGAAACACCCCGGTAAGTTGCAAATGCACTGGTTGGGACCATACGTTGTCACTTTTGTCACCAACAGAGGCGCAGTGCAGTTACAAAGTCTAGATGGAGCACTGTTACCTAAATTAGTCAATGGGACAAGGCTGAAGCCCTATCACCACGATCTGACGCAGAGCAGATGAGGTCTAAAAAAATAATAATAATAGAATACTGGGTGGCCGAAAGGCGCACCAACCGGAAGAGAAGCCAGGACGGAATGTGCAAGCAAGAGTGGTTGTGTCGCAGCTCAAGCTGTGACAACTGCATGGCTGCGACCTTGTAAAATCAGCAATCATTCCGGACTGTCAGCACACATTTGGCACATGGCAGCACACGGTGGAAGCATGGCTGGTAGCACCACAAGTAACAGTTCGCATGGTTTTGCAACAAAGGGAAACTGGGAGAAGTATGGTCGCCCATCATGCACACAAGAAGTCCGGTCTCAACACATAGGAAACAAATGATGATAGAATCGGTACATCAAGTGAATGTATTTGCGAATGATTTCCGCAGCAGGCGTCCAGGAAGGTGAAATGCATAAATACAGACACCGGAGGCTAAGCTGAGCTAAGTGGAATTTATCAGTCAAGAGAAATACATGCTGCGAGTAGATCAAGAAACAGGATAAGTTAGGAATTCCAAGGAGGTTGTGGAAATGATCCATTTCATTTCATATGGTAGCACACCAGGTGCGTTGTGAGCCCGAATGACGAGTGTGAAGGAGCACCTTGAGCAGGAAGAGGCGGGGGGCACTTGTGTGTCACAGAAGCGAAGTATCATCTGAGATGTCTAGGTATGAAGGGGTAGTTCAAAGCTTCGTGGTCCCAATGACAACCATATTGACAGGGGAGGCAGCCGCCTGGGCTGGATAGGAAGTAATCCCAGGTGCGAAACATATGTGCCAGAGCAGTTGGCCTGGTTTGCACCTTGGCGTTGGCTGTCAACTCTTCCTCCATTTGCATTAGGTTTCCAGATATTGGAGGACGAGTTTGAGAGGTACATGACAACAAGCTGGCCGATCCCTGGAAGAAGTTTGAGAAGCAAATAACATAAAGCCTACGATTCATGACCAACATTGCGAAGTACACAACAACGAGCTCCAGATGGAAAGAACAGTTCTTGAAGGAGCACACAACACAGGATGGGTACAAACCTAGAGGGTCTAGCTGAGGTGGCTCGGGATGAGCCACAAATTTGTGTTGGGATCCTATTGGCACAGGATAGATCCACAGGAAGTGCGGAAGCCGACAGGTGTGAAAGGGTCATTCCATGAAAGAAGCATCATTCACAGTATTCAAGGGAGCACAAGAATTGTTAGATTAGTTAAGTCGGTCAGGTGGACCATTTTGTAATAGAATAGAAGCATATAAATAGAATATGATTGTAAGCCTAAGGGCATTGAAGTTTTGGATGATCATTCTATCTTTTGGGTTCGTTTTGTATCTGCAATATGATGTATTGACAATTTCTGCGAGGTTTATTCCACAGGTTTGGTGAATGAATGGAGATGTTCGGTTATGGTGTAATATCTATCTTTAATCTTATGCAATGATGAATGAGAACTATGTTATGTGAATGTTTACATTGGTTGATGCAAATTTGTTGTAGAAGTAATGCTAATATGAATAAGTACATCGAATATGTTGTTTCAAATGTTCATTGAAATATGTGAATGATAAGTTAATAGTATGTTGTGAATGTTATAATCTTTGGTTATTGCAAAGGTAATGTGTGCATATCCTCTACACAATTGTGGAAACTGGTTCCAACATCCCCCTCATCCATCTCGGGTGAGACTGCACTTGCTCCGCAAGTGTTGCTGGGAAGGGTTACACCTTTCCAGGCCGATGTATAAGGGAGTTTGGGTTGCTAGTTTGTTGGCGACAGTACGAAGTGAACCCCTGTCGATAGACACTACGTCAACATCCTTCAATGAACCTCCTATAGTAACTAGAAAGTCCCATACAATATTTCACATATGTCACATTCCTTGGAGTTGGCCAATTCATGATGGCTTCAATATTTTCGGGATCCATCGATATTCCTTCCTCATAAATAATGTGACCCAAATAATGAATTTTATTTTGGTAAAAGGCACATTTTCTTATATTTGCATACAACTTATGCTCCCTTAGCAATTTCAAATCAATTCTCAAATGATCTTCATGCTCTTCTTCATTATTAGAGTAAATAAGAATGTCATCTAGAAATACAATAACAAACTTGTCCAAATACTTGTTGAAAACGTTCTTCTTGAGACACATGAATGTAGCTAGTGCGTTGGTAAGACCAAACGACACCACCGCAAACTAATAGTGGTCATACCTTGTTATAAATGTTATCTTGTGAATGTATTCATCCTTGAATATAACTTGATGATAAACAAACCTCAAATCAATCTTTGAAAATACCTTTTCCCCTCTCATTTGATAAAAAAGATCATCAATTTGAGGAAACGGGTACTTGTTTTTCAATGTCACTTTGTTCAATTACCTGTAATCAATGCATAACATGAGAATTCCATCTTTGTTTTTCCACAAAAAGTACGGGTGTTCCTCATAGAGACACACTTGGATGAATGTACTTCTTTTCAACAATTCTTGCAATTGCATTTTCAGCTCTAATAATTCTGGTGTGCTCATCCTATAAGGTGTCTTGGACACCGGTGAAAATCCTGGCACAAGATTGATTGTAAAATCAATGTCCCTCTTTGGAGGAAGTCCTAGAAATTCATTGGGAAACACATCCCTAAATTCTTGGAAAAGATAATGCTTTTCCAACTTAGGAATTTCATTTTTTATTTTCTCCAAAACATGGGTTGCATACAATTGGCAAGCTTTCCTACATAGCTTTTTCAGCAGCATGGTTAAAATATTCCTAATAGAAACTACCTTTGGAATTCCCTTTACAACCCTTCGGTTTCCTTGTTGATCAACACATTCAAAATTCTTGTAGCAATCAACTTTAACTCTATGGGCCTCCAACTAGTCCATTCCAATGTATCATAGGAACCAAGTGGCTAAATATTCAAATTTTCCAAAGTGGATAGTCCAGCCCTTTCCAATGGACATTTCTCCACCATTTCACTAACTTTCCTCTTGTTTTCAGTGGCTACTTGGACTAACCATGATTTACTATTCTTTGATTTCTTAAAAGCACAAATATCAACAATTATAGGAGTGACATAACTGTGAGTAGATCCAAGATTAATCAAAATAGAAATAGATTGCTTAGCAATTTTAACTTCAACTTCAACGATAATTGATTTATGGTCTACTAGGAGGTCCTCTAGGGATGCATAGATTCTAGGGATGATCCTTGCTACTTGAACCACAGTTTCAGCTCCTTGGATGTTGTGAAATTTCTTTACACTCTCATTATGATGTGGACAGTTCCTAAGAATATGGTCCTCTCCACATACCCAACATTGAAGTGGCTATCTTGGATCTCTTGAGTCTCTTGGCTTGTATCCCATCATCCTAGCTAGTTTAGTCCCACCCTATGTTGACTACCTTGTCTGATTTCTGAATTGAGGAGGCTTGAACCCCTTCTTCCTTTGGTAAAACTTTTCATTTTTCTTATCATTCCATGCCTTATGGAATTATGGTTTTCTTTCGTTGTGATCATAACAATAATTGGCCTTTCTTATGATATCCTCTAGAGTTCAAGGTTCATCAAACTCAATTCTATATTTATATTATTAGGGTATACCACTTAGAAAATGTTGAATTTTCACCTTATCATCTATGATATACTTGACATACCTCAGTAGATCCAAGAATTTGTTTGCATATTCTTCCATAGTCATTTGTCCCAATTTCATCTCATGGAACTCTTTGATTTTTCCATCATAGTACCTATTAGAAAGGTACTTTTCCTTAAATTACTTCTTGAACTACCTCCACACAATATTCCTTTCATTGATTCTCTTTACTTACCTAAGGTGAACCCACCATACAGATGCTCTCCCATTCAAATTGAATATAGCCACTCTTTCCTTCATATTTCTTGAGTATTATTGGACTTGAAAATGCTTCCTCATTCCCAAAATCCAAGCCTCAACTTCTTGACCATATTTTACCTCACCATCATGAAGGAGGTTTGGCCTTCTTAAATTATCCATGTGAATTATTCTTGGACGACCTCTTCCTCTTGTTCCTATGAGATGAAGAGCTTGAACCTTCAATGGATTCTTTAGAGTTAGATGACTCACTAGAAGAGATTTATGGAGTATGTCCTATATCTAGAAATATTTCTTGAACTATGGGATCTCTTGTGGGAATGCTTCCTTGAGCTACTCCCTCTCTTTTCCCGATTTTCTTAATTTTTCCCATCGTTCATCTTCCTCTGAATTTTTTTCAAACTTTGAAGCATGGATGCATTTAGTTGATTTTGTTCTTCTTGGGCTCTAATCATCCTTCCATTGTCTACTCTACAACTCTACAATTCCACCCTTAGGATCCTCATGGTTTCTGCAATGTCTGGGGGAGTTGCTTAGTTTCTTCTACCATTGGAGTTTGTCTATGCATTCTCAACCTTTATATTCTCTCTCATTGCATCTTCCCCAGTTTCATAAGGATTATGTGCATCATCCATGATGATGACCTTCTTGGCCCAAATAAGACCAAATATTTCCCAACTGCACTAGAATGAATGCTAACCCTTAACAGTCACTGATATGATTTGAATCTACAAAAGTGTTTCTAAACACATCTGTTAGCTGCATTATATTCTCAAAAAATTATAAAATTATTTTCATGCATTTTGGGAACAGTCCATATTGACAATTTCAGTCAAATCACAAAAAAATCTAAGTCACCCCCCTCAAACTCTAATGGTTCACAACCATAGTTGAATTCAAGAACTAACTTTGTATATTTAAAAAGAGGAAAAATGGGGGTCAAGGAGGCTTTCCCCTTTGTAGCCTCCTTATGCTACCATAGGGAGGGTGGACGGAAACGCCCTCATTTTATTTATTTATTTTTGTAAATGTTTCCATTTTGCGCAATCTGGCACATAAGATCAACTGCATTCTTCAATCTCGATCACCCAAAACTCGGCTATGAAAACCGTGCTCTCTCTTTGATCTGGGCCCTCAAGATGCCACCTGCATTGCCTTACTAGTTTTCATTCATAAGCGGTTTTAGGATCCAAGAAGAGTGGTTTACTAAAACTACTTTTTTCATCCTAAGTGCACAAGAGGGAAACATGTCACAAGGCAATTTTTGTATCAGGATCATGCCAATCAAGTTTGCATGCCTGAAGCAATGCTAATCATTAATCAAATTTGCACGATATTACACAACTGACATGACTGAAAAGGGTCCTATCTTTCCTGGCGTTACTGCATTTCACATAACCCCATGTTGCATCACTTCCTATAAGACCGCAAGTGGTTTCAGGCTCTAGGGAAAGTGGTTTCCTGAACCCACTTTTGTGAGCCTGGGTGCATGAGAAGGAAACACATCATATGGTGGTTTACCACTTCAGGATTGTGTTGATTATTTATCCTTCATGCATCTCCATTTATCCTTCATGCATGAAGTGTTGTCATCCATCGATCTTGATCTCCACCATCCAACAAATCTTCCCCCACGTTCACACTCCATCCCGTATGGTCACTTATACATGAAGATATGATGTGGTTGGTCTGCATCACACATTATTCCCACATGGACCCTCCACGTTGGAGTGCTTGACCATGTAGCTCCTCCATGTCACCCATCCACATGGCATGAGTGGGGCCCAGCTAAAATTTCCCAAATTTTTATAATTTCGTAATGACACCAAATGTCAATTTTGGGAATAGGGGGGATTATTTCAACTTAACACGAAATTACTCCTAGCTCTTATCTGTCACTTAACATAACCTTATTTCTACAAAACCAATTTTGATTTTTTCCAATAAATATGGATTTCTAACCCATGCAACTCTAGTATTTCACCCAAAAGCTTTGATATCACTCTGTAACGTCCCCTTCACCCAATCCAACCAATGGGAGGGGACATCAACTAATTTGGGGCTCTCAAATTTCTCCCCATGACCATATTAAAAATTTATAATAGGTAAAATACATGTGTAGATGCAAAATAAAAACATACAGTGGAAATAAAATTGATCCACACACACATAACTTACATATACAAGCATAATCATAGCAAGCATTAAATAAAACCATTTCATATTCAAATGCATGAGAATACATATCTTTATCCAACACAAATCCATGCAGCTGGTTGTGTAAGATAGATTTCCCACCCAACCATAGGGACCCTATCTAGCATATACTCTTTTTGTTGAAAGGCCATGCCCAATCTAGGCTATGAGGCCACTAGGGAAAAGGAAACACCTACAGGCTTCTATTTCTCAGCCCATAACTCATTCTACTATATGTGCTTAGCCAAATGCTCCTACGGAGCTCTACAGCAGTCTCACTTAGCCATCACGGCCTTGGATACCACAATACCTTCCCCACACAACACCCTTCTGGGCTCAGGCATCCCCTTCACCGATCCATGGTTCTCTTGGGTGATCCATCTTGCCAGGTGCTTCTAGTGTGTGCATAGAAGAAGTCCAATATGATATGTGTTGTTGGAGAACCACATGTAGCCTTAGTTAGTAGCTTCGCAAGCATCTATGACCAACAAAAATCAATGGGTAATGGTTCGTATCTTTCCCAACCTCTCCACTCACCTATGCCCATCAATTTTCCCTTCCAAATCTACAACACTATCTCCAAATTTGAATTTCCGAGTTAAACACAGTCTAGTAAGTTCATGGACAACAATAGAGAGATCTACATAGTCTATATACATAGTCTATATATGCCTGCAAGAATGAGAGAGTGAGGGTTGACTCCAAGGGATATGAGACAATGATGAAAATCCAACTGACATGGATTCTAACAGTACAATAAAGGACTCTTGGCAGCTGATGAATGACTTCTTTCATGATAGAACTGTCACAAATGGGTAGTCAGCCCCATGCTTCAATAACTACATGAGGTGACTTTTCCAACCAACCTTACACATGCATTAAATGATCAGAAAATAGTCAAAAAGGAGATAATTGGCTTATTCAAAGTATGTGACATATTTTGGGTAAGTTTTAAGGTTGACACTTGGTAGCAAGGATTTAGTCTCCCATAGACCACCTTTCATCTTCCCCTCTAGTGGAATCATAGCCCCTTTGGTGCTATTTACACAACCATTCTTGGACCATTTTATTATTTATGCACATAATATTTACATATATTTTAAATCAGCATGACAATCCAACCACATATTCCAAATAAAAATATTTACATCATACGTGCCTATCCATTCACTACTTAGGCCTTAGCCTTGAGCTCTGCAGTAGGAATCCGCACTAGCATATTTACATCATTTACATAATTTTGGTTTAATACATTCCAAGTCAAAAGTGGGGGTATTACAAAGCAATATTTCATAAGGATCTTAACACCACCACCATCACCATCACCACAACATTAGAACTCGTAAGGATATTAAAAACACCACCATTGATTGCATAGGAAGGTAGGGAAACATATAAGCTAAATTAAATCATTCCCTTCATAAGTCTATGAAAGGGACAACATATCCATGCTCCGCCTTAACAAAAATGAGTGTTCCTTTTCTTTTCTTAAACCAAATGAATCTTTCCTCAGTCTCAACAATTGACTGAGCCATTGTAATGGCACCCCATAGAAATATGTTGGAAAAACAAAATCTTCAGCAGGTGATCCTATTGCATGTGCCTTAGAAAAGGTTGGTAGCCTCTCTTAAAACCAATAAATACTTACCTCTTCCAAGGAGTTTCTCATAGGCCTGCAAATATGACCAACCCAATCATAAAAGTTTGTTCATTTTTTCTTAGCATAGGAGAAACCAACATTCACGATATTTTCTGCTATCCTCTTGCTTTCAAGCTGCTTTAACACCATAATATCCCCTATAAGTTGGCACTACATAATAGTCCAAAATGGGGATGTTCTAGGGGGTGTACAATTTCTTCTAGTGTTAACACCGAATGATGGTTTTTTCCACACCAACTCAAAACACTTCGGATCATAGATAGACCTGACCCTAAATATTAAATGGAAATGGGAATGTGATCTATCATCTCTAGTTGAATGGAGAGAAAGGAAACTGGAAGGTGACTGATCTACCAAAAAAAAGAGAGAAGTGACCAAATAAAACAAAGGGCCAAACTATATATTTTCTTAATACCTGGCTAGAGGTGAGATATCAAAAGGATTCAATAATTATAGATTGAGAATTAGTTCCAAGAAGAAGAACTTACATCTCATGCAATAGTTTACTGACTTCTTGAGGTGTGTCTTCCTTGAATATTCCATACATGCAAGTGTTATATGTCATCATATCAAGGATATGACCACCATCATTCATTAGTTTTAATAAGTTTATTTCCTCGTTATATTGATTACCCACTTTTTCAAAGTCCATCTATTAATGCACTATATGTAATAACATCAGGGCTCAAGCTCTTCTTTGGCATCACATAGATAATCATTTGTTTAGTTTCATCTATCCTTTCATGCCTACAAAGTTCATTTATTAATATATTATTAGAACCTTTCTCTGAACTCTCTTGAAGGAGTTCCCCTACCGTATCCATGTTGACCACTTGCAAAACCCACATATTATAAGTGTATTTCGTGTACTATTATTAAGTTGATTGCATATTTTGCACATGTTACCCCCATAATGCATGAGAATTATAAGCATTAGGGGTATTTTCTAGTAGCTTAAAGATATGATCATTGATTTTACCTTGTGGTATGTGTGGTTGATATTCTAAAGAATCCATTTTTTCCTTATTCTACACAGAGAACATTATTTTCTTGTTGCAGACCTTATGACTGTTAGGAATCTATTGAGGAAACAATCAAAGGTTGCAATGTTGATATCCAAGAGATTGCAGAGGCAGAAATTGTCATTATCTATGGGTTAGTTATGTTATGTTGAGTTGAAGGAGTGTAATATTTATTAATAAATATGGAAGAATGCTCCAAGGGAATGTAAGGAAAAGGCATGGTGATAGTCTATATTAGTTGCTTTATCCCTTAATTTTTACAACACTTAAATGCAAGGTATCAAAATCATGATCTGTATTTAAGGTATGATGTGACAAAGGAAATCCTCATCATCATATCATTTTAGGACTATTTCATGAGAACCATTAATATTCCAGTTGTTAACTAATTTAGCATTTAGAACAACCAATAGCAAAGGATTCATTTAGAGCATGATTGAGGCTCATTGTACAGCACTTGTTCAGGCCTGAAATATGATTGCAGGCCCAATAAGGGCAATTATTTCACATCACCAACATGTTGAAGGATATTTTGGGGTTGGAAGTAAATAAACCAATGACATTGTCAGTTAACAAGGGCAAGTTTGGATCAAAGCATTCTCATAATAGTTGTATGCAGGTTTGGCATGTACCTTCTGAAGAGTCATTTCAATACATATGCCTTACCATTGTAGTCAACCTTCATGTATGTTTGGAAACAACTCACAAATTGTTTAATGGGTACCCTGTTTTAAGGATGTTCTCTAAGTGTTGATATCATATCCTATGTTGTACACACGATATGATACCTTACTTTACATCTAGAATCACTTCATACCTATAGCATTGTTGATACTCAATTTAGCATTCTTATGATGTAGGGAATATTGACTACTAGACCTGCATAACCTCATAGATATACCCCTAAGTGTCACAGGGATAAGTCTCTCTCTTTTTAGGCCTCCTAAATCTCCTAAGGAAAGATAGACTAGCCACAGAAGGTGTCCCCAACTATATTTTCCATAGTACTAACTAGAAGTTCAACATGCAAGGCTAAAGAGGCAAATGCAATAGGGGATAACTTTATCAAGTACTAGTCAAGTTGATTTTGTGAGATACTAAGTGTACTTATGGTGATTAAGTGGAACGAAATTTGGCACACTCAATCTAATGCATAAGGATGCTTAGGTAAAAGGTGAAAAGTCAAATCTAAGATCCTGTCCTAATATATATGGTTGATGGCTTGAAAGGAAAATGGTGACCAAAGATCGATCAAATTCAATGATGCTTAAGATGAAACGAAGGATCTAGGGGACCAAAGGAGCTAAAGTACTTGAAAACTCAAGTTACTAAATAACATCAAGAATCAAATCATCACATTTAAATCAATAATATGGTTTAAGCTCTAAGTATGAGGAAAAAGAGTGCTCAAACTAAATAATACAACATGTCATGAGTAGAATATAGTATCAACATATGTCATCAGATATCATTGGACTTTAGATATGAAAATAGATCATCCAAGTGTAAATTTCAATATGTTGATAACTATAATCCAAAGAAAGTATAGCAAATATAAAACACAAGTGTGATATTTTATCTTGAGTTATATTCTTAGTCTATGGTGTGACTTTAGGCTTCCTTATGAGTCTTTCTTAAGTACAATGGGAAGCTTAGTATAACATACTTCCAAGAAGAAACTCAAGTATTCAAAGAGGACTTGTTATAATGAATGTGAGTAGAAGAGAAGAGTAGAGAAAGTATAATGGATGAGAGATGGAATAGAGGACGACCAATTGCTTATTATATTTGTTGATGGTGGGCCAATGGAGTTTAGAACCCTTCCTAGTAGCATATTCAATGTTCTAAAAAAGGAGGTAAGCTCCTCCTCTTGTGAGCTTGAGCTTTGATTCCTTTGTTTCACTTCTTGATGTGTACCTACAAGACCAAGGATATTGTGAACAATTCAAACCCTATTAGACCTGCAATGAGGTTAGAAAAATGATAATGGCATGCATCGATGTAATTATGCTCAAGTTTCAGCTACTATACAAAAAGAGATGGAGGATCCTATTACTATTTGATACCTCAAATCTATGTTCATTGAATTTATGGGTCAAGTACAAAAGGAATTAAAGGTAAATTTAAAAAGAGGATGGAACCCCAAAAGAGAGAGTGGAAATGAAGTAAGAGGTACCATATAACAAAAAGAAAAGGAAACAAGTCCTATAACAACACACCTTCCTTGGATTGAATTATGAAAATTTGATGTCATCAATGCAAGAACTTGGATGTAGTATGATTTTCTTATGCCCAATGCACCTAAGGACTAGAAGCTAACTAAAGCAATGACGAGCATGTTAATTGAACCTTTTAATGGTACCAATGGACCACCATGTAATGCCCTAATTTTGACCCCGTTGCATTAAACATGTAAATGATGTAATATCGTTATAAAATCATGGTGAGGAGCTCAAGGACAAAGCCCTGCCATTGATTTATCATTCTTGTATCGGAAATTAAAAATCGATGCATGTGGATCACATGATAGTATGGCACAATGGGGAATTATAAATATGATGTAAATATGTATTTTCATAAAAACAACAAAAAATAGCTATGCAAAGAAACAAGAGTATGGGGGCATGATTTTTAAAAGTAATAGGGAGGGAAATATTCAAACCCTTGAAGCCAATAATGTCAATCCAAGTGTCAATGAGAGAACCCATGAATGATCAACTACCCATATTGACTTTTGCACCCAATCATTTAATTATTCCAATAGGTGGTTGAGGTAGTTATTGTTTTGGGAAATGGAGAGTATGGCTACCCAAATTTCGTGTATGGGATAGCCATCATTTTGGAAAAATGTGTTTTTCTTCCTGGGAAAGAAAGGACCCACGAATTTGCTTCCCAATCCATTATTCATCAGTGAGTTTTTCTCTCTGATGTCCGTATTACTTGATGTGTGTTTCCCTCCCCATATTTACTGCATTTTCCTTCATTTCTATTTCCTTCATTTCTAGCTAGAAGAAGGGCATATTTGGGTTGCAGAATGACTGGGAGGAAAGGGAATTCAATTTGAGGGTTCAGAGAAGCCGATTTTTCCATCTAAATTTTTGTATTCCTATTGGAAAATCGTTTTGTTCCCTAGTGGTCAATTTCCCCTCTCAAATTTTGTTTTTCTATGCCCAACAATTGTGCCTTGCTGTGTGTTTGAGATATATCTATGGTTTGGGTTATGTGGATATTTTGTTTTGGCTTGAACTTGCTTGTAAGCAACCAAGAGTAGAGAACGATTATGAATTGTCTTGAAAAACCTAGTAAAAGGTGTAACCTCACTAAAGATGATAGGGCTTTGAATACTTTTCTATGCACACCCTGAAGAGCACTAGAAGGGAAGGTATGGTCCAAGGGAATGTGGAGCAGTGAAGGGGATACTTCCTTGTGTTGGGTATGTAGGTATTATGGGTACTAACATAGATAAATATTGTAGAGGTATTGATAGCTCTGTGGTTGAGCTCACTAGCTTAGCAATTCCTTCGTTTTCACTGCCTTAACAGCCTGATAAACCTAGCGATGGACTAGCTTGGATGAGATGTGGTATATACTTGGCTATGTGTTAGTTGTTGTTCCCTTTTCCTTGTGGAAATAAATCCCAACTTAGGGGTGGTAGATTTGATGAGAGATTGATGAGCATTGTTGGCCTACGGTTGGGTGAACATTACAGTTGCATAGCTAGTTGCTCAGGACAACTTCATTTCAAGATAATTATTCTCTTGTAAATTTTAATGATGCAATGCATTTAGTTGATTCTTGTTATAACTATGATGGAAATTTCATGCTAAATGTGTGTAGTAGAGTTATTTCTACTGTGTATGTTTATTCATGCATCTGCACACATGTATTTTGTTTGCAAGAATTGTAAAATTATGATGGGGATACAATTTAGAAGCCTAGATTAAGTGTCATGTTCCCTCCCTTGATTCAGATTGATGGAAGGGGAAGTGACACACCAATAATGTGAAAGTGTACTCATATCAGATACTTGATATGTGATGACCTTATCAACTAGTATGACAATGTCAAAAGTAAGAACTATTTTAGTGCATGCACGATGCTAAAATAGACTAGGTCAATAATGGATTACACTTTACAACATCAAAAGTTGGTGATACCTTTATCCCAATTGGAAGAAACACATGCATGAATTGGGAATTATGGTTTTTTATTCAGTCATGGATACATTGGGATTGTATATCTTGCTAGAGTCTATTTGAGTATAAGGAAAATGGTTTATTTCTAGATGGTGAGAAATGACATTAGGTGGTTTCATGGTTTTCTTTGATGTAATCACCAATGCAATTTGTCTAATCATTGTTATCCTTGCAAGAACACTATATTTGGTGGATAGATCTTGCTGGTGTACTGGCTCTCTACACAAACAGAACATAGTCGAGCACAATTTTTGGAAAATGTGAATTTGCTGGTTGGAAAAACAAATTCACCTAATTATATGCAGAAGTTGGCATACTTCTGTTGGAATCATCACAAATCCATATGGCACATTGATACTGTGATGACTTTGGTTCTTATTTGAGGTAGACATTGTTATACCCAGTGATATGCTTATACAAAAGGCTCGTGACATTAGTGAATAACTTCAGGAAAAATTGGAATATATTCCTTAGATAGAACGATCTTATGTGCATTTAGATTATGAATTTAGTCTAGACCTGAGCACGAAAAAATATACTCCTAACTATGTATATAATTTTCATATTTTATAATGTGAAGTCAAACATTGGTCCTGTTAGTCCCAGAGGAAAATCGGGCTAAAATTACTCACGCCCGGACATGATAGAAGCTCATTTATTTAAAGATACCAGGGTTATATCTTTATACAAAATGTTTGAATTGTTTGTTTTTCAAACTTTTAACTGGATCAGGTCGTACATTGTTTTTAATAGATGAAAGGCATTTCTTGCAGAGGAAATTCATAGCCAACTTCAGAACATATGGATAAATGTAGGTGAGTTTAACAGATGGAAGTCTGGATGTAATCAAGAAGTGACTGATAATGACAAATTTCTTGAATCTAGGGATATTTGGAACATACTGAAGCTTCTCATGAAGAATTTCAGCAATTCGTACACATTTGCAAAGTAAACTCAGGGAATGAAAGTAATGTAATCATATTTGGCATACATAATACAAGTAGGAAATTCCTAACAACCTTGCATCACAAATGAGAATATTTTAAAAGATATTAAAGAGGCATACAATGATGAATATCTGACAGATATTTCAACTCTGAAACATTATGAACATTGATGATCTCACAATGGGACTGAAAACTGCATTTACTTTCTATTAATCATGTGAATCTTCACACATAAAATAGGATGGAATAACAATGGATCTACTAAAAATATGAAGAACATCTCTCTGAAATATGAATGTGTCTCTAATATCTTATAAAACAAGCTTGCATGGATAAAATGGGTTCTGGACTCTACAAAAATTAGATTGAGAAACTCTCCACTAAAATTACCATCCTCTCAAAATGGATTACAATCTTCTTTATATAAAGTTTTTATGTGACCCAATTCGGTTTCTCAAATTCTAACAGAAAATTAAATGAAAGTCAATTTACTTTTTACAAAGGATTTTTTACAAATTTTCTTCTCCAGCGAATAATGCTAGGCTTAGCATTTAATTTCTTCTATTGGAGGTCTTCTTCTTTGTCATGTCCCAAAAATTTGCATTGGGTCACAATGGCCTAAACCACTTGGCCATATTCATGATAGTCTGTCAAATTGATGATAAGGGTCAAATAATTACCAAGCATGATGTCTAAGTTAGTAATAATGTAAAATTAGATCCAAGTGGACAAGGTGGGTCACATTAAGAGAAAATTCCCAATTCAAAGTTTGTAATATTCCCATCCAAATGAACTATCATGGATGAAAATTACTAGTTTCCAAGGTTTGGGGTGCGAAGCATTAAAAGTTGGAGTAAAGGAAATAAAAGACCCAAAATGACCTTAGACTTACAAATTCACATTAAATGGGTCAATTAAATAATAATGCAAAGAAAATAATGTGGCATTGGACCATGAGGGAACATAAGAGGTTGTGGGACCCATTTGTGGCAAGATTCCCCCTACACTTGGTATTCTCTCACCAATTTGAGTTCAAGATGAAGGGTAAAATACTTGGGGGAGTTTAAGAGGTATTATTCATGGCATGAGTCATGTAAGGTTTAATTGGAGTGGAAGAATAAATACCATGGAAGAGGAAGAGGCATCTTAGAAGAATTGTGACACTTGGGCTAGATTCCCTAGTTTCTATGACAACAATGATGAAGATGCTATGACACCTATGACACAAATCAGACCTGAATGCTAACATCTGACATATATGACATGTCTGTTAAAATTCAAGATGCTAAGACAGAAAATAGCAGCATTACATTCCATTTCACAATAATAGCATATACAGGATCACTGAAGAAACAACAAGCACAGCATAAACACAAGAGACAGAGATTTATCCTGGGAAACCCTCATGGGGTAGAAAACCCAGCAAAGCTTCCTCAATATAGATGACCAGCAATATACAAAGATGAAACCCTGAGACATGATCTCCTCCTCCACAATAGCAGACCTCTCCTCCACAAGTGCGTTATCCTCAAGTGAGTGAATGTGTATAATGAGGAACACACCTCCTCTATTTATACACTACTCTGATATGTATTTTACACAAGTACATGTAGGCTCGTATTTAACCATTAGGTTAAATACCCCATTATAACTGACTGGGCCGACCCCTCTAGGGTGGTCTAATAACCCAAGTTACCACATTCCGACGGAGGAATAAACATCTCCGGATATACAATAAGATCTTCACGGAGGAATGAATCATCTCCGGAATAATAAAGTACAAATATAATATTCTTTGAAGTTACAATATCTCAACACTCCCCCTTAACGAGAAGGATATTATAACAGCATCTGCACGAGCAAGGAGTCATCAACATCATACATGTCACATCTATAAATCATTGGAAGCTTTCTCAACATCATCAGTAACTCAACCAGTTACTAGAATATCTTCAATATTGGAACATCAACATCTTCAGTACTGAGTCTTTATCTTCTGCAGCACTCAAACAGCTACAGCAACATCAATATCTGAATCCTCACGATTGTCAGCATCGCCATCACACGATCATCAGCATCATCATCACATGATCAACAGCATCGTCATCTCACGATCATCAGCATCCTCATCATACGATCATCAACATCGTCATCTCACGATCATCAGCATCGTCATATCATCTCGATCTACAGCATCTGGATCATCTCGATCTACAGCATCTGGATCATCACGATCTACAACATCTGGATCATCTCGATCTACAGCATCTGGATCATCTCGATCTATAACATCTGGATCATCTCGATCTACAGCATCTGGATCATCTCATCTACAGCATCTAGATCATCTCGATCTACAGCATCTGGATCATCTCGATCTACAGCATCTGGATCATCTCGATCTACACCATCTGGATCATCTCGATCTACAGCATCTGGATCATCACGATCTACAGCATCTGGATCATCTCGATCTACAACATCTGGATCATCTCGATCTACAGCATCTGGATCATCTCGATCTACAGCATCTGGATCATCTCGATCTACAACATAAGTATCCTCAACCATACAAGTACATTAATCAATACATGTATCATCAAAAGTATGTATTCTCACCAATACATCTATCATCAAAACATGTATTCTTACTAATACATATATCATCAAAAGCATGTATTCTCACTAATACATCTATCATCAAAAGCATGTATTCTCACTAATACATCTATCATCAAAAGCATGTATTCTCACTAATACATCTATCATCAAAAGCATGTATTCTCACTAATACATCTATCAATACAAGTATCCACACTGATACAAGTATACACAACAGCAGCATACCCTGCAACACACATGATCCAATTACGGGATGGTCAATCCCTCTCACTTTAGGACATAGGTCCAAGGATGATACAATCCTGATCCACTTATGGGATGATCAATCCCTCTCAATTTAAGACATCTCTCATGTCTATGGATGATGCAATCCAGATCAACTTACAGGATGATCAATCCTTATCCTTTTAAGACACCTCACCATGTCTAAGGATGATGCAATCCCGAATCAACTTACAGGATGATTAGTCCTTATCACTTTAAGACACCTTACCATGTCTAGGGACAATGCAATCCCAATCTACTTACAAGATGATTAGTCCTTATCACTTTAAGACACCTCACCATGTCTAGGGATGATGCAATCCCAATCTACTTACAGGATGATTAGTCCTTATCAGTTTAAGACACCTCACCATGTCTAGGGACGATGCAATCCCAATCTACTTACAGGATGATTAGTCCTTATCACTTTAAGACACCTCACCATGTCTAGGGATGATGCAATCCCGAATCAACTTACAGGATGATTAGTCCTTATCACTTTAAGACACCTTACCATGTCTAGGGACGATGCAATCCCAATCTACTTACAAGATGATTAGTCCTTATCACTTTAAGACACCTCACCATGTCTAGGGAGGATGCAATCCCAATCTACTTACAGGATGATTAGTCCTTATCAGTTTAAGACACCTCACCGTGTCTAGGGACGATGCAATCCCAATCTACTTACAGGATGATTAGTCCTTATCACTTTAAGACACCTCACCATGTCTAGGGATGATGCAATCCCAATCTACTTACAGGATGATTAGTCCTTATCACTTTAAGACACCTCACCATGTCTAGGGACGATGCAATCCCAATCTACTTACAGGATGATTAGTCCTTATCACTTTAAGACACCTCACCATGTCTAGGGACGATGCAATCCCAATCTACTTACAGGATGATTAGTCCTTATCACTTTAAGACACTTCACCATGTCTAGGGACGATGCAATCCCAATCTACTTACAGGAGGATTAGTCCTTATCACTTTAAGACACCTCACCATGTCTAGGGACGATGCAATCCCAATCTACTTACAGGATGATTAGTCCTTATCACTTTAAGACACTTCACCATGTCTAGGGACGATGCAATCCCAATCTACTTACAGGAGGATTAGTCCTTATCACTTTAAGACACCTCACCATGTCTAGGGACGATGCAATCCCAATCTACTTACAGGATGATTAGTCCTTATCACTTTAAGACAAGTCTCATGTCTAGGGACGATGCAATCCCATCACGTACATTTTGAACCCAGTTCATGGACGATGCAGTCCTCACGTACATTTTGAACCCAGTTCATGGACGATGCAGTTCTCACGTACATTTTGAACCCAGTTCATGGACGATGCAGTCCTCACGTACATTTTGAACCCAGTTCATGGACGATGCAGTCCTCACGTACATTTTGAACCCAGTTCATGGACGATGCAGTCCTCACGTACATTTTGAACCCAGTTCATGGACGATGCAGTCCTCACGTACATTTTGAACCCAGTTCATGGACGATGCAGTCCTCACGTACATTTTGAACCCAGTTCATGGACGATGCAGTCCTCACGTACATTTTGAACTAGTGGTTCCGGGATGATGCAATCCCCATCACTTTATTCTCGAAGACCATACGTCTACGGATCAATTCAGGGACCAAGGTCCGGGGATGATACAATCCCCACTTCTCGGAGACCTTACGTCTACGGCTCTCTTTAGGACTGAAAGTCCAGGGATGATCCAATCCCCTCAACTGTCCACTAAGGACTTCATTCTCTGAGACCTCACGTCTACGGCTCTCTTTAGGACAGAAAGTCCAGGGATGATCCAATCCCTTCAACTATCCACTAAGGACTTCATTCTCGGAGACCTCATGTCTACGGCTCTCTTTAGGACTGAAAGTCCAGGGATGATCCAATCCCCTTAACTGTCCACTAAGGACTTCATTCTCGGAGACCTTACGTCTACGGCTCTCTTTAGGACTGAAAGTCCAGGGATGATCCAATCCCCTTAACTGTCCACTAAGGACTTCATTCTCGGAGACCTTACATCTACGGCTCTCTTTAGGACTGAAAGTCCAGGGATGATCCAATCCCTTTTCTTTCTCGGAGACACCTGTCTACGGCTCACTTTAGAACAAGTGTTCAAGGATGATACAATCCCCACATGTATTCTCATCAATATACTATCGGTCCTGGGAACCCATACAGAACCTGATTCACACTTCTTCTTTAATTGCACCATTAAGAGAATGGTCTTATCTAGCCACTTGGAGCAAACATCTCATCATGATTCTCTTCCTCTTTCTAAGAGAATCTTCTAGCCACAAGCCTTCTATATTTTGTTTGATTTGTAAATCTTCTTGTTGAACATCCATCACTTGTTCGGTGTTCATTATTCTTCATGATCTTTCCTACAAAACAAAATTAAGTACATGATTAGTAATCCTTCATAATCATGAAATCATGATAACCTATTATGCATACAGATATCATTTATATAGTTATGCAACTATCTTGACCAATACTTTGGCACAACACTTTCCCATATCCTGTATGCATACAGTGGCTATCTAGATGCCTTCCATCTCTACCAGAACATACTATCGAGAGTGTGCACAGCTCTTAGCATGTCAGCAAAGAGGTTTCATTCTAGACAAGCAACAATGGAATGTTTGTCCAACTTACCAATCATATGCATATTAGTAGTATAATGTTCAATGCTCTATTTTGCACTCAGCATGATATGTTCTAGGAATACAAATATGCATACAAGAAATATCATTTACTATTTCAAATAACAACTCAAATACTTATCTTTTATGTTTGTGTGGTTGCCTCCCGCTTGATCTTCTATATGTCCTTTGAACTTCTATTCATTCTGTACCACTGTGCATGCTCAAGTGTGCACTAGTGTCATCCTCATGATCTCATACACAAACATTCATTCATTAGTATATTCTCAAAACATTCTAATTCTAAATAATCTTGAATATGTATAGTCATGATCATTAGTATTCAGGGTTTCAAGTAAGTCTTCTTTTACTCATGCATATTCTTGTTTGATCATAGTACTCTTCTGGTTAATTAAATCATGCATAAACCCTTGATTACTAACTTTATGAATAAGCATAACCAATCATATCAAGTATACTTATATAAGGGATCCTAACACAAGGTAAGATTCATGGGAAACATACCTGAATTAGTATACCTACTTGGTTATGTACAACATACCTAAACAATCTCTTCAATGATTTAGAGATCCTGAGCTAGAACCTGCATGTCTCATAGGTTAAGCATAATATAGCAAAGTCATACATACCTCGTAAGTAGAACAAAGATTATGGATGAGTCTTTGTCTTCATGTTTTCATGGTCATGGAACCTCATTTGTCTTTTGTGATGTACATGTATCTTGTTAGCAGACAACATCAACCTCACACAACATCATAATGCATTAGTACAATCATAAGTGTCAACACCCTAACCAATTAATATCTTCTATCATGCATTCATAATTTTGTTAAGGTTATACGACAAATCTAAAATCAAAATTGTACTAACTGTAATAACCTGAAGACAAACATACCATAAACTTAATCATGGACAAATATCGAAACATACCTCAATGAGTCATACCTGTCGAGATCGCTTGTATTCTTCTTATGTAAGCCCTTATCCTCATCTCCCTCTGAGACAGGAACTTCTTCACTTATGCAGGTGACCAATCCATCTTCTTCTAGGATTAACCCAATCCACTTGATTTGCAAGAACTGGACCTTGATGAGCTGATCAAACTGGTATATTCAGAATTTGAAAACTGCAAAGTTTTACTCCTTAATTTTTCCTTTGAAACTTTCGGATTCACTGGACGTGACCCTGAACTGGGGTTTGATGAAGCCCACTCTTTTGCCCCATCAAAAGGTTTGATCCAAAGCTCTAAGCTTCTATTTTTCTGAGGAGCTTCCAGCCGTGGTCACAGATTTCAAAAATTCCCATTTTTACAGAAGCCCTAATTTTCCACTTTTCTGATCAAAGTCCTGAACTAGGGTCTAATCAAGCCCGGCCTTCTGCCCAACCAAAAATTCTGATCTTGGTCTCTAAATTTCTATTTTGATGAGTAGCATCCAGCCGTGGTCTCCGATTACAAAAATTCCAACTTTCTTCAAAGCCCTAAATTCCGGAAGCCATGAATGAAGGTACCAAAAAATAATTCTGTTTTGACAGAAATATGTACCTGATTGTTTCTGGTGTAACTCCGAAATTTTTGATCCACAGGGTCTGAAAAAGTTTTCTGAGATAGCCTGACCTGTTAGCTTTCCATCCTGACAGGTCTGACCTCAATTGGATGTTCTGAGAGAGAGTTATGCCAAATGTCGCAACGTGACCTGTTTTGGGAAAATACAGGAGAGCGAAATTGTACGGCGTGCCACGTGTCACTGTTTGACCTTCGGCCTCTGAAAAAGTTTTTTGAGATAGCTCGGCCTGTTATCTTTCCATCCTGATAGGTCTGACCTCAATTGGATTCTCTGAGAGAGATTTATGCCAAGTGTCGCAACATGACCTGTTTATGGGATAATACAGGAGAGCGAACGTGTACGGCGTGCCACGTGTCACTGATTCAACGTCGGCCCCTGAAAAAGTTTTCTGAGATAGTAAAGTCTGTGTAATACCTGTCACTTTTCACGAAATTTCATTTGGAGCTTCCTAGCCCAAGTTATGACCTTTTTCCCAAGGTCACCTGATTTTGACTCAGATCTGGAAGAGGCAGAAACCCTATATTGTACAGATCATAAATCACAAAGTACAACGAATTAGAGGTTGTCCTTTGGACACAAGGTACCTGGAGATTTTAGCTTCGTCCTATAACAATTTCAGATCCGAAAACTTCGCCAAAACGGATTTATAGCGAAAGTTCTACGATGACTGGTTTTTGCTATGTAAAACCCTAACCTTCAAATTGTCGTAAGTAAAGCAAGTGTCTTTAGTGCCATACCTTGTCTTCCTTCAGGTTAGCTCTGATACCATGTTAAAATTCAAGATGCTAAGACAGAAAATAGCAGCATTACATTCCATTTCACAATAATAGCATATACAGGATCACTGAAGAAACAACAAGCACAGCATAAACACAAGAGACAGAGATTTATGCTGGGAAACCCTCATGGGGTAGAAAACCCAGCAAAGCTTCCTCAATATAGATGACCAGCAATATACAAAGATGAAACCCTGAGACATGATCTCCTCCTCCACAATAGCAGACCTCTCCTCCACAAGTGCGTTATCCTCAAGTGAGTGAATGTGTATAATGAGGAACACACCTCCTCTATTTATACACTACTCTTATATGTATTTTACACAAGTACATGTAGGCTCGTATTTAACCATTAGGTTAAATACCCCATTATAACTGACTGGGCCGACCCCTCTAGGGTGGTCTAATAACCCAAGTTACCACATTCCGACGGAGGAATAAACATCTCCGGATATACAATAAGATCTTCACGGAGGAATGAATCATCTCCGGAATAATAAAGTACAAATATAATATTCTTTGAAGTTACAATATCTCAACAATGTCAGGGATAAAAATGCCTGTAATAAGGCGCACAAGGGAGTTAGGTAATCCAAAGAGACATCCATTCGAAATGAGGGAAGATGGAGACTAGGAATTGTTGGACAAGTGGCACACATTGGAATCTCTTCCCAACTTGAGTTGGAATGAGTCTCTTGGAAGGAATTCAAGCCATGGAGGAATTGAGAATTTTATAGAAGACAAGAACAAAGAAGGAGAGTATATTTTGATCATTTTTTATTTGCATCTTTTCAATTTGGAGAGCTTCTAGCTTGTCCATGCTAGTGGAGTGTTTACTTGCCTTAATACCAATTTTGAGGGTTAAGGATTCCCATTCTAATTGACAATTGGAGAGGTCATTCAAACCTTTCATTTCAAGCTACAATGGAGTTATTATTTTTCAGGTTGAAGCTACAGGAAATTGCTATGAATATTCGTTCACTACGTTAATAGTCGAATCCGACTCTCATATTGGATAATAAGTGAGAATATTATATTAGATGATGAATATAAATTACAATAAGATCACCTTTTATAGGGCTTGATCAACATAGTGAAGGGTTATGCCCTTTCACTAGTAACCTAATAAACTATTAATTTATAATTAATAATATTAATTAAATATTCATAGCATTGCCTTCCCCTTAGGAAAGCTTTGTCCTCAAAGCCTGAGTATTTTCCTAATGTCGTCTTTTATTCTGGCTCTATGTCACAATGATGACCTAAGAGGTGCGATTTTGATTACGACCATTGCTTCCTTTTGTATCTTTTGCTTTAGAATCTGTATTAAATCTATATTTGGTGAAGTTTTGTTTATGTTTTTACTGCTTGCTTGGTTGTTACTTTTAACTATTTTTGTTCTTGATTGAACAGACTCGATCAACTTTCCCATAATAACTATTTTTGTGTTGTTATTCCGATTAACCTTATAGTTGTTCTTATTGATGTTCTTAATAGCGGTCCTTATGATGACATCTTCTCTTCATGTGTTTATGTATGTGACATTCTTGTTGATGTATTGATCTTCATTACTGCCCTTTTCTTTAGTCTTTATCAAAAGCTCTTTTGTATTTTCTTCCTTTGTGCATACAACTTCCTTCAGATACTTGACTGCATAATTGGCTTGCTTCTTTTTATAATTTTGATCAAGATCCATACTCTCTTCTTGGTTGACATAATAGTTTTTTGTATCTTCCTCATCAAATATTTCGTTGTTGGTTTCTTCACTAATAGGATGTGTAGTATATTTGTCTTGCATATTATCTTGATCAATGCCATTACTTTCATCATGGTTGACATAATGGTCTACTACATCTTCTTTTATCTTAGTTTTAGTGGCTTCTTCTATAGAATTTTCACATACATGTTCATTTTCTGTAAGTGTTAAATTGTTAATAGAATTTTTTATTTCAATTATATCCTTACTAATTTGTTCAAAAAGCTTGATCAATTCTTCATTGAATGACACCATAGGTCTTGTAGAGGGGGATTTTTTTTTTTTTTTTTTGTAATAATAATATGTATTATTACATAAACAATAATAATTTTATTATTTTGTTTTGAATTTGGGGGTGCTAAGGAATATAATAATAAATAATAATAATAGTATTATATTTTGTTTTGTTTTGTAGGGCTTACGTGGAGGTGGGAGGACAGAACGTAGAGGAGTAACGCAGTAGTGATGGCAGTGGAGTGGAGTGGAGGTTGTGGTGGTGGCAGCACAGAGAGAAGAGTGCGGAGGTGCTTGTGTATGCAGGCGTGGGAGGCTGGAGGCGCAGTGGAATGTAGCAGGCACAGACGTTGGGAGCTAGAAGTGGAGGGATGTGCAAAGAGGGTGAGTTGGAGGTTGGGCTATGGAAGGGAGGTGAGGATCTGTCGTGATGGGAGCAGCGCAGGCGAGCAGCTGGGAGGCTAGTGGTGTGGTTGTGGTGGAGGGGGTATAGAGGAGGATCGAGCAAGAGGAGCGTGATGGAGGGTCGTGGAGGGAGGAGCGTGTGGATGGTTGGAAAGGAGGGACCGACTCGATGGAAATCCAGAGCGTGGGGTGACAGCGTGGGCAGGATTTCAGGGAGCTGGAGTAGCGGTAGCAGGGTGTGAGGGGAATGGGAGATGCAAAAAGATGGAGTAGAGAGAGGAGGTGGCAGTGCATGGGAGAATGGTGTGCGAGGAAAGGTAGGGTGTGGGGGAGAGGCGAGGGAGAGGATGCGTAGGATGGAGAAGGTGTGGAGGGGAAATGTGTGAGGAGGGGACGGAGCAGAGAGCTCAGTGGAGGGAAATAGCAGGCGAGGGTGATGAAGGGTGAAAGGTGGTGCGAGCAGAGGTGGAGGACGGGCATGGAGGGCGTAACGGGGAAGCTGCAGGTGGACGGGGAGCAGCGTGAGAAAACTGGGGATGGAGGGTGGCTGCATGTGATGGCAGACGTGGAAGGAGAAATGATGTGAGGAGTGATAGGTGGTGAAGTGGAGCAGCGAAAGAATGTTGATATGAGCTGAAACCGAGCTCAAACGTGGATGCAGCTGAATCCGAATCCAAGTTCACTCGGGGAGTTGATGAGCCGAGTCCGAGCTCAGAGTGCAGGAGTGAATCCACTCTGATTGTGAGCCGAATCCGAGCTCAGATGGAGCAGCGTTCCGCTCTGATACCAAATGCAGTGAACGTATTCGTTCACAAGTTAATAGTCGAATCCGACTCTCATATTGGATAATAAGTAAGAATATTATATTAGATGATGAATATAAATTACAATAAGATCGCCTTTTATAGGGCTTGAACAACATAGTGAAGGGTTATGCCCTTTCACTAGTAACCTAATAAACTATTAATTTATAATTAATAAAATTAATTAAATATTCATATCAGAAATCTCATGGTTCTTTCTTCTACAACTTGTTCTCATCTCTATCACACCTTTCCTTTCATATTTTGGCTCTTGGAGGAATTGCACCTTTTGTGAGATGTTGATCTCTTTGTGAGAGTCCAATAATATTCATTCATTATTATTTTGATATATATACTCTTTATTTGATTCTAAGAATACTCTCAGGTCGAAATACGAAGTGAAACTATGTAAAAACATCAAACAATGCATAAATGGTGCCATTTTCCCCATATCTTGTTGTTAGAGCTTGAAGAGGATTTATTTCTAATTGTATCAGTAAATATCTGTGATTTTGTTAATGTATGGAGTGTGATTAGTGTTCTTAATAAGTTTCATTAACATTTCACAAGTCCTTGGAACCTAAATATCGAATTTCATAACTAGTGGTGAAGTTTACTAGCATTTCCCCCTATGTGAAGACATGTATACAAACATATGATTTATGGGAGTTGCAGAAGCCTATAGGAACTAATTGATGATGCATTGGGGAGATAATTTAAGTCCTTTATCAGTACCATGTCTATTTTCAGAAATTTGGAGAATTATTACGGCATTTGGAAATCCATCTTTGTCCCCTACCCTTGGGGGTTTGAACGTTGAATTTACTAGTAAAATTCCCCAACTTCTCCTGAAGTTAAATGAATGTCGCAGAATTATCTTGATAGTTTATAATCACCCATGAGGTCCATTTTTAATTCTTAATACCATTCATATACCTTCATACTAAATTTGATATCATTTGGATCCATTTGGAGCCATCTACCCTTGGGGGTTTCAACATCGATTTTCCTAGTAATTCCACCTTTCATTCTCTAAGTGTAAATGCAAGTTGATGAAGTATTTGTAAAGTGTCCAAGAATATAATATCTGCTTTAAATTTTCCAAATACATATCAATCCATGCTATACACCCTTCGAAAATATTTGGGATCATTTGGGACAATTTGGGGCTTTACTAGTCCAAGTTTCAAAAATTGACTAAATTGGGAAAAATACCAAATTGGGGAAATTATAGTGGTATCAGAGCATGGTCCTTGCACCTATGGATTAGTTTCATCCATTTAAGAATAAATTCCATCCATGTATTACTATTATTATGACTCCTATGAGGATAATTCTATGAATGAATTACAAAGATTGAGAGCAACATGTAAAACCTCGCCTCAACAATATCAGGAATATCTTGATGTGTACAAGGGAGATACAAAAAATGCCCCTCCTTTTGACTTTGCTAATTGGGTGTTTTAAAATAGGCCCAAAAATGAAGATGTGGAGTTAGTGAAGAAAGGTTTATGCCATTCTTGTAAAATACCTTGGAGAGAAAATCATATGTGTGTGAGTGAAAATAGCAGTGATGTATCTGGAGTTTCAAGGAATGCTTGTATTTCCTACTTGAAGAGAGTTTTTGGTTTTTATTCAAAAAGAGATTCCAAATATGAAGAGACATCACATGAGCATGAAGAAGACTCTATCGAAAATATTGAAAATCATTTCGAGACACATTCTACCTTGGACATGACTCAAAGAGCATCTACTGATGGATGCTTGAACTATGGAGTACCTATTGATGGGTGCTCACACCTCTATGTTGGTGACATAGAGATCAATTTATAAACTGTTACTACAAGCCAAAATTCCATTAAGCATGAAAATGAAGACCTTGTAGCAGTTGAAGAAGAAACAAGATCAACTTCCCCATCACCACTTGAGCTTCATGAAGTTGGTCCAAGTAAGAAGGAAGAAGATGAGGAGGTTCATTTGCAAGAGCCTATCTTTATTGAAGGGTCATTAAAGATTAATGAAAATAATATCAAAGATACCCTTAGCATGATCCATGACACTCAAGCATTAGTGTCAAATTCTTGTTGGAGAGCTTCTTCATTGAAGGATCCATCCTTCCTTGAAGACATGGAGAAGATTCAAAGAGCAATGTGCAACATCAAAGGTAATTTCATGTCTTTATTTTTTGATAGAAAAAATTTGGTTGAGTTTAATGAATTGTTACATGATGCATACTTGAAGAATAATGGGGATATTCATAAACTCAGAATTCAAAATGAGGAACTTCTTGAAAGGTTGCAATATACTTGTTTTTCCTCCTATGTTTCAAATTGTCATATGGTAGATTGCATGGAGGATTCTCATGACATGGTCGATCATGAGAAACATGTAAATTTGTATGTGCTTGATTGTTTTGAAGATGATCTTGATGAGATATAAGCACTTGATGTGGTGGAAGAGGAACTTGAGTTTCCTCTTGGAAATGGTTACACATTTTTTGAAGAAGTTGATTCCACTACCTTGGAACCAACCTATGAGGAAAGTTTTTCACTTTTGAGGGAGGTGCATGATCCTACCCTTATGGAGAATTCACATGAGGACACGTTTTCACTCTCTGATCATTTGGGTGAGTTGGTTCATTCTCCTACTCCTACACTTCCATATTTTTCATCATTCATCCTAATGAAGTATGGGTGAAAGGTTTATTTTTTATGGTGCCACATGAGGAGTATGAAACTCCTATCTCTCCTCTATATGATGACATTATTAGAGCCATTTATTATTTACATTTGCAGCAGCATACCTTGTTACCTTATGATGAAACACATCTACATGGATGCACTTATGATGTCCACTTGAGTCACTTGAAGACTTATGATTTTCCTTGCTCCTTGATTAGTTCAATTGATACTGGAGGAACTTCATCCACTACTTGGGTGAAGAGATATATGATTGGAGAAAATTATTATTGGTAGAAAAATACCTCGTTAGTTATTGATGATACACATGTCCATGGATGCACAAATTCTACTAATGTGAGCCCCTTGAAGGCTCATTGTTTTCTTTGCTCTCTACTTGGTTCAAATTTTAGTGGAGGTTCTTCATTCACTTCTTGGATGAAAGAACACATGGATGATTATTTTGATGCATCTTACATCCTTTTGGAGCAACTTTATAGGACATGGGATCCTCACCTATGTCATTGGAGCATATTTGATTGGTCACTTGAAGCTTGTATGCACTTAGAAAATGGTGGTCTACTTACTTGGAGGTATAAGCACTTTCATGATTCTTTGATGAGTCACCTCCTTGATTTACCATTTTATTATGTTGTTATGTACTTTGATGATATATATTTTGAACTCATGATGTTTGGAAGAATTCATACAAGAAAATGCTATCCAGGAATTTTCTTTCCTGATCGTATGGGTTGGAGAGCACTCCTAATTGTTGGAGTGCAATACAAGTAATGGGACCCTAGGATAATTTTTAGTCTCATTGGTTTCAATTTTGGGGGGGAAGCAAGTAGTATGGGATATTGAGTCCCCACTTAATAAAGTGATTTTAATCAGATTAGTGCAGCTGCAAGGATGGTGGTTCCTCTCTAAAATTTTCATGGCATCTTAAAGACTCAAAGTTGGGAAAATCAGTGGAAACTTCAAAGAATTATACAATGGTAAGAAAGTTTTGGAAAGAAAGAAGGTTCTTCAACATCCATGTTTGAAATTTCTTGAGGATAAGCAATATTGGGAACGAAAGATTTTTCATGTCCCAAAAATTTGCATTGGGTCACAATGGCCTAAACCACTTGGCCATATTCATGATAGTCTGACAACTTGATGATAAGGGTCAAATAATTACCAAGCATGATGTATAAGTTAGTAATAATGTAAAATTAGATCCAAGTGGACAAGGTGGGTCACATTAAGATAAAATTCCCAATTCAAAGTTTGTAATATTCCCATCCAAATGAACTATCATGGATGAAAATTACTAGTTTCCAAGGTTGGGGGTGGAAGCATTAAAAGTTGGAGTAAAGGAGATACATGACCCAAAATGACCTTAGACTTACAAATTCACATTAAGTGGGTCAATTAAATAGTAATACAAATAAAATAATGTGGCATTGGACCATGAGGGAACATAAGAGGTTGTGGGACCCATTTGTGGCAAGATTCCCCACTACACTTGGCATGATCTCTCACCAATTCGAGTTCAATATGAAGGGTAAAATACTTGGGGGATTTTAAGAGGTATTATTCATGGCATGAGTCATGTAAGGTCGAATTGGAGTAGAAGAATAACTCCCATGGAAGAGGAAGAGGAATCTTAGAAGAATTGTGACACTTGGGCTAGATTCCCTAGCTTCTATGAAAACAATGATGAAGATGCTATGACACCTATGACAAAAATTAGAATTGAATGCTGACATATGACATATATGAAATGTTAGGGCTAAACCTAGCCTCCAAGAAGGTGCACAAGGGATTTAGGGAAGCCAAAGGGACACCCATTCGAAATGAGGGAAGATGGAGACTAGGAATTGTGGGACAAGTGGCACACATTGGAATCTCTTCCCAACTTGAGTTGGAATGAGTCTCTTGGAAGGAATTCGACCCATGGAGGAATTGAGAGGTTTATAAAATACAAGAACAAATAAAGAGAGTATATTTTGATCATTTTTTATTTGCATCTTTGCAATTTGGAGAGCTTCTATCTTGTCCATGCTAGTGGACTGTTTACTCTACTTGCCTTAGTACCAATTTCGAGGGTGAAAGATTACCATCCTAATTGTAAATTGAAGAGGCCATTCAAACCTTTTATTTGGAGCTACAATGGATTTATTATTTGCAGTTTTAAGCTACAGGGAAACTCGTGGTTCTTTCTTCTACAACTTGTTCTCATCTCTATCACACCTTTCCTTGCATATTTTGGCTCTTGGAGGAATTGCGCCTTTGGTGAGATGCTAATGTCTTTGTGAGAGTCCAAGAGTATACATTCATTTGTATTCTAATATATATACTTTGTATTTGATTCTCAGAAGACTCTTAGGTCTAAATACGAAGTGAAACTATGTAAAAATACCAAACAATGCATAAATGGTGCCATTTTCCCAATGAGGTCCATTTTTATGTCTTAATACCATTCGTATACCTTCAGACTAAATTTGAGAGCATTTGGAGCCATTTGGAGCCATCTACCCTTGGGGGTTTCAACATCGATTTTCCTAGTAATTATGCCTTTCATTCTCTAAGTGGAAATGAAAGTTGTTGAAGTATTTGTAAAGTGTCCAACCATATAATATATGATTTAAAGTGTCCAAATATATATCAATCAACTCTATACACCCTTTGAAACGATTTGGGATCATTTGGGACAGTTTGGGGCTTTACTAGTTCAAGTTTCAAAAATTGACTAAATTGGGAAAATGACCAAATTGGGGACATTACACTCTTTCCCCTCATATAGACATGTGGTTGTATGGAGGGATGTCCTATGGGTCCCATTGGAGGGATTCCATCCTGGTTCATTTGATACATCATCTAAATGTTGACTAGACCTACATGTGGCATAAATGAAATAGGAGGTGGTTGGTTTGCAAATGTTCTTGGCCCCTGAGCTGCTGAGGATGATGTTGATTGATAAAATTGTACCCTTGAACCTTGACAGGATGACTATCCTTGTGGTTGAGTAGATATTGATCTAGGTGGCATGACATGTTTTTGATATTGGAGAACCATTTTCCATTCTTTTCCTAAAGGATGTCGATGATTTCTCAGAGACTCTAAAGAAATATTAGCATTGGTGTGTTTCTCATATGAGATGGGCCCAAATTGTTTGGAAATGTTCTTCAGTCCCACCCATATTTAAAAATAAATTTTTATTCTATCAACTCCCTGTTGTCCCTCTATTTCTCCTTCTAGTGATTTTGGGAGGAACTCATCCTTCTTTTACTAGAGATGCTCTTGGTAAGTTACTTTGCAATAAGAATCATCATTACCATCCCATGGGGAAGGCATCCCTAATTTTAGCACTTCTTTGAACATGGATTTAAAGGCAATTATTTCATCATTGAATTGTTTAACATTATCCTTCATCCTTAAAACATAAGTTTGTTTCATAATCATATACCTGGCAATTTTGATGATTTGAGTTTTGTTGTCTATGTCCTTTTTAGCTAACTACTTCTTGGTTCTATTGTTCAGATAATCTATGACTTCTGCAGCCTTCTTCGGTATATCCCCCAACTTTTTTTCAACTCATTTTATCTCTGAAATAGCCTCAATAGCCATGTCCAACTCATCTTGGATGACTTCAAAATAGTCCCACTTATTTAGCACCATTTTTCATTTTATCCCAAACATCTTGGGTAATTCTTCTTAGGAACTTTTCTCCCTGAACATTCATTTGGAGAGAACTTATTTGGATTTTGAGGTCTCCTACTTCTCTTTCTAAATCTGAAATATCATCTTCTTTCTTACTAACTTCACTTTCTAATTCAAGTAACCTATTATCCTTGTTTTCCAACACTTTTCTAGCTTCATCCAGCCCAGCATTTAGGTCATTGTATTCCTCAATGGGTTGAGGACTTGAACTCAAATTAGCCTGGTCCTCTTCCATTACATCCAAATCAATAGTATCTGGGAGCTCAACCAATGGTTCACCTGTAATCTCTGTTTCTTCAGGATGACTTCCAACTGCCTCTGCTCTGGAATGAATTTCCATTGTAACTGTTGGGGTTTGCATTGCTAGTTGACTCTCTACCTGAATTATAGGAATTGCATCATGATTATTCTCCTCAGTAGATATTCTGGTGGGTGCCATCTTCAAACTTGCAATCTGTCAATGTAGATCATCAATCTCACTTCTCCTTTCCTCAGACAATTGTTGGAATTCTATCATACTGGAATATATTTTTTCTTTCTTTTCCTACACTGTTTCAATTCTTCAGACTGCACTAGTTCAGTTATGGGCATATTCATATTTTTCCTCAATGTATCTATTTCATTGTCCTTTTTATCTATAAGTGACTTTATTTGAGATCCATCAAAGGGATCTGCTGCTAATGCTACCAGTTTTGATTCCAAAGAATTAATAGTAATATGTTTGGCCCTTGTCATCTATTTTTCAATCTTATACAATTTATCAAACTTTTCAAGAGATTTCCTAAGCTTTCTTTCTTCTTTCTCAGATTTAACAATTTCTGTACACATCATGTCACTTGTTTGTTTGTAGAAATCCATTTTTTCCAACTTCCAAAACTCTTTGAAATTTACTATGTGTTCCTCTACCCTTCAGTCATTGAGCTTCATTGGATTGGCCACCTTAGGTTCTAAAATAGAAAACCGTAAGGCATCTTGTTGGTGATCTACCACTGCTATCAGCCTTTTCCCTGTGCTTGGTAGGTCTTGTATTATCTCCTTCACCATTTTTATTCCCCTTTCTTGATGTTCCTATATCCATTCTGTAGGTCTGTTCTCACTGAGACTGATTCTGTAGATGAGGAACCCTGTATCTTCTAGAGAATAGTGAACTCTATAGAAGGGTAACTTCCATATTGAATTGGAGGCTTTCTTGGGAGGTATGTTTTCTTTGTCATCTCAGTAATATCATAGGGGATATCCACTGATTTTAACCTAAATTCTACTAAACACTGTTCATCTTATTCTACCGTTATTTTGACTCTTTTAGGATGTGGACCTTCTTGGTATTGATCAATGTCCATATCCTGGGATTCCTTAGCTATCCTCTTATTTCCAATTATCTGTTTTTGTTTCTCTTCTTCTTCAAAGTTTTCCATGGCCTCTTGGACCTCTTCCCAAGTCTCCTTGTTTTCTATTCTTTCCCATAGAGTTCTAGGTGTGCATACATATGCAAAGTTCTTGTTCTCTACCCTTTGCTTAGATATCACTTGGTGAGGGTAATATGCAGCTTTCTCTTCCTTTGGAAGATTGAGTTGAATGAGATATTATTCTATATACTGAGGGGCATTTAGTCTTCTTATAATAATAGGTCCTACCTCTTGTGGAAAGAGGACTGACTTACCCCCGGGGTGTAGACCAGTTGGAAACCATGCACTTGTTAAGGCATACGGGCTGTTAAGCACGTCGCTGGTTTAAACCTCGTTGCAGCCTGAGGGTGCACAATGGGGCATGCGTACTCTCCTAGGGGTATAGTGGTAGTGATATTGGATCCCTAGACCCCGTGTCACACGAGTACCATCCCAACTCCAATTGTCAATTCCCCTAGATACAAAAAAAGAAGAGGACTGACTTATACTATTTGAAATGCTTAAAGTGTAACTCATCTGAGGCCATATTTTGCATTACAAACTCCATGGAAAATATCATGGGTGTAAGAAAAGTAGGTGACCTATATGGATCCTCTTCAAAACCATATAATCTGATAACAGCGTGATATTCAAACAACAACCAATATCCAACCTGAATTTATGAGGTAAACTGCAGGTGTTTCTTGATATCAGGTAACATCTTGGGAGGAGAAATACCATGTATCAAATTACAAGCCACACTCATCACTTTATATGTGAATTCAAAGAAGTTTGAGATGTCTACTTTCCTTAAAACTAGGTCAGTCCACTCATAAACGGGTCTATGCATACCTTGATCATCTGTAGATTCTAGGTCCAGATGCTTGAAATTCTCAAAGCTTTGATGGAAGAAAAGGAAAAACGGGTATGAAGGGAATCTAAAATACTCAATTGCATGAAATTATTCAAGTTGTTCATGGATTTTTCCAGCTAGGTACATGTAGAGGTGAAAATGTTATGGGTTTCTACGAGGTTTTGTGGTCAATTTCAGTAAGACTCCTAGAATAACTTCATCTATGGTTTTATCATCTTCCAGGATGAAAATGGTGCAAATGATTGATGTGGATTTTTTGGAATCTTCAAAGAAGTTGACTATAGCATAGGGTGGTGGAATGGTGGTAAATCCCAGCTAAATCAGGGCTTTCTGAAAATTAGGGCTTCAGTAAACTGATAAAAGAAACCAAGATTATAATAACAAAAGTGATCATAAGTGAAATATGAATACCCATTTGACACCTTGAGGATGACTCAAATTGATGGATGTTGGCCTGGACTGGTATGGATCGTGAAATGTCGACCTAGTACACTGGGTGTCGAGGTAGAACACTTATTGGAGGTAAAAATAATAAAATATTGGAACTAGGTTAAAAAACATTTACTTCATGAGAAAATGTGCACTTTACATGTCGAAAACTGGGGTGGATGGTAAAATAGGTAAGCGAAACCAATACGACAGGTGGAAAGCGTACAATGTATGAATGGATAGGAGGGGGTGATGGGACACCTTGGACATATGGAAGGCAGAGATTTGATTATGGAGTGACAAGTTTTCGGGATAAGCTGAGCTTTAAAGCACTGACCTTCAAAGTTGGGTGGATACCACTCTTGGATTCCTAGAGTGGTAATGCATCGATGATGAGCGGTTTAGAAAAAATTCCTTCAAGGAAGAATGACTAGTTACTGTGGGGCATGTGTCATGGTAGGTTTCAAGCACAATGTGCGCCCGAGCTCCTTTTCTGGTGGGTGCAACTTATAAACGCGTGATCACTCCGAGCCGTTGATCTTAGCGATGGACGGTGATTGAAACCTACATGCGCATTACTCCCGATTAAACGTTTTCGCTTTTAATGAGTGCGCTTGACCTCTATGTCATTGATCTTCCTCTAGATCTAACGGATGACCTCCCTTTGAGTTTATCTCTTGAACATTGTCCTGTAGTATTCAGCTATAGGTTCTATTAGTATTATTCCAGTCATTCCTTAGGCTCTCTTAACTCTTTGGGGCTGAAATCACTTCAAAAATGTGATCTGCAAGAGCTTCATAGATGATTTTATTTTGAGAAAAATAATAGGTACTAACATCAGATTCACGGGGATAGATGGTTTCTATGTAGGAATCTAAGAACAGTAGGCTAGTGCTTTTTCCATTGGGTTATGGAGTCCTCTCTTTGGAAAGGTGTTAATCACATTGAAACATGACTGTTAGATCAACAATTTATTTATTTACATTGAGCTTGAAATGACAAGAATTAAAATGTTTTAAATTTAAAATACCACTACTCTACTATGTACAATAGCCTTTGGAGTCTAGCTTTAGTATTGAAAAAACCTCTTCAGAATCCTGTCATTGACAACAACTTCTATCAACTCTCCTTCCAATTCATGAAACTTGTAGGTGTTGTTTTCTAGCACTTAACCAATGGCGTATGGGCCTATACATATATTTTGAAACTTTCCATGTTTTCCTTTATCTTCCCTTCTTGCATTCCATTTCAGGACTAAATCTCCATGGTGGATATCTCTTTCCAACACTTTCTTATCAAAGTTCTTCTTCATCTTTCTATGATGTTATTATAAATTCAAATTTACCTTATCTCTTTCATGTTGAAGCTCTATTAATTCATATATCCTTCTTACCATATTTTTTGGTTCTTCTGTTTCATGTTGGATGATCTTGAGTACTGGAAATCCTAATTGAATAGGCAGGATTTATTCTCTTCCATATACCAACTAAAAAGGAGATGTGCCAATTGATCTTTTAACACTTATTCTATCAGCCCATAAGGCATATCTGAGGTTCACATCCTAGGTTTTTTTTTTGTCTGTCAACATCTTTTTGACAATTCCCAGCAAGGTTTTGTTGGATGACTCAGCCAAGAAATTTCCCTAAGGGTAATAAGAAGTTGAGTGGCCCAAATCAATATTATATTTTAGGAAGAATTCCACCATTTTAACATATTTAAAAGCATAAGCATTGTCAGTGATGATTTTCCTTGGGAATTTGAACATTGAGAATATGTTTTCTTCCAAAATTTTCATTCTCACATTTTCATTTTCTAATCTAGTGGGAATAGCTTCCACCCATTTTGTAAAATAATCTAAAGCAGTCAAAATCCATCTGTGTTGGTTCCTGGAATTAGGATTTATCTCTCCAATGAAATCCAAACCCCATTGTTGAAAAGGATTTGATGGAATAACATGCCTTAGGGGTAGAGGTATTAATCTATGTTTTCCTGCAAACATTTGACATTCCACACATGCTCTCACAATATGATTAGTATCGACAAATAGTTTTTTCCAATAATACCCATCCCTCAGAACTTTGTATGTTGTATCTCTCCAAGCATGATGACCTCCATAAACTCCTTTATGTAACTTTGTGATGATACCTTCTATTTCTTCTTCAATTACACAATTCAACAATATCCCTTGAGGGTATTTCCAGTACAAATATTCATCCAATATGAAATATTTGACTCCCTGTAACTTCAGAGATCTTTCTTTTGATTTTGTTAGATAATCAAGACATTGCAAATTCACCAAATAATAATCAATGTTTTCATACCAATAAGATTATTCAAATTTTATGTTTACCTTCATTGTAACATCTTGGGAATATTGAATTTCTTTTAGCTTCTTCTTCAGTCAATTCTGAAATCAAATTCAAGTCTAATTCCTCACAATTTGACTCAGCCAACAACTTGGCCAATAGTTGGCCCTTGAATAGATTGGTGGTTTTGATTTCTAGATCATACTCTTGAATTTTAGAAATCCACTTGCCTCCTCTACCTTCACTGTCGGTTTGACACAAAATATCTTTGACTGTTCTATCTGGAACATATGCAATTATCTAAGAATGGAAAATGTAACATCTGAAATATTTCAAAGCCTTGACCATGTCATAGGCTTGTTTCTCCATGAGACTACATTTCAATTCAACATCACTTAGATCCTTACTAAAAAATGTTATAGGTTTCTCATGTCCCTTATAGTTCTTTTGCAAAAGCATAGCTGTAATTGTATGAGAGGAAGCAAAATAAAATATCACGAAAGGATGCATATAGTCATGACTGATCAACACTGGTGTCTCCCCAGTGGCTTTCTTCAGTGCTTCAAATGCTTATTTTGCCTCTTTATTCCATTTTACATCATTACCTATTTTTAGCATGTTGGTAATGACTTTAATCGGTTCAACAAGATTAGGAATGAATCTTCTCAAGAAATTTATCCTTCCAATAAATGATTGTAATTATTTCTTATTTCTTGGGGCTTCAAATGCTTGTATGGATGCTACTCTCTCAAGATCTATCTTCACTCCATCTTTAGATACTATATTCCCTAGCATCTTACGCTATGTTAAATCAAAACTAGACTTCTTGGGTTTACAGAAAGGCCATATTTTCTACACTTTCTAAAAGTTTGCGTCAAATGGGATAGATGTTCTTTATTAGTCATGGAGAACACATTCATGTCATCAAGGTATATGAATATGAATTTTTCCCTTTATCCAATGAATGTTGTGTCCATGCCACATTGGAAAGTGGTCCCTGCATTCATTAGCCCAAATGACATCTTATCATACATAAAAGTTCCCCAAGGAGTGGTAAAAGTTGTTTTCTCCCTGTCCTCTTTACTCATAGCCACCTGATTATATCCTGAGAAACCATCCATCATAGATATCATGTCTAAACCAACAATGTTTTGTAAAATTTGGTCCATCTTAGTGTTGTTCGAAAATTAATACTATGACTGGGAATTTACTGAGGTCACCAATGTACTATTTAATACTTACAAAATCTAACGCAATCAACAAGCATACAACAAGATATTTCTTAATGAAAAAGAACTAGGGTTAATAAGTTAAGCAAAGAGTACCTTGAAGACTAGAAGGTTGATCCAAGCTTGAAACCCTTTGTTCTTGCTTTTCAATCTTGAGTAAAGAACCTGCAAAACAGAGATACCCTCCTCAAAACATTTGGCTAAAGAAAAATGAATAATCATATATGAAACTCATACATAAGCAAAACATGAAAGATTCACCAAATTCAATTCACACATTAGGAACAATTGTTTATGGGAATAAAAGTCTCTTTTATTGATTGTATGAATGATAACAAGTAGATATACATGATTTTGTAGCAGCACTGATTAAACCAACTTATGGGCTCTTTCTCCTCTCCTTCAATATAAATTACTCCAGCATTTCAATACATTAAGAGCTCCCACCCTCTCTCATGGCCTTCCTCTTGTATTTATAGCAAGGCTAGGATGATAGCTTCAAGAAGAAAACAATTGGGGACAGTATGGAAGTTAAAGAAACTCCCTTAACTACCCCAAATTCAATTTTAGTTTTTATTTTTCATGATTTTAAGAAGAACCTATGAGTATAGGCCTAACAACATGAGGGTGACTTGCGAGTAAGCTACAAATAAGTAGCGGGTGCAACATTTTAGGGAAAAATGTGTGTGGTAAGTGGACCACTAGCGGGTGACCCGCGAGATTTCAGTTAGGGAGTCGCGGTTAGGTCCTAAAGGTGTATCACAAAGATATAATAAACTAGAGAAATAATGAATGATCAAGGCTAGAAGAATCTATAACAAATTAGGGCTCTTCGATCCATAGTGTCCTTTTGTGTGAGCTACATTTCAATGTCGTCACGGATGGATAAATGTCAATTTGATTGATAATAGATGCCCCCTAATGTATGAGGTTAGAAGGGTAAATGATGGACAAAATACATTACAAAAAAGGAAGTGGAGGAGTACAAGAGTCATAGAAACAGAGTTCCAATAGTACCTGAAATAAAATCAAGGTTAGCGTACATTATAATCTTGAAATAATGTCATGTTTAGAAGGATAGAACATGATCTACAATACATATGAAAAATTGATGTATATAGCACGGCCACTAAAATACAAGCATGGATCCATGTCAAAAAGGAGAACATAGCAATGACAACAAACTAGATCTATGTCTGAGGAGGAGCCAAAATGAGTAGGGCTCAGTCTTGCGCAACTCAGACAATAAAAAATTGGAATAGAGTTATTATAGGCCCAAGGTGTTCAATCCAACCAGCCATAAAGGTACGAATCATAAACCATGTGAATAAAGGAGTTGGAGTCGAACATGGAGGATATCGTTTGATTGCCGGACAATAATGTAAACCATTAACAAATGCGAGGACACCCATCAATCATGAAAATGGGGTCCAAGGTACCTAGTACATTCTTACAAGTGTGAATAAAGGGTATTGAAGTCAAACACTTGAAGAATGTATCGATTAAGGGACATTGATGTAATCCCATAACTCAATAGCGAGAGGATTTGCCACTGATGACTGCAAGTCTCAAGGTACTATCCAAGACTCTAAGTCTGCTTCCTGGAGAAAAATGAGTTGAAGTCGATAGGAAGAGATCCATGAGAAGGAAGGCATTGATGAATCCTTCATCCTCTCATGCGAGGAATACTTGGAGATTGAGTTGAAATAGAACTGAGGGTATACTGACATAAGGGATGGTCGACATGATGAGTTAAGGTAAAATGCAGAATGGTCGACACAAGGGTAATACTTGAACATTGAGTACAAAATTAGAGTGACTTAGGAAGCTTGGACATACACGAAACATGATATAAGGTTGTCATGTAGGAGACATAACAAACTCTCCATATGAGCAAAAGAGTAACCAATCAGAGCAGTAAACAACTCTGGAATCAAGATTAATCCTAAATCCAAAACTAAGACCCATTGACTCAAGAAAAGTGTTTTGTTCAAGGAAAAATTAGACTTGCTGCCTTAATATGAATGAATGACAAATCCTTTCCTTTCCCTTCTCTCTTTTTAGGTATCTTTTCATTTTTTGATGATACTGTAAAAAATAAAAGGAAGCTTGATAAGACCTTTCTTGTTAAATTTTAACGATTCCAAGAAAGCAAAATCGAGATCTTCTTCATTTGTACAAGATCAAAGAAGAGAGAGAAGAATGCTTGATAGGGGTCCAAACATGTGTAATTTTATGAGTCCATGGGAGGGAAACTCACAACTTTCTTCATTGTTTTACAAGTTTGAAGAAAAGACAGACTAATGCTTGATAGGGTACTGATCCGTGGATTTTAATATCAAGCCTAGATCTGTTTGTGCTCACCAGTGTTTTCATATTTAAGGATTCTAAAAAACTTAAACAATAACTCCATACAACTACCCATGTATTTTAATATCAAGCCCGAGTTGGTATATGCTCGCCGATGTTTTCATATTTAAGGAGTCTGAAAAAATTAAACAATAACTCCATATGGTACTTTTTCGTAGATTTAGTCTCCTCATCCAAAAAGCATAAAAGTATACGAGAGAGAACTCTTCTAGCCACAATGGACTAGAGTATTCCTTTTTCCTAATTAATCCACAAAGGTCTGGAAAATGGGTAAACTTATAACTAAGTGGATTTTTGTTCAAATCCTTTAACGAGTCTGAAAAGGGACAAGTATACTCGACAATCTTGTCAATTTTAAGGATTCTAACAAGAGCATAAAGAGGACTCCATAGGAATGGGAGCTTGATTAAAGCTGGCTAGAAAAAAGATTGAAAATAAAAAGTATGCATTCTAAATGTATGTAAACCAAAATATAAGTGACAAGCTCCTGAGGTAGCAAGTAACGACATGGGTACCAATATGACATAGTGTGCTATCTAGGGTAACCCATGTTAGGGAGGTCCTAACCATGGAAGAACGATGATGATAAAGGGAAAATTGGAACCTAATGTTGCAGACGATGGTGTAAAAAGAGGCCCTAAGGCATAAAAGATGATAAGGTATAAATGTAATACAGAATGCAATAGAAACCTAATCGACATGCCATGAAAAAAAACCCTTTCATAGAGTACCAATGTAGACACAACCTTGTGGAAACACCTTTTTGTTCAATGACCTAGTCAAAACAAATTTATTAGTGATCAATATTAAAATATCTGACATAAAAAGGGTCTCAAAACTATACAAAGTGGGTAAAAATAAAAAATACAATTACCATAAATAGTAAAAAGAGCAAAACTAAGTCATTGTTACCATTTTCCCTTTCGAAAGAGCAAAGAGCCCTAAGATTTGCCTCATTGTGTATGACTAATCCAGAGGATGATATCTAGTTTTGTCGCTTGCAGGTAACTTCTATCTCTATTATTTTCATTCTCATATGTTTTTTGAATATTTTTGGTGGAGTTTTAATTTTTTATTTGGATTTAAAGTTGACTTTGTGCACCCGCAGGTAGCTATGGTGAAAGCCGCGTTTTTGAGAAATAACTGTGAGTGGAGAGATATTCACTCACGGCTTGTTCTCTATTGTTCTAACAAGGACCCATGGGTGGCACAATTTAAATATAAAAAATCAATGCACATGGATTTTAATGGGTGAAATGCAGCAATGGTGCTCACATGGAGGGAGAGGGATCATGAAGCAATGGATAGAGAAGCTATGAGGGATCTATTAACTCTCAATGCCTTGTGACATTGTGGTATTTTGAATTTCTTATGCACATCCAACATGAGGGAACAACCCAAATTGCTTTATATTTTAGTGCATTTATGGGATCCCAATCAAGGAGTATTCAACCTTCAAGGTGAAACTCTAGAGGTCACTGTGGATGACATCTATTTCATTACCAGATTGTCCTGATGGGGAGAGGTTGTTAACCTCAAAGGCACATTTCGATGCATGGAGGCCCTATCGGTGAAAGATTACATAAACACATATTGCATGGCTAGATGAGATAAAAGTGGCACGCAAGTGCCAATTGGGAAAATGGATAGCTTCCTATTGAAGGTTATATTGAGTACTATCAACATAGTAGGTGGGAGTGCCACTCAACACTTAGCTTCTCGCAGTTACATGAAAATTTGTGTGGAGTGCTTGCGAAATGTGATATTCGATTGGTGCACGGGATTGTTGGTAAACATGAAGCACCAACTCACCAAGTGTAGAACCGGGAAGAAGAAGAAATTCAGCTATGGGAGTATATTGTGCACCTTTTTCTTTAAGAGAGTTCTGATTTTGAGCCCAAGAGTGGCTCCCCACCTCTTAACCCCTGTAATCCCATGATGACTCATTGGGGTGAGATATTCTTGCGACAGGGAGGTGGGTATACTAGTACCACATATGATGATGAGGAATTCTTGGGTTGGTGGTGCCGGAAGGTTCCTCCATTTGAGCAATTTTCCTATGCTGGGATGAAGTTTTGTGGTGACTCAGAACTCATGCTCCCTCTAGGAGCTTCCCGGGGAGATATAGGTACCATTTTTTCTTTTATCATTACTCAACTTTTATGGTTTTTGTTATAAATGCGTACATATGTTTTTGGTGAGTTTAAGTATTGACAACATACTTGTTGTAGATATTGGACCATTAAGGACAGTTGGACACTCAAGAGTGTTTGTACAACCAGTAGAGCTAGGTGGAATAGAGGCCATGCTATGAACCATTAAGGGAAAAATGAACCAGCTAGATCATGATATTCCTACTTATCGCATAGAGCACATGCCTATGGATATGTAGGAGAATAGAGTGGGTGTTCCCCCTGAATGGATTAGGCTACTCCGGAAAGTAGCTAGGTTGGTTATTTTCTATAGAGAGGTTATGGCAGAGGAGGCTGAAGCTCCTTCCTCTCCTTAGGGATATATACACCATTTTGAGGCTTTCATGCCCAATTTTGTTTATTGTTATGTATATTTGACAGAGATGGATACTCAAACTCATTTATTATTTTGGACCGATATATATATATATATATACACCTGTCAATTATATACATGTTGTTTTATGTGCATGGTGATCTATTTACTATGTATGATACAAATTCCAGTCGAGTATATAGTTTTCATATGCATAAGTTATTGACGTTTGGTTCCTTGAAATATGTTGATATATGATATAATCAAACTGTCTTTCAAGCAATTTAACTTTCAAAAAATGACATAATAATGAAGAATCCCTAACCCAACACTCACCCATGAGATGAAGCATGATTAATTGAGAATCAAGCCTAACCTCTAAACATGAAATGTCATGGTGTAATGTATCTCGAAGCACTCAATAACAACACTATACTCAGCCATATTGTTCATTGCAGGTCCTAGACAAGCATCTCTTGACGAAATAAGTTGACCCGTAGGTGAATAGATCACCCAAGCAGTTGAGGAAAGATTACGATTTTGATGACTAGCACCAAAACAAGGTCTCCTTTGGGGAAAACCTTAGGCTTGAAAGACTTATCATACTGAATTTTGACTCGTTTTTATGTGCTTCATTCATGATGAGCGCATTCCTGCGATGTTCATCTATATGTTCGAGATGAAGCAATCGTTCCTCTAAAGCAGAGGTTTCGGGTAAAATTTGAATGTCCAACTTTAACGATGTTATTTCACATTCAATAGGTGTAACTGCCTCCAAATTGTGGATAGTTTGGAAGGGTGAAAAAAATTTAGCAGTCTTAACGTTGGTATGATATGCCCAAAGATCCAGATATAACATAATGTGCCAATTTGACCTACTACCATTAATAGTATGTTGGAGAATGGTTTTTAAAGTCTTATTAACCGCTTTGACTTGTCCATTCGTCTGCGGGTAGAAAGGAGACAAATGCTCATGTCTAAACCCTAGCATAGTGGTCAACTCTGACATCACATTATTCTAAAAGTATCTATCGTGATCGGTAACAATCTCCTTAGGAATACCAAACCTAGAAATGATTTGATTGAACACAAAATAAGATGCAGTTTCACCGTCTTCCTTCATAGTAGGCATTGCCTCTACCCACTTAGTAAAGTAGTCTACAATAATGATGATATAATGATGCCCTCCAAAAGAAACTGGGTTACAAGTCATGTAATCCACCCCCCACTTTCTGAAGGGACCTACTATGATGACGGGGTAGAGGGGATAAGGGTGTTCTCACATCTTTTTGGTGAATAGATTACGAGGATGATAGTGTTTCACAGATTCCACACAATATTTGAAGATGGTGGGTCAAAAATAACCGACACAAAGTATTTTCTAGGTTGTTTCCAATCCAGAAAGATGACCGCCACATGCTCCACTGTGAGCATCATTCAATACTAACTCAACTTCTTCCAAAGTCAAACAACGATGTAAAATGGAGTCTACCCCCGATCTATACAATGTATCAACAATTATGAGGTATTTTTTGGCATTATGTCATAGTTTTTGTCATTCTTCCCTAGAAAAAGCTAGTGGACACCTCAAAGTCTAGAGATAAATCAAAATATCCCCATACCATGGATCATAGGTAGAAATGAAAAATATATGCTCATTAGGGAATGAAGCATATTCCGCGTTAAACTCTTCACCACTAGGGAACTCGGATATGAGTTATGTGAACGCTAAGGAATTTTTAGACTTAGTGGATTGAAAAGTGAGGTTGAGCTCTTGAAGAATAAAGATCCATTTGTTAAATTTACCTGTGTCAGGTTAAAACATATTGAAATAGATTGAAATCCGCAATCACTGTAGTAGTTCACAGTAAAATGTAGTGGAATAGCCTATGAATAGTGTATACAATGGAAAGTTCCAACTTCTCAACGTGCGAATACTCCAGTTCAGGTTTTATTAAAGCACGAGAAAGGTAATAGATGGCGTGCTCCTGGAGCTTATCATCTTCCTGAACCAAAACTATACCAACTGTGGAATCGGATGCGGCCAGATATAAGATAAATCACGAGTTTAATCTGGTTGACTTAACAAGGGCACTAATAATAGTGTTTATTTTAAAGCCCGAAACAAGTTTTGTGCAACCTCATCCCAAAAGAATGGGGTGTCTTGTTTAAGTAAACGCATGAAAAATTTGGTTATCTTCGCATAGTTGACAATGAAATTTATGAGGAAGTTGGACATACCTTGCAGAATATGAAGTTGTCTAATGTTACGAGGAGGAGGCAATTTGATGATCGCCTCTAATTTTAATGGATCGACCATGATCCCTCTATTGGACACGATGAAACCCAACAATCGTCCAGACTCAACACAAAACACACATTTATGGGGATTCAATCAAATTTTGTAGTGTCTGCATCGTCAAAACACAAATCGTAAATGGTCTGGATGATCTCTTCTCTTTCAAGATCACACGGGTAGATCGTCCAAATAGGGTTCAACTATATGTTTCATATCGTGAAAGGAGAAATTCATTGCTCGTTGGAAGGTGGCTCCATCATTTTTCAAGCCAAACAAAATCTTCTTATATAAAAATGTACCTCGAGGACATATAAAAAAAAATTTGTGATGATATTCAGGTTTGATTTGAATCTCATTATATCCCAAAAATCCGTCCATAAAGGAAACGATTCCATCACCTATGCATGCATCTATGTTCTGATCAATAAATGGTGTGGGGTAATTATGTTTGGGACAAGATTTATTAAGTTCCCTAAAATCAGTGCAAACACGTATGGTACCTTGATTCCTATCAGCTGGGACTAGATTGGAAACCCATTCCTTCATGTCGATAGGATAGATAAATCCATCTTTGAGGAGATTTTCAAACTCAGCCTTAACAACTGCATCCTTTCGCGGATTAACTAGATGAAATTCATGTTTAACCAATTTCACATTTGGATATGTTTTGATCTTGTGTTCAACTATGGATGGGTCAATGCCTGGCATCTCCTCATATGACCAGGCGAAGATATCGCGAAATTCTTTAAAGAGATCGGTATACATGGAATCTCTTCAGGAGAATAGCTTGCACCAATGAACATATTTTCCATGATATCTAGTTTGATGGACATATTAATTGGAATGGTTTTCGATATGTTAGCCATGTTACCTTCAACGAAAAATCCCTTGTTTCGCAAAAGGGTTAATGGATATATCAACGTCTCCATCAAGTCTCACAAAAAATCACCATTCTCAATCCTGTCTAGGTATGGAATAAAATAAGATCCATGATGCATGTGTTCCCAATTAGGTTGATCAAGACCTATCATTTCTTCCAGAATAGCTTCATATGATGGTAAACCAATGTCTAAACAGTCGAAGGAATGATAATATTCTACCGCCCATGCAGGCACGTAATCTACATATGAATTCTTGGAGACTGAAGGAGTCGTGATAGAATCTATTGCAGAGTCTCGTGAATATTGGTAAGTCACTTCTGACACAGATAAGGGCACAACTAGTTCCTTAAATCAAATCTAATTGTTGGGTTGTTGAGGTAACCCCAAAATTCAAAACATATTTGGAGATGTAAGGTAAAAGTGATTTTAGAAACCACTCTAATAAGAATTCTAAGGGAATATCAGATTTAATAAGCTCTTCCTTTTTCTTCACTCTTGAATGTGGTCATATATGTGAGAGGATTTGTTCTTCCTAAATGTAGGCAGAAGATCCGTGCCAACATCATATCGAATGGGAAGTTGGAAGTGATTCAAAAACAATGTCACCAAATCATAGAAGTTATGATAAGCATCGAATGGAAATTCAATGTACCATTTAGCCACGACACCGGTTAAGGTTCTTTGGAAAAGTATCAAACATATCGAATAATCGTTTAGATAATTAGAAGAACACCATAAGTGAAAGGTTGTAACGTGTTCCCCTGGGTCTTCTCTGGCCTTGCCTTCAAACTTGGGGATGTCCAAAGGAATCTTGGTTGGAATAGGAGGTCAGGTAGGGTCATGACGCACTGGGTCATTCATAAGCTTCAAAAGATCTGGCAAGTTTAAAGTTTCCAGAAAGGATAAGAGGGGCCTAGCCGATGGCATATGAATTTTGGGATTTGGGTAAGGAAAACTGCCTGAACCATGGCTCCCATAAAGCTAGTTGGGGTTTTTCCTAGCCATTGGTTGTGTTGTGAAATCATTCTGAAAGGTGCTCCATCCATAAGTAAGTGGATTACTCCCTCAAGGTCCACTCCACTAAGACTGAGTATAAGTACCTCCAACTAAAAAAAGAGTAGAAGTGTGTGTAGTACTACCTCCTCCACCAAAGAGTGAAAAATGAGTGCTCCCTACAAGTGGATTGCAGGTTTGAACATTCGATGATTGCAAACTGTAACTTGCGAAGGGGTTTGAACTCACAAATTGTGCAGTGGAAGGAACATGCATCGAGCCTACAAAAGGTGTTGAAGGAGCAATATGTCCTCCATGCGAAGGAAATCCATGGGAAAAATAAGAAGAACTGGCAGGATTAGTCTAGAAATTGTGAAGAAAAGGGGATGATGTGAACGATACTGTAGGTATCCTGGTGAAGGTAATATTGGAAGAACAAACAGTTCATCCGAAGGGTATAGAATTCGAGGCAACTTGAGTGCTTGATGAACCTAAGGATCCTCTACTAAAGTTCAGTGAAGTGCTTAGAGCAGAAAACATCTGCAACGAATTAGGTATTGGAATGTTCACATGAGGAGGGGAAAATCCTCCAGGCACTATAGCATATGTCGGAGTATGTGTACCTCCTTCTCTGTACCCTATGTTATCCATGAAAAAACTAGACGTAAACCTATACACACTTAACTCAAGTTAACGTTAAGAAACGACTCGCGCTAACACTGGATCGTCAAGAATAGTCAATGGTGGGTTAAAGGGTCTTACAAAACCTTCAGTTTGCAAGTCTTCAAACTCGGATGTGTGTGGAATTGGTGAAGTTTGAGTAATAAGGTGAGGTTCTCTAGGTGATTAAGTTGTTCTTGATAGCTCAAGGGATCCACTTGAGTTTATCCTTCGCCACTAAGGTCGTGGTGGAGGCTCCACAATGAGTGGAGGAAGGTTTTGTAACCTTAATGACCTACGAAGAGGTTGTTCCTCTATAGCTAAAAATATTCTAAGTAAAGAAAACCTAGGGCCAATTAAAACAGGAGTAAATAATCAACACACCACTAAAAATGTCCTAAAGTGATCCAAACCAATCAATTTGATAACCTTCCAAAGGAATGTCTGGGATGATAAGGGCCCATAATAAACTAATGAAGGGATGAAGAACAGTTATTTCGGATCCACAATACAGACACGATGGGTCCAAGCACTGGAATCACCCAACCTCCTTCCCAAATAACTGTAAGGTATTTCCTATCGAATGTCCCAGGTGCAATGGAAATATCCTTCCACTAACACCTGCGTAAATCCCTAAGATTCTGGATACTAAGGCTACCAACACTATATAGAGGGTCTGGGGGGACAGTCATGGCTCGAATCAATATGCATGGGAAGGTTAACTAATCCCGAAATCCAAAAGCACCAAAAGGTACTATTGAATCCCTATATGTGCAATAACTCTAGTAGATTCTCAATTTAATAGCGGTGGGGTATCTCCTCTACTCAACCTCTCATAACATCATACTTAAATCCGGTGTAAGTGGAGCTTCCCGGTTCACCTTCTATAGAGGTGGATTTACCTAATGAATGGCCACTATGATTTGATTTTAATTTCTTTGGATAGTTAATGACAACCTAATCCAAAGAACTAACCTAAGCTAGTTGGTGTAAGAACATATAAAAGAAAACTTACTACTTGATTTTATATTAAAGATTCTTTTTAAGGTTGTTATTACTCAAAGGGTAGTGCATGTGTGCACAGTGCTATTACAACTGAAATGGAAAAGCATGGTAAATGTGTAATAAAATATAAAATGCTTCTACTTTTTTATTTTTCCGCCTTTATCTTTCTAAAGAAAAGTACTGATGACGTAAACCTAAATGAAATCAATTTTGTTTTCTTTAAAAAAAATAAAATCATGCAACTACAACTATTTTTGAAAAGAAAACTAACGCACTTGTTAAGGAAAATACTTGCTCTTTTTGAATTTTTATTTTAAACAAGAAAATAAAAACTAACTATGGACAAGAAAATCACACTCAAATACTTAAGTTCATACAAATATATACCTAAGCTTAAAATAACAGAATACTAACCCTCATAGAATTTTGAAGACAACAAGTTTGACTAATTAACTCAAGCAAGAAATGGAATTAACTAACTTGGTACAAAACACTTTGAAACTGAAATACAAGAAAAAGGATCCAAGGAAACTTCTTCAAGATATAAGACCACTCTTAGTTAGACTAGAAATCAAGAAATATCACTCAAGGTGTCAACGAACCAACCACTCAAACTTGAAAGACCTAGATGAAACCCTAACAAGTATTAAATACTAAAAAATATCTAAAGGAAGAGAAAAGACCTAACTACAGACTGCAAATAGACTGAAAAGGTTCTTTAAAGAGAAGTATACTTCAAAATCAATCAAAGTAGAAGCCAAGAAATTCATCCCTAGGAGGACAATTAAACCCTATAGGAGCACCCACAACTGTAAATACAAAAACTAGCGGTTCATTCGCAGGTGTAACATAGACAACCCATGGGTAACGGGGAAAAATCGCAATTGTATATATTAATAAGTAGCGGATTTTCTTCAAAATTTTAAGAAAAAAGAAAAACTCAAAAAACAACAACTTCTAAGTCTAAAGAAAGGGTACCTACCCTCTGAAAACCCTTACAGAAAATATGAAACTGACTCAAACTAAATAAATTCTACACAAAGGACCCCCAGAGCAACGAGGCACTCCCTAGTGGAGTCTCCAGTTCTATTGTTCATAAATTAATCCTATTACTAGGAAGTTACTGAGGTCACCAATGTACTATTTAAGACTTATAGAATGTAAGGAAATCAACAAGCATACAACAATATATTTCTTAATGAAAAAGAACTAGGGTTAATAAGTTAAGCAAAGAGTACCTTGAAGACTAAAAGGTTGAGCCAAGCTTGAAGCCCTTTGTTCTTGCTCTACAATATTGACTAAAGAACCTAGAAAACAGAGATACCCTCCTCAAAACATTTGGATAAATAAACTGAATAATCATATATATATGAAACTCATACATAAGCAAAGCATGAAATATTCACCAAATTCAATTCACACATTAGGCACAATTGTTTATGGGAAAGAAAAGTCTCTTTTATTGATCATATGAATGATAACAAGTAGATATACCTGATTCTTTAGCAGCACTAATGAAACCAAGTTTTGGACTCTTGATCCTCTCCTTCAATATAAATTCCTCCAACATTTCAATACATTAAGAGTTCCCACCCTCTCTCATGGCCTTCCCCTTGTATTTATAGAAAGGATAGGAATATAGCTTCGAGAGGAAAACAATTGGGAACAGTATGGAAGTTAAAGAAACTCCCTTAACTACCCCAAATTCGATTTTAGTTTTTATTTTTCATTTTTCATGATTTTAAGAGTAACCCGCAAGTATAATCCTAACAACATGTTGGTGACTTGCGTCTAAGCTACAAACAAGTAGCGGGTGCAACATTTTAGGGAAAACCATGGGTGGTAAGTGGACCACCAGTGGGTGACCCATGAGATGTCAGTTAGGGAGTCATGGTTAGGTCCTAAAGGTGTATCACAAAAATAGAATAAACTGGAGAAATAATGAATGATCAAGGCTACAATTATCTATAGGAAATTAGGGCTCTTCAATCCATAGTGTCCTTTTGTGTGAGCAAAATTTCAGTGTCGTCATGAACAGAGAAGTTCAAATTTGATTGATAACACTTAGGCAAAGTATAATTGTCATTAAGAGAACATTTGTTGAGATTCCTAAATTCAAAACAGTCTTATTTCTCCATGCTTTTTCTGACAAGAACCAAATTAGCAACCCATTTAGAGTATGTAAGAGGAATTATTATTTTGGCATCTAATAACTTCCTCACTTCCCTTTCAATAATGGGAAACAAAATGGGATTTGCTGGCATGATTTTTTGTCTAAAGGGATTTGTTCCATGCTTCAAAGGAATTTTATGATCAATTATTGATGTATCATAGGTTCTGAGATTTTCATACCCCTATGCAAAAACATCTGTGTTCCTTAAAAATATTTATGTATCTCTGTTTCACCTTAGCAGGAAACAACTTTGAAAGTTTGATATTATTGGGTGCTTATTTAGTGCCAATATTCACCTCCTCAACATCCTCTTCCTTTAGTTGAATTTTGGGATTATGAGGAACATCATTCTTGTCAAACAATCTTTCTAAAGGAACTAGACCTTTAGGAATGAAATTACTCTTCAACTGGACAATCTTATGATTTGTTATTTTTTAATCCAGTTTATCATCTATTTCCTCTCCTTATTTACTATCTACATCTTCTTCTATATATGGCTTTTGATCAATGCAAGTACTGGAAAATTCATCAATAACTTCAAAAAATATTTTAATCTGCTCATCATATTCAAACACTTGCCAATTTTTGGTATTGTCAAGGATGGATGGCCTATAAGTCATCTCAACTTCATGTATTAATTTAATTTATATGGGAGGCTTAAAAGAACTTGTTGCTATTGCCAATGAATCAGCTCTTTGATTTACTTCTCTAGGAATGGTTGTAATTGTTAGGATATTCCTATACTCCATCCTAGTCCCATCAGTATTTTGATCATTTCCATTTTCAGTCATGCATGCACTTTTAGGGTTTGCATGCATTCTAGGGTTTGCATGCATCCGAGTCATCAGTCCAGCACCTAGCCCTCAGTTAGCCAGCCCCCAGGAGATTCTCACTACTCAGTTTTAGCCCTTTAGTTGCTTAATGCGCTGTTCTTCCTTGATTTTAGGAAGCAACTCGCCCTTCTTCACCTACCAGTCTAGTTGTCTTCAGTTTACACTCAGTTACACTTATTTACACTTAGTTACACCTACCAGACTCATTTTGACTGATAGTTGATAGTTACTTGAGCATTGATGACTCCACTGATGATGATGAAGACTTCTAGTTGTGCTTCGATGACACCAGTTGTGCTCTGATGACACTCCAGTGATCCTTTGATCACTCCATGAAGGCTAATTCGAATTGCCACCTTAGGCATTCGAATCCTCATGCATTGTACTATTTATTTGTCCATATTGTGATTAATTAACTAGTGTGTGTGAAGTATTTTTTATTCTATCCGAGTTCTACTGTATTATTATTCTGTTGCTCATTATACTGCATTGACCACTCTTCTTCTATTTTCTTGCTTAATCAATTACTTTCTTGTGAGGTATACATCATCTCTTAGATCTGCTGTGAGGATTTTCACATGGTATCAGAGCATGTTGAGAGTATTGTTTATCTCCATTCTTGAGAGGTTTTTGTAGGTTATTACCAAGATTTCGAGTGCAGCAGTTGCAGCAGTTTCTGCATTTTTGCAGCAGTAGCAGTTGCAGTTATTCTATATTGTTTTTGCAGGTCTTCTACAACTTCAATGAATTCAAAAGAAATCCCTCTTCTTTCTCCACTCAACTATGATGAATGGAAACTGAAAATGATAGCATACTTGAAGAGCCATGATCTCTTTGACTGTTGTTTTGAAAGAGAGTTCGAATCTTCTGAAGAGAAGATTGATTGGTTAAATAAAGGTGACAGAAAATTTGGATCAATGATTGATGCTATGCATGAATGGATGTTATATAACCTCCCTAATTTTTCATCACCAAAAGAGCTATGGACTCACTTGGATGTAATATTTGGCAGATAGAATGAAGGGAGTGGTCCAAACCCATTCGAAAGCAAGCAAAGTGATGCATTCGCTCCCCTTGATGGTCTCTCTGATCATGAACCAGTATCATCTCATATTGAAGTTGTTGACAAAGAACTTGTAGATTCTCCACTCATGCTCCAACTTTCTTCTCTTTCTGTGCCAGCTCACACTCTAGATATTGTAGAAGGTCCTAAATCCTCTCTTGCACCAGAGTTTGTTGGTCTGCATCATGATCACATGATTATTTCAGAGGTAAAATCAGCTATTGGAGGTAATGCATTCGCTCCTCTCAAGCAATCATCTCTTATTTACTACTATATGATCATTAGCACATGCTTTCAGAAGGTTATTGAAGAATATGGCCATTGCCACCCGCTTGAGATAATTTCTCATGCATCCATTGGTTTTAATCTCACCTCTTATGGTTCAAAGGAGATCTCAAGAAACCATTGCCATTCACTTGGGATAATTTCTCATGCATATGATAGTTTTGATCTCACCCCTACTGGTTCAAAGGAGATCTCAAGAAACTATTCTTCAAGTCTTAAATCTAATTTGGATTTCAAGCAATTATTATTTGATGGTTCTTTTTGGCATAATCTCACCCATGATGGTTCGAACGAGAAGACAAAAGACTATCTGCATATTCATGATTTTGATCCTACCTCAGCTGATTCGAATCACAGGTTCAAGGATCATCCTCATACTTTTGGATTTGTTCTCATCACATTCGATCTGAAGAGCAAGTACAAGCACATGTTTTTTGAGCATGATCCACTTCTTCCCAAGAAGAAGATACCTTTAGACATATGACCAAGCATCACACCTGCTTGAGTTTGGAGCATTTATTTTTTGTGTGTGCCTTACAATCTGTTTTTGAGGAGGGGGTATGTTTCCCATGAAATTTTCCCACTTCCTTGGTTTATTGACTGTTATTATTCATTGTATTGGGTGACCTTTGGTCTTAGTTACCAGGGCCCAGGATGGATTAAGCGGGGGTGTTAGGATATTCCTATACTCCATCCTAGTCCCACCAGTATTTTGATCATTTACATTTTCATTCATACATGCACTTTTAGGGTTTGCATGCATTCTAGGGTTTGCATGCATCCCAGTTATCAGTCCAGCACCTAGCCCTCAGTTAGCTGGCCACTAGGATCTTCTCACTGTTCATTTTTAGCCCTCCAGTTGCTTAATGCGCCCTTCTTCCTTGATTTTAGGAAGCAACTCGCCCTTCTTCACCTACCAGTCCAGTTGTCTTCAGTTTACACTCAGTTACACTTAGTTACACTCAGTTACACTCAGTTACACTCAGTTACACCTACCAGACTCAGTTTGACTGATGGTTGACAGTTACTTGAGCATTGATGACTCCACTGATGATGATGAAGACTTCTAGTTGTGCTCCGATGACACCAGTTGTGCTCCAATGACACTCCAGTGATCCTTTGATCACTCCATGAAAGCTAATTCGAATTGCCACCTTAGGCATTCAAATCCTCATGCATTGTACTATTTATTTGTCCATATTGTGATTAATTAACTAGTGTGTGTGAAGTATTTTTGCTTCTATCCGAGTTCTACTGTATTATTATTCTATTGCTCATTATACTGCATTGACCACTCTTCTTCTATTTGCTTGCTTAATCAATTACTTTCTTGTGAGGTATACATCATCTCTTAGATCTGCTGTGAGGATTTTCACAGTAATATTAAAATATTAAAATAAATTATCAATTAAATCCCATACTTGATTTTTGTAGGCTCTCATTTTGGGATGCTTAATCTGATATTTTTCTTTTATCCGTTGCACTATTAATTATGAATCCCCCAAAACAAAAATCAATTTTATCCCCATCTTTCTTGTTGTTTCTAGACCCAAGACCAATGCTTCATACTCAACCACATTGTTTGTGGTCTCAAAATTTAATTTAAAGGACAATGGAATTTCTTCTTTGGTTGGAGAAATAAGAATTACCCTAGCTCCACCTTCATCCTTTGTGGAGGATCCATTGAAATACATATCCCAAACAGGATCATGTTGAGAAATTTCATTCCCTATCATAATTAATTTGATAGGCTCTCATTTGTAACCATTTCCTGCATTCAACATACAACAACCCATATATTCTTCTATGGTGTATATAGGATAGTTTATGGGGTTGTTCCCCTCACTGAGTATGTAGGAATACCTGGTTTCTCTATAGAGTCTTCTTGTGTCCCCTGCAAACAATGGAACAGTTTCATATTTCATATCCATCTGCATTGTCACTCCCATTCATTTTTCACAAGTCCTGGACAATAACATACCATAGCTTGGATGTACGTAAACTACCACCACATCAAGCATAATACTTTTAGAAGGTAATTGAGATAAATTTACTACCAAATCCTTTATCATTCCCACACATTTTACTGGTTTTGAATCAAAGCTGTAAATATCATGATAAGGATTAGTAATTTCCAATCCCAATTCCTCCATGTTTACTTTAGGCATCAGATTATGAGAGGCACCTGAGTCTAGCATACAATTGTGCAGCATCTTGCCATGTAGACTCAAAGTTACATAAAAAGGAGGTGTATAATCATTGTTTTCTTCTTCAACAGCTGGCTCAAATTCAATAATAGGGGTTTCATCAGCAATATTTAAACTGTCTGACAAAGAATTTGCACTATTTAACCTAAGACAAATTTCAATTTGATTGGCATAGATAGGGTGTTGAGCCAATTCAGATAGTGGAATGGAAATTTTAATTTGAGAGAGGTCATGATGAAAATCAAAAGGCTGAGAAATTTTTTCCACCTCTTTCTCTTCAGTGGGAAGTATAGCAACTTTTTTATGGACATGAAAAGGAATAATTTGAATTTCAGGAGATGATGAAGTGCAAGGCTTCGTTTTGTCAACATAAGGATTTTGGACAGAAGAAGCATTATCAACATATTTGATATCTTTTGTAATTTTAATCAATTTATTAGGAGAAGCTACCTTGGGATACTTTTCTGGTGAAGTCCCTGGCCTTAGATTATATATTTTCTTTGCTTCAGGTATATTCTGATAAACATCATCTTGCAGTGACCTTTCATACTCTTATCTTTAGGAGGTTTGACATATTCCTTGTCATGAAGTATCTCTACTATATGTTCAACATCATTATCCCTTACTGGTGGTTCTAAGGGAGGATCTTCATTCCTTGTATATGTATTTAGAATTTGAGGATTAAAAGGCCTCCTATACTAATTACTATTTCTTTGTCCCATGCCTTGAGGATTCCTATGTTGATTATGTCCATCCACCTCAAGTATAGTGAGTTTGTTTGACATACCTTTCAACATCTTTGACATCTCTTTGATATTTTCATCTTTTTTTTCCTTATTTTTGTCTGATGTATTTTCCTAATATCTAGGTTTTTTCTTGTCTTCATCTTGTCTATGTTTCATTTTACCTGAGGCTGTCATGTTTCCTTCCACATCTAAAGCATCATCTTGCATATTCAGCAGAGTAGTAGATCTCCTTTCTCTTAAAATCATAGAAAAATCAGACTCATGTGCTCCTACATATGTTACTTTAGTTGCAGCTTGTCAAGGTTTAATATCTTGAGGAATCTTGTTGTAAATATTGTTAGACCTTTTATTAAATTCATTGATATTTTCTCCATTCTTTTTCTTTAAACCTGCAAATTTAGTTAGATAATACAGATGATCCATTTTTTCACCCCATTGTCTCATGAATGCTTGCTCTAGGGAAGGCCAAGAATTTAAAGAATTTGTATGTAGGGCTCTAAACCATTTCCTGACTTCTCCTCCTAAAGATTGTACAAACAGACTCATGTATACATCATCCTCCTTAGTGAGAAGGTCATCTCTGGAATCTTGAAAATTAGAAATGTGGTCTTGAGCTATAACATCCTTTTCTCCATCATATTTAGGAAAAATCTTCAGATATTTCTTAGGCATGTCATGAAGATTATTTGGAAAATTTAAAGTGCCAAACCTATTGGCTAGCCATGGATTTACTGCAGGAGATGGATTTCCTTATCCTCTACCAACCATATTTAAATGTTCTAGGATAATATTGTGATCCTGAGGGGTGAGTGAATTTATTTGAGGTGGATTAAAAGAATGATTAGGTATAGATACACTTGCAGATGATATTGGAGAATTGAACTGGGGTTCAAGAACTGGATTTAAATCTTCAAGTACTTCTTGATTTCTTATTGTGGGATATATAAAATTAGAATTAAATAGAGGAATACCTCTTCCTTGATCAATATGAATGTTCCTCCAGTGAGTTTGAGAGTCTGGAAAGTGTTAACAATAAAATTAACACCCTTCGTCAAGTGATGGAAGAAGCACATTTTTACCATGCACCTGTAGCAGGAGGACATGACACAAGTTCATGCAGAGATGAATCCTCTCTAAAAAAATGCATTAATTGTGCTTAAATCATTCTAAATGGTGCAAAAAGCCTAAAAACTATGAAAAGGGGGTTTTCAAGCTAAAATAATCTAAGTGGATTATCCCACACTCAAAAGAGAAAGCTAAGGCACATTTCCCAATGCTATATAAGAAAGGCTTTGGGGCATGGTAAGGACACACAAAGGAAGAGCAAAGGAATGCTGGAAAGATTCTGAAGGGGGAGAAAGATCTCAAATTCTTCAAAAGCAAGGGTGAAGGAAGGGAAGCTCATGTCAATGGAGGAAGGATGTACACCTAATGCCATAGTAAGGATGTAATTCTCCATTGTTCTACTATGAATAGATTCAAGTTTCTGCCATTGTGATGTTTGAATGTTGCTTGTATTGTGTGATTTAAACTTTTAAATGGCTGTAGATCTTAAATTTGCTTGTCGTAAATGGATGAATGAATCTAGATTTAAAATAACTCGTGATAATATTTTCATAATGCTGACGTAGAGACTCACCAACTCTTAGAATAATAGTTAAATTAGTGTAGACATGTCCCTGCACTAAACACTGTTATCAGATTGGCGACCATAGCTGGCTTGTTGAATTTTCTTGATTTTTCCTAAATTTTCTTCAAGTTTTAAGGTGTTCTCCCTTTAAGATCTGCTCCTTTGTAGCTTAAAGATTCTTAAAAGAACCTCAGATATGGCTTGAGCAGCTCAATATTAGCCTAAATTCATCAAATCACATCACTTTACACTCAAATTTGAGTATTCTTGATTTGTTCAAAGTCTGGAATTTTGAATTTCCTGATTTGTTTTGAGTTTCTTAGGGTCTGAAACTTTGCATTTCTTGATGTGTGAGAGCTGGTCTGCGTGATTTCCTTAAAACATTCTGGCAATTTTGTCTGTCATCCCTTGCATATATTCGAAATGTTTAAAGGTCTGCGTTGACATCTTTATCGAGACTCTGCTATGGTGGTGTCAGATATTTTAGAAATCGATTGTGATGCTATGGTGGTGTCAGACCTTTTAAAATCGATTGTGATGCATTGTGATACCCAATTCAAATTAAATCTCAGCATTAAAACTTTCTATTAATGCTACCCTCTGCGTTTTTAACACTCTACCCAGACCTCTGAGCTCTGTCAGGTGTTTTCTCGTTTCAAAGTATTTCTTTAACCCTGCAACCCTGCAAAGATCTCAACACTTTGAAGATCTGCCTCCTTTCTTTAAACTCGGTGTATAAATGCAATAGCATACAGGTCTGTAGGCTCTCACAACTCTGCGTGTGGCCCTATCCAGGCTCCCCATCGGCATGTTTTGCAAACCTGTAAAGATCTCTGAGTTTGAAAGATTGACTCTCTGCAACTTTGCATGCCAAATTCTTTTAAAATCTTCCATGGTTTTGGCACTTTGCATTTAACATTCGTTCAAACTCTGGCTCAGATTCGTTTCAAATTCGTCCACACGGTTTTGGCACTTTGCATTTAGGACCAGCGTAAAGCATTTAGCAAAAACTCAGCAAATCCTGGCCTCCGACCCAATAAAATCCATCATCCTACACATAAATTGGCAGAGAAAATTGGGAATTCGTAGCGGTATAGTGGATAGCCTATTGTTGTTCAGTTTGGAAGAGAATTTTCACTAAAATTACTCAACGAGAACTAAGTTTGCTGGAATTTTCATGTCAACGAAGGTAGATAAATATTGGGAGTTTAGACTGCATTAAAACATAACTGTTGGATATGAAAGCTCTGCTTGTGAAATTATTTTGACTTCAAATCAATTTCGATTTCATTACCACTATCTTAAATCTTTGTCAATTCGTGTGAGGCCGACCTGAGCGTTGAAGAGTTGTAAGCTCTACGTGAAGAAGATCAAATCTGCCCCGGATTTGCACTATGAAGCATTCAAACATTGTTGATATTTGTGTGTAAATACCCCTTGTCTCCACATCAGTCGGCCTCTGCCCAATTTGATAGTGTGAAACGTAAAACAGGGAGATCTCTACCTTCAGAGTTGACATCCTGTGTTCTATATCCTTAACCGCAGTTGAAAGGAATCACAATCCATAAATTTGCTGGTAATCCGATCTTTTGAACCTCTGTGCATTTATACACTCCGGCCTTGACTTTCGGGCTTGACCTTTGCCCAGAGCTCGAAACTCTGCATCAAAGTCTTTCAAACCCTACAATCTCGACATTGATCACATTGACGCTCTATGAGAGCTTATCCCCTGCCATCATTTGGAGGCGTTAAAGTTTGTGAAAACCCTATCACGGTTTTGGAAAAATCTGCCAAGATCTTTCCATCTCTAAGCTTCCATTAAATCCTAGGTTGCGTGTTTAAACTGTGCAGTGACAGGTTAAAACTGTGTGTTTTTCTCAATTTCTTTACATTATAGTGTTGTATGGTGAATGCGCTTTCATGGTGACTATATGCATTCCCATGAATTGACTTCTCTATGATTGAACGAAATTTGGTTGTTGGTTGTTGGTTTGTGTCGAAGGCGTATGCATGTTCATCTCCAGAGTCCTCAGGGTGATCACTGCGTATTAAACTTGGATTGATGATTTCTTTAAGTTGTAAGCTGAGTGTTATACTGCTGTAAGGTGTAGGCGTTGTCATCCTCCAGAATTAGAGTGTCATGCTGCTACATATTTTGCATTAAAATCTCAACCTTTAAACCAGCAGTCGAATACTATGGGCGATCTGGAGGGTTGAAGGCATTTCCATTTCAAACCTTGAAGCCTTAGTGAATAGTGAACGCATGTTGATAAATTTTGAAACCTTCTTGAATTTGAAATTTGAAGTGAGCTTGAGCGCCCTTTTCGAATTTTCAAAATTTTGGGTAATTTTGACATATTTTTCATTTTGGTTAAAATGAATTCGAATTTTTGTTCAAGCCCTTAATTTTGATTTAGGAAAAATTATGCCATATTTTAAAAGTTTTTTAAAATTGTTTTTTTAGAGTTTTAACCTTTAAGTTTGAATTTTAAAAAAAAATTGTTAAAAAAGAAAAATTGCAAAAACATTTTTTTTTTTGTTTTCTTCATTTTAGAGTTAAAAAAGAAAACAATTGCCAAAACAATTTTTGAATTTTGTTTTTTAGATTAAAAAGGAAACATTGGAAAACAAAAATTGATTTTGGGTTAACAACTTTAATGCTGAATTTACAAAGAAGAAAAATTCTTGCAAAAAAAAAAAATCTTTTACATAGCGTAAAATGTTGATTGCAAACAAACAAACAAAAATTGAATCTTTTACAAAGCTTGAAACATTTGGTTTATGTTGAGACATGCTTAGACTACCATACACAGTTGGAAGCACCATACAAACCTGAAAGGTCCTTTCACACATATTTGCATTTGAAAAACACCTTACACACCACATTGTGAGACAAATTGAAGACAATCTCTTCCTAACAAACATAAATTAACTTTCATTTAGTTACATTTTCGAAGTTGAAATCGTCTTCATAATTTGCATGCATAATTAGAGAGAATTGTACCTTTAGAGCTCAATTTTCTTGAGATATATTGTGTATGAGGCACCGTATCCTCTTCACTCACATCTTATGATGATCTTATGAATGACAAAGTGTATCTCGCATGTAATAGTTTAGGGGTTGATTTTCCAACATCTTATATTGAGGCACTGTATTCTCTTCACTCACATCTTATGATGACCTTGTGAATGAGAAAGTGTATCTCACGTGTAATAGTTTAGGATTTAATTCAAAAGCATTCAAAAAGGGATCTACGTATCCTCTTCACTTGGGCTTTAGGGCGATCTTGTGAATGAGAAACAGGGATCCCCCGTGTAATAGAATTAGATTCATGTTTACTTGAGATATCTGTTTGGATTACATTGATCTTTACATATCGATTATTATCCATATTTTAGGAAAACTGTGCATGAACATAAAATAGACATTTTGCATGTTTGAAAGAAGCTCATGAACCTCTAACCCTTCCTTCAGTTAGGATATTCATCGAACTGAAAGATAGCATCGTGAGCATTATGCGTTGTGTGGTTCATTTTGTTTTCGAGTCAAAACACCATCAATTTCACTTCCACTCCTGAGACTAAGCAAACTTCCACTAAAATTGGTGCTTAATCTAAAATTGACAAACTTTTGATTTTAATATCACCAACAAGATTAGGTTAGTGCTTTGGATTAAGTTTGGAAAGTTAACACTCCTGGGCTGCAAAACTTTGAAACTAGCATTGATTAAAGAGAGTAAATCCATTCTCTCAAAAAACGCTTGTCAGGAAAGCGCTTCTAAAACATGCATCAAGCATGAGGTCAATCTGGATAAGGGTGGTTCCCCCTTCTTGCTTATTTGGTGGGACATGAGCTTATCGAAGGGATTCTATGTTCAGTGACAAGTCCTCGGGGTGACATCACTGTTTCTAGAGTTTCTAATAATAAGAGTTGTCCTCGACTTACAACTATCCGCTCGACCATCGATTGCAAAGTGGTAACTTTAGTGGTTATTCTTAGGGTATCACATAGGCTATTGTGAGTGAGACACACTTGCAATACCTGGGACATAATTTGGAACTTTTACTCCTTGGGAGGGTGAGTGGTCAGGTACGAACACTTGTACCCCTGGTGATTAAAGTTTATTGTAACTGTTTCTCACATGTTCACTCCTATCAATTGCATGAGGACATGATATCCCTCAGCAGCTACTAGTTTCGGAAGGCTCTACAATCCATCTTTTCACTGAGCTTCGGTTCTTTGGAAAAGTAAGTTTGCTTGCTTGAAATGTCTAGGAAATTTCTACTGTGTGGACACTTTATTTTGTTGAGTCTAGAAATCCATAGGATTGTTTGATTATGTTTTCAAAACAATTTTAAACATATCCTTTTATCAATATTCTTCAAAGTGGCTAATCTTCCGACCCACTAGTCACAACGGCGTAGAGGCGAGTCACTAGAAGTTGAAAGCCCCGCTACATTGCGGAGACGACTACAAAATACAAGACACTTTGACTTTGAAACCAACACACTTCTAACTTCAATAATCAACAATAGAGCAGAGACACATCAAACAAATACTACAACACCACCTACCTAGGAAAACATAGAAATTGTTGATCCTCTTGCTCCAATTTCAATTGAAACATTAGAAGACAACACTGCAAATCCTGTAAATCTACCTCTGAAAAATCTTTCAGACTTAGTGGTAGTCCACATCAGTGAACCTTTGAACACCATCAATCCTCTTCTGGCACACCTAGTACACATGCTAAATTCAACCACTAATCCCATGGCTTCATCAGGAGCACAAGGGACCACATCAGCACCATCTCAAACAAGTGTTGGAGGTAGTAGTACTCCCAACATCCCTATGGCTTCATCAAGAGCACAAGGGACCACATCATCACAACCACACATGGTTGCTGGAGGTAGTAATATTTCCAACTTGACTGTAATACCCCAATTTTGACCCTTGCGATTTATTGGCTTTTATGTAAATATTGTATGCATGCGATGTATGTTTCCCTAGCGTGGAGCTCAAGGCCAAGGCCCTGCTAGTGTATGTTCGTATTTTATTTAAAATGGACAAGCATTTGGCATTTTGTTACCCATGTGCTATTAAGCCATGGGATATTGTAAATTGATGTAAATATTTAATATTTCAATAAAATACAAAAAACTGGCTATGGGAGCAACGAATGAGAAGGGGGACATGTGTATCCACTAGGGAGTGGTGAGGGGGCTATGGGGATGAACCATATGCTGCCAAATGTCATTGTGAGAGCCCATTTGACTTTTCTTGATGACATTTATTTCTGTTGTAAGGAAGTAGTTGAAGTTTTCAGTCCATGGCTTTAATGGAGCATGGGCAGCCCAGAAATTCGTATTTGCAGGTATGGGCTTTGTTTTCTTGTACCACAAGTCAATCTACCTCATGGGAGTTGCTTCTTCCTCATCCCCATTCCATTGTGGAAGAAACCAGCATCATTTTCCATCCAAAAACGAATTCCAACAGTGAGCAAAAACCAGAAATCGCAACTTTGTAAGAACCCACGTTTTGAAGAGCCAAAAACACCCAGATTTGGTATTTAACAGTAAAATCCAATGGGGGATCCATAGATATGAACCTTGGGGCAAATTTGAGAGGATTAAATAGCCCAAAATCCATTGCAAAACCCAGTTTTTATAGCCCAGAAAATCAGTGACGAGATTGAGTTATTTGATGAACAGAATTGTGAGAAATCCAATTGTGAATGTGTCACGTCCCCACTTTGACCCTTGTAATATTTTGGGTTATAATGTAAATATTGTATGCATATTATGTATGATTCCTAGCATGGAGCTCAAGGCCAAGGCCCCTCTAGTGAATGCTCGATCTAGAAGAGGCAAGTATTTGAAATTATGCTATCCATGTGCTAGTAAAGCATGGGAATTGTAAATATGCATTTTAATATAAATACCCACAACTAGCTATGCAATGCAACAAGAGATGGGGGCATGATATTACAATGAATTGGGAGGGGGATATTCAAACCCTTGATTCAATTGAGTCAAGCCAAGTGTCAATGAGAGAACCCATGAACCCTCAACTACCCATGTTGACTTTTGTACCCAATCATTGATTTCTCCCAAGAGTTGGTTGAGGTAGTTAATGCCTTGGGGAATGGGAGTTATGACTGTCCAAAATTCGAGTATGGGCAAGCCACCCTTCATGGAAAAACGTGTTTGGATTCTTGGGCAAGAAAAGAACTATGAATTGCTCCCCAAGCCATTACCCATCAACCAACTTTGCCCTCTCACGCATTTAGAGCTTCATGGGCATTTCCCTCCCTGAATTTCCTGTGTTTACCTTCGTCTTCCTAGCGGAGAAGGACGTTTTTGTGGTGGCTAACAGTGGGGAAGAGAGGGGAAACGAATTGGGGTTTAGTTGAGGCCGTTTTGGCCCACTGAATGCTCATACATATGTGGGAGAAATCAGTTTTCTTCCCTCTTCCCACAATCCGTTTTTGGTGTGTCCACATTTTGGCGAAAACCTATAGACCCTATTCTGTGAATCCATGGTTGAATTGTGTATCCATGCCTGTTTTGAGCTACTGTGTGTAAAAAAATGTTGGGGTTGAGATGGGTATCCATTGCTTTGGCCATGCAGGGTTTGAGAGTCCCAAGTTCCTTGTAGATATCATGCCCAGCTCAGGGGTGGTCTCTGAGTGCTGAAATAATACAGGCTGGGCAGAGACCTATGGTTGGGAGGAACGTTGTAGCGACATAGCTAGTTGTTGGGACAACATTACATCAAGATTAGTATTTTCTTATGTAATTACTTCTGCAAATGTATTAATTTGTTGGCTGTGTTAAATTGAATGGAATCATGTAATGTGTGTGGATGAGGTTTTCATTCTGCTGTGCATGCTTAATTGATTTACATCTGCACACATGTATTTCTTTGCTTTAAAATCTAATGTATGGGCTGAGTTTATGTAAAAGCCCTAGGGTTTGCCATCATGTTCCCTTCCACGAATTGGATAGATAGGTGGATACGTGACAGAATGACTGAGCAAAGGTTGGGTTTGCTTGATAAACCCAGTGAAGGCTAGAATCTCAAGAATTAGCAGCTGGACCTTTCTATACCCATCATGAAGAGCACTAGAGGGAAGGGACGCCTGAGGGACTATGCAACAGAGAAGGGGACCTTCCTTGTGTTGGGTGTGGTAGGTAATGTGGGTGCCTTGATTGTTGAATTCATTTGAGATGCCTGTAGCTCTGTGGTTGAGCTCATTGGCTTAGCATCGCCCTCCTTTGTCTTTCATATGCTTGAAAAACCCAAATATGTGTTGGCTTAGCATAGTTGTTGAGTGAAACCATGGCTGTGAGTGAGCCCAGCTAGTTCCTTCTTAGTGGATACACAACTCAGTTCGGGGGTGATCTTTCAGCTGAAAGGATACAAGCTGGACAGAGATCTATGGTTGGGTGGAACGTTGCTCTCACATAGCTAGTTGTCGGACAACTTCATCTCAAAGATAAGTGTTCTCTGTGTTGTAAATTGTATGCATTATGTGTTCTGCATTGTGCTAATTCAGAATGATATTTATTCATGATTAATGGAATTGGTATGAAGTTTGTGCATAGCATGAGAATGGGATGGATTCTTTGCATATTGATGCATCATTTGCTTGAGATAAATATGTTGATGTACGTCTGTTGTGTGTGTGCAATTATGTATTTTAATTCCGCTGTGTAATTTAATTGTGCATTTTATTTAAATGGCAAAAATTTTACCATTATGGCTTTGGGGAAGAATTAGACACCCCATGTTACAATTATGTTCCCTCTCTTGCATTGGATTGATGGAAGGGGACACCATAGAGTGGTATCAAAGCTCAACTTGCAGTACTACGGCTACTTGGTCCAAACCCTGAGTTACAGGCAAGTAACAAAATGGTTTTAATGCAATATTAGTGAAATTGGGGCAAAATTTGCCATTGAAAAAATGATAGGGTTAGAGTTCTTAGGTATGGGAGAGGATCACACCATTGCATAGAGCTCTCCAACAACTTTCCAACGGTACCAGACTCGCCTCATTTGGCCAAGGGATGAGGGAGTTATGAACCCCGGAAGTTACAGGAAATGCAGGGGTTTTTGCAGTTTCAGGATGTCGGGTTTCGGGTTTCAGGAACGCGCATTTTCAAAACTTATATTTGGATTTCTGAAATCCTGAACCCACAATTTTTGGCTTTCAGGATGTCGGGTTTCGGGTTTCGAGAACGCGAATTTTTAAAATTTGCGTTTGGATTTCCGAAATCCCAAACCTGCAATTTTTGGCTTTCGAGATGTCGGGTTTCGGGTTGCGGATTGCGGGATGGTTACATCCCCGTGACTACAACTTGACCCCCCGAACTCGCAATTTCGGGTTTCGGGTTGCGGGTTGCGAGATGGTTACATCCCCGTGACTGCAACTTGACCCCCCGAACACACAATTTCGGGTTTTAGGTTGCGGGTTGAGGGATGGTTACATCCCTGTGACCGCAACTTGACCCCCCGAACCCGCAATGTTGGGTTGTGGCTTGTGTGTGGCGAGATTAAAAAAAAAAAAAGAGAGCTTGAAAATTGATTTTTGGATAATGGGAGAATGCAAGGTTAGAATTTGATGAGTTCAGGGGCATTTCGAGGCCATCGACGGAGGCCATGAATGAACCAGTGAAGATCCGGAGCCCATTACGCTTCGATTTGGCACAAAATTGGAATTAATGGATTTTACAAATCGGTGTCTCGACACTTGACAAAAGGTCGGATTGGGTCGAAATTGATATGGGGCAGTCATGGAGCAGACACGATGTTAAGTTTGGAGTTTTGGAGCCAAACTCCAAAGGATGTGGAGTCGGGGTGTGCAAGAAGGCTAAAAAGCACTATTCTGGGCCACGTTTTAGGAATTTTGAAAAGCTTGCAGTGGTTGAAAGTGACCCTATAATTTGGAATCAAGAAAATTACTGAACTCAACATTTCATATTCTCAGTAAACCAAACATATTCCGTTAGACAAAGATTTCCCAGAAATGCACCGTTTGGGAAATAGCCATTTTGGCCCAAAATTTGGAATTTTGGAAAAATGTGAAAAGTGGAAAGTAGTCAAACCCAAAATTTTATAGAAGATGAATGGTGCATCGGAACAGAGATCCGCGAGTTATTGAGCATTCCTTGTTATATGGACTAACTTTTCCCAGTAGAAATGTTTTCATGATGCTTCATAGATTTTCTTCCACAGGTGGCTGAAGTTGGCATTCTGGACCAAAATACAACTGTAAAAATGTGCAAAATTGGGGTGAAAGTTGTCATTTTTTAAATAACATAGCTTCCACAGCCGAGGTCGGAATGGAGCACGAGGATAGGCATTGAAAATCTTGTCCAGCATGGAATAACAATGTATGACCAGAATTTGAATAGAGTTATCACACACCATGGATAATTATAGTAGAAAAGTGCCAGTGACTGTTTTGTCAAATTGTTGATAATATGGGCAATTTCCAGAATTGCATGAATGGACAAAAGAAATGAATGCATAACAGCTATGTGAATTACTCCATGAGTTTGATTGTGTTAACTATTGATGTTTTATATTTCTATATGCATTCCTAATATGTCTAACAAATATTTTCATAATGCACAGTGCTTGCAGCTCATAAGATTTAATAATTGTAGTAGAGGTAGCATACAGGAAAAATGGTGACCATAAATGATGTTCAAGATCCTTATGAGCATGAAAAAGACGTCCTAGGATAAAATGTGCATGAAGAGAATGCTGAGACTGAATCCAATGGGAGAAGGGAGCAGGTGACTCCTCAGAACTTGGTTGAAACCATGGTGAGCTTCAATGAAAGATTGATGAAGGCTCAAGAAGAACAACACCAACTAAATGCTTCTATATTGCAAAGTCTCACTGACATGCAGCAGAGGATAAACCTTGGGTCCAACCCAAGCAATGCAGGTGAAGAAGGAAGAGAGGCAGAGAGTCGCTCTAGAGGTCGTTCAAGGAAGAGGACTCCAAGCCCAAGGAAGAGCTCTGTGAGCAAGAAGCATAGAACACCTTCCTCTAGATCTTCGTCTAGCAAATCATGTGACTCCAGAGGTTCTCAAAGAAATCCAAGGCATACGCCCAAGAGATTTGATGGAAGAAAGAAGTTCAAAGGAATTCCACAGGGGGGATTCAGGAAGGCATGACCTCCCACCTTTGATGGAGAAGACAAAACTGGCAAAGAGGAAAAGGCATGGCTTCTTGGAATGAATAAATATTTCAGAATTCAAGACTACTCAGGAAATGAAAAAGCCAGAATTGCCATTTACAATCTAAATGGTAGAGCTTCAATTTGGTGGGACAACCTCTTGCAAGTGAAAGGAATTAGTGAAAGAAAGATCAGTTGGGAAAGATTTAAGAGGTACTTCAAGGAAAAATACCTCTATGCTAGGTATTATGACAGTAAGAGAAAGAAGTTCAATGAACTCAGATTGGGACAAAAATATATGGAAGAGCATGTCCACAAATTTTTGGAATTATTAAGGTATGTTAACTATATCAAAGATGAGAGAGTAAAAATCCAATGCTTTCTTGGGAGTCTACCTCAAAGTTTCAGAGATAGGATTGAATTTGTTAATCCACCAAGTCTTGATGAAGCCATTAGAATGGCAATGCATTGTTATGAGCATAATAAAGGAAAATCAGAGGTTAACCCAGCATGGAAAGGGAAGCTAAGAGGGAGATTTCACCAAAAGAAGAGTGGTTTCAAGCCACCATTCAAAAGTCATCCTAGAACCTTTCCACAGAGGCAGCAAGCAAGGAGTGCATTCAAACCAGCAGTAGCAGCAGACAAAGTAGCAAAGGGACCACTTCAGTGTTGGGGATGTGGATAAAACCACATGTTGAAGGATTGTCCACATCGGAAGGATAATCCCTGAAGGTTGCACAACTTAAAGGGAGCAACTACAGTGGAGGACATGGCAAGAGCAATACCTCGAATTTATGCAGCGTTGGATAATCATCAAGCAGACCATCAATTATCAGTGGTGGAAGTGGAAGGTAAGATTGCTATGCAATCTATTTCTGTTTTGATTGATCCAGGATCTACTCATAGTTGTGTTTCTCCAAAAGTGGTTGAAGGTTGTTCTCTTAGAAAAGTGAAGTACAATAAGTCTTGGTTAGTTCAATTAGCCATAGAGACCAAGAGAAAAGTTAGTGAAGTGGTGGTGGAGTGCGCCATAGAATTGAATGGGATCCACACACATGCAGATTCAAATATACTGCCATTAGGTTCTTATGATGCCTTGATTGGCATGGATTGGTTGGAAAATCATAAAGCCAAGTTGGACTGTTATGAGAAAGCACTTGAGTGCATTGACGAAGAGGGAAAACCAAGATTGGTAAGAGGAATTCCCAAGCAAGTTTCAGTAAGACAGATTTCAGTCCTACAATTGAAAAAGTTTTATAAGAAAGGTTGTCAATTATATGCAGTCCATATGTCAGATTCATCAGAGGACAAGGGTCCAAGGATATAAGATTTCTCATTATTGCAAGAGTTCCAAGATGTATTTCCGGATGAGGTGCCAGTACTACCACCAAAAAGAGATATTGATTTTACCATCGAACTTGTTCCAGGGGCAGCGCCAAATTCCAAAGCTCCTTATAGAATGAGTACACCGGAGTTGGTAGAATTGAAAATGCAGTGGCAAGAATTGATGGACAAAAGGTATATCAGGCCTAGTGTGTCTCCTTGAGGAGAACAAGTGTTATTGGTCAAGAAGAAAGATGGGACTTTAAGACTGTGTATTGATTATAGGCAGCTAAATAAAGTGACAGTCAAGAACAAGTATCCATTGCCAAAAACTGATGACTTGTTTGATCAAATGAAGGAAGCTAAAGTATTTTCCAAGATTGACTTGAGGTCTGGCTACCATCAAGTGAGAATTAAAGAAGAAGACATTCACAAGACAGCTTTCAGAACTAGATATGGTCATTATGAGTTCACTGTGGTTCCATTTGGTCTTACCAATGCACCTGCTACATTCATGTGTCTCATGAATAGCGTGTTCAACAAATATTTAGATAAGTTTGTGATTGTGTTCTTGGATGACATTCTTGTCTATTCAAGGAATGAATAAGAACATGAAGAACATCTAAGGATGGTGCTGCAAGTCCTTAGAGAACATCAGTTGTATGCCAAGTTAAGCAAGTGTGAATTCTATCAAAAGAGGATTCAGTATTTGGGTCATGTCATTTCTAATGAAGGCATTGCAGTGGATCCAGAAAAGATTAATGCCATCATGGATTGGTCTACTCCAAAGAATGTTTTAGATGTTAGATCTTTTATGGGCCTTGCTGGTTACTACAGAAGGTTTATTGAAGGCTTCTCCAGGATAGCTCATCCGATCACTTCATTACAAAGAAAGAACATCAACTTTGTATGGTCTGAAAAATGTGAGAAAAGTTTTCAGAAGTTAAAGGAGTTACTTACCAGTGCTGCTGTTTTGAAGATAGCAGATCCAAAGAAGGATTTTGTAGTGTGCACAGATGCTTGCATTGAAGGGCTAGGTGGAGTGGTCATGCAAGAAGGATTTGTGATTTGCTATAAGTCAAGGAAATTAAAAGAGCATGAAAAGAATTATGCCACACATGATTTAGAATTAGCAGCCATAGTATATGCTCTCAAGATGTGGAGACATTATTTGATGGGAAGAAGATTCGAGCTTAGGACCGACCACATGAGATTAAAGTATTTGTTTGATTAACCAAACTTGAATGCTAGGCAAGTTAGATGGATGAAATTTCTTTGTGAATTGGATTTTGAAACTAAGAATGTGAAAAGGAAAGAGAATAAGGTTGCAGATGGTCTTAGCAGAAAATTTCATGTTGCAGCAGTAAGCGTGTGCAAATCAGATTTGAAGACAAGAGTTCTTGAAGCCCAAAACAATGATGAAGCTTGCCTGCAAATTAAAGTGAAGTTGCAGCAGCATAATGTGGATGGAAAGTATGCGGGATATCAGCTTGGTGAAGATGATATCCTCATCTACAAGGATAGATTGTACATTCTAAATAGTGCAGATTTGAAGAAGCTGGTGATGGATGAATTTCATCAAATGCCATACTCTGGACACCCAGGATATCAGAAGACTATAACAGCAGCAAGAAAGCAATACTTTTGGCATGGCATGAATAAGGACATAGCTGAGTACATTTCTAGGTGTCAGAAGTGCCAACAAGTCAAGGAAGAACACCAACATCCAGCAGGATTGTTGCAGTCCTTACCCATTCCAGAATGAAAGTGGGAAGTGATCTCTATGGATTTTATAACAGGTCTGCCCATGACAGTGAAGAAGCATGATTCAATCATGGTTGTGGTGGACAAGCTATCAAAGGTAGCTAACTTTATTCCAGTCAAGTCCACTCACAAGGCTAATGACATTGCGAATGTCTTCATGAGAGAGATATTCAGATTGCATGGATTGCCCAAGGCAATAATTTCTGATCGTGATACAAAGTTCACTTCCAATTTTTGGAAGGGATTACTTTAGGAATTTGGAACTAAATTGAATTTCAGTACAACATATCATCCTCAAACAGATGGCCAAACTGAGAGGGTGAATCAGATTCTTGAAGACATGTTGAGAATGTATGTGATGGATAAACCATCCAAGTGGGAAGATTACCTATAGTTGGTAGAATTTGCATACAATAATGGGCATCATGCATCATTGGGAATGAATCCATTTGAGGCATTGTATGGCAAGGGATGCAGGACTCCAGTGAATTGGGACAACCCGGTGAACAGGGTAGTACTTGGACCAGAGATGATCAAGGAAATGGAATAAGAAATTATTAAGATCAGGCAAAATTTAAAGGCAGCTCAGGACAGGCAGAAGAGTTATGCAAACTTGAAAAGAGTGCATAAGGAATTTCAGATTGGGGATCATGTTTATTTGAGAGTGAAACCAAGGAAGAGTTTCCCTCAAGTTGGGGAGTCGTGTCAAGTTCTCACTGAGATATTGTGGGCCATTTGAAGTCCTTGATAAGATAGGGCCAATTGCATATAGAATTGCATTGCCTGCTAACATAAGAGCTCATAATATTTTCCGTGTATCTTTGCTTAAGAAGTATGTACATGATCATAATCATATGATTGATTGGAATGTGATGCAGGTGGAACCCGATGGAGAGTTCCAAGTAGAGCCTATGTGCATCCTCGACGAGAAGGTCACTTTGCTCCGGAACAAAGCCATCGGGCAGGTATAGGTCCAATGGGAGCACCTTAGCCCTGATGAGGCTACATGGGAGCTGGAGGATGCCATGAGAGAGGCATTCCCATTTTTGTTCAGTTTTGAGAGCACCGAGGACAGTGTTGTTCTAAGGGGGAGGGGAATGTAATACCCCAATTTTGACCCTTGTGATTTATTAGCTTTTATGTAAATATTGTATACATGTGATGTATGTTTCCCTAGCATGGATCTCAAGGCCAAGGCCCCGCTAGTGTATATTCATATTTTATTTAAAATGCACAAGCATTTGACATTTTGTTACCCATGTTCTATTAAGCCATGGGATATTGTAAATTGATGTAAATATTTAATATTTCAATAAAATACCAAAAACTGGCTATGGGAGCAACGAATGAGAAGAGGGCCATGTGTATCCACTAGGGAGTGGTGAGGGGGCTATGGGGATGAACCATATGCTGCCAAATGTCATTGTGAGAACCCATTTGACTTTCCTTGATGACATTTATTTTTGTTGTAAGGAAGTAGTTGAAGTTTTCAGTCCATGGCTTTAATGGAGCATGGTCAGCCCAGAAATTCATATTTGTAGGTATGGGATCTGTTTTCTTGTACCACAAGTCAATCTAACTCATGGGAGTTGCTTCTTCCTCATCCCCATTCCATTGTGGAAGAAACCAACATCATTTTTCATCTAAAAACGAATTCTAGCAGTGAGCAAAAACCATAAATCGCAACTTTGCAAGAACCCATGTTTTGAAGAGCCAAAAACGCCCAGATTTGGTATTTAACAATAAAATACAATGGGGGATGCATAGATATGAACATTGGGGTGAATTTGAGAGGATTAGATACCTAGAAATCCATTGAAAAACCCAGTTTTTATAGCCCAGAAAACCAATGACGGGATTGAGTTATTTGATGAACAGAATTGTGAGAAATCCAATTGTGAATGACTGAGCAGAGGTTGGGTTTGCTTGATAAACCCAGTGAAGGCTAGAATCTCAAGAATTTGTAGCTGGACCTTTCTATACCCATCCTGAAGAGCACTGGAGGAAAGTGATTCTTGAGGGACTGTGCAGCAGAGAAGGGGACCTTCCTTGTGTTGGGTGTGGTAAGTAATGTGGGTGCCTTGACTGTTGAATTCATTTGAGATGCCTGTAGCTATGCGGTTGAGCTCACTGGCTTAGCATCGCCCTCCTTTGTCTTTCATATGCTTGACAAACCCAACTGTGTGTTGGCTTAGCATAGTTGTTGAGTGAAACCATGGCTGTGAGTGAGCCCAGCTAGTTCCTCCTTAGTGGATACACAACCCATCTCGGGGGTAATCTCTTAGATGAAAGAATACAAGATGGACAGAGATCTATGGTTGGGTGGAACATTGCTCTCACATAGCTAGTTGTCGGACAACTTCATCTCAAAGATAAGTGTTCTCTGTGTTGTAAATTATATGCATTATGTGTACTGCATTGAGCTAATTCAGAATGATATTTATTCATGATTAATGGAATTGGTATGAATTTTGTGCATAGCATGAGAATGGGATGGATTCTTTGCCTATTGATGCATCATTTGCTTGAGATAAATATGTTGATATATGTCTGTTGTGCATGTGCAATTATGTATTTTAATTCCATTGTGTAATTTAATTGTGCATTTTATTTAAATGGCAAAATTTTTACCATTATGGCTTTGGGGAAGAATTAGACACCCCATGTTACAGTCATGTTCTCTCCCTTGCATTGGATTGATGGAAGGGGACGCCACATTGACCTCTACCACAACTCCACCAGTTAGTTTACTTGCTTCTATCGTAAGTTCAACTAGCACTTCAGTTCCAGTTGGTACAGTTTCGGGTCCTAATCCTAGAAGTACATCCACTTTACCTGTAGGGATACCTACTGGAGGGAGTGCCTTACCAAAATTGGGTTTTCCATATGGTTTGGCTACTCAAGGTCAAAACAACCTAGGAGTAAATCAAAATCCTATTGGCATACCAAATAGTCTTCCAGGTTCTACACCTGGGGGAAATCCTTCATTTTGGAACCTCAATATCCCTAGTGGACTTAATGGACCATGGAACACTAATGCTAATTGGGGTAATACTCCACAAGCTGGTGGAAGTACCTCGGGAAACCTTTATCCAAACTTTCCTAGCACAAATCCTGGGGGCAACCCCATTCCCCAACAGGTAGCACACCAGGAGGTAACCCATCTAACAACCCCATTCCACCATGGAAAAGGAAGGTTCTAGGAAATACCCCATCTTCCTGGGCACCACCCTCGCAAGGGGGAAATCAATCTTGGAACGCATATCCAAACCAAGGAAACTAGCAATGGAGTGGTAATGTTCCACCGAGTAACCAATCTCAATGGAACATACCCCTGCAAGGGGGTAATCCACCCATGAATCTTAACCAGCAATGGAGTGGTAATGTTCCACCGAGTAACCAATCTCAATGGAACATACCCCCGCAAGGGGGCAATCCACCCATGAATCTTAACCAGCAATGGAGTGGTAATGTTCCACCGAGTAACCAATCTCAATGGAACATACCCCCGCAAGGGGGAAATCCACCCATTAACCCTATGCCACAATGGAGTGGCAATGTTCCACCAAGTCACCAAACTCAATGGAACATACCTCCGCAAGGGGGCAATCTGTACATGCATCCTATCCCACAATGGAATGGGCAATATTCAGGAAATAACCCATCTTTTTGGATGCAATCTCTGCAAGGAGGTAATTCTGCTTGGAATATTTTTCAAGCCCAAGGACCATAATAGTGGAGCCATCAAGCTTCACCCAAACATCAAATGTTTGCTTCGGCATCATCCAAGTCACCATTTCTGGCCATGTTGAATCTACCGGATTTATCCCGGCTAACCAATGACCCTGTTCTTCATTTGAATGGGTGGCCAACAATACCAACCAAACTACCCTCAGACATACCCAAGTTTGACGGAAAACCAGGGGAAGATCCATCAAATCATGTGATGACATTCCATTTGTGGTGTTCATCCAATTCCCTAGTCGATGATAGTATTAGGTTGAGGTTGTTTCAGCAGACCCTAATGGGAAATGCTGTGAAATCGTACATTGAGTTGCCCCGCAATACATTTACTGAATTTTCATCTTTAGCTATGGCATTTTTGACACAATTTCAATTACCTATCCGCTATGATACGGGAACTGAAATTTTAACTTCACTTAGGCAATCCACCGCTACTCACATCTCGGATCATATCCATGAGTGGAGGAGACGTCGAAGGCTTATAAAAGCATAAATCCATGATCAATTCTTAGCAGATTGGTTCATTAAATCACTGTTACCTACTCTTGCAAAAGATGTAGCCATGTCAGGAACCATGACTGAATAACAACCCATTCAGAGTGCCCACCATATGGATTTAGTATATTCCCAATCGGGCACACTTTATGACTTAATACCCCATGATGTAAGACCTGCGTGTGATCTAGATAAGCCACCAAAAGGACCTCATACTAATGGTGTGATTGGTTCCATTACCCAAGTGGAACAGATTACCCAACAATTGGGACAAATGTCAGTTCAAAACCCACAACCCACAGCTAGCTAGGAAAATCAGCAAGTTGCAACTCCTTCCCAAACTTCCAAAGTCCTTATGGTTCAAACTGTGGACCTAGTAGGAAAAAAGAAAAAGCAAAAGAAGAAACCTAATGCAAACCCTGGGACAAGAGAGGCACCTAAGGTGAATAACCCCACTGGAGGAAATCAAGAAAATAGGAAAAACAAATATCTTTGAAAAATTTGCAAAGAAGATCACCCTACTCATCTTTGTCCTCATATGGATGATATTCATCGCATGTTGGCACAATGAGGAGGGAAACAACCACAACCTGCTGTACTAACTCAACCCTTCCCCTAGCAACAACAAATGGTTGCTGCTGCGCCAGCACCTCTAGCGGGAGAAAACCAAGCAAACCCCCCACCGGGGGTCAATCCACCCAACGCAAATATCTTCACAATTGGTGAACATAACATTCATATCCAAACTAGGGCCCGTTCTTACAATATACCTTGAAAAGATGCTGAAACAACTGGATCTCAGCCTGGTGGTTTTCTAAATATTGAAAAACCAACCATAGACATGGTGCCTCGACCTCCAAAAGGGGTCCTCCACAAAACAACACACAATCCCAATGTGTGAGCTTCTCAAAACTACAATGTGGTTGAAGATTTAGCTTAAGCCCCTTGTGCAATGTCTGCCTTGGAGGTGTTGCAAAGTTGTCCCACTCAATGGAAAGCACTATTGTCTGCCATCGGTGCTGTTGATCCATCATATACCAATTTAATCACATTTGACTTAGAATAGCCCACAGGTAGGCTTCCCTCACAAATTGCTTTCCAAATTAAAGTAACTTCACATGGGAAGAATATTTTTCGAACCATTGTGGATGAAGGAGCCTCCACTTGCGTCATGTCCCTAGCTTGTTGGAAATCTTTGGGATCACCCACCTTAGTACCATCCCAAACAATACTCAAGGCATTTGATGGATATTTGTTACCACCTCATGGACTCATCTTGGCTTGCCCAGTTGAACTAGGAGCAAAAACAGTTCAAGTAGATGTTGAGGTAGTAGATGCACCCATAGACTACAATTTTCTATTGGGACGCAGTTGGATACACAAGATGACGGCAATAGTGTCTTCTGTATTCTGAGTCATTCGGTTCCCCCACCAAGGGAGATTGTTATAATCGATCAACTAGATTACTGCTCACTTGAAACTAGTATCCATTCGAATGTACCTTATGTAGGGGATGGAACGATGGTTATTCAAGATGTTGGGGTAGGAATGTTTAAAGACTCGTCCCTTTTGGGAACTTTCCCACTTCCACCACCAATATTGACCTCTAACATTGCTCCCATTTTCACCATAACATCGGAGGTATACTTTCCATTAAGATTTTTCTCTAATTCTATTTCGGAGGTTGGTTCCTCCTTGTCGGTTGGAACCTCCAAAGAAAACACCTTAGATGAAAATAATGATGGCAAGATACATGCTTCTGCACACCATGAGGAAATGGAGAATAGTGTTCCCTTTTCTACCGCAGAGCTCGCTTATCAAGCTATTCAGATGGCTTCAGTAGAACCGGATCAAAAACCTCCTAAGCTGGAGGAGTATGATCCCTATACTTCACCTATTTGGGCCTTGAACTCGCAAAGTAACCATGATATCCTAGATCAAACCTTCCCTTCGGACGAATCCATCTTAGAGGTTATGAACATCTCAGAACAACCCTGGGAGGATATGCATCACAAATCCTTGTTTCTTCCTAAAATCGACTCATTAGAAGTTGAACTTGAAAATTTTTACTTCGAAGGTGACAACCATAAGTACCAATGCCCCGTTCAAATCTAGGATGTGAATTCAGAAGGCAATTTGGCGAACATTTCGAAAACCATCCAAATTGATATCTCTATCAAACCTGGCATCATTGAGTATATAAACTTAGGTGTGGATTGTTCTCCTGAGGAAATAAAATTTTACACTGCTTTATTTAAAAAATTTCATGATATATTCGCATGGTATTATGCAGAAATGCCAGGCATCGATCCTAGCATTGTAGAACATGAAATCATAACTTATCCCATTGTTAAACCTATGCGGCAAAAACTACATCCAATGAACCTTAAGAAATCAGCTGCCATTAAAGCAGAAGTCAAAAATCTCTTGAACACTGGATTCATCTATCCTGTTCCTTTGACTGATTGGGCATCCAACCCTGTTCCAGTTAACAAAAAACAAGGGACTATCCAGGTTTGTACCGATTTTAGAGATCTAAACTTAGCCTGTCCTAAGGATAACTATCCCACACCCTTCATTGATCAGATCATCGATGAATGTGTTGGGAATGAAATCTTCTCATTTATGGACGGCTTCTCCGGTTACAACCAAATCCATATTAAAAAGGAAGACCAACATAAAACAACTTTTATATGCCCTTGGGGAACCTTCGCTTATAGGAAAATGCCATTTGGCCTTAAAAACGTCGGGGCTACCTTTCAAACAGCAATGTCATATGCATTTCACGATATTAAAGATATTGTCGAAGTTTACCTTGATGATTTGGCAGCTAAATCTAAAAAGAGAGCTGAACATGGTGCACATTTACAAGACATATTTGAGCGTTGCCGCAAGTACAACATTAGGTTAAATCCACATAAATGCATGTTTTGTGTGGACTCTGGGAGGTTACTTGGGTTCGTAGTATCCCAAAAAGGGATCATGGTTGAGGTAATACGTCAGTTTCCTTCCCCAAAAACAATCACTCAACTTCAAAGCCTTCAAGGAAAAGCCAACTACTTGAGAAGATTTGTCGAAAATTTTGCTGAAAAAGCTAAAGGTTTCATGCATCTCTTAAAACAAGATGCAACATTTACATGGGATGACCAAGCTCAATGCTCATTCGATGAACTAAAGAAAGCTTTGGTCTTCGCCCTAGTGCTTAGTCCACCGAACTATAGTCAAGACTTTTTGTTATATTTGGCTGCCTCTCCTACCACAATTGGAATGGTCTTAGCACAAGAAGATGAATCCTCTCAAGAACATGTTGTTTACTATCTTAGTAAGGGCCTTGCAGGTCCCGAATTGAGATATTCCAAGGTCGCGAAGTTGGCCTTGGCAGTAGTCCATGTTGTCCAACGACTTTGACATTACATACTTCCAAGGAAAAAAACCATAGTGGCTGAAATGAACCCCATGAGACACATTTTGTCCCGCCATATTGTTGGCGGCAAATACTCAAAATGGATAGTAATTTTACAAGAATTTGACCTTGAATTCAAAAACGCTAAAGCTAAGAAGTTGTTGGCATTTGCTGAGTTAATGTCTGAGTTACCCATAGCGAAGGGGGGTATCTGTTGAAACTTGGGCAGATGAACATGTATTCATCATTGCACCTTCTGATCCATGGTATGGAGCATTCATTATATACATTCAAACCCAAAGGATCGATCCTCAACTTCCTTGTATTGAACGACGTCACATTCGACATCGACCTCGAAGATACCTCATCATCGGGGATACTTTGTACCGTCGAGGAATAGACATGATATTAAGGCTTTGTTTAGTACACCAAGAAGGTGAACAAGTATTGAATGATTGCCATGCTGGAGCATGTGGCGGTCATATTTCTGGGTTAGCCACTGCTCAGAAAATCTTGCGTGCAAGATACTTTTGGCCTACAATTTTCAAAGATTGTATAGATGCTGTCAAAAAGTGTCACCCTTGCCAAATTTACACAAGAAAAATGTGTGCACATCCTGCTCCTTTACACCCTGTAGTAACCATGGGTCCATTTTCAAAATTGGCCATTGATTAGATGACAGTAAACCCACCTTCAGCTGATGGCCACCACTACATCATTGTAGTAGTAGACTACTTCACCAAGTGGGCTAAGGCAATGCTTACATTCAATTGCAGGGGAAAAACTGCAACATACTTTCTATTCAATCATGTGATAGCAAGGTTTGGTGTACCCAAAGAGATCACTACAGACAACGGAAGTCATTTTAGGAATTCCTATATGGATGAACTTACAAATCGGTTAGGATTGCGGCAGGACTTTTCCTCGCCATATTATCCTCAAGATAACGGACAAGTATAAGCCATCAACAAGGTTTTGAAAACCATGTTACAAAGGATGATTAATAAAAACAAGAATAACTGGCACTTGATGTTGTTTACTTCTCTTTGGGCCTACCGAACAACTGCTAAAACTGCAACCAGATTCACTCCTTTCCAACTGGTTTACGGAGAAGAAGTCGTGTTACCGATTGAATGTGAAATCCCATCATTAAAGATAGCTGTTGAACTCCTACCTAACACTTCTGCGGAAGAGGAAAGGCTTCTCCATCTCCATGCTTTAGATGAAACTAGAAGAAAATCCTCTCTAAACATAGAAGTACACAAGAAGAGGGTCAAAACACAATATGACAAGTCCATTCGTCCTCGAGTCTTCTCTGAAGGTGATCTGGTTTTAGTTTATGACCAAGACCAAGATAAATTAGGAGAAGGAAAATTTGTACCTAAATGGTTTGGCCCACTTATTATCAAAACTGTGTTAAAAAAGGGAGCTTATGAATTGGTCAAATTTGATGGGGAACCCATGTCGGAGATCAGAAATGGTCTCTATCTGAAGAAATACTTCACGTAGGAATTGATGCCTCGCACCGTTTGTTGTATTATGTTGTATTTTTGTATAAACTTGTGTACATTAGTTATTTTCGGGCACACACTTATCTTGCTTGGCATTGTCACTTTGGCAGATGGCACAAGAGTCATTCACATATTTGGAATATGCAGACGGCGCCAGCCGTAGTTCTCGGAACGTTGCTTCTGCCACATGGGTCATTTTTAAACCTAATAACGAAGTTCTTAGTTCAGGAGGTACGTTTCTTGGATCTGCAACCAACAATGTTGTAGAATATAGCGCAGTCATTGAGCTTCTTGTCGAGGCTATCACCCTTGGCATCCGACGAATAATCGTCAAACTGGACTCAGAATTAGTTGTATCCCAGTTAAATGGTCAATACCAGGTTCGACATCCTACACTGTTTAGAAAGTTTCCAGAGTACGTCTTTTAGAGCATCAGTTCAAGTTTATTGAGTATATACACGTTCCTAGAAGTCTGAATAGTTTGGCTGATTCTTTGGCCAACTATGTACTTGATTGGCATCTAAGTCATTAACATCATACCAAAAAGCAAGCATGTACATTGTTTCATGGCCAATTTAATTGAACATATCATTTAAGGACATAAGTGAAACCAAAATAATCTAGCTTACATCATAACCCAAAAAGTGTGTAAACTTTGCACACACCAAAAAGAATAGTGTAAATACTATTTCCCTTTTTTATTATTTTTCTTATAGATAAGACCCAAAAAATGTTCATACAAACAAAAAATGAAAAATTTTGAAAATCTTGAAAACATGGGAAACTGTTTCAAAATTTTCTAGTTCAACATCAAAACTAACCCACTACTGGCATATCAAAGACTAAAGGTTCATAGCTTCTAGGAATTCAAGTTGAAAGGGGATGCCTCCTCTCATACATCGGCTGCACAAAGAACACATATGGTAAATCATGAGTATTTTTACTTATCTTTTATTCATACATATACAAACCGTATTGTTTTGAATGATAGAAAGGTGCATAATTCCTCATTTTTGGCTATCTTTTTTTAAAGGCACATCTGAACCAGTTTCTAACTAAACTACTGGCTAGTGAAATGGTTTTGATTTTAGGACTTGAAGACATTGACGGTTCGAACTATTTGACTCAGGTAGTTGAAACAGACCATGATTCATGATGATCTATGATTTTGACATTTTCCACAAGATTCAAGATGAAGTAAACCTTATTGAGCCATTCCGACTTGGCTATTTCACCAAATTGGATAACCTCAGTCAGATGGCATTACTTCACCATCCGTCGACACATAATCCTGCTTCAGATAGCCTACCTTGGGAAGGAACAACTATAAGAGTGTGCACAACTAGCTTAGACCTTGTTTGCAATATGGATCTTTGCCTTGGCCTAACATGTGCCCTTGAAAAATAGGTGTACGCCCATGCAACACTTGTTCCCTCCTATGTATCATAACATTTTTATTCTTTTTTACAAAAAATGAAAAAGCATAAAAATTAAAAAACACAAAAATCCAAAAAGGTAGAGACTTGAATCACTTCATAGTATAATCCTTGGAGAAAATGGCAACAATTAGTCCTTGTCACCCTTGAACATGGCACATAACTTGGTCTTCGCTATCAGTACACCATCTGCATTTGCCTTAGGAAACCGTACTAGTATTTTGAACAGATCTCCACTGATGGGTTATCCTTCCCGTCAACAGTGGAGCTTTCGTTAATGCATCTGGCATAAGTGGTTTTCATTAAAGGTCGGTTACTCAAAGTCCTATGTTTCCCAATGTCCATTCTGCGTCATGTTATGTGTTCAAGGGAAGTCTTAACCGAGTCAGCCATTCCTCAAATATTCCTGACCAGTCATGTTGGCCTTCCTTGTGTCAATTTATAGTGTTGGATCTTGCAATTCTACCAAATTATATCAGATTATTGATCTTTGTTTCGTATCGGTTGATGTGGGATGCATTAATGCCCTCCTTCCGATGGATCTATTCCTATCGACATCAAATCATCATCTAGGACATGGATCTAGAAACCCGGGAGTACCTTGGATCTTGTAGTCATTAGTGGCAGGTTTCCTTGCAAATAACAATGGGTATACATCAATGACCCCTGATTGTTTGACTCTACAAGTTTTCGACTTCAGATAATTTATTCACACTTGTTAGTTTGTACTCAGTACCTTAGAGTCCATCATCATTATTAGTGGGTCTCTTCGCATCTGTTAATGGTATACATCAATGACTGGTAATCAGATGGGGTTTTATTATGCTCGACATCATATCACTTATTCGCATGATGTAAACTCGTACTATCGTCAGTTTGTATTGAATACCTTGGGAAAAACAGTTGTATCACTCATCGATGCACTGCTCGAGTTGCGCAAGATTAGACTGCCATGTCAGAAGCCTAAAAATACTTTGTCATAACACTCATCAAAGTGCACATTTACATTTTTAGAAAAATTTGCTTTTGACATGGATCCACTGTGTATTGTTCATGGCCATGCTTGTTTATTGTTGAGCATGGGTATGCCCGCCTCAAGAAGATATTATATATTTGAGAAATTGCTATGTTTTACAGGTGTGATCCTCAATCCATCGCATGTGAGATTTCCTTCCCTTATCCTTGCTTTGAACGATAAAGAGTATCAGTATACAGAGTATAAATTTCAGTAATGTATTTTGGCCCTTAGCTATGCTTCAGACCTCACACATTAGGGGGCATCTGTTAACAATAAAATTAACACCCTTAGTCAAGTGACGGAAGAAGCGCATTTTTACCATGCACCTGCAGCAGGAGGACATGACACAAGTTCATGCAGAGATGAATCCTCTCTAAAAAATGCATTAAATGTGCTTAAATCATTCTAAATAGTGCAAAAAGCATAAAAACTATGAAAAAGGGGTTTTCAAGCTAAAATAATCTAAATGGATTATCCCGCACTTAAAGAGAAACCTAAGGCACATTTCCCAATGCTATATAAGAAAGGCTTTGGGGCATGGTAAGGACACACAAAGGAAGAGCAAAGGAATGCTGGAAAGATTCTGAAGGAGGAGAAAGAGCTCAAATTCTTCAAAAGCAAGGGTGAAGGAAGGGAAGATCATGTCAATGGAGGAAGGATGTACACCTAATTCCATAGTAAGGATGTACTTCTCCATTGTTCTACTATGAATATATTCAAGTTTCTGCCATTATGATGTTTGAATGTTGCTTGTATTGTGTGATTTAAACTTTTAAATGGCTATAGATCTTAAATTTTCTTGTCTTAAATGGATGAATGAATCTAGATTTAAAATAACTTGTGATAATCTTTTCATAATGCTGACGTAGAGACTCACCAACTCTTAGAATAATAGTTAAATTAGTGTATATGTGTCTCTGCACTAAACACTGTTATCAGAAAGCTCCATAATTATTTAGACTAAGGATTTGATCTCTTGTGCCTCTTACCAGGATCCAGTTTGATCCAATGAAATCACTAGATGAAAAATCAACCACAGTATCTGTTTTGCTTCACCACACAGAGCTCAGACTCTCTTCAAATTGTAGCAGGGGAAAGATTGTTTTCACCTGCATTCCCCAGTATGGTTTCCATTTTTCATGTTAGTCCCAGAGGAAAATCAAGATGAAATGACTCACGCCTAGGTATGATAGAAGATCATTTATTTAAAGATACAAGATATATATTTTTATACAAAATGTTTGAATTATTTGTTTTGAAAACTTTTAACTGGATCAGGTCATACATAATATTTAACATATGAAAGGCGTTATTTGCAGAGGAAATTCACAACCAACTTCAGAACATATGGATAAATGGAGGTGATTTTAACAAATGGAAGTCTAGATGTATTCAAGAAGTGTCTGATAATGAAAAATTAATTGAATTTAGGGATATTTGGATTGCACTGAAGCTTCTACATGAAGAATTTCAGCAATTCATACACATTTGCAATGTAAACTCAAGGAATGAAATTAATGTAATCAGATTTGGCATACATAATACAAGTAGGAAATTCCTAACAACCTTGCATCATACATGAGAATATTTTAAAAGATATTATAGAGGCATACAATGATGAATCTCTTACAGAACTTTCAACTTTGAAACATTATGAACATCGATGATCTCACAATGGTGTTGATGTATTTGTAACTTCGGAAGATATTCTTCCATGTATTACATTTGTACTTTATTGTATATCACACAGAGATGTATTATTCCTCTGATTGGAAGTGTCATCATTTGCATTTGTAAGTGTCGTCATATGCATCGACAAGTGTCGTCATTTATATTGATGGGTTATTAGACCACCAGTGTCGGGTTGGCCCTGGTTAGCACATGTGGTTGGGTTATTAGGCTTGATTAGCAAGTCGGCCCCAGTGGATTATTGGCAGGTCAAGTCAGTGTATAAATAGAGAGGCTGTGTCTCTCATTTAGATCATTCACTCACTTCTCAAGCTCGCATAGCTAAGAGAGAAAGTGGCGCACTTGTGGAGGAGGAGGAGCATCTGCTAGAGACATCTTATTGGGTTTGATCCTTGTGATCTTGTTTTGTGGCTTATCTTATCTCTGAGGAAGTTGTGTGTTTTTTCACCTTCTTGGTTTTCCTCGGTGAAACTCTGTGTCTCTTGTGTGATTTCTTTTGTGTCTATGATTGATATGTTGTACATGTTATTCTCTTAGTGATCCTAAATGATAATGGAATGAAATTATCGAGAAATTAACATGGTATCAGAGCTAACCTAAGAAGAAGGCACTATGCAGCTACGGAAGCTAGGGCTTCTTAATATTTTGGTTTCTCTTCATAGATCATCAAAGGCAGGAGGCTAGATTAACTCTCCTTGGAAGGGCACATCTTTCTGTCGAGACATAATTCAATTCTGAGCTGTTTCAGTTTTTGACCTAAAAATTAGGGTTTCCACAAAAGTGAAATTTCTAAAATATGAGACCATAGCTGGAAGATCCTTGGAAAAATAGAATTTTAGAGATTTGGATCGAACTTTGTGGTTGGGTGAAGCTCCGGGAAACTCAAACCCTAATTCAGGGTCCTCCCTAGTGAATCTAGGAGATTGAAAAGCGTTTCTGAGGGGTGAAACATTTTTATATTTCAAATTCTGAGTATACCAACTTAGTCTTCTCATCAAGATGCATCTTTCAATCCTTTCAGAATCTTGAAATTCAAATTTTGAATTTTTAGGGTTTCTCTGACAAACCCTAATTCAGCTCCAGATCTGGTTTTCAGCAAATCAAGTGGTAAGACCAAAAAGTTTCTATTTCCATTTGAAGTACTCTTTAAAATGTCTCACCACACCAAGATTGAGGATAAATCAAGGTCTCTCAAATCAAGGAACAACTTGAAGCTAGATGAAGTGGTGGAGAATGGAGAAATTGCCATGACCACATTAAATGGCTTACCTAGGTCATGGGAATCCTTCATCCAAGGAATCTATGCAAGAAAGAAATTAATCTCTTTCAGCAGACTGTGGGAAGAATGTTCACAAGAAGAAGCAAGGCTTGTGACCCGAGAAGAAAAGATGGGAAATGAAGATCAAGATCTTACATCTCACACCAAGGGAAGCAAGTTCAAGAGGGAGAAATCTCATATTAAGAATCATTCTCATTTCCATCATAAGAAGAAAGATCACTCTCATATTCGATGCTTCACTTGTGATGAGTTGGGACACTTTGCTTCAGAATGTCCCAAGAAAAAAAGGAACAATCACTACAACAACAAGAAGAAGGGAAGCAAGAAGAGATATCATGCTCATGCTACTGAGGATGATGAACCTCCCAAGAAGAAGGCTAGAGCAGAAAGTGATGACTCATCAAGTGAAGATGAATATGTTCTAATCTCTGCTCTCACAGGTACTATCTCTCATGGATGTAATGATTGGCTCATTGATAGTGGGGATTCTAAACACATGACTGGGTTTAAAGAATCTTTTGTAGACCTATTTGAACATGAGTCACCCCATAAGGTGAAATTTGGGGATGACTATCAATATCCTATCAAAGGAAGTGGTGAAGCCTCCTATAAATTAGACTCTGGGAAGTCTTTGAAGATGAAAGATGTTCTATATGTACCTGGGCTCAAGAAGAATCTCCTATCCATATCATATTTGGATGCAAAAGGAATTAGAGTTACATTTGTAGATGGCCAAGTACTCATGTGGCCAAAGGGTAAGACCATAGATGATGCAGTAGTGATTGGAGAGCAAGAGGGAGGATTGTACAAAATAAAGGGACAACTTGAACATGCCATGGTACATGAGTCCATGGAGCCAAGTTAAATTTGGCATAGAAGGCTTGCACACATGCATTATAGAGCACTACCAATTGCAAGCAAAGCTGTAGAAGGTCTTCTTGAAATCCAGTCAAAGCATGAAGGTGTTTGCAAAGGATGTGCAAAAGGAAAGAACACAAAGAAGGAACTTCCAAGTAGTGAAAGCAAAGCAAAAGGAATTTTGGAGATTATCCACTGCGATGTATGCGGGCCAATGTCATCTAGTTCTCTGAGTGGGTATGTATACTATGTTTCTTTCATTGATGATTTCTCAAGGAAGACTTGGGTTTATTTCTTAAAGAATAAAGATGAAGTGTTTGATAAGTTCAAGGAATTCAAAGCCTTGATAGAAAATAAAACAAATAAGAAGATTAAGAATTTCATATCTAACAATGGTGGAGAATTCACTTCAGGTGATTTCAAGAAGTTATGCAGTGATTCAGGGATTAAGAGAGAGTTGATTGCCCCTTACAATCCACAACAAAATGGAGTTGCAGAAAGGAAGAATAAAACTATCATGGAAGCAGCATGGGCAATGCTTCATGACCAAGATCTTCGTATGCATCTATGGGCAGAAGCAGCTAGGACAGCTATATATGTTCAAAACAGAACACCCCACAAGATACTTGACAACAAGACACCAGAAGAATTTTACTCTCGTAAGAAACCATAAGTAAGCCATCTCAGAATATTTGGTTGTCAAGTATACACACACATTCCACAATAAAGAGGACAAAGCTAGATCCTTCAGGAAAGAAGAGCATCTTTGTGGGTTATAGTGAAAACTCGAAGGCTTACAAAATATACTTTTTAGGGTTTAAGAAGATTGACTTCAGTAGGGATGTAACATTTGATGAAGACTCGGCATACATCAAATCAAGGAAGACACGTGTTGAAGATCATGAAGAACCAAAGGAGTCCAGATTTCAAGACACCACTATGAATGAAGCAATTCCAGAAGAAACTCGTGAAATTGAAGATCCATAAGAACCTATAGATCCACCCCGTGAGAAGAACTCTCACAAGAGGAAACCTGCATGGGATAGAGAGCTCATTCAAGATGTAGAAAGATATGGTATTCCAGAAGAAGAACACAGAGAAAGGAAGAGGACTAGATACATACTAGTTATGTTGCCTTACTTTGTGATATTATGAACAAAGAACCTTCCAGTTATGAAGAGGCAGCAGAAAAAAAGAATGGAAGGATTCCATGGTCGAGGAATATCAATCGATCATGAAGAATGATGTTTGGGATGTGGTCCCAAGACCTGAAGGGAAGTCTGTTGTGACTTCCAAGTGGATCTATAAGATCAAGCATGCTGCAGATGGTAGCATAGAGAAATACAAGGCGAGGTTTGTAGCTCGTGGCTTCTCCTAGAAAGAAGGAATAGACTATGAAGATACTTTTGCTCCTGTAGCCAGATACACTTCCATCAGAACAGTACTTGCTCTTGCTGTAGTGATGAAGTGGAAGATACACCAGATGGATGTCAATACAGCTTTCTTGAATGATGTAGTCGAAGAGGAAGTGTATGTGGAGCAACCATTTGGTTTTGAGACACATGACAGAGAGTCATATGTGTGCTGGTTGAAGAAAGCCTTGTATGGCTTGAAGCAAGCTCCTAGGACTTGGTATGGTAGGATGGACAGTTTTCTATCCAGTTTGGACTTTACCAAGAGTAAAGCGGATTCCAACCTTTACTACAAGGTTGAGGAAGGCAATCTAGTGATACTACTTCTGTATGTGGATGACCTGTTTGTTACAGGTGAGGATAGATTGATTGCTGATACAAAGAGGAAGCTTGCTGCCGAGTTCGAGATGAATGACTTGGGGATGATGCACTACTTTCTAGGCATGGAGATGTGGCAAAGTGCAGATGGAATCTTCCTTGGACAATGGAAGTATGCAATAGAGATCCTGAAGAAGTTCAGGATGATGGACTGCAAGGCCATGCCCACACCTATGGCATCGAACCTGAAGCTTCTATGTGATGCTTCATCTAAGCCAGTTGATGTCACGATGTATCATTAGAGGATTGGGTCCTTGGTGTACCTAACGAATACGAGACCAGATATTTGCTTTGCAGTGAACACATTGAGCCAGTTCCTGACAGATCCCAGAGGTGTTCACCTAGTTGTTGTAAAGCATATTCTGAGGTACCTGAAGGGTACGATTGATTATGGACTCAAGTATGACACGAATAAAAAGTTTAACCTGAAGGTTTATGTTGATTCAGATTGGGCAAGTAGTGCTGCAGATAGGAAGAGCACTTCTGGGTGCTGCTTCAATATCGGATCAGGTGTGATCTCTTAGTTTAGCAGGAAGCAGTCCTATGTAGCACTAAGTATAGCCAAAGTAGAGTATGTTGCAGCTTGTCCAGCTAGTTGTGAGGAAGTATGGCTCTGGAAGCTATTGTTTGAGTTATTTGATCTCCCGTTGGAGGCTACTGGTATTTTTGGTGACAACTAGAGTTGTGTGAAGCTGTTTGAGAACCCGGTGTTCCACGATAGGTCTAATCACATAGAGATCAAATATCACTATATCAAGGATATGATGCAGAGAGGAGAAGTGAAGCTCCTATATGTTGCGACGGATGAGCAGGTTGTAGATGTGTTGACGAAACCACTAGCTAGAGTGAAGTTTGAGTACTTCAGAGAGAGGCTTGGTGTTCTTCAGATTGAGGATACTTTGAGGCAGAAGTGATGGGACACATTTGCAGGAGCCATTCCAAGCATGGTGAGAGGAGGATCCTTCCCATGGATGTGGATATAAGCACTGTGTATTGAGCATCAGGACGATGCTCTAGTTATTGCTTTGTATATGTATCAGGTGGATGCTTTGATCAGTTGGATCATGTATTTGTATATGCATCATGTTGGATGGTTGGTATGATCAGGTGGATCATGTATTTATGTATTAGGTAGAAACTTGGTATGCATCAGGTGGATGCATTGTATGATCAGGATGATCATGGATGACGAGCTTTAGGATGTTGCTCCAGATGATATGCATTAGGACGATGCAGTGATGATGATCAGGATGATCATGTACATCAGGATGATGTATGATGAGTATTAGGTTGATACTTCATGGCCATGGATAGGTTGTGCAGGTAGCATAGAAAAGATCCTCAAGATCTGGATAGGTAGAGCAATGTGCTCATAATAGCCAGGGATATAGAGATCCAGATAGGTTGAGCAGTAAGATCGTAAATAAGTCCTGGGATTCTCTTTCGAGGTTTTGCTACTAGAGGCATATAATCAGCCCTAGAGATCCGAGAGGTTGAGCAGTAAGTTCGTAATCAGTCCTGGGATGCTCTTTAGAGTACTTGCAGGATGCAAGATGCTCTTTAAAGGTTTTTCCTAACCACATGTAATTAGCCCTAGAGATCTGAGAGGTTGAATAGTAAGCTCGTAATCAGTCCTAGGATGCTCTTTAGAGTAAGTCTTGCAGGATGCATGATACTCTTTAAAGGTTTTGTGGTGTGTGGGGTCACATATAATCAGTCCTGGAGGTCCAATAGGTTGAGTAGTAAGCTCGTAATAAGTCCTAGGATGATCTTTAGAGTTCTTGCAGGATGCAAGACACTCTTTAAGGTTTTGTGACAGTCAACATGTAAAAGATCCTATAGTCTGAGCTAGGTTTTGTTGACGCATGTAATAAGTCCTGGGATCCAAAGTATGGAAAATGATGATGAAGACCTTTAGGTGGTGGGCCTACATCCAGCATGAAAAAGGGTTGGCTCTGTAGAACTTCCTATGACGAGCAGATTTCAGAGATAGCCCAGTGATCGAGATGCCGAGTATAGCATCAGTGATGATGATGCTTTGTGATCTAGTGATGTTGATCCAGCTCCAGAATTGAAGACTTGCGCCAATATGTATTGATGACCTGTGACGAAAGAATACCTTCCTAGTTAAGAGGGAGTGTTGATGTATTTGTAACTTCAGAAGATATTCTTCCATGTATTACATTTGTACTTTATTGTATATCCCAAATAGATGTATTATTCCTCTGATTGGAAGTGTCGTCATTTGTATTTGTAAGTGTTGTCATGTGCATCAACAAGTGTCATCATTTGTATTGATGGGTTATTAGACCACCAGTGTGGGGTCATCCCTGGTTATCACATGTGATTGGGTTATTAAGCTTGATTAACAAGTCGGCCCCAGTGGATTATTGGCAGGTCAAGTCAGTGTATAAATAGAGAGGTTGTGTCTCTCATTTAGATCATTCACTCACTTCTCAAGATTGCATAGCTAAGAGAGAAAGTGGCGCACTTGTGGAGGAGGAGGAGCATCTGCTAGAGACATCTTATTGGTTTTGATCCTTGTGATCTTGTTTTTTGGCTTATCTTATCTCTGAGGAAGTTGCGGGGTTTTTCACCTTCTTGGTTTTCCCCAGTGAAACTCTGTGTTTCTTGTGTGATTACTTTTGTGTCTATGATTGATATGCTGTACATGTTATTCTCTTACTGATCCTGAATGATAATGGAATGAAATTATCGAAAAATTAACAAATGGAACTAACAATTTCATTTAATTTCTATTAATCAGGTGAATCTTTACACAAAAAATAGAATGGAATAACAATGGATCTACTGAAAAGAGGAAGAACATCTCTCTGAAATATGATTGCGTCTTTAATCTCTTAAAAAACAAGCTTGCATGGCTAAAACTGCTTCTCAACTCTAACAAAATTAGATATAAAACCTCTCCACTAAAATTTCCAACTTCTCAAAATGGATTACAATCTTCTTTATATAGAGTTTGTATGTGACCCAATTCGGTTTCTCAAATTCTAACAGAAAATTAAATGAAATTCAATTTACTTTTTACAAAGTACTTTTAACAAATTTTCTTCTCCAACAAATAATGCTAGCCTTAACATTTAATTTCTTCTACTAGAGGTCTTATTATTTCCCCTCATATAGACATGTGGTTGTCCATAGGGTTGTCCTATGGGTCCCTTTGGAGGGATTCCATCCTAGTTCATTTGATGCAGCATCTAGAATGTTGACTGGACCTGCAGGTGGCATAAATGAAATAGGAGGTGGTTGTTTTTCAGATGTACTTGGCCCCTGAGCCGTTGAAGATGCTACTAATTGATCAAACTGTACCCTTGAATCTTGATTGGATGACTATCCCTATGGTTGAGAAGCTGTTGATTTAGGTGGCAGGATATGTTTATGATATTGGAGAACCATTTCCCATTCTTTTCCTAAAGGATTTCTATGATTTCTTAGATGCTCTAGAGAAATCTCACCATTGGTGTGTTTCTCATATGATATGAGCCCCAATGTTTTGGCAATGTTCTTCACTCCCACCCATATTTCAAAATAAATTTTATTCTATAAACTTCTTGTTGTCCCTCTATTTCTCATTCCAGTGGTTTTGGGGGGGACTCATCCTTATTTTTCTATGGATTCTCTTGGTAAGTTAATTTGGGATAAGCATCATCATTACCATCCCATGGGGAAGGAATTCCCAATTTTAGCACTTATGTGAACAGGGATTTAAAGGCAGTTATTTCATCATTTAATTGTTTAACATTATACTTCATTCTTAAAACATAAGTTTGTTTCATAATCATAGACCTGGAAATTTTGATGATCTGAGTTCTGTTTTCTATGCCCTTTTAAGCTAACTGCTTCTTGGTTCTGTTGTTCAGATAATATATGAATTCTGTAGCCTGCTTTGGCATATCACCCAAATATTTTTCAACTAATTTTATCTCTCAAATAGCCTTAGTGGCCATGTCCAACTCATCTTGGATTACTTCAAAATAATCCCATTTATTCATCCACCATTCTTCAATTTTCTCTCAAACGGGTTGGGTATTTATTCTTAGTAATTGTTCTCCTTTAACGTTCATTTGGAGAGAATTTATTTGTCTTTTGAGGTCTCCTACTTCTCTTTCAAAATTTGAAATCTAATCTTCTTTCTTACTAACTTCACTTTCTAATTCAAGTACCCTATTATCCTTGTTTTCCAACTCTTTTCTAGATTGATCCAGCCTGGCATTTAGGTCATTGTCTTCCTGAATGGTTTGAGGACTTGACTTCAAATTAGCCTGGTCCTCTTCCATTGCATATAAATCAATAGTATCTGGGAGATAAGCCTATGGTTCACCTGTAATCTCTGTTGCTTCGGGCAGACTTCCAGGTGCCTCTACTATGGGATGACTTTCCATTATAGCTACTAGGGTTTGCATTGTTGGTTAATTCTCTTCCTGAATTATAGGAATTGAAGCATTATTATTCCCCTCAGTAGATATTATAGTGGATTCCATATTCAAACTTGCAATCTGCCAATGCATATCAACAATCTTACTTCTCCTTTCCTCATACAACTGTTGTAATTATATCATATTGGCATAGATTTTTTCTTTCTCTTCTTGCACTTGTTTTAATTCTTCAGACTGCACTGGTTCAGTTGTGGGAATCTTCATATTTTTCCTCGGTGTATATATTTCATTGTCGTTTTTAGCTATAAGTGACTTGATTTGAGATCCATCTGAGGGATCTACTGCTAATGCTACTAGTTTTGATTCCAAATAATTAATAGTAATATGTTTGGCCCTTATGGTCCATTTTTCAATCTTATACAATTTCTCAAACTTTTCAAGATATGTCTTGAGATTTATTTCTTCTTAATTCTCAGATTTAACAATTTCTGTACATATCATGTCACTTTTTTTTGTAGAAATCCATTTTTTCCATCTTTCTGAACTCTTTGAAATTTACTATGTGTTCCTCTACCCTTCTGTAACTAAGCTTCATTGGATTTTCCACCTTATGTTTTAAAACATAAAACCTTAAGGCATATTTTTGGTGATCTTCCATTGCTATCAGCCTTTTCCTTGTGCTTGGGAGGTATTGTATTAGCTCCTTCACCATTTTCATTCCCCTTTCCTTGATGTTCCTATATCTATTCTATAGGTATTTTCTCACTAGGACTTTTTCTTCAGATGAGGAACCTTGTATATTCTAGGGAATAGTGAACTCTATAGAAGGGTAACTTTTATATTGAATTGGAGGATTTCTTGGGAGGTGTGGTTTCTTTCTTATATGAGTAATCTCACTGGAGATATCCATTGATTTTGACCCAAACTTTACTAAAGATTGTTCATATTCTTATGTTGTTACTTTGACTCTTTTAGGATCTAGACCTTGTTGGTCTTGATCAATTTCCATATCCTAGGATTCCTCAGTTGTCCTTTTCCGCCCAATTAACTATTGTTGTTTCTATCCTTCTTCAAATATTTCCATGGCCTCTTAGAACTTTTCCCAATTATCCTTGTTTTCTATTCTTTCACATAGATGTCTAGGTGTGCATACATATGCATAATTCTTGTTCTCTACCCTTTTCTTAGATATCACTTGGTCAAGGTCATATGTATCTTTATCTGCCTTTGGAAGATTGATTTGATTGAGATATTCTTCTATATACTGAGGGGAATTTATTCCTCTTATAATAAGAGGTCCTACCTCTTGTGACAAGAGGAATGACTTATGCTATCTGAAATGCTTAAAGTGTAACTCATGTGAGGCCATATTTTTCCATACAAAATCCATGGAAAATATTCTAGGTGTAATAAAAGTAAATAACCTATATGGATCCTCTTCAAAACCATATACTCTAATAACATTGTGATATTAAAATAAAAACCAGTATCCAACCAAAATTTCTGAGGTAAACTGTAGGTGTTTCTTGATATTAGGTAACATCCTAGGAGGAGAACTACCATGTATCAAATTGTAAGCCACACTCATCACTTTATTTATGAATTAGGAGAAGTTTGAGATGTCTTATTTCCTTAAAACCATGTCAGTCCAGTCATAAACTGGTCTCTGCATACCTTGATCATTTGTAGCTTCTAGGACTAGATGCTTGAAATTCTCAAAGTTTTGATGGAAGAAAAGGAAAAACAGGTATGAAGGGAATCTAAAATACTCAATCGCATGAAATTCTTCAAGTTGTTCATGGATTTTGTTATCTAGGTACATGCCTAGGTCAAAATATGGTGGGTTTCTACCAGGTTCTATGGTCAATTTCAACAGGACTCCCAGAATAACTTCATCTATAGTTTTATCATCTTCCAAGCTGACATTGGTGCAAATGATAGATATGAATTTTATGGAAAATTCAAAGAAGATGACTATAGAATAGGGTGGTGGAATTGTTTTTATAGCCATTCCAGGTTCTAAGTTCTTGGATAATAAATGGTGGTGATCGAAAGGACTAAACCCATTAAACATAGTGGCTAGGGATTTTTCATTGAAATTGTAAGGGGCTAATGAATCAGGTATACAAAACATGTTTCTCAGAGCTTCTAGGTGATGAAAAACAAGCTTCTGGACGAGTCAGCAGACAAGACTTCCCTCATCATGGAGGAGTATTGTTTTGAACACCAGGTAATAAATTCAGGAAAAAAAAAATCTAGGGCATATTGAGCGGGTAAACTTGGAGCTATAGAGGTTAAGTCTATCTTGGTCATTGAAAGAAATCTCTATGGATTCTCTGAGGGTATCAATTAGGTCTAAATTATAGATAATGGTATTGAAGATATCAGCCTCATGTTCGAATATGTGCTCCTCTCCTAAGAAGAGAGGGTTTGGAAGACTGACCTTGGATTTGGGTGCCATTATTTTTACAGCTTCAAAGTATTAGGGTGAAACAGGTGGTAAATTCTAGCTAAATTAGGTCTTTCTAAAAATTAGGGCCTTAGTAAACTGATAAAAGAAACTAGGACTACAGTAACATAAGTGATTGTAAGTGAAATATGAATACCCATTTGACACTTGGGGGATGACTCGGATTGATGGATGCTGACCTGGACTGGTATGGCTCGTGTAATGTCAACCTGGTACATTAGTTGTCGAGGGAGCACTCTTATTGGAGGTAAAAATAATAAAATATGGGAACTAGTTTAAAAACCTTTTACTCTGTGAGAAAAAGTGCACTTTACATGTCGGAAACTAGGGTGGAGGGTAAAACAGGTAAGTGAGCCTAATATGACAGGTGGAAAGCATACAGTGGACGAATGGACAAGAGGGGGTGATGGGACACCTTCGACAGATGGCAGGTGGATATTTTATTATGAAGTGATAGGTTGTCAGGATAAGCTGTGCTATAAAGAACCGACCTTCAAAGTTTGGCGGATATCACTCTTGGTTTCCTAAAGTGGTAACACATCGATGATGAGCGGTTTAGAAAAAATTCCTTCAAGGATGCATGACTAGTTACTGCGGGAAATGTGTCATGGGAGGCTTCTCCCGAGCTCCTTCTCTAGTTGGTGCAACTTATCACCACGCGATCAATCTGAGCCATTGATCTTAGAGATGGATAGTGAACTGGCACGCGCATTACTCCCTCTTAAATTTTTCGCTTTTAATGAGTACGCTTGACCTCTGGGTCATTGATCTTCCTCCGGATCTAACATATGACCTCCCTTTGATTTTATCTCTCAAACATTGTCTTGTAGTCTTCAGTTGTAGGTTCTATTAGTCTTCCGCTAGTTGTTCCTTAGGCTCTCTTAGCTCTATGGGGATGAAATCACTTCAAAAATGTCATCTGCAAGGGATTCATAAATGATTTTATTTCTGAGAAAAATATCATGTACTAATAGTTCCTACTAATCATTTGATAGAAGTGTATCCAGAGAGCATCTAGGAGGACAGGAAATTGGCTCGATTCTACTTGCTTACAACAATGAGCCTATAGTAACTTATTATTGAGAGAAGAATTATATGTATTGGACATCTGAAAGATTTATTTCTTGTTCTAATATCCATAGAGAAAATTGGATGATCATTATAGCTTCAAATTCTGAATGAGATTACAATGTAGATCCTTTGGCTATATCCTGTAGTATCTTTTCCCTTTTCAAGAAAAAGGATCCTTTGGTTGTAGAATCTAGAAGAAGATTTTATGGACATATAGGAAATTGTTGGAATATTCTCACCATCATTTTTCAGATTTGCATGTTTGCATATATTTTGCATGCATCCAGTCATCATGCATGCATTTGCATGCATCCAGTCATCATCTTGGTGGTCCTCCCAGCACCTAGAGCCTAATTTCAGCTCCCTAGATCCTATCTTCAGCCTCCATTATCCCTCCTACCTACCTGATGCACCCTCTTTGAATCTCCTGCATGACATGTGCGCCTTTTCTCACCTACCAGGAGTTATCATTCAGTTAGAGTGCCTTATCTCACCTACCAGGTGTCTGACAGTCAGTTAGAGCATTGATTGAGCAGTTCTTCCACTGATTGCTCATGCTAACTGCCTGCAGCTCCTAGTTAGCTAGTTCTGGAGTGCCACTTGACATTTTGAAAGCCTCATGTGCCCTCCTTGGAGTCTCCATTCCCTAATTTGTGCTCACATGGCTTAGTTAGACTCAGTTAGACTCATTTGACTAACTATTGACAATTTATGACCGCTACTACTGACTGGATGATGTCTCCAATGTTGTCCAAGCTAGACTTTGAGCATGCTTTGAATGACCTCCTTGTTTAATTTGAATTCTCTATCACAATTATTGTATTATTCTATTCAGTTTTCATAGTGCCAGCTCATAGTTGATGTATGATACTACTATTCTCCATTTTCTTTGTTCATGAGTGATTATTGAGTGCATTCTTCTCTTCTTCTTTGCAACTTCTTGAGAGTTTGTGTGAGGCTTGTTATAGTTGTTAGATTCTACTGCATATTATCACATGGTATCAGAGAATTCACCAACTATTCGAATTGCAGCCATTGCAGCAGCAGCAGTTGCAGCATTTCTTTGAGCAACTGTCTTTCACTGAGCACTAGAAGCCTCTGAGTTTCCATAGCAAATCCTAGTGCTATTACCTTGAATTCACTAGAGCAATCCAGTGAATTCTAGCCAAGTGTGAAGGACTTAGTCATATGTGCTCGGTGTCCTAAGGTAGTGTTCATTCAAAGTGTAGAAAATCTCCATCAACAAAACTCTTCTTGTTTTGCAGGTTTATTCATCCATTCGAATCCCTCTTCAGCAAATTCAAATTCAACAGCTATTATGGATGTCCATTGTTTTTGCGGGTTATTCGAAGTGTTTTGTAGTTGCAACTATTTGCTGTAGTTGCAGCAGTTTCGAAATACTCTGCATTGGTGATTCTGCACTAGTGATTCTGTGGTGATTCTGCACTAGTGATTCTGCACTAGTGATTCTGCACTAGTGATTATTCACTAGTGATTATGCACTAGTGATTATGCACTCATGCACCAGTGCTTTCTGCACCAGAAACACACCAGTAGATTCGAATTGAACAACATCTTCTATGTAACTGGAATGAGTTCCTTCTCTCTCTCCATTCAACTATGATGAGTGGAAACCAAATATCACATCATATCTAAAGAGACATGGTCTTTTTTATGTGTGTACTGGTATTAAGAGAGATTTTTCTTCCTATGAAAAGAAAGAAGATTGGCTTGATGCTTGTGATGGAGCTACAGGAAACATATGTATTACTATGTATTCCAATATGTACCACCTCATTGATCTTGATGAACATCCAAGTGAATATGGCCTAGATTGAATAGATTATTTGGAAATAAGGAGGAAGAGGATGATGCTAGCTATTTGGAAAACAAGCCTATTGATACTTCCTCCAGTGCTCTCTCTATTCATGATTCGGCCTCCATCATCTCCCATGATGAATTTTTCCAAGATAAAGTCGAAATAAAACACATGGTTTCAGTTGATCCATCTTCTAAAAAAAAGATGTCAGTTACTACTATAGAAGTTGAAGAGACTTTGACAATCTCTACTTCCCATGAGCCTGTTGATGTGCAAGTTGATGACCTACTGAGCATTTTGGAAGTAAAATCAGATTTGGGAGGCAATGCATTCGCCCTCCTTGATCAAAATATTCCTATGGACTCCTATTTGGTCATTGGCACATGTTTTCAAAGTTTCACCAAAGATGGAAGACTCTATCATTCGCTTGAGTTCAAGTCTCATGCATATCCTTGTGATTTTGGTTTAGATCTCACCCTTGTTGGTTCAAAGGAGATCATAAGAACCCATCCTCAAATTCTTGGATCTGATTTGAATTTCAAGTCATCACCATTATGTCGTGGTTCATTTGATTTTGATCTCACCCCTACTGGTTCAAAGGAGATATCAGAGAACTACATACACTTTCATGGAGTTGATGCACCTGTTGATGTGCAAGATGATGACCTACTGAGTATTTTGGAAGTAAAATCAGATTTGGGAGGAAATGCATTCACCCTCCCTCATCAAATGCTTCCTTTGGACAACTATTTGGTCATTGGAACATGTTTTCAAAGTTTCACCGAAGATGGAAGACTCTATCATTCGCTTGGGTTCATGACTCATGCACCTTTTTGTGATTTTGGTTTTGATCTCACCCCTGTTGCTTCAAAGGAGATCATGAGAAACCATCTTCCAGTTCTAGGATCTGATTTGAAGTCCAAGATACCATCATCATGTCATAGTTCCTTTGGTTATGATCTCACCTATGTTGGTTCAAAGGAGATATCAAAGAACTATCTACACATTCATGGTTTTGATTCTACCTCAGTTGGTTCGAATCACATGCTCCATAATGATCTTCATATTATGTTTTTGGAGCATGATCCACTTATTCCCAAGAGGAAGATAGCACCATCATTGCTTGATGAGATCCAAGAGAGAAAAGCTTCATCACATGAGATTTCAGATTAAGAGTTTGGAAGTGATGATGAGCTAGTTGCACTTGCTTCTTCACATGAGATTTCAGATTCAGAGTTTGGAAGTGATGATGAGCCGGTTGTACTTGCTTCTTCACATGAGATTTTAGATTTAGAATCTGAAGATGGAGATGATGATGAGATAATGCTAGACCTAGATCCACAAGAACCTGAAGGTCTAGCAAATGATGATGAAGATGAGTGAATGGGAGATCCAGTTGCACAAAAACCTGATGATCTTCCTCTTCCTCGATGGGCGGTCATTACACTCTGATCTTCGATGATTTGGTTGGTGATCCACATGATCAGAGAAGAACCAAATCAGATTTTCAGAATGGAAGGTTTCATCCTTCTCACATTACTAATCCATTTCAGATCGATTGATCCTTCTTCAGAACATAAGGACACTTACCTCCTTCTAGGGTCAGTGATGATATGCTACATTAGCATCCTTCAGTCTATTTTGAGGGAGGGATTTCTTCCGACTTGGTTTTCCCTCTTTCCTCACTTAGTTTATTTAGATTGATTGTACGGGGTGACCTTTGGTCTCAGTCACATGGGCCCTATTTTTCAGTTTTTAGTTATCACCTCATAGTATAGCTTGTAGGGGGGTGTTGCAATATTCTCACCATCATTTTTCATATTTGCATGTCTACATGCATTTTGCATGCATCTAGTCATCATGCATGCATTTGCATGCAAATGCATGCATCCAGTCATCATCTTGGTGGTCCTCTCAACACCTAGAGCCTAATTTCAGCTCCCTAGAGCCTGTCTTCAGCCCCCAGTAGCCCTCCTACCTACCTGATGTGCCCTCTTTGACTCTCCTACATGACATGTGCATCTTTTATCACCTACAAGGATTTATCATTCAGTTAGAGCGCCTTATCTCACCTACGATGTGTCTGATAGTCAGTTAGGGCATTGATTGAGCAGTTCTTCCACTGATTTCTCATGATAACTGCCTGTAGCTCCTAGTTAGCTAGTTTTGGAGTGCCACTTGACCTTCTGACAGCCTCATGTGCCCTCCTTGGAGTCTCCATTCCCTGATTTGTGCTCACATGGCTCAGTTAGACTAATTTGACTAACTATTGACCATTTATGGCTTCTACTACTGACTGGATGATGTCTCCAATGTTGTCCAAGCTAGACTTTAAGCATGATTCGAATGACCTCCTTGGTTAATTCGAATTCTCTATCACATTTATTGTATTATTGTATTCAGTTTTAATAGTGCCAGCTCACAGCTGATGTATGATACTGCTATTCTCCATTTTCTGTGTTCATGAGTGATTATTGAGTGCATTCTTCTCTTCTTCTTTGCAACTTCTTGAGAGTTTGTGTGAGGCTTGTTACAGCTGTTAGATCCTACTGCAGATTATCAAAGAAATATGGAAGATAGTGGTACAATCTTGGTAATATACTAAATCATGAAAAAAGGTATACATAGACATTGATAAAAGGGATATAGAAGATGGATAAGCATCCGAAAAATTTAATTATATTTCTAAGGAAAAAAATTGAAAATATGAGGAAAATAGACCTCAACTCCATAGTTTGACAACGTTGTTGATCGAGAATTCAATGGAGATCGTTTTTAAATTTTAATTAGATAAAAGGATCCCAGGCTGTAACACCCATCAAGGGTGGTTAGTTCTTTATCGAATAATTTATAAATACTAATACTCCATTAGTGATTCACATAAAATGAAATATCATATAAACCATGCAACTATAGCATCATATAAGAAGTTTACAACAACATATAAACAATTTAAAATCACAATAAAAATATCTCTATATACGAATGGAGACGAAGCCCAAACTGAAGGAAGCTTCCATATTCATCTCGAGTTGTTTCCCTCTTCATTTCCCAAAGAGGAACCATGGTTTTACCTCCCATCCAACTAGGGGACTAGCTGGCTCCCTAGCCCCAGGAAGCCATCCAAATGGTCCCATCCTCTTGGTCCTCCGTACCTGAGACCCCCAAAGAATAGAACCGTGATGCACTAGTAGGGTATTTATCAAATCTTCCAAGAGTTCTCAAACTCTTCCAACTCTTCAAAACTTATCATCCCCAAAATATCCCCCTAGAAAAAGAACCCCCTACTTCCAATCTCAAGTCTCCTATTTATATCAAAAGTCCTCATCCTCCTCCTCATCCGTCAATAAATTCCAATAGAGTAATATTCAACAATCAATAAATTTATTTTCTCTAAAAAAAAATAGCAATTTGATTTAAATAAATAAAATATTAATAAACATGGTTGCAAAGTATCACTTTTCATGCTACTACCTTAAATGCAACTATGACAACTCTTTTCTGAAAATTTGTACAACCTTATCTATCCATTTATTTATATTATCCTCTCATACATAAGTCAAATAATATATTTCCATATACTATATTATATTATGATAAATGTTATATTATATGTACATAATTATAGATCATTCAATAATCCAATCAATTTATTTACTTCTAAAATATATTAAACAAGTCAACAAACTCATACTTTCAACAATTCATCAACCAAGTTACTAATAGCTAATATACCCATATTAATTTATTCATCAATCAACCAATCATAGTAATGTACTCACAAAATTGGTGTATGCATGCCTAGTGCACATGTCTTAAACATGGGTACTAGTAATCACTTTTAAGGCCCTTAATGCATCATTATTATATGATCGTGAACAACATACAGAAGAACAAATTAAACAATGCATCATTCATCACTCATGATCATTCATACAAAATCAATAAAACTGAATTAGGTAAACATCATGAAGAAATCAAACATATAATCATAATGGTTTATAACAATGAATAGAACCATCGAATCCATCATTGATCCCATCCATCCCCATTGGTACTCCCACAACTTAACTACCACTACTTTCATCTCCTGACCTGTCCATATCGTCCTATGTTGGAATATATTGTGGTGTCAACTAAACAACCTAGCCACATATATAATCATAGGTGGAAGTGTCGATTGACTACATCAACCAAGATTCCCTAGCAGGCATCCACTAGTCATCATCACACATCTAGGGGAGCGTACTCAGCACATACCTCCCACAACTCAAGGTTTCGGGGGATAAGTGGTGGGAAATGCGTCCACCCCTCCTGATAGTACTACATCAACCATATTATGCCATCATCGTTATAAGGGGTCTCGTCATTGAACAACCACTTTGGGAAAGTCACAGTTCCTGTCAAAACCATAGTCACCCACAAGTCATAGAAATATTGGAATTCATAATTAAATAACATGAAAACTGGTATAACATCATTATCCTCTTGATGTCCAAGACATCTCGTGCCCCTTGGCACTGTAGGAATCTGGCTATATCATAGCCAATCCACATGTGGGTTAGTTCATCATAAAACTCATATATAAACATATCTAACTCTTTTAAGTGATATTCCATATGACTAAAATGTTATTTAAACATAATATCGTAAGTTCTTTTGTAGCATATATTGTACTTTTTCTGTATCCAAGATATGAAAAAAATTGGTATCCACATATTTCTCTTCCACATTGAATTTGCATGCTCAAACGAAATAACATATTCATCACCAATAATAAATTAAACTAATAAATCCCATTTATTATCCACACTTAGGGAGTCCATATGTTCACATAATAACAATCTTAATTAACCTAACTAAGTCTAACATATAATCAACAAATGAAAATGTTAAGCAGATTCATATTAGAGTTTTAATTACTAAGTGTGCAAATATGAGTCATTACATACACCCACCCTTCAAGAGACTTCGTCCCGAAGTTATGTTCAATCATAATCTTAACGAAAATCCCGATACCATATTTATATTCCTTCAAACTAGAATACCTTATCCATACTAGTTACATGAGACCTTCACAAGATCAACATGTCGATACTATATAATTTTACTTCTTCCATCACATAGGATGTGTTCTCAAGTTACATATTACATGTTATATACACAATTTGTCTGACTTCATCAAGGTTTTTGAAATACAATTTATCCCTAAATAGTTAGCATATTGTAATACTTTGTAGTTCTTTTCCATATCACCATCCATAAAAGACCACATCTCCCAAATAGCCTTTCCTCATGTTCAAGATGTATTATTATGACTTATTTATCGATTTTTAGCTTCATTGAATCTCTTTCTAATAATCATCAATTACTTTCTCATTATTATATTTAATTAGATCAAATCTTGACAGTATCATGAATGGTATGCTAGATATAATAATTTGGATAGTGCCATGTCTATCAAATGAGTATACATTACCAATTAACATTTGTCAAAGGAGAATTCCAACACACGAGTCTCGTGTTATTCACAAAATACTTATGGTTTCAATTTTAACACATAGATTGCTTCCATCCTTATATTACTAACTAAATTTGGAAATAGTGGAATCAACTCATGGAAACAATGAATTTAAACATACCAGCTCTTCATAGATTCATTGTACAACTATTTGATATGAGAGGGATTCCACATCATTAATCATACCTTAGTCTATTTTCACAATCTAAAGGGTGTGTCTTTACTTAACACCATTTGTCACGTCCCCTCCCATCATACCAGTGCGATGGAGAGGATCGTGATGCTAAAACCAGGCATCTAGCCCCATGAACTTATTAAATAAGCATTCACATAATATAAAAAGACATATTATAAGAAAACACAACGGAAGTAATTTCAATTACACATCCAGCATACATTCAAGATATTCATCAAATAAATAATTGCAAAGTTAACACAAGAGAATACTTATCTTATAACAAAGTAGTCCCAAGCAATTGGCTATGCAACTGCAATGTTCCACCCAACCATAGGCCAGTTGTGATCATCAATATCTCAACACATTGCCACCCCCGAGCTGGGCATGATCTCTACAAGGAATCAAGGAATAGTAGACTCACACATAGCTCAAAGATACACCAAATCAGCCAAGCCAAGCCACAGTTGGGTTTATCAGGCTGTTAGGCAATGGAAGGAAGAATTGCTAAGCTAGTGGGATCATCCATAGAGATATGGGCACCCTCTGCAAAATCTATCTAGCTTGGTCCCCACAATACCTACACACCTGGCACAAGGAAGTATTCCCTTCACTAATACACAGTCCCTCAGGCCATACCTTCCATTCTAGTGTTCTTCAAGGTGTGCATAGAAGAGCAACCAGCCCTTTTGATACTCTTGAGAGGTTACCTCCTCACTAGGTTTATCAAGCCAATTCTGGTCCACTTCCACTCCTAATTCTTGCTCATAATTTCCAACCAACACAGGGATGCACCCTACAACAAAACACAAGTGCTGAAAAACGTGGGCAACCAAAACGAACTAGTAGATGGGGAATAAACCCTGGGAGAGCAAATTCGTTTTCAGAAAACGTTTTTCTGCATTTCAGGGGCAAAAACGACCTCTATAAACCCCCAAAACGTGACTCCCTTTCTCCCAGCCATTGTGCAACACAAAAACGAGCTCCCAGCTATGGAAAAATGCAGGAAATTGGTAAAAACGTGATGGCGAAAGCCCAGCTAGCTCAGACTGCGTGAGGGAGGAAAGACTCTGGGTTCAGAATGGCTTTGGGCACCATTTCGTGGGTGCTTTCTTGCCCCAGAAGCAAAAGTATGTTTTTCCCAAGTTGATGGCTTGCCCTTTTAAAATTCAATATGCTAAGACAGAAAATAGCAGCATTACATTCCATTTCACAATAATAGCATGTACAGGATCACTGAAGAAACAACAAGCACATCATAAACACAAGAGACACATATTTATCCTGGGAAACCCTCATGGGGTAGAAAACCCAGCAAAGCTTCCTCAATATAGATGACCAGCAATATACAAAGATGTAACCCTGAGCATAAGCTCCTCCTTCTCTATAGCAGACCTCTCCTCCACAAGTGTGCCACTCTCAAGTGAGTGAGTGTGTGTCAAATGAGGAATACACCACCTCTATTTATACACTACTCCGACTTGTATTTTACACAAATCATGTAGGCTCGTATTTAACCAATGGGTTAAATACCCCACTATAACTGACTGGGCCGACCCCTCTAGGGTGGTCTAATAACCCTTTGACCCACATAACACATACAGGGCCGACCCCCACTAGGGAAGTCTAATAACCAAGTTACCACATTCCAACGGAGGAATAAACATCTCCGTATATACAATAAGATCTTCACAGAGGAATGAATCATCTCCGGAATAATAAAGTACAAATATAATATTCTTTGAAGTTACAATATCTCAACACTCCCCCTTAACGAGAAGGATATTATAACAGCATCTGCACGAGCAAGGAGTCATCAACGTCATACATGATACATCTATAAATCATTGGAAGCTTTCTCAACATCATTAGTAACTCAACCAGTTACTGGAACATCTTCAATACTGGAACATCAACATCTTCAGTACTGAGTCTTTATCAATATCTGAATCCTCACGATCGTCAGCATCGTCATCACATGATCATCAGCATCGTCATCACACAATCATCAGCATCGTCATCACATGATCAACATCGTCATCTAGATCAACATGATCAGCATCGTCACATCATCTCGATCTATAGCATTTGGTTCATCACGATCTACAACATTTGGATCATCTCGATCTACAGCATCTGGATCATCTCGATCTACAGCATCTGGATCATCACGATCTACAGCATCTGGATCATCTCGATCTACAGCATCTGGATCATCATGATCTACATCATTTGGATCATCTCAATCATCTAGATCAACACAATCAACAGCATCGTCATCTAGATCAACACGATCAGCAGCATCGTCATCTAGATCAATGTGATCAACAGCATCGTCATCTAGATCAATAGTATTAGTATCCACACCAATACAAGTATACACATCATCAATACAAGTATCCACACAATACAAGTGTACACATCATCAATACAAGTATCCACACAATACAAGTATACATCATCAATACAAGTATTCACACAATACAAGTATACACATATCAATACAAGTATCCACACAATACAAGTTTACACATCATCAATACAAGTATTCACACAATAGCAGCATATCCTGCAACACACACGATCATATTATAGGATGATCAATCCTGCTCTCTTTAGGACATAGGTCCATGGATGATGCAATCCTGTCATGTACCTTTTGAACCAAGGTCCAAGGACGATCCAGCCCTATCATGTACCTTTTGAACCGAGGTCCAGGGATGATCCAATCCTATCATGTACCTTTTGAACCAAGGTCCAGGGACGATACAGTCCTATCATTCAATTCTCGGAGACCTCATGTCTACGGCTCAATTCAAAGGACCAAAGTCTGAGGATGATCCAATCCCCTTACCTGTTCATTCAGGATTTTATTCTCGGAGACATCTTGTCTACGGCTCAATTCACAGGACCAAAGTCTGAGGATGATCCAATCCCCTTACCTATTCATTCAGGATTTTATTCTCAGAGACATCTTGTCTACGGTTCAATTCATAGGACCAAAGTCCGAGGACGATCCAATCCCCTTACCTGTTCATTCAGGATTTTATTCTCAGATACATCTTGTCTACGGCTCAATTCACAGGACCAGAGTCCGAGGACGATCCAATCCCCTAACCTGTTCATTCAAGATTTTATTCTCGAAGACATCTTGTCTACGGATAAATTCACAGGACCAAAGTCCGAGGACGATCCAATCCCCTTACCTGTTCATTCAGGATTTTATTCTCGGAGACATCTTGTCTACGGCTCAATTCACAGGACCAAAGTCTAAGGACGATCCAATCCCCTTACCTGTTCATTCAAGATTTTATTCTCGGAGACATCTTGTCTATGGCTCAATTCACAGGACCAAAGTCCGAGGACGATCCAATCCCCTTACCTGTTCATTCAGGATTTTATTCTCGGAGACATCTTGTCTACGGATCCTTTTAGAACACGTGTTCGAGGATGATGGAATCCCTTTTGTCAACTTAGACCCTATCTAAGGACCATCCACCAACCTCTCTGTTGGCATCACCAATATAGGTAACCACATCATCAACCTCTCTGTTGATGCAGGCAATCTCATCATAAGTGATCACATCACTCCCCCTTTCGAGGAGGGTCCTTCTGAACTATATTAATTTTGTCTCAGAAAACTTTACTTGAGGTAGAGGTTTGGTTAGTACATCGGATCGGTAGAAGTTTGGTTAGTACATTGATAACTTGTTACAAATTCAAACTTTATAGTTCCTTTCTGCGCCATATCATGGAACACTAGATTCTCTGCCATCTTGATACAACTCTGCTTGTCACATAGGATCACAGTTGGGTCTATCTCTAAGTCAAACAATTCTAAAGCCATACTGCTTCACAACTAGCAGAGAAAGCAGCCATATATTCCGCTTGTGCTGAGAGCCACACTAGATTGCTTCCTTCTAAACCACGAGATCATGGCTGATCCCAGACAATAACATCCTCTCGATGTGCTCTTCCTGTCTGATACAATTTCTGCCCAATCAACATCTATGTAGCCATCTGAAGTCATGATCTCTAAAATAACATAGATCAAAGTCTATCGTATCCTTTAGGTACCTCATCACATGCTTTGCAACTAACAGGTGAACACGTCTAGTTTCTACTAGATACTGACTCAAGGTGTTCACAGCAAAGCATATATCTGACCTAGTATTTGTTAGACACATTAATGACTCAATATTTTGTCTGTATAGATTTATATCGACTAACTTTGATGAGTCATCTGCTAATAACTTCAAGAGTGGCCATTCCAACACATCAAGTCCTTTTAATATTTCTCAGCATACTTTCCCTGGTTGAGAAAGATTCCTTCTGAGCCTTGCCATACTCCCAGACCTAGGAAGTAATGCATCAATCTGAGATCTTTCATTTTTCATTTCTGCAGCCATCTTCTTCTTTCTTTTCATGATATGTTTCTCATTCCTTGTCAGAAAGAGATCATCATCATACAATAATGGTATGATAGGTTCATCATCCACAACCTTAAGGTAAAGGTTAGGAACAACTTTACTTTGGTAAAGCCCAAGCTTATCAAGAAACTGTCAATTCTCCCTTTGTGACTGAACATCATTCACACTCTGCATTGAATGATCTTCTGCATATCTATCTGTGCCATCTCTCGTTAGATGGGTCTACTGATATGAGCCTCAATATCATTCGAACTCTGTGGTAAGTTCCTTCTTGCATCCATGTCATCTATGTATAGAAACCATATTCAACCTTGTAGCAAAGGTTGAGATCCACATCACCCATGGTGATCATTAAGCTCATCAATTGATTATCGATCCTGGGAACCCATACAGAACCTGATTCACACTTCTTCTTTAATTACACCATTAAGAGAATGGTCTTATCTAGCCACTTGGAGAAAACATCTCATCGTGATTCTCTTCCTCTTTCTAAGAGAATCTTCTAGCCACAAGCCTTCTATAGTGTGTTTGATTTGTAAATCCTTTTGTTGAACATCCATCGCTTGTTTGGTGTTCATCATTCTTCATGATCTTTCCTACAAATCAAAATTAAGTACATGATTAGTAATATTTCATAATCATGAAATCATGATAACCTATTATGCATACAGATATCATCTACATAGTTATGCAACTATCTTGACCAATACTTTGGCACAACACTTTTTCCATATCCTGTAGGCATACAGTGGCTATCTAGATGCCTTCCATCTCTACCAGAACATACTATCAAGAGTGTGCACAGCTCTCAGCATGTCAGCAAAGAGGTTTCATTCTAGACAAGCAACAATGGAATGTTTGTCCAACTTATCAATCATATGCATATTAGTAGTATACTGTTCAATGTTCTATGAATGTTTACACTTAGCATGAATACAAATATCCATACAATCTATTTACTATTTCAAATAACAACTCAAATACTTATCTTTTATGTTTGTGTGGTTGTCTCCCGCTTGATCTTGTAAATGTATTTTGAACTTCTATTCATTCTGTACCACTGTGCATGCTCAAGTGTGCACTAGTGTTATCCTCATGATCTCATACACAAACATACATTAATTAGTATATTATAAATATTATCAAAACATTATAATTCTAAATAATCTTGAATATGTATAGTCATGATCATAGATAATAAACATTAGTATTCAATATTTCAGGGAAGTCTTCTTTTACTCATGCATATCATCAATCAAGATAAAGGACATAATATTCATAAACCCTTGATTACTAACTTTATGAATAAGCATAACTAATCATACCAAGTATACTTATATAAGGGATCCTAACACAAGGTAAGATTCTAACTTGACATAGGAAAACATACCTGGATTAGTATACCTGCTTAGTTATGTACAACATACCTAAACAATCTCTTCAATGATTTAGAGATCCTGAGCTAGAACCTGCATGTCTCATAGGTTAAGCATAATATAACAAAGTCATACATACCTCGTAAGTAGAACAAAGATTATGGATGAGTCTTTGTCTTCATGTTGTCATGGTCATGGAACTTGATTTGTCTTTTGTGATGTACCTGTATCTTGTTAGTAGACAACATCAACCTCACACAACACCATAATGCATTAGTACAATCATATAGCCCTAATCAATGAATGTCTTCGATCATTCACATGCATTCATAATGTTACTAGGGTGATAAGACAATTCTAACATTAATCAAGATTGTACTAATAAATAATATGAAGACAAACACATCATGAACTTAATCAAGAATCAGATTTCAAGACATACCTGAACCTCCTTAAGTAATACCTGTCAAGACTTTTTGTAGTCTTCTTATGTAAGGCCTTAGCCTCAACTCCCCGTGAAACTTGATCTGGAGCTTGATTAGGGTTTGCTAGAGAAACCCTAAAAATTCAATCTTTGACTTTCACACTTCAGAATGGATGGAAGGATATGTCTTGTTGAGCTGATCAAACTAGCATACTTCAATTTTGGAATCTCCAAAATTTGACCCCTCAAAATTGCCTTTGAAACTTTTGGATCTTTTGGACAACATCCCGAACTAGGGTTTGATAAATCCCACCCTTCTACCCACTCAAAAGGTTTGATCCAAGGATCTAAACTCTTATGTTTCTGAGGAGCTTCCAGCCGTGGTTACAGACTTCAAAAATTCCAACTTTTGCTGAAGCCCTAATTTTCCATCTTTCTGATCAAGATCCTGAACTGGGGTTTGATCAAGCCCGGTCTTCTACCAAAACAAAAAATTCGATATTGGTCTCTAAATTTATATTTTCCTGAGTAGCATTCATCTGTCGACTCCGATTCCAAAAATTCTAACTTTCTCCGAAACCCTAAATTCCGGAAGCCATGAATGAATGAGCTCAAAAAATAATTCTGTTTTGACAGAAATATGTACCTGATTGTTTCTACTATAACTCTGAAATTTTCGCTCCACGGGCTCTGAAAACGTTTTTTGTGGTATCCTGACCTGTCTTCTTTCCATCCCGATAGGTTTGACCTCAATTGGATTTTCTGAGAGAGAGTTATGCCACGTTTCGCAATGTGACCTGTTTATGGGATAAAACAGGAGAGTGAACTTGTACGGCATGCCATGTGTCACTGGTTCAACTTCGGCCTCTGAAAAATTTTCCTGAGATAGTACAATCTGTGTACTACCTTTCACTTTTTATTAAATTTCATTTGGAGCTTCCTAGCCCAAGTTATTACCTTTTTTCCTAGGTCACCTGATTTTGACTGAGATCTGGAAGAGGCAGAAACCCTAACTTGTACTAATCATAACTTACAAAGTACAACGAATCCGATGGTGCCCTTTGGACACAAGATACCTGGAGATGTTATCTACAACCTGTAAATGTTTCAGATTCTGAACCTTCGCCAAAATGGATTTATAGCAAACGTTCCATGATGATTGGTTTTTGCTATTTAAAACCCTAACCTTCAAATTGTCGTAAGTAAAGCAAGTGTCATAAGTGCCATACATTGCCTTCCTTCAGGTTAGCTCTGATACCATGTTAAAATTCAATATGCTAAGACAGAAAATAGCAGCCTTACATTCCATTTCACAATAATAGCATGTACAGGATCACTGAAGAAACAACAAGCACAGCATAAACACAAGAGACACAGATTTATCCTGGGAAACCATCATGGGGTAGAAAACCCAGCAAAGCTTCCTCAATATAGATGACCAGCAATATACAAAGATGTAACCCTAAGCATAAGATCCACCTTCTCCATAGCATACCTCTCCTCCACAAGTGTGCCACTCTCAAGTGAGTGAGTGTGTGTCAAATGAGGAATACACCTCCTCTATTTATACACTACTCCGACTTGTCTTTTACACAAATCATGTAGGCTCGTATTTAACCAATGGGTTAAATACCCCACTATAACTGAATGGGACGACCCCTCTAGGGTGGTCTTATAACCCTTTGACCCACATAACACATACAGGGCCGACTCCCACAAGGGAAGTCTAATAACCCAAGTTACCACATTCCGACGAAGGAATAAACATCTCCGGATATACAATAAGATCTTCACGGAGGAATGAATCATCTCTGGAATAATAAAGTACAAATATAATATTCTTTGAAGTTACAATATCTCAACATGCCCATGCACGAAATTGGCTGCCACGCCTCTTCATTCCCAAGGCATTAACTGCCTCAACCAATTTCTGGAAGAATTAAATGACTGGGTGCATAAATCAGAATGGGTAGTTGAGGGTTTATTCATTGACATCTGGCTTATCACCATTGACTCAAGGGTTTGAATAATTTCCCTCCCTATTCCTTGTAGAATCATGCCCCCATCTCTTTGTTGCATTGCATAGCTAGTTGTGGGTTTTTCATTAAACTTTGTATTTACATGATGTCTTAATTTACATTGTGCCTATCTAGCACAAGAACCTCAGGCATCTATTTTTAATTGCCGATACATAAAATGATAAATCAATGGTGGGGCCTTGGCCTTGAGATCCTCACCATGATTAAATATCAATATTTACATCATTTATGATTTAATGCGAAGGGGGTCAAAATGGGGACATGACATTCCCCTCCCCTTACATCAGCACTGTTCTCAGTGCTCATCAAAACTGAACAAAAATGGATATGCCACTCTCATGGAATCCTCCATCTACTATGTAGCCTCTTCGATACCGTAGTGCTTCCATTGCACCTTTACCTGTTTGATTGCTTGGTTCCAGAGCAATGTTACTTTCTTGTCTAGGATGCGCAATGGATCGGTTTGGAACTCTCCCTTGGGTTCCACCTGGATCACATCCCAATTAATCACACGGTTAGGATCATGTACATATTTCTTAAGTAAAGAGACATGAAAAACATTATGAGCTTTAGTGCTAGTAGGCAATGCAAGTCTATATGCAACTGGCCCTATTCTTTCAAGCACTTCAAATGGCCCACAATATCTAGGTGATAGCTTGGCACAACTCCCAAGCTTCAAGGAACCCTTCCTTGGCCTCACTCTAAGATACACATGATCCCCAACACTGAATTCCCTATGGATTCTATGCTTATTTGCATAGCTTTTGTGTCTATCTTGGGTTGCTTTTAAATTTTTTCGGATCTTTGCAACCTCTTGTTCAATTTCCTTAAGCAATTATGGCCCAAGTACAATTCTGTTCACTGGATTGTCCCAAGTCACTGGTGTCCTACACCTTCTGCCGTGCAAAGCCTCATATGGACTCATTCCCAATGATTCTTGTTGCCCATTATTATATGCAAACTCTACCAGGTGTAGATAATCCTCCCACTTGGATGGCTTGTCCATTACATACAAGCGAAGCATGTCTTCAAGCACCTGATTTACTCTTTCTGTTTGCCTGTCTATTTGAGGATGGTACGCGGTGCTAAAGTTCAACTGTGTACCCAAATCTGCAAAGAGACCTTTCCAAAAATTGGAAGTGAACTTGGTATCCCTGTCAGAAATTATTGCCTTAGGAAACCCATGTAATATGAAAATTTCCTTCATTAAAATATTTGCAATGGCATCGGCTTTGTGTGTGGACTTAACCGGTATGAAATGTGCTTCCTTGGTTAACTTGTCCACCACAACCATGATGGAATCATGTTGTCTCATAGTCATTGGCAATCCTGTAATAAAATCCATGGAAATTATTTCCCATTTCCATTCTGGAATTGGCACTGGGTGCAATAAACCTACAGGGTGTTGGTGTTCAACCTTCACCTGCTGACATTTCATGCACTTAGAAATGTATTCAGCGACATCCTTCTTCATCCCTGGTTAGAAATAATATTTTCTTACTGTAGCAATTATTTTCTGATATCCTGGGTGACCATAGCATGGAGCTTTATGGATTTCATCCATAACAATCCTCCTCAAATCTGCCGCATTTGGAATATAGACTCTATTCTTATAAGTAAGAAGTCCGCCTTCTTCCAAATGATAGCCTTCATACTTCTTGCCAAGGTCTTGCTGCTGCAATTTGTCCTTTATCTGCACATACACTTCATCCTCAACAATATGGTTAACAATTTGCTGCTTCAAATCTGGTTGGCATGTACTAAGTGCTGCCACATGTATTTCATGTACCTTCCTGCTGAGTGCATCAACCACCTTGTTTTCTTTCGCTTTTATGTGTTTGATTTCAAAATCAAATTCACACAAAAATTCCAACCATCTAGCTTGCCTAGCATTTAAGGTTGGTTGATCAAACAAGTATTTCAGACCACAATGGTCTATCCTTAACTCAAATTTTCTTCCCATTAAGTAATGCCTCCACATCTTTAAAGCATGTACTATGGCTGCAAGTTCTATATCATGAGTAGCATAGTTCTTCTCATGCTCCTTCAACTTTCTTGACTCATAGCATATCACGTGGTTGTCTTGCATAAAAACTCCTCCAAGTCCTTGATTGCATGCATCGGTACATACCACAAAGTCTTTTTCTGGGTTTGCAATTTCAAAATTGGTGCACTTGTAAGAAGATTCTTCAACCGTTGAAAAATTTCCTCACATCTTGGTGACCATTCAAACTTTATCCCCTTCTTTTGCAAAGAAGTGATCGGGTTTGCAACCTTGGAGAATCCTTCGATAAACCTCCTGTAGTAACCAGCAAGGCCCATAAAAGATCTCACATCAGTCACATTCCTTGGAGTTGACCAATTCATAATGGCTTCAATCTTCTCAGGGTCTACAGATATTCCTTCGTCGGAGATGATGTGACTCAAATAATGAATTCTATCTTTATAAAAGTCACATTTGCTCAACTTTGCATACAGCTTATGCTCCCTTAGTAGTTGCATTGTCATTCTCAAATGTTCTTCATGCTCTTCTTCATTCTTAGAATAGATGAGAATGTCGTCTAGGAATACAAGAACAAACTTGTCCAAATACTTGCTAAAAACATTATTCATGAGACACATGAATGTAGCTGGTGCATTTGTGAGACCGAATGGTACCACTACAAACTCATAGTGTCCATACCTCATTCTAAAGGTTGTCTTATGAATATCTTCTTCTTTGATTCTTACCTGATGGTAACCAGACCTCAAGTCAATATTTGAAAATACCTTTGCTCCTCTCATTTGGTCAAAAAGGTCATCAATTCGGGGAAATGGGTATTTGTTCTTCACAATGACTTTGTTCAACTGCCTGTAGTCAATACATAACCTGAGTGTTCCATCTTTTTTTTTCACAAATAGAATAGGTGCTCCCCACAGGGACACACTTGGCCTAATATATTTCTTTTCCAGCAACTCTTGTAATTGCATTTTCAATTCTATCAATTCCGGTGTACTCATCCTGTAGGGTGTCTTAGACACTGGTGCCGCTCCTAGCACAAGTTCAATTGTAAAGTCAATGTCTCTCTTTGGAGGGAGTCCTAGAATCTGATCAGGAAAAACATCCATGAATTCTTGCAATACATGATAGTCCTCCAATTTAAGAGTTTCATTCTCTGCTGCCTCTAAAATGTGGGCTGCATACAATTGACATCCCTTCCTAGAGAACTTCTTCAGCTACATGGCTGTAACCTGTCTAACATAAGTCACCTTTGGAATTCCTTTTACAACCCTCGGGTTTCCTTCTTCATCCATGCATTCAAATGTCTTATTGTAGTAGTCAAGTTTAACCCTGTGTGCTTCTAACCAATCCATTCCAATGAGAATATCATAGGAACCCAGTGGTAAAATATTCAAATTTGCGTAAGTGAATAGCCCATCCATCTCTAATGGATATTTCTCTACAATGTCACTAACTTTTCTCTTGGTTCCAGTGGCTAGTTGAATTAACCATGATTTACTATGCTTTAATTTATTAAAAGCACAAATCTCAACAATTCTAGGAGTGACATAATTGTGAGTAGATCCAGGATCAATCAAAATAGAAACAGATTGCTTAGCAATCTTACCTTCAACTTCAACCATAGTTGACTGATGATCTGCCTGGTGGTCGTTTAGAGATGCATAGATTCTAGGGATTGTCCTTTCCACTTGACCCACAGTTTCAGCTCCTTGGATGTTGTGAACTTGATTTGGATTCCCATTCCGATGTGGACAGTTCCTAAGCATGTGCTCCCCTCCACAACCCCAACATTGAAGTGGTTCTCTTGGCTCCTTTGGATCTCTTGGCTTGTCTCCCATCATCCTAGTTGGCTTAGTCACAACCTGTGATGGTTGCCTTTGTTGATTCCGGAATTGAGGTGGCTTGAACCCCTTCTTCCTTTGATCAAACTTTTCATTTTTCCTATCCTTCCATGCCTTATGGAATTCTGGTTTTCTTTTGTTTTGATCAAATCAATACTTGGCATTTCTTATGGCCTCCTCTAGAGTTCGAGGTTCATCAAACTCAATTCTATCTTTATATGATTGGGGTAGTCCACTCAGGAAACAATGAATTTTCACCTTATCATCTCGAATATACCTGACATACCTCAGCAGCTCCAAGAACTTGTTTGCATATTCTTCCATGGTTAATTGTCCCAATCTCAGCTCATGGAACTCTTTGATCTTATCATCATAGTACCTATCAGATAGGTACTTCTGCTTGAAGTATTTCTTGAACTGCTTCCACACAATCTTCCTTTCATTGATCTTATTCACTTGCCTGATGTGTTCCCACCATATAGATGCTCTTCCATTGAAGTTGAAGATGGATACCCTTGCCTTCATATTTCCCGAGTAGTCTTGGACTTGGAAATACTTTCTCATCCCAAGAATCCAAGCTTCAGCTTCTTGACCAAACTTTATCTCTCCATCAAATGTAGGAGGTTTCGCATTCTTAAATTCCCCATGTGAATTGTTCTTGTAGTGCTTCTTCCTCTTACTCCTGCAAGATGAAGAGCTTGAACCCTCAATGGATTCTTTAGAGTCAGATGATTCATTAGAAGAGATTTCTGGAGTATATGTTCTGTCTGTAGAAACTCTTCTTGAGCTACTGGCCCTCTTACGGGAATTCCTTCTAGAACTACTCCCACCCCTTTCTGGATTTGATGTCTGATGCCCAGAGTTTATTTTCCTTTGGATGTCTGTCAAAATCTGTAGCATGGCTGCATTCAACTGATTTTGTTCTTCCTGAGCTTTAATCATCCTTTCATTGTCTTCTCTACAGCTTTGCAACTCCACCCTTAGGCTTCTCATGGTGGCTGCAATATCTGGAGGAGTCTCTTGATTTCTTCTCCCATTAGATTCTGTTTCAGCATTTTCAACATGTATGTTCTCCCCCATGGCATCTGTCTTAGGCTCATAGGGATCCTGTGCATCATCCATGATGTTCATTTTCCTGGCCCAACCAAGACTCAAAACTTCCAACTGCACTATCTAGAAGGATGCCTTGATGTAACTATGATTCTGCAAAATGTGTTCATCCACACAATTGTTAGCTGCATTATATTCTCATAAATTCATAAATTACTTCATGCACGTGGGAAAATATTATATTGACAATTTGTCAAATCATAGAATTTTCTCACAATCAACGACATATGAGGGGGATGACGGGAGTCAAGGGGGCTTTACCCCTTGTGGTTTCCCTCCGCCACTGCAGGGCGGGTTGAGGGCAGCGCCCTCATTTTTTTTTTTTTTTGTAAATCTTTCCATTTCGTGCAATCTGGCACATAAGTCCCATGGCAATTTTCCCATTCTCGGCACCTGAAAATCTCCCTGAAAAACAGATGAAATTTCCTATTTCGGAGCAACTCATCCAGTTCTTCCGCCTTGTTGCGGAGCAACTCGCTGAGTTTTTCCGACTTGTTGCGGAGCAACTCACTGAGTTCTTCTGCCGAAAACACTTAGAAAAATTTTGAGATTTTTTTTTTTTTTTTGGACCAACTCGTCGAGTCCTTCCACCGTTGCGGGTCAACTTGCTGAGTTCTTCCGCAATTTCGGGCCAACTCATGGAGTTCTTCCGAAATTTCCCTTTGACGCTGAACACTTAGAAAATTTTCCACTGTTTTGGGGCAACTCGGCGAGTTCTTCCGCCATTGCGGACCAACTCGTGGAGTTCTTCCGAAAATTTCCTTTCAACGCCGAAAAACACTTAGAAAATTTTTGCCGTTTCGAGCCAACTCGGCGAGTTCTTTCGCTGTTGCGGACCAACTCGCTGAGTCCTTCTGAAAATTTCCTTTCAACGTCGAAAACACTTAGAAAATTTTCACCGTTTCATGCCAACTTGGAGTCTTCCGCCGTTGCGGACCAACTCGCTGAGTCCTTCCAAAAATTTCCTTTCAACATCGAAAAACACTTAGAAAATTTTTGTCGTTTCAAGCCAACTTGGTGAGTTCTTCTGCTGTTGTGGACCAACTCGCTGAGTCCTTTCGAAAATTTCCTTTCGACGCCGAAAGCACTTAGAAACTTTTCGCCGTTTCGGGACAACTCGGTGAGTTCTTCCGCCGTTGCGGACCAATTCGCTGAGTCCTTCCGAAAATTTCCTTTCAACGCCGAAAAACACTTAGAAAATTTTCGCCGTTTTGTGCCAACTCGGCGAGTTCTTCTGCTGTTGCGGACCAACTCGCTGAGTCCTTCTGAAAATTTCCTTTCGACGCCGAAAAACACTTAGAAAATTTTTCCGCTGTTTTAGGTCAACTTGGCGAGTTCTCCCGCCGTTGCGGCGAAGACTTCCGAGTTCTTCCCGAAACAGACTTAAACAAAAATTTTCAAAAACATTTAAAACAATTTCGGATTCTTCTTTTCTTCTTTCTTTGATGACTGCTGCCCAGCAGGAGGTAACCTTACCTCTGCAAACTATCCAACTTAGCCAATTTAGGCCCGATGCTGAGACCTGTGGTGATCAAGAAGGGACCTTCCCATGTGACTGTAATCGGATTTGGCCCACAGAGGTCCAATGCTGCAACCAGCAGCTCTGATACTATTTTGTCACGTCCCCTCCCATCATACCAATGCGATGGAGAGGATCGTGATGCTAAAACCAGGCATCTAGCCCCATGAACTTATTAAATAAGCATTCACATAATATAAAAGGACATATTATAAGAAAACACAATGGAAGTAATTTCAATTACACATCCATCATACATTCAAGATATTCATCAAATAAATAATTGCAAAGTTAACACAAGAGAATACTTATCTTATAACAAAGTAGTCCCAAGCAACTGGCTATGCAACTGCAACGTTCTACCCAACCATAGGCCAGTTGTGATAATCAATATCTCAACACACTACCACCCCCGAGCTGGGCATGATCTCTACAAGGAATCAGGGAACAACAGACTCACACATAGCTCAAAGATACACCAAATCAGCCAAGCCAAGCTACAGTTGGGTTTATCAGGCTGTTAGGAAATGGAAGGAAGAGTTGCTAAGCTAGTGGGATCATCCATAGAGATATGGGCACCCTCTACAAGATCTATCTAGCATGGTCCCCACAATACCTACACACCTAGCACAAGGAAGTATTCCCTTCACTAATACACAGTCCCTCAGGCCATACCTTCCATTCTAGTGTTCTTCAAGGTGTGCATAAAAGAGCAACCAGCCCTTTTGATACTCTTGAGAGGTTACCTCCTCACTAGGTTTATCAAGCCAATTCTGGTCCACTTCCACTCCTAATTCTTGCTCATAATTTCCAACCAACACAGGGATGCACCCTACAACAAAACACAAGTGCTAAAAAACGTGGGCAACCAAAACGAACTGGTAGATGGGGAATAAACCCTGGGAGAGCAAATTCGTTTTTAGAAAACGTTTTTCTGCATTTCAGGGGCAAAAACGACCTCTATAAACCCCCAAAAAGTGACTCCCTTTCTCCCATCCACTGTGCAACACAAAAACGAGCTCCCAGCTATGGAAAAATGCAGGAAATTGGTAAAAACGTGATGGGGAAAGCCTAGCTAGCTCAGACTGCGTGAGGGAGGAAAGACTCTGGGTTCAGAATGGCTTTGGGCACCATTTCGTGGGTGTTTTCTTGCCCCAGAAGCAAAAGTACGTTTTTCCCAGGTTGATGGCTTGCCCATGCACGAAATTGGGTGCCATGCCTCTTCATTCCCAAGGCATTAACTGCCTCAACCAATTTCTGGAAGAATTAGATGACTGGGTGCATAAGTCAGAATGGGTAGTTGAGCGTTTATTCATTGACATCTGGCTTATCACCATTGGCTCAAGGGTTTGAATAATTTCCCTCCCTATTCCTTGTAGAATCATGCCCCCATCTCTTTGTTGCATTGCATAGCTAGTTGTGGGTTTTTCATTAAAATTCGTATTTACATGATGTCTTAATTTACATTGTGCCTATCTAGCACAAGAACCTCAGGCATCTATTTTTAATTGCCGATACATAAAACGCTAAATCAATGGTGGGGCCTTGGCCTTGAGCTCCTCACCATGATTAAATATCAATATTTACATCATTTACGATTTACTGCGAAGGGGGTCAAAATGGGGACGTGACACCATTAATCGTATATACTCACCATGTAGTATATTTACTTGTCACATGAAGGTACACCATCTAAGGATCCCACCTTTAATATTACAATACACATTCATTTTTCCAAACCAACATAGATCCATCTTAAACTTGGATCTATTAAGCACCGAGAGGGATCCAATTTTTCCTTAGGTGTAAATTATTTGTATCTTAAATAAAAAAAATTTACACATGTTGAGAAAAAAATTACACCTGAAGATATTTGACTCCTCTCTAATATATCTATATTTAAGATCAAATCAATATGATTTAATTTGTTTGTTTAAGCCGACATCATTTGCATTTTAATTTCCTTTGTTTAAGCTGACATCATTTGCATTTTAATTTCCTTTTTTTTTGGTGGGGGGGGGCAACAACATGTGACATAACATTACACAACATTAGGTATTACAACATCTCCCCATACTGGGTTGTAAGCACCTTGCTACTCTCGGTACAACAATAGTAACCTAATTAAACATTTATTTTCTAAATTAACCACAATGTAATATTAATTATATTTGCATTATTATCATTTACTACTTATTTTACAATATATATATATATATATATATATATATATATATATATGATAATAAGAAATTTCATTATTTTAACACTACAAAATTTTTAATTTAGTTGTTCTTACCATATTACAGTTCCAAGACTTGTAATTTTTTAAAAATAAATATCAAAAAAAAAAAAAATTGCATAATATTATAATCTGTATGTTATAATTATTTACATTTTTTTTCACACAACCCTTTTAAAAACATATAACTAAAAAATACATTTAACTATTTAATTGAAATAGCATTATATTATTAATATTTTTTTTATAAAATCTTAAATAATAATAGTACTCTATATATCCATATTAACCGTAAATATTTTTTTGGGGTCATATTTAGGTTTTTTTACAATTTGTTTTTAAAACTATACTAACTCTATAAAACCATTTTTTTTCTTTCTTTTAAAACTCCTCAACATCAAACATCAATTACTAATGAACAATGAATCAAAATCTCTCTCTATATATAGTTAATGAAAAACTTATTATTATGCGTGAAAGACCATATTGTATTCTAATTCCAGATTATTATAACGGACTATGTAAATATATTAAAAGTTGAAAATTTGTTTCCAAATAAAAGACATCTTTTTTTTATTGTTCACATTACAATATATATATATAGCTACTGTATATCCTTACATACTAATATCCTTGTCCATCATCAATCTCCAATTTGAATCCAGACCTTCTTCTACGTCTCTAATTCTGATTCTGCATGGTCTCCGATTGTCACATCAAAAACACTTCCTTCTGGCCACCCAAAAGAATGTCAGATCATAGAATGAATGCACTTCCCAAAACTTCAGGCTGCAGGAAGGTCTCTATGATTCAATTATTTTAGTTCTAGGGCGGCCGATAAGTAGACTTTTGTCATTGAGAAGGACAATCTTGTATACACAATGTTTTTATGATGTAATTTTTATTTAATGATGAAATATTTTACTTGATTCACTGGGATGCATCTAAACATTCCAGTGTCCTTCCAGTGTCCATAGGGCTTTTGTTTTTTTTTTCCTTTATGCACTTCATAGATCATTAGCTTGGATCTATCATAATTTCTTTCATAAGAATTACCTTGATTCCTTTGTAAAACATTCTGAATTTCCTCAGTCAAATAAATATTTAGGACAATTACATTCAGTGTCTAAGTTAATTTTTCAATTATTAAACTAATGTTCTGTGGCCTAGAAATCCCAAATTCAGTTGCGGTTTACACCTTTGGAAAGTGTATGTGGAACACACAACATCATAATTAAGCAATCGAAGGTGTCCCATAGCCCTTTCTCATACAGGGGCACTCAAAAAATCCCAAAATTGAAGAAGACATTGTGCATCTTATGGAATACGAACATAAGGCCCCTCAAAGGAAATAGATTGTTACATAGAGTCTCATTGGTCATTGTTGCATAAGACTACCCCCTCCCATTCCCTCTTAGGGTTCTTTAGTGAAGCATCTGCTAACTTGGCCTCTATATGGCATGTATAATATTAAAATGACTAACCGTTCTATATGTACCCATTCCCCGCGACCATGGATTGTGGTTCGAAGAAGAAAATTTACAAGTTTACTAAAAGAGTAAGATCCAAACATATATGTGGCCTTAAGTTATATCCATCTCTACATGCAGATCCGACCTCATCTTCTTCAACTTCTTCTAAGCTTTCAATAACATGGGAAACTACTATTTGTTCACCCCCATGAGAAGAAATTTATGGCCGCATACCAAGACCGTGAAGTAACTCCTCCCTCCTCTTCGAAGCTCAACACCACATCTCATCCCTCGTTGCATGCCTCTACGAGTGTACCTTATCAAATTCATTCCAATCCTTCAGATAGGGATTGAAGTGCTCAACAAGAACTTTCATGGTTTCTTGTTCTCCATAGATCAAGTATGGCAAAATAGGTGTCACCATCTCATTGTTATATTGTTGTTTGTTAGGCATTTTTGAACCAGAAGGATGACTTAGCCTCTCCAAAACATCAAAAGTATTTTTGCAACTTGCTCACTAGCACCATTACAATCGTCTAACATGGTTAACACACTCTTTGTGATCCCAATGTCACTTTATTTAGCTTCCATAACTAGACTTTCAATAATCAATAGAATGCCTTCATGCATGATCAATGACATCTACAGGAAATTCCCTCCTAGATGTTGTTAATTTTTGAGCATTAATTCAATATACTCTAGGATCTTTACTGAGAGAATAACATGTACAGTATATCAATGCATATCAATCATAGCAAGTATGTCAATCATCACAAGAAGCAAACATAAGAGACAATAGACACACAGAGTTTCCATGGGGAAAACCCTAAGGTGAAAAACCCCACAACTTCCTCAGAGATAGATAAAGCAATAGTACAACCAAAGTACACAGAGATAGACTCCTCCTAGCAGTTGATCCTCCTCCTCACATGTGCGCCACTTTCCGAGTGATGGAAGAGTGAGTTATGAAGTGATCCAAATAGAGATTGGGAGATCTCTATTTATACTTGTCATGACTGCCCAATAAACTTATGGGGCCGACTTGTCTAGCTTTGTACAATAACCCAATGTTAACTTAATCAGGGCCGACCCCACACATGGTGGTCTAATAACCCATCGGCAAGTTATGACACTTGTGACACTTGTTAATACAAATGACGACACTTCCATATAGAGGAATAATAACATCTCTATAGGAGTACAATATACATAGATAAAAATCATGGGTGAAATACATTCCAAAGTTACATATACATCAACACTCCCTCTTAACTAGGAAGGTATTTCTCAACATAGATCTGTTAGCACAAGTCTTCTTCTTTGGATTATCATCAGCGAATCATCATCCTCGAATCATCGTCATCATCACTGTTGCTGCTATCTCAATCAATCTCTAAATCTACTCGTCATAGGAAGTTCTATAGAGCCAGTCCTTTTTCATACTAGATGTAGGCCCACCATCTGCAGGTCTTCATCATCACTGGCCATACTGTGGAATCCTTAGGACTTCTTACGTGCGTCACAGCTCTACCTGTCGGATCTCCCAGGAGCACATTACATGTGACCCATCACAAAACCTGGCTGAAGCATCCTAGCCTATTACGAGCACACATCTCTACCTGTCGGATCTCCCAGGAGTACATTACATGTGATCTCACCAAAGAACCTGGCTGAAGCATCCCAGGATGTTACAAGCACACAGCTCTACCTGTCGGATCTCCCAGGAGCACATTACATGTGGTCATGGAAAAACCTTGCAAGAGCATCCTAGGTTGTTACGAGCACACAGCTCTACCTATCAGATCTCTCAAGGAAACATTACATGCAATAGGACAAAACCTCGCAAGAGAATTTTCTAGATCTCCCAGGGAGCTATTATATGCTAGCGGAAAAAACTAGCAAGAGCATCTGCAAATCTCCCAGGGTGCTATTATATGTCCTCCCAGAGTAATGCCTCGAAAGAGCATCTGATGCCTTTTTCATCCTGTCCAAATCTCCCAGGTCTACTTACATGCTCATCTGCACAACCTGTCCACGGCCACAGAGTATCTACCTGATACTAACCATACATCATCCTGATGTACACATGATCATCCTAATCATCATCACTGCATCATCCTGATGCATGTCATCTGAAGCAACATCCTGAAGCTCGTCATCCATGATCATCCTGATCATACAATGCATCCACCTGATGCATACCAAGTATCTACCTGATCATACAACGTATCCACCTGATACATATACAGATACATGGTCCAAGCATCTAACATGATGCATACATACATAAATGATCCAACTAATCATATCCAGCATCCAACATGATGCATACAAACATAAATGATCCAACTGATCATTTACAGCATCCAACATGATGCATACATACATAAATGATCCAACTGATCATACAGAGAAGAAACTAGAACATCATCTTGATGCTCATCATCCAACGCTTATATCCATAGCCATGTGAAGGATCCTCCTTCCACCATGCTTGGAATGGCTTCAGCAAATGTCTCCATCACTTCTTCCTCAAAGTGTCATTAATTTGAAGAACACCAAGCCTCTCTCTGAAGTACTCGAACTTCACTCTGGCTAGTGGCTTCGTCAACACATCTGCAATCTGCTCATCCGTTGCAACATACAGGAGCTTCACTGCTCCCCTCTGCACCATATCCCTGATATAGTGATATTTGATCTCTATATGTTTTGACTTGTCGTGGAACACCGGGTTCTCAGACAGCTTCACACAACTCTGGTTGTCACAAAATATACTAGTAGCCTCCAGTTGTAGCTCAAATAACTCAGACAGTAGCTTCCGAAGCCATAGTGCCTCACAACTAGCCGAACAGGTTGCAACATTCTCTGCCTTGGCTATACTCAGTGCTACGTAGGACTGCTTCTTGCTAAACCAAGAGATCACACCTGATCCCATACTGAAGCAGCACCCATAAGTGCTCTTCCTATCTACAGCACTGCCTGCCCAATCTGAATCAACATAATCCTGTAGGTTAAACTTTTGATTTGCATCATACTTGAGCCCATAATCAGCTGTACCCTTCAGGTACCTCAAAATATGCTTTACAACAACCAGGTGAACACTCCTCGGATTCATCAGGAATTGGCTCAATGTGTTCACCGTAAAGCAAATATCTGATCTCGTGTTCGTCAGGTACATCAAGGACCCAATCATCTGAAAATACATAGTGACATCAACCGGCTCAAATGAAGCATCACATAGAAGCTTCAGGTTCGATGCCATAGGTGTGGTCATGGCATTGCAGTCCATCATCCCGAACCTCTTCAGGATCTCTGCTGCATACTTCCCTTGTCCAAGGAAGATTCCATCTGCACTCTGCCACACCTCCATACCTAGAAAATAGTGCATCATCCCCAAGTCCTTCATCTCGACCTCGGCAGCAAGATTCCTCTTTGCATCGGAAATCAATCTATCATCTCCTGTTACAAACAAGTCATCCACATACATGAGTAGTATCATAGGATTTCCTTCCTCAACCTTGTAGTAAAGGTTGGAATCCGCTTTACTCTTGGTAAAGCCCAAACTAGATAGGAAACTGTCCATCCTACCATACCAAGTCCTAGGAGCTTGCTTCAAGCCATACAAGGCTTTCTTCAATATGCATACATATGACTCCTTGTCATGTGTTTCAAAACCGAGTGGCTGCTCCACATACACTTCCTCTTCAACTACACCATTCAAGAAAGCAGTCTTGACGTCCATTTGGTGTATCTTCCATTTCATCACTATAGCCAGAGCAAGTACTGATTTGATGGAAGTGTACCTAGCTACAGGAGCAAAATTTTCTTCATAATCTATTTCCTCTTTCTGAGAGAAGCCACGAGCTATGAATCTTGCCTTGTATTTCTCTATGCTGCCATCTACAGCATGCTTGATCTTGTAGATCCATTTGGAAGTCACAACAGACTTCCCTTCAGGTCTTGGGACAACATCCCAAACATCATTCTTCATTATTGATTGGTATTTTTCGACCATGGCATCCTTCCATTCTTTCTTTTCCACTGCTTCTTCGTAATTGGAAGGTTCTTTGTTCATGATATCATAGAGTAAAGCAACATAGCTGGTATGTGATCTAGTTCTCTTCTTTGCTCTATGTTCTTCTTCTGGAATGCCACATCTTTCTGCATCTTGAATGAGCTCTCTAGCCCATGCAGGTCTTCTCTTGTCAGAGTTATTCTCACGGGATGGATCTACAGGTTCTTGTGGATCTTCAATTTCACGATCAACATCTGGAATTGCTTCAGTCATAGTAGTGTCTTGAAATCTAGTTTCCTTAGGTTCTTCATGATCTTCAACAGGTGTCTTCCTTGATTTGATGAATACTGAGTTTTCATCAAATGTCACATCCCTGCTGACATCAATCTTCTTGAACCCTGGAAAGTATATTCTGTAAGCCTTCAAGCTTTCACTGTAACCCACAAAGATACCCTTCTTTCCCGAAGGATCTAGCTTGGTCCTCTTTTCCTTTGGAACATGAGTGTATACTGGACAACCAAATATTCTGAGATGGATGACTTCAGGTTTCTTACCAGAGAAGACCTCTTCTGGTGTTTTGTTGTCCAATATCTTGTGGGGTGTTCTGTTCTGCATATATGTAGCTGCTTTTGCCCATAGATGCATAGGTAGATGCTGGTCATGCAACATTTCCCTTGCTACTTCCATGATTGTTCGATTCTTTCTTTCTGCAACTCCATTCTGTTGTGGATTGTAAGGAGTAGTTAACTCCCTCTTAATCCCTGAATCACTGCATAGCTTCTTGAAGTCACCTGAAGTGAATTCTCCACCATTGTCGGATCTAAATGTTTTGATCTTCTTATCAGTTTGGTTCTCCATCAAGGTTTTGAATTCCTTGAACTTATCAAACACTTCATCTTTTTTCTTCAAGAAGTAAACCCAAGTCTTTTTGGAGAAGTCATCAATGAAAGAGACATAGTAAGCATACCCACTCAGAGAACTGGATGACATCGGACCACATACATCGGAGTGAATAATTTCCAAGATACATTTTGCCTTGCTTTCACTGCTTGGAAAATCCTTCTTTATGTTATTTCCTTATGCACATCCTTTGCAAACACCTTCATGCTTGGTCTTGATTTCAGGAAGACCTTCTATAGCTTTACTTGCAATTGGTAATGCTTTGTAGTGCATATGTGCAAGTCTTCTATGCCAAAGTTCAATTGGCTCCATGGAATCATGCACCATGGCATGTTCAGGTTGTCCCTTAAATTTATACAATCCTCCCTCTTTCTCTCCAATCACCACTGCATCATCTATGGTCTTTCCCTTTGGCCACATTAGAACTTGGCCATCCACAAATGCAACCCTCATACATTTTGCATCCAATGCAGATATGGAGAGTAGGTTTTTCTTGAGCCCAGGTACATAAAGAACTTCTTTCATCTTCAAAGACTTTCCAGAGTCTAGGTTGTAGGAGGTTTCCCCACTTCCTTTGATAGGGTATTGATAATTATCCCCAAGTTTCACCTTATGGGGTGATTCATGTTCAGATAGATTTACAGAAAATTCTTTAAACCCAGTCATGTGTTTAAAAGCCCCACTGTCAATAAGCCAATCATTACAACCATGAGAAATAGTACCTGTGAGAGCAGAGATTAGAACATACTCTTCTTCGCTTGATGAGTCATCATCATCACTTTCTGCTCTATCCTTCTTCTTGGGAGGTTCATCATCCTCGGTAGCATGAGCATGGTACCTTCTTTTGCTTCCCTTCTTCTTCTTGTTGAAGTTGTTGTTGTCCTTCTTGTTCTTGGGAGAATTTATAGCAATATGTCCATTTTCATTACAAGTGAAGAATATTCTCCTTTCTTTATGGTGATGTGAAGATTTCTTGAAGTGAGATGGCTCTCTCTTGGAATTCCCTTTCTTGTTGTGAGTTGTGAGAGCTTGATCTTCATTCCCCATCTTTTCTTCTCGTGCCACAAGCCTTGCTTCTTCTTGTGAGCATTCTTCCCGCAATCTGCTGAAGGATACCAACTTCTTTCTCGCACAGCTTCCTTGGATAAAGGAATCCCATGACCTGGGTAGGCCATTCAGAGTGGTCATGACAACTTCACCATTCTCCACCATTTCATCCACTGCTTCTAGTTGTTCCTTGATCTAAGAAACCCTAAAAAAATAAGATTGAATGGATTCTCCATTCTAAAGTTTTACCCTTTTCAATTGGTTCCGCAGAGTCATCTTCCGATTTATGTTCTTCCCTTCAAATAGCTTGGATAGGGAATCAAACATCTCTTTGGGTGTCTTCAGAGATGACACATGGGGGATGAGATGGTCCTTGATAGAATCAACAATGATTCTCTTTTCCTTGACCAAGTTCTTCTTGTGGAGGGATTTAGCCTCTTCTCCCTCTAGGACAGGGACCTCTTCCCTTATATATGAGTCCAACTCATTCTCTTCCAAGATTAACTCAATCCTATACTTCCAGGCTCGAAAGTTATCAACCCCTTCAAGCTTGTCCTCAAGCTTGGTGTGATGAGACATCTTTAAAGAGTACTGTTGAAAGACAATCCACTCGACCGGAGGCGAGCCGGATCTCCCTAGCTCAATGCGAGTCTAGAAAAAATAAAACAGACTACAAATGTGTTTCCTAGATCTACTTAAGGATCAAATGCTAGATGTCTTACCTCTTTGATTCACTATCCTTTTCTCCCGCTATGTTGCTCCATGTCCCACGGTCGTCAGATCCAAGCTGCAAGACCTGTCAAGACATAGAAAAGAGAAATGAGTAAAGAGCATCTATACAATAAGAGATCTATGTAAACAGTTAAGCAAGTAAACAATACAACATCATCATATATAAGAGACAATATTGGTGGAAAGCATTTTTATTACTGCAAATAGAGGAGTACATGATAGAGATATAGAACTACAACCAATGACTTAACGTAGTAGCCCTTCTCCACACAAGCCAATTGCCAAGCCCTTCCAAGGAAGCATGAGAGTCTCCAAGAGGTGAGTGAAAGTGTCCAAGAGAGATTTCACCAGCATGTAGATACCATAGTCTTCCTCCCTCTTGGTATGGGAGTGAGCCTCACATATATAGGACTAAGTGGATGAAGTTATGGATAGGATAGGATGAGAGATGGTAGGAGAGAGATAGGGGATCTTCCCAATAGGTGAGGGGTCGAGTACCAGCTCTCCAAGAGATCAAGGATAAGCCCCCACATAGGTAGGTTTCGAGAAAGATATCGAAATGGCTATTTTTTCCCATTAACAGACCTCGTCGCACCTTGCTAAAGAGCAACCTATGACGTCGTATGTTTCTAGTGTGCAACCTGCGACGACCTCTCAAAAGGTTGTGCAAACTGAGCACCAATCCTCCCAAATGATCAATCACTCCAAGTGACTTCAGAGATGTACACACTAAATCAAGATGATGAGTAGATTTTAGGTGTAACAGAATGCCCCCAAAGCATGAAGCTGTTCAGGATGTACAGGTGAAGTGCTTTGACAGAAAAATTGGCAAAAGGCTTGTTGGATGAAGGACACTGTTGCAGTACAACTGACTCTGAACTAACAATCTCATATGTAGTACAACATGGCTGCCGACCAATACATTGCAGATCCATGGTAGTAATGGCCTACTGAACACAATCATGGCTACTAGACACAAGCGTAGATCCATGATGAGATGGTAACATAGCCACGACCAATACAAAAGTGGATCCGTGTAATATGACTCAATACAAACTCCATCGCAACCTGGGTAAAAACATGACTCCCCAGGGTCTTCAAGCTGAACCCGCAATGATACGAATCTATCCATGTGATTACAAATGTCTTGACGTCGAACATGGTAGAAACCACTTGATTACCAGTCATTGATGTAAACCATTAACAAGTGCGAGGGAGATCATCATTAATGTCAATGATTCCCAAGGTATCACAGTACATATCATCAAGCGTGAATAAATGAGTTGAAGTCGAACGCAAGATGAAATATTTCAATCAAGAGTCAATGATGTAAACTCATGATGAAAGCGAGGTAACCTGCCATTGAGGCATGCAGGGCCAAGGTACTTGGTTGGTTTCTAGATTCAATCCTCAGATGATGTGTTGAAGTCGACAAGGATGAACCCGTCGAAGGAGGGAAATAATGAATCCCCCATCAATCGACACGAAACACGACAAAAGATGTGTAGAGTGGATCGGATGGTACAATAACATGTGAGACTGATGCAAAGTAACAACGGCATGATGACGTGTGTACTGACTTGCAAAATGATGAGTGAATGTGTTCTTGAACATGGGCATGGCATGACTTGGAAGTATTGACATGAGAATGACACAAAATTCTAATGCAATTGATAGTGGAAGCCTTCTTCGAATGACTCAGAGGAGTAACAGGACTCAGAAAGTAAGCGGGGACTCATAGACAAACAAATGACCCAAGTATTGTATGTAATGCAAACGAGTGCCATGTTCAAGAACGACTATATACTGCCACTAAGGTATGTAACACAAACACTTTCCTTTTTCCCCATCATGAATGATGAGTGCCTCATGTGTTTTTTACAAGATTGATGAGGGTAACCAGATGCTCGGTATAGCTCATCTCATAGATGAGTCCAATCCCAAATATTTTCTGAACCTGGGATCGGAGGGGTTCGTCCCATGATGGGCCCTTCAATGTGAAAATTTAACAAGTCCATAGAAGGAAAACTCAGTCATCATTTCATATTTAGAGAGTCTGAAAGAACTAAAGAAGACTCCAATGGTCCTTTTTCATAAACTTAGCCTCATTGCCTGAAAAAGGGTAAAACAACACGGGAGAGGACTCTTCCAGTCATGATTGGCTGGAGTATTCCTTTTTCGTAATTAGTGCCTCCTGGTCCAAAAAAGGGGTAAACTATCACCACGAAGATGACCATTCAAATACTTTAACAAGCGTGAATGCGACAAGTTCGCTTTGCAATCTTTTCAATTTTAGGGAGTCTGAAAAGAGCTTAGCTATGGACTCCGGGGGGTGTCCTTTTCCGTGGAAGTTTAACGAGTCCGGAAAAGTGATAAATCATAACTCAGTACTTGTTCTCATGATTTGGTGAGTACGAGAATAGAACGAAGAGTAAGCTCATTCTCATGCAATTAATGCGACTAATAAAAAATAATAATGAAAAAACACAAGAAGGGGTGTTCATACCTGTAATTACCGTTGGTAAAGTGAGAAACATCATGAAGGACCATTTTTACAACTCCTATACACTAGAAAAAGTGTCAAATAGCCCAAATATAACGACAAATGGTCGAAACTATAGTAAATGGCCAAAAAGCATCAAAATATTCGAAAAGGAATATTCCATTTCATTCTATAAATAGAAATATAGGCCAAAAATAGAAACATTATTCAAATTACCAATTTGGGTGGAGAAGTACCAATTTGGAGCCAAAACTTCCATCGTCAATTTCGGGAGCTACGATCCGACATTTCACCAACCGTCCGAACCAGGTAGGCCTAAATCTCAACCAACAACTTTGTAGTGGTTTAGTTTTTCCATTTTATGCATTTTTTGAGTTTTTTGATGGTTTGGGGAGGGGCCAATGCACCCTCGGCTCGTCGCAAGTGGTCCTTTCAAGACTCACGACGAGCTTAGGTCATCTCGAAAATGGGACCTGCGATGACGTCGCGCTATATTTGATGGTGACCTGCGACGGCGAAAACTCCAATTCCAAACATCAAATGTATCCCCAAAAAATAAGTTGTTTCCAGTTGGAGAAAGTCCTAACATGCTTTAAATGATCCTTTTGGCAGGTTCCCAGCAAGCAGAGATGGTTTTAGAGTGGAGAGAAAGAGAACACGAGGTGGAAGATGAGCAAGCCGCAAATGATCCAGAATGTGTGGATGCTTTGCGAAACTGTGGGTTGCTCAAGTTCTTTCAGGTACAGGGGATGAGAGCCCAAGTGTCGTTCTTGACACACATGCTTTAGAGTTGGGATGCAGCCCAACAATACTTCGTCATAGGTGAGCACATCCTCAACATTGACATTGAGGACATATACTTTCTGACCGGTTTGTCCCGTAGAGGGGATGTGGTACAACTCATTGGGACATGGGCCAGTGACCGTACTGTCGAGGACATGGTGTCACAACACTGTGTTACTACTGCTCGTCCCTCCAGCGGGAAGATACTCATTCAAGATGTGGTGAGTCGTCCACTAAGGACTGTACTGCTTACTATTACCAGGGTGGCGGGTAGCCAAGCTCCACATACAGCTACTCGGAACCAGATGTTATATGCAGAAGACTGTATGTCCCCCATGGTCTTCAACTGGTGCGAGGGTCTCCTCTCAAACATCCAAGCTTAGTTGACCAAGTGTCAGCAAGGGGATCTCAAGCAGTTCGGGTATGGTTCTGTCATAGTGTCGTTCCTCTTGGAACGGGTTCCTCTCCTGCGCCCGCAGGTGATAGTGGATGACAGGGATCTGAGAGATCCACATATGCTCAGGTGGGCAAAGCTGATGACCCGCCATGGTGGGGGTCCCATCATCACTTTTGGTCCTAAATTTTTTAGCTGGCTAGAGGGCCAAATGCTCATGGTGGAGGACTTTCTTTACAGTGGCACAGAATTTTGGGAGGATCCCGACTTGGCATTGCCAGAGGATGCAGCATGGAGTGATATCGGTAAGAACAAAAACCCTTGTATTTTTAAGTTTTGTGGATTATATTTTTTTTTGATGTAGTGCTGACAAGTACATTATGTGTGCAGATGTTGGCCCTGTACGACCGATGGGTCTCTCCCTTCTGGCGAGGAGGGACAGAGGCGGGGAAGCAGTGATTCCTGCTGGCGCACATGCCGCCATCGAGGAGATGGAGGAGGTGTACTGGAACTTGTCAGAGCTGACTATGGCGGTTCCAGAGCCTACTATCGATGACCTTCCAAGGCCCATGCAGAGATTTGGAGTTGGAGCATCTGTGCGCTTCAACACCTTGCTCCGCAAAGTGGCTCTTACTGTGGACTACTTCCTTACACAGCGACAGAGAGCTGTGCGAGTCAGGGGTGTATGGATCAGGCGTGGTGCCTGAGACACTTTTATACTTGTACTTGAGAGCTTTAGAAGCCTCAGATTTTTGTACTTACTGAAAGCTTATGATGCTTCAGATTTTTGTAGAGACTCACTGAAATCCAGCGTGCTTCAGATTTTGTACCAGCACTACTTTTGAGCGATTTATATATATTATCGACGATTTATACATTATGTGTCTTTGAAATGATTAGTGATGTGATATTGTTTACATGTTTGCTTCTGTACATTATATTTACATGTTATGAATGCTTTTACATATTATGATAATTATGTGTGTGCAATGTAGTAATCCATGATGAAATTGGCCATTGAGTCAGCAACTATGTTCAATTCTCATGGAATGTGCAGGTATTGAATGGATTCAAATGACCTTTCCAAGAGACGTACTTGTCTAAAGAGAGGGAGTAGGGTAGGATCACGGATAGCATAAATCCGGTTGAGATGAGAAATCACTAGTTGAGAATCCATATGGATGACAATGTGGTCCATACCCAAGGAAATGGCATCGGTCAGGGTTTCGATTATAGCCTAATATTCTGCGGCATTGTTGGTCGCAAACCCTAGACAATTTCCTCCTGAGCTAATGAGCTCTCCTGTAGGGGAATAAAGTACCAAGGCTGCCGAAGCAAGGTTACGGGTATGCCGGCTGGCGCTGTCCGCGAATCCATAACACGTCGCCATCTACACACACAGACAGAACATGGTGTAAGGAGCGAAAAACAAGATCTAAGACACTTGAAAAATAAAATGCGTCACACCACACAAAAACACACCATGTACAGTATATACAAGTCGGTCTATGCATGAGAAATCAAGCATAGTATCTCTTTAGGTAAATCCCATTGCGGGGTTCACCCAAAGAGATGCCGTCATAATCTTCGAGCTCGTAGGCTCCTTTTTCCAGCACACGTTTAATGATGTAAGGTCCATGTGACATGGACTCGAATATACGAGGACCAGGTCACCCTCGTTGAAGATATGAGGTTCGATTGACTTATCGTACTGGGCCTTGATGTGTTTCTTATATGCTTCGTTAGCAAGAGCAGCATCGCGGCCGGACTCGTCAAGCTTAGCTAAGTACAAGAGTCGTTCTTCCTCAGTAGTAGTGTCAGGAAGAAGTTCTATAGCAAGTTGAAGAGATGGGATTTCACACTCTATCGGTAAAACAGCCTCCAATCCATAAACCAATTGGAAAGGAGTGAAGCTTGTGGTGGTTTTAACGGTAGTTCGGTAGGCCCATAATGCTGAGAAGAGCATATTGTGCCAGTTGAAATTTTGTGTCCCTACCATCCTTTGGATCATAGTTTTCAAGAACTTGTTAATGGCCTCGACTTGTCCATTGGATTGCAGGTAGTAGGGAGTTGAGTTTTCATGACAAAAACCCAACCTGTTGCTCAATTCAGCAACCATATGGTTCTGAAAGTGAGAACCATGATCGGTGACTATAGCCCAAGGAACTCCAAACCGTGCTATTACATGGTTGAACATGAAGAGTGCAATAGTTTTGCCGTCATTTTGGTATGTAGGCATAGCCTCGGCCCACTTCATAAAGTAATCAACAGCTACGATGATGTAACTATGCCCCCCGACCGAGGTAGGCTTACAATGCATAAAATCGATTCCCCATTTTGCAAATGGGCCAACAGCAATAACCAGATGTAACGGGGTAGGATGCGTGCGCTTCTTCGTATGGAAGTGTTGGAAAGGGGGACACTTCTTGACGACCTCAATACAATCTTTGAAGATAGTAGGCTAGTAGTATCTTGCACGCAAAATTCTCTGGGAAATAGCCATCCCATAGAGGTGACCGCCACACGCCCCAGCATGAGAGTCATTCAGAACGCATTCGGCTTCCTTGTGCGTTAGACAACGTCGAAGAATGGAATCGATGCCACGGCGATACAAAGTATCAGTTATGATCAAGTAATACTTTGCGTTGTGGTGTATCTTACGACGATCGTCGCGAGACAATTGAGGATCGAAGCATTGGGTCTGAAGATATAACAGGATATCCCCATACCATGGGTCAGACGTACTGATGAGAAACAATGTTTCATTGGGAAATGAATCATTGTGCTCTACTTCTACATCAAAATGGGGGAGGTCGCAGATGAGCTCAGCAAACACCAAAGACTTCTTAGACTTAGTCTTTTTGAAAAGAAGATCAAATTCTTGCAGTATCACAATCCAGCGTGAATACTTGCCCCCAAGTACTTGATGTGTCAGTACGTGGTACATGGGGTTCGAATCGGCGATGATGGTGGTGGTGCGGAGCAGGATGTAACGACGGAACTTCTGGATGGAAATGACTACCGCGAAAGCTAGTTTTCCGACATGTGAGTATCTAGTTTCGGTGTCAGTGAGACCCTTACTTGCATAGTATATCACATGTTCCTGAGCATTTTGATCTTCCTGTACCAAAACCATGGTGATAGTGGTAGCAGAAGCGGCGAGATACAAAATGTAATCGCAATAATAATTAGGCGGTTGAAGCACGGGGGCATGCATGATAGCATGTTTGATGCTGTCAAAAGATTTTTGAGCTTGGTCGTCCCAAATGAATGGGACGTCCTTCTTAAGTAGTTTCATGTAACCCTGAGTCTTCTCTGCGAAATTACAAACAAAATGTCGTAGATAAGTCACCTTCCCCTGGAGACTTTGAAGTTCTGTAACATCAGTAGGAGGTGGTGGGTTGATGATGGCCTCCACCTTCAAGGGATCAATCCGGATCCCATCTTTCGAGATAATCAATCCTAAGAGGCGTCCAAACTCGATGCAAAAGATACACTTATGAGGATTCAGATGGATGTTGTATTGTCTGCATCTGAAGAATATTGCTGTTAGATGATCGATGTGGAACTCATGCTACTTTGAATGAGCAAGGAGATCATCCAAGTAAGGCTCCACAAAGTCCTTAATATCGTGGAAAGCATACGACATAGCTTGCTGGAATGTGGCGCCAGCATTTTTAAGTTCGAATGGGAGCTTGCGATAAGCGAATGTAATGGGCAGATGAAAGCCATCTTATGCTGATCGGCTGGGTTGATCTCGATTTGGTTGTAACTGGAAAAGCCATCCATGAATGAAAAGATAACACTTCTGGCACAATTGTCAATGATCTGGTCAATAAAAGGGGTCGGGTAGTTGTCTTTTGGACACGCCCGATTAAGGTCCCGATAATCAACACAGACGCGAATGGTGCCCTGCTTTTTGTTCATAGGGACGACATTTGAGACCCAATCCGTCAATAGGACGGGATAGATAAAGCCAGCCTTTAAGAGCTTCTCAATTTTTTCCTTTATTGCCGCAGTTTTTCGAGGGTGTACCGGTCGCAAATTTTGGCGCATAGGCTTGATGTCGAGATAGGTTTTTATCTCATGAGAGACAATCACGGGGTCTATCCAAGGCATCTCCTCATAGGACCAAGCGAAAACATCTCGAAATTGCTTGAATAAGGCCGTGCCAATAGTGATTTCTTCAGGGGAACACTACTGGCCTATGTGAATGTGTTCCACTATACCTTGTTTCACCGAGATGTCTACCACAGTGGTTAGCTCAATGTTAGACAAGTTTCCCTCCAAGTCCGTAGAACATGTGAGGATGGGTAAATGAGTGGATGGGTAGATATCCGGTGAAAAGAGGGTATGTATGTTATTCTCTATGTACTCCCATGGTGGAAGAAAAGATGACCTATGATGAAGATCATCCCATGGACCGTCGTCTACATTCATTAATTTCATGATGGACTCGTCTGAATGAAAAGTCTGAAGAAAGAGATTAGGTAGAGAGGACGTCTTTCGTAGAGAACAAGAAGGAGAAACCATGGATGAATGGTCCTCCGGCGCTATTTGGATTGCATCATAAATGCGTTCAGCGGGTGAAAGAGGCATCATGTCTCCAACCAGATGTGTTGCGGCTTCGTCAAGTACAAGCCAAGCATCGTTGGAGTGGGATAAAATATCTATAGAGATCATGTTCACCATCGTGACATGATTAGGGGGGTCCATGGATGGATAAACGCCCATGAGAGATGAATCTTTCAATAGGCCAACCCCTACACTCTCATACTGTTTTTCCACCTATCCGATGGAAGGAAAATGGTCACCAGGATGAGTAGTGGCATTTGGTGTACAAAAATCGAGTTGGTCAATAGTAACAATTCGTCCTTGGTGGGGGAATTGCACTATGCAGAAGACTGAAGAGGCTACCGCCTACATGGTGTAAAACCAATTGCGACCAAGCAAGAGATTATAATCTAACGGGGCCAAGACCACTTCCACGTTAATGGTTACGGTCTTTCCACCCAACTCAACTGCGAGATCCTGTAAGAGCCCATGGGGTTGAAATCCACGGCCGTCGAATGCTTTCAATGTGGTAGGAGATCGATTCAATTTGGGAGAACCGATGGCTCTCCAGCAGGTGATTGACATGACAGAGGTAGAGGCACCTTTGTCTAGAAGGGTGCAATGGACCATCTTCCCAGCAATGTTCGTAGTAACTTGGAATGCAAGATGGTGTGAGAGCCTCGACTTAAGGTTGTCAAGTCGGAACATGATGGTGTTCGAGGAATCCGGGTCAACTGCACCAATGGCGGCGAGGAGAGTTTTGCATTGATTGGGACAATTCTGCAAAACTTTCAAGGTAGACATGGCGCAAGGAGCTTGGGCCAAGTCTTCGACGATATTGTAATTTTGTGCCGCACGAGCATTAGGATTGAAAACAGCTTTTCGAATCGTGCTCTTGGGCGAACGCAATATCGAATCCAAAGATGGCTTCTCAATGGTAAGAAGTTGAAGGTACAATGACATCAGGCAGAGAGTCGAAAGTTTTTTCAATACTACTTCCGGCGGGTTCCTTTGAAGGGACCTGTTCGTAGGATCGCGTGCGAGTATTCAAATTGATCGTCTCATTACGCAACATGAGGACATGCGTGGTATTGGATGATTCTCCTTGGGATGAGGGTGTTTGAGCAACTAGCTATTGGTTTTGAGCAGGAAACGGATCGTTGAGGACTGTGGGAGTTGGTTTACCCCTAAGAAACTTTTGAACTTCATCTCTATGGGGAAACTCCTTGGAGAAATGGTCATCTCCACACAGTAAACAAGGATATTTTAGTTTCCATTTCTACTTAGTATCTTCGGGAGTGCTCTTTGGGTCCTGCTAGGTAGAAGATTTCTTGGATTTTCCTTTGTTTTTCTTCTGACCGTTAAACTTATGAGATGAAGCTGATTGAACAGAATTCAACTCTTCAGTTACAGTCGGAGTAGTAGACTTGGCCGTGCTGTGGCCAGCCGGAGTTGGATTGGATGATCCAACAGTGCTAGCAGTGGGTTTGGTGTTAAGGGAACCAATGATTCCATCAGCTTGGGGTCCCTTATGTGGTTTCGTGGGATCGTTAACGTCCCAGGGTGCGTCAGGAAAAATGTTGAACAGAGTGCCGGACTGAGTGTATACTAAGTCGAGCAAATGGCCACTCACGATGGCTTGTTCTTCGGTGACAGCACCTCGCATGGAAACATCTTTTGCTATGATAGGAAGGAGTGACTTCGTAAACCAGTCTGCTAGGAGCTGATCTGGAATGGGAGCTTTAATGAGACGTCGTCTCCTTCGCCACTCATGGATATGATCCAAAATGTGAGTGGCGGTATTCTGACGGAGTGAGGTTAAAAGTTTCGTACCAGTCTCATACCGTATAGGCAGCTGGAAATGCGTCAAAATGTTCATAGCAAGAGAGCCAAAATCAGGAAAAGAGTGTGGTGGCAACTCAATGTACCACTTGGCAGTCGAACCAGTGTGAGTCCTTTGAAACAATCTAAGACGAATTGAATCGTCCATTAAGGAATTCGATGAACACCATAAATGGTATGTCATTACGTGGTTTTTCGAGTCTTCACCCGGCTTGCCGTCAAACTTGGGTATATCGGATGGAAGTTTCACCGGAATAGGTGGCCAATTAGATCCGTGATAAATAGGATCGTTGATTAACCGAGACAGGTCAGGTAAATCCAAGGTAGCCAAAAAGGGTAGCTCTGGATTAGGCTACGCGTATTGAAAATACGGATATGGCGTGTAAGGATTGTACTAACCATAATGTGTGCTCGGATAGAACTGGCCGTAGGCGGTTGTGCCGCCCGGACCATAAGTAGGTCCGCCACCATAAGTTGCTCCGTTCCAATACGGTGGGGGTCCACCTCCTCCACTGGGAGGGGGTGGAGGTCTGCCACCACTGTTGGGAGGAGGTTGGGGTCCATATCCGTAATAAGGTGGCCCACCGCTGCCTCCACCGGGAGGAGGGGGTGGACCACTTCCGTTGCCAGAAGGATGGGGGCCTCCACCACCTCCGCTGCCAGAAGGATGGGGATCTCCACCACCACTACCACCACCATAAGGATTAGGTCCTCTGCCGCCCCCACCTGGAGGGGGTGGGGAACCACCTCCACCACCCAAAGGGAAATGTCCTCCTCCTCCATGATAAGGTGTTCCGCTACCTCCTCCGCCTGGAGGGGGTGGGGGACCATTCCTCCCACCACCGAAAGGGTGGGGGTATTGTAGGAAAAATGGGGTGGCCCTCCACCAATGTTCGGTAGGGGCGCATTGCCTCCAACAGGAGGAGGAGGAGGTCCAATCGGGGGTAGTGGTACTTGAGGGATAATCGGTTGGGGTCCGTCCTGTAAAGGAGGTTGTTGCCCCCATAGAGTGTTTGAATTCCTGGGATAAGGTATCCCATATGATGCGTTTCTGGGATTAGGTTGACCTGGAACAGGGTTATTAGAACCTGAATACGCTTGACTCCATGAGGGTTGGGTTACATTTGACGGCCCTCCAACATGAGATAATCCCGTGGTGGATGGTCTAGTAGGTTGGGTAGGTCCAATGGAAGGCCCGTTGGGGATTCCACCAACGTTCTGGTTAGGAAAGGGGGGTTTCCCCCCAGCCACAATAGGCTGACCTCTATTCAAAGGTTGAACCAACGTAGGTTGTTGACTAGCTACTGTGGTAATAACATTACCAATAAGATAATTCGTAGGAATGGAATACCCTCCCCTCGAATTTTGAGGTGGGGGAGGAACTGGTAAAGTAACCATGGTAGTGACAGGTGTGTTGGACCATTGTCCTTCCACCGATTGGCTCATTTGAGGTGCAAAACTAGAATCTTGTGAGGGTTGACTGTTCTCAGTAGTGGTCGCGTGGTGGGGTTGTTCTGATGATCCAAAAGATATCGAATGAACTGGGATGTTTCCATCGTTGAGTCTTATTTGGAAATGACGATTATGGAACTCTTCAGAGTGTCGCTCGATACTTTGTCTTCGAAGCTCATCTCCTTTGACACGTAACTGTTCCAAACATTCATGGATGGGGCCGAAAATTTTGGCAGGGTCTGGCCTATAGTAATGCCTAGTGAACTCTGGAGTAGTCCAGTTAGGTGAAGATGAGATGGAGAAATGAGCCACTGGGTGTTCTGTGGAGGATGTTCAGTAAGCTGCTGATGGACCAACAACTACTGTAGGGTTGCCCTGGGGTTGGTTTATCCATTCCAATGATCCAGGTTCTCCCAGGATGACGGGAGGAAGGTTTTGAGAAGTGGGGGTATGTGCTTCTTCATCCTGCGTAGGATGAGAGGCAGGTGAATCTGGTGGAAACAAATGTCCGCCAAAATTCAAAGTGGGGTTCCCTACTTCAGTAACTACGACCGCGTTATGTTGATCCATTCTTACCCTTGAAATAACCTCCAAATTAAGGGGAAATTCAGGTGGCAAGTTTAAGATCCTACGGGACCTTCTCCAGGGAAAATCGGCCAGAGTATCAGGAAAATCAGCCAAAGAAGGCCAAAACAGCGTCTCTCTCTCCTAAAGGTATTCTAAAAGAAAAGAAGTCCAAGAAAACCTACTCAAACTAAGGAAACAAGAAAACTTATGTGATAGAGTGGATTCAAAAGTTTGGAACCTCACAGGATTATCAAGGCATTGCAAACTGCGATATACTGCAGGGTCCAACAGTATGACACGACAAGGAGGATTGGGACCGTACCCTTGCCTGCATACCCAACTACCTGGACAGGACGTGCATGATAATCTCCCCGAGTGCTATTCTCGGTGTATTGCTTTGCCAAGATGGAAAAATGGTTAACTCGGTTGGTTTTAGGAATCCTAATGGTGTCTCCCGATATATGCAAGGTACGTGGGAGCTCAAATCCATAGTGGTGCTGTCTAATGCATAGCCATTGGCATGAGACCTTCTGATATACGTGTCGAGTACGTGATACACCCTTTTATATACACCAAGTATGGATTATGGTACTTGGTGGGTACATGAAGGAGCTCGATATACTGATGTACATGGAACACTACAATACCCTCGGACTACAGTGCTGGCAAGTAATGACAGCTGCCACACTTAACGACGCCGGAACACGTCTCTAACTTACACACAAGTTACTAAAAATTTTACCTAGTTCTACCGTTTATTTTATCTTGGACGGTTAGGTGAATGCATTAGGTGAGTACATAATCAAAAACATAATGCAAGCCCTAGCTACATGCATGAAATGATATTTTCTTTCGATGAATTCTACCTATGGTAAGGAAAAAGTTTTTCCCAATGATTTTGCCAAAACAAACTCAGCAACACAATCTCAATTCATACAAATTTGACAATGAAAGTACTCTTTTCTTTTTCAATGAAACTCACAAAAAATACACAGCACTACTATCGAAATCAAAGTATTTTCTCTTTTCCTTTCTTTTGCTTTTCAAATCAAAACAATGCTAAGTAATGAAATGAAAGAATTCTGAAATGGAATATGCAAGCTTTTCACTTTCTCTTTTCAATGACCTAAAGGCAACAAGAAGCAAAATGCATCCACCTTTCCTTAACATGGAACACCTTTTGCAAAAATTGAAAGTACTTGAGTTTTTCAAGAAAATGAATGATTCATAATTCAAGAAAAACACAACCAATCATATTTCCATTCAACTTTTCCAAAAACATTCCAATGCACAACAATCTTTCTTCAACAATTTTCTTGAGAAACAATGGGAAAGAAGCACTTTTGATATTTCAATGAGTGTATCAAAGTAATGAACTTTAAAACAACTTTTGCTTTCAGATCTAAACAACTGAAAAGAAAATGCTACTTGCGGCACTCATACACTCAGAAAATACAAGAAAAGACAAGCACTCAAACCAAGCAAAAAGACACACTTGACTCAAAATCAAACAGCGGCAGGCAAAATAAGCAAGCAAAGCTCAAAACAAAAGCGAATGAGGTCTGGAAGCTGATCTAATGTATTGGTCAGATCAAGGATGGAAGGACAGGAATGTAAGAGTGAAAAGGATGAAGGTGGAGGGGACAAAGACGCCCAACACTACCGGTTTCAGACTTGTCCAAAACGGAACCCAAGATCAATCCAAACAGACCAAACAAAGCACAAATGGGATCTTTGGCTGAATGATGCAGCACAGAAGAGAGTTTATACACCAAACCAAGGCTCAGACTATCAAACAAGGGAATGGATGCTTGTGTGCCAAGCATTGACTGATCGGCGTAGTCTGTTTTTGCAGACAGTGCGACACCACAGTTTATCTATATGAAAGGTGCAACAGTGTCGCAGTTCACTAATGCACGGGTCGCGACGAGCAAGTTATAGTCACAGGAAAAAGCTTAGGAAAACATAGCGTCGCTCTATTTTCACTACCCAGGTGTGATAGGCGAGTTCTAGATTCAAAAATGAACCATATCTCTCAAGGATGAACCACAAACAGGTTTGAAACTAGGTTATACAAACTCAAAGGAAGAAGATCAGGATCTTCAATGTGAAGATCTGACAATGGAATCACTCCAAAGAAGGAAAAATGACAAAAATGATAACAAGGCTTGTGTCAAGCAATCAACTGAAAATGACTCAGATTAACGACTACTAGATAAGGATACTCCCTAGTATGGTCGCCAGATTTGTTGACGGACAATCCACTCGACTGGAGGGGTGCCAGATCTCCCTAGCTCAATGCGAGTCTAGAACAAATAAAACATACTACAAATGTGTTTCCTAGATCTACTTAAGGATCAAGTGCTAGATGTCTTACCTCTTTGATTTGCTATCCTTTTCTCCCGCTATGTTGCTCCACGTCCCACGGTCGTCAGATCCAAGCTGCAAGACTTGTCAAGACACAGAAAAGAGAAACGAGTAAAGAGCATCTATACAATAAGAGATCTATGTAAACAGTTAAGCAGGTAAACAACACAACATCATCATACATAAGAGACAATATTGGTGGAAAGCATTTGTATTACTGCAAATAGAGGAGTACATGATAGAGATATAGAACTACAACCAATGACTTAACGTAGCAGCCCTTCTCCACACAAGCCAATTGCCAAGCCCTTCCAAGGAAGCATGAGAGTCTCCAAGAGGTGAGTGAAAGTGTCCAAGAGAGATTTCACTAGCATGTAGATACCATAGTCTTCCTCCCTCTTGGTATGGGAGTGCACCTCACATATATAGGACTAAGTGGATAAGGTTATGGATAGGATAGGATGAGAGATTGTAGGAGAGAGATAGGGGATCTTCCCAATAGGTTAGGGGTCGAGTACCAGCTCTAGAAGAGATCAGGGGTAACCCCCCCCATAGGCAGGTTTCGAGAAAGATCTCGAAATGGCTATTTTTTCCCATTAACAGACCTCATCGCACCTTGCTAAAGAGCAACCTACGATGTCGCATGTTGCTAGTGTGCAACCTATGACGACCTCTCAAAAGGTTGTGCAAACTGAGCACCAATCCTCCCAAATGATCAATCAGTCCAAGTGACTTTAGAGATGTACACACTAAATCAGGATGATGAGTAGATTTTAGGTGTAACAGTACTTCAAATGGAAATAGAAAAGATTTAGGTCTTACCACTTGATTTGCTGAAAACTGGATCTGGTCCTGGATTAGGGTTTGTCAGAGAAACCCTAAAAATTTAAAATGTGAATTTCAACTTTCTGAAAGGATAGAAAGATGCGCCTTGATGAGTTGATCAGCCTGGTGTATTCAAAATTTGAGATCTGCAAAGCTTCACCCTTCAGAAATGCCTTTTAGTCTTCCCGGGTTCACTCGAGAGGACCCTGAATTAGGGTTTGAGTTTCCCGATGATTTTCCCAACCAAAAGTCTCGATCCAAAGCATTAAACTTCGATTTTTCCAAGGAGCTTCCAGCTATGTCTTCGGATTTCAGAAATTCCTATTTTTGTGGAAACCCTAATTTTTAGGGCCAAAATTGAAAGTGCTCAAAATTGAATTCTGATTGGATAGAAAGATTCACCTTGCTGATGAGAGTCAATCTATCATATTGCTTTTCCAAATTATGTGGAGAGAAACCCAATAAACAAGAAACCCTGGTTTCTGCCACTGCACAATGTCTTCTTCTTAGGTTAGCTCTGATACCATATTAATTTTTTAGCATTAATTCAATATACTCTAGGATCTTTACTGAGAGAATAACATGTACAGTATATCAATGCATATCAATCATAGCAAGTATGTCAATCATCACAAAAAGCAAACATAAGAGACAATAGACACACAGAGTTTCCGTGGGGAAAACCCTAAGGTGAAACACCCCACAACTTCCTCGGAGATAGATAGAGCAATAGTACAACCAAAGTATACAGAGATAGACTCCTCCTAGCAATTGATCCTCCTCCTCACATGTGTGCCACTTTCTGAGTGATGGAAGAGTGAGTTATGAAGTGATCCAAATAGAGATCGAGAGATCTCTATTTATACTTGTCTTGACTACCCAATAAACTTATGGGGCCGACTTGTCTAGCTTAGTACAATAACCCAATGTTAACTTAATCAGGGCCGACCCCACACATGGTGTTCTAATAACCCATCGGCAAGTTATGACACTTGCGACACTTGTCAATACAAATGACGACACTTCCGTATAGAGGAATAATAACATCTCTATAGGAGTACATTATACATAGATGAAATACATTTCGAAGTTACATATACATCAACAGATGTCTCCAAGAGAAATTCCAATGCACCTAGGCACATCAATGCCTGTCTATTATCTCATATCTTGCATTAGTATATGAGAATCTTGACCACTAAACCCAACTCTTCTTGATAAGATTTTAATTCAGCATTCCTCAAGTGTTGAACCATGCTCAAAGTAAGACTTAAACTAGCACATTCCATAATTACATCAGCAAATGAAAATTCAACTTATGGATCCTCATTTTCCTCCATGTCCTCCTCTAGTTCCTTAGGAGGTGAAAAGAGGCTTTAAGCAATGGACATACCATAAATATCCTCAATTATTTACATTCATTGACAATGTGACGATTTTTACGAGGGTTTAATAGTAGAGTGTTATCTACTTGACTACAACTGATATCTATGCTAGAATCCAATTGATTAATGCCATTAACAACTATTGCATGGAGCCCTCAGCATGAATTCCATGGCCTTCCAATAGTTATGATATCCATCTCTAATAATTATGACCCTCAAGAAACACCATGGAGGTTTGGATCATCCTATACCTACCTTTGCCCTCACTTATGATCTGTCATTTCCAAAGATAAATATCTACTGCATTATGATGGAATTAGAGTGACTAGAAAAGAGATCCCTATTATATTTTTATTAGGTGACTTTACTAGATAAATTCATAGGTAAGACACCATGCTCAAGAGTCAAGCAAATGTATAACCCATGAATGATATAAATTAAATACCAACGGTTCCAATGAATGAGACAACTACCAGTGGTGTCGGGCCTCTCCTTTCTTTCACTTGAATATCGCCAGTAGTTTTGTTTTGTAGATTCACCTGAGCAATTATTATTATTATTATTATTTCTATTTGCAAGTCGTGTCCCTCTAGTGTAATGCTATTCAAAGAGCTGCAAAGTATGGAAACAATGATATCTTTAGAGAGGAACCTGGACACTGGACCCTCCACATGGTAACCCAATGCGTAACTTCATGACCTCATGCGGAGAGGACAGTGGTCCCAAACCCATCCTATTGGTTGTATGCAGAGAGAAATATGTATATATATATTAGTTGGTAAATGTTCACAAAACTATGTTTTCTTTTGTTCTAGCATGAAATAGTTTTCAAGAACAATGTTTTGACAGTTGTAAGATGATGGACACTTATCATAGACATAACAATGTAATGCATGGTGGACCTCCTTAAAATGTATCTACTAAGTTCAAAGGTTAAAAGTGATGGGCATGCAATGCCTTTGAAGTTGTTTTAGCCCTAACTTGGAGGTCATCTTTAAACATGTCGAGAATTTTGGATAGTTTTGGGTTTTATATATGTTATTTATGATATGTTTTGGGACATATTTTCACATTTAGGCCATAGAATGTACTCATTGAGGGTAGGTAATACTAATTTTGCATAAACCATAGATATTTTAATAGTAAATAAAACAAGAATGGGTTCTTCCTTAAATTGTGAGAAATCATGTGCAGATCTTTATGTTTCAACAATGTTGTATTCTGTTTTACAAACATTACAGTTTTATGTTGTCAATTTGGTGTAAGGTTTCTAAGCTCATCTTTTCATCGAATGATGTCATGTATTGCTAAGATATTTCTATATTGAATGCTTCAGTTTTATTTATATTTATGTTACTGTAAAAAAAATTGAAAAGGTAACAAGTCATAGTTGCTTACAACTTGGAGCTCCATCAGTTTAGATTTTGATGAGCACCTATAAATTAGAAATGGGAATTTTGTAAATCCATCTTAATATATTAGTTCCCCATTATTTTTATTCTTTTTCTCTATTTTATGGCTTCACTCTTATATTTTGGTTGCTAAAAAGTGTATATTATGAAAAAAACAAGCTAATCAACAACAAATTATATCCAAAGAAACATGGTTTTTAGATAAAATTTATAAGCAGACATGAATTATGGAAAAAAATATTAACTTCCTAATAAGAATTTAAAGAAATATATTTCAATTGTTTGTGTTTATGAATATCAATAGAACTAATGCTTAATGCTACCTTGTTAACTATGGCTATAGCAAGCTCCCAATACTGGTTCTATGAACTTCATAGATGTTATCAAACATAGTATTTAATATTTTTCTTTTGAACATAATTTACATAGAAGATGGCCCTATTGGCCTGAGTATTTGAATCTACGCTTTGATACCATATGTAACACCCATCAAGGGCGGTTAGTTCTTTATCAAATAATTCAAAAATACTAATACCCCATTAGTGATTCACATAACATGAAATATCATAGAAATCATGTAACAATTGCATCATATAAGAAGTTTACAATAGCATATAAACAATTTAAAATCACAAGAAAAATACCTCGATATAAGAATGGTGACAAAGTACAAACTGAAGCAAGCTTCCATCTTAATCTCGAGTTTCTTCACTCTTCATTTCCCAAAGTGGAACCCTGGTTTTACCTCCCAACTAACTAGGGTCCTAGCCATCTCCCTAGCCCTAGGAATCCATCCAAATGGCCTCCTGGCCCTCCGTGCCCGAGACCCTAAAGAACAGAACAATGATGCACTAGGAGGCTATGTATCAAATATTCCAAGAGTTCTCAAAGTCTTCCAACTCTTCCAAACTTCTCATCCCCAAAATATCCCCCTAGAAAAAGAACCCCCTACTTCCAATCTCAAGTCTCTTATTTATATCAAAAGTCCTCATCCTCCTCCTCATCCATCAATAAATTCCAATAGATTAATATTCAACAATCAATAAATTTATTTTCTAAAAAGAAAAATAGCAATTTGAATTAATTAAATAAAATATTAATAAACATGGTTGCAAAGTCTCACTTTTCTTGCTACTATCTTAAATGCAACTATGACAACTATTTTCTAAAAATTTGTGCATCCCTATCTATCCATTTATTTATATTATCCTCTCATACATAAGTCAAATATGATATTTGCACTACTATATTATATTATGATAAGTGTTATATTCTATGTATATAATTATATATATCATTCAATAATCCAATCAATTTATTTAAATCTAAAATATATTAAACCACTCAGCAAACTCATACTTTCAACACACAAGTAATACATTCATTAATTCATCTTCCAAGTTACTAATAGCTAATATACCCATATTAATTTATTCACCAATCAACCATTCATAGTAATGTACTCTTGAATTGGCGTATGCATGGCTAGTGCACATGTCTGAAGCGTGGGTACTAATAATCACTTTTAATGCCCTTAATGCATCGTTATTATATGCTTGCGAACAATATACATAAGAAAAATTAAACAATGCATCATTCATCACTCATGATCATTTATACAAAAGAAATAAAACTAAATTAGGTAAACATCAAATTAAACATATAATACTAATGGTTTATAACAATGAATAGCACCATCCAATCCATCATTGATCCCATCCATCCCCATTGGTACTCCAACCACCTAATCACCACTACTTCAATATCCTAACCTCTCCATCTCATCCTCTACTAGAATATAATGTGGCATCGACTACATGACCTAACCCCATATAGAACCCATAAGCAGAAGTGTAGATCAACTACATCGACGAAGCTTTGCTAGCAGGCATCCACTAGTCATCATCAAACATCTATGGGAGCATGCTTAGCACAACCCTCCCACAACTACAGGTTTCGGGGGATAAATGGTGGGAAATGCATCCACCCCCTGATAATAATACATAACTATACTATGCCATCATTGTTCCATGGGGTCTCGTCATTGAACAACCACTTTGGGTAAGTCACGGTTCCTATAAAAAATCACACTCACCCACAGGTCATAGAAATATTGGAATTCATAATTAAATAACATAAAAACTAGTAAAACATCATTATCCTCTTGATGTCTAAGACATCTCATGCCCCTTAGCACTATAGGAATCCGACTATCTTGTAGCCAATCCACATGTGCGTTAGTTCATCATAGAAACTCATATATAAAAATATCTCACTCTTTTAAGTGATATTCCATATGACTAAAATTATATTTAAACATAATCTCGTAAGTTCTTTTGTAGCATATATTGTACTTTTTCTTTATCCAAGATAAGAACTAAACTGGTATCCACATATTGATATTCCACATTGAATTTTCCTACTCAAATGAAATAACATATTCATCACCAATCACTAGTGGAAAATGTTAAAAGTTCGACAAAACGTTTCAACGATTTGCTAAATTTTGTCATTTCACATACCGTCAGAATTTCCACATCGGTATTTTGACTTTCCCAACGTTCGTTGTAGTTGCGAGGAAAATTGTGCTTTTCGTTGCAATTCCGACGGTATGTGAAACGAGGAAATTCAACAAAACGTCGAAACTCTTCGTCGGACTTTTGACTTTTTCCACTACTGAATAATAAAATAAACTAATAAATCACATTTATTATCCACACATAGGGAGTCCATATGTTCACATAATAATAGTGTTAATCAACCTAACCAATTCTAGCATATAATCAACAAATGAAAATTTTAAGCAAATTCATATTAGAGTTTTAATTACTAAATGTGCAAATCTGGGGCATTACACAGGCTCGAATAGATTTTCATCAAGGCAGTTCCTTCTGGGAAGATACAAGAGCACCTTCATTAGAAGAATAAAAGGAAAATTTTCATTGATTTGCAACCTACTAATAAGAGAATGTAATGCCACAATCACATGTCAGCAATACTAGATTTAGAATAAGAGCATATGTTTGCACCATAACACATAATTCACTAACAGCATAATGCATAGCATTATCTGTTGGTTTTGGAGCCTAATATTCTTGATTCAGAGATGTTGTTATTTCAGCCGTGTTTGTACCGCAATTTTATATGATATGTAGGTGGACTGTACACTCACCCTAGCGGGGGGGTGTTGAGGGGCATCACCTTAGCACGGAGGTTTGGGGGGGACGCCCCCCCCCCTTGGCTGGGGGATCCAGGGGTGAAGCCCCCGAAAGAATTTTTTTGGGTTTTTTTGTTGGCCAACAGATTACGAGCCATGGTTTTGGATAGCCCGTGGTATTTTCCCATGGTAGTTCCCCTTTAAAAGGAATACATTGTAATACGGTTGTGTAATGTATTGTAGAATTGTAAAGATATCTAATTGTGTAAGAGAGACTGTGAGAGAGTGAAGAGGAAGTTGTAGTGGATTTGCTGCAAGTTGTATCCCTACATTTGCTGGATGGTATAATAATAAGTACTGGAAATTTCTGTGTCGACGTAACCCATCTTGGGTTAACCACGTTATATGGGTGTCTCTCTTGTAATGTGTTTTATGTGATTTATATTTGGATCTTGTTTATTGTTATTGTTCTGCGATCTTGTTTCTCTAACAATTGGTATCATAGCCAAAGGTCTATTTGGAATATAAAATCGTAGGAAAGTAGGGTTCCTGGTTCGAGTGGGAGCAATGGTGGAAGAAGGAAATTTTAAGGTCGAGAAATTTAATGGCCAAAACTACCAATTATGGAAGTTGTAAATGGAGGACTCTCTATATCAGAAGGATCTATTCCTACCATTGGGAGGAAAAGCAAAACAATCGACGACTATGAGGGATGAAGAATGGGAGGTTCTTGACAGAAAGGCACTAGTAACAATACGGTTGTTCCTGGCTTCATTGGTGGCTTTCAATATCTCAAAAGAAAAGACAATGGAGGGTCTGATGAATGCATTGGGTAAGGTGTATGAAAAACCCTAGGCCTCCAACAAGGTATTTCTAATGAATTGTTTGTTTAATATGAAGATGTTAGAAGGTGGATCTGTTGTTGATCATTTAAATGAATTTAATACGATTACAAATCAGCTAAGTTTTGTAAAAGTGAACTTTAATGATGAGGTTAGGGATCTTATAATATTGTGTTCACTGCCAGAAAGATGGAATGGCTTGGTCATGGCTGTAAGTAACTTTGTCTCTGGTTCAAACACTTTAAAATTTGATGATGTTGTTGGTGATATTCTTAGCGAAGAAATGTGAAGGAAAAGAATAAGTGAGACACCAGGTAATGCGTTGACCATGGAGATAAGGGGGAGAAAAAGGGAGAGAGGAAAGAGCCCAGGTAATCGCAGCAAGTCTAAAAATGGTAGATCCAAGTCCAGACTGGGAAAGATAAAGTGTTGGAACTGTCAAAAGAAAGAACATCTGAAGAAATATTGCAGATCTATAAAGAAGAAAGGAGATGGACAACAGGAGACTACTCAAGAAGCCAATGTAGCAGGTGATGTGTTACAAGATGCTTTGATTATTGCATTAGATTATACTAGTAATTATTGGGTAATAGATTTAGGGGCTTCATGTCATGCTACACCCCATACGAAATTCTTTCATGATTATCTTTGTTGGCACAGGATAGATCCGCAGGAAGTGCGGAAGCCAACAGGAGCGAACGGGTCATTCCACGGAAGAAGGACCTTTCACCACGTTTTGTGGAAATCTACGAGTTGTTAGATTAGTTGAGTCGATCATGTGGACCAAATTGTAAAAGGAGAAAAACATATAAATAGAGCAAGATTGTAAGCCTAAGGGCATCTAAGTTTTGGAGATTAATGTAATCTTTTGGATTCTATTGGATCTGCGATAGGAATGACTTGATTATTCTCTGTGACGTTTGTTCCGCTAATGTTAATGAATGAAGATGTTCGGTTATGAATTCTTTTGTTATGTGATGATGGGTTATTTAAATGATTTCTATTGATTTGTGTTGATACATGTTGTTGGTTACAGTGAATATGCTTTGAGATAAATATGCGAATGATTGGTTAAATAGACTGTGGTAAATATTGTAATCTCTGGTTAACATGCACATATCTTCTTCGCAATTGCGGAAGCTTGGTTCCTGTAGCACCCTTATTCACTTCATGTGAGACCTCTCCTGCTTTGGAGGCATTGCTAGAAGGGTAAATCCTTTCCAGGCCAGTGTGTAAGGGCTGTTGGTGTTTGTTGATGAAAGATTGAACCCCTGTTGAGAAGAGTTGTGTCAACAAATGGTTCCATTGTCAGGACCCTAAGCTAGAAAAGGAGGGGATATGCTGTGGAACCCGACAAAACTAGAGATCAAAGAGTGGTTCGACAAGAAAGCGGAAGAATTCGCAGGAAGCAAGAAAAGGGACCCTAAACAGACAACAATCGAGTGGTTACAAAGATACATCTATTCAGATATTCACGAAATCGTCTTCTGCAAATTTTCGGTGGTACTGCATGAGTGGCTAGCACAGTTGACGTATCGCAAAAATCACTGCCAGAAGACTGAACCTGGGTGTTGGACCTCAGAATTAGTGTGACAATTGAAACAGGTCAACAACAAAGGATCGCGAGCTTTTTATTTTTTGGTAGACAGTATCCTTGAAGGGTACATAACTGATTTTGCGGTAGATACTATTAAGTCATACAGTGACGCCGAAAGAAATTTCTTTAGAGGACCAAGGGGAAGGTTCTTATCATGACTGAAGCTGTGAATTAAAATGTTGGTCTGTGAGAAAGGGATATTGAGTATGTTCGCTGATGAGTAGAAGAATCGGTGCGCGGGGATGAAGGTATTGCGTAAATGCGAGCCTAACGAAAAGATGTGGTAGATGGACATGAGTGACGACGAATTTGAAAGGGAAGCTAATGGAGAGAGTGGTCTCTTGAGGAGTGGAGCAATATTCTGGAATCTTGAGAAGAAGAGGAGGACTGAGAGAGAGTCTCCTGAGAGGACAGGAACAGAGAATCATCAGGCAGGACCACAAGGAAGGAAGCGCCCTTATTGCGAGGAAGACGTTGACCAGGCTACCCCAAAGGTAGGACAAGGTCAGATCGTAAGTTACCACATACCTTCGACCCCGCACACTACTCCAAATTTTATAGGAAGACACCAAAACTACTCGCAAAGTTTCCCTACTTGCAGCACTAATAGTAGCGCTTCGGTAAACAATAATACTAGTAGTGTTGGGATGGCAAACGAGGAAAATATGCCCACATTTCAAGGAAATGGGACTGAGGATCTCGAACAGTATTGGTTTGTATTGGAAGTAGTCTGGACTGTGAAGCAGGTCCAGGATGATGCGATAAAGTTGGGACAGCTAGCGACGTCCTTGAGGGGCCGTGCGCTAGACTGGTACATGAAATTCGTAAGAGTTTCGGTGGGGACAGCAGTAAAAAAATTGGTTGAGATCAAAGCCGCAATGATTGACGAGTTTAAAATACCAAAATATGAGTTGCAATATGTCACAGAGCTTAAAGAAATTAAGCAATTTCTGAATGGATCGGTGTGGGACTTCGATCATTGTTACAAAACGCTGATAGCGAAAGTGAGTTTTCCAGTAAATGACTTACAACATAAAGAGTGGTTTATTGCAGGACTGGTACCGCATATACGAGCACCATTGATGCAGCAGAAGGTCGTGACACAAGTGGAAGCGTTGGAAATTGCAATGAGACTAGAAGCTTCACCGATTGGTGACACAGGGATGGGAATGGATAGGGTACAGGCACAGTTGGCCAATTTAACGCTCCAGTTGGAGGACATCAAGAAGGGCAAGGAGACTCGCAGAGGACACCATAAGGACAATTGCCCAGAATTTTGGGAGTATTTGGAATAAGGGGCGCCAAACCCCCTTTGACAAGGAGGTATGCCATGGTGTACTATATGCCAGACCAGAAGAGTGCGTATACTTACAAAATATGGTATTGAAACCAACGAATTTATACTGCAAGTTCTGTCATTCGGTAGGCCATGATGGGAAGGACAACAGGGCCTATGACCTGCTACATGAGTGAACAACTGACACATACTTTATGAAAGGGGAGGAACCACCGGTGATGTAGCAGAAATCACAGTATAGTCAGCCACAACAATACGACCAAGGGTAGTATGGGCACCTACAGTATCCCCCACCACTGTATGGACAACCTCAGTATGGACCGCAGCAGTATCAACAACCACAGTACGGGAAACTATAGTATCAACAGTATGGGCCACCACGCGGAGGCTATGGTAGAGGATTCTGTGGAGGACGAGGTCATGGAGGAGCTGTCAAAAGGGGACGAGGCCCGATAACCTTTTATAACTGTGGCCAACAGGGGCACTACGAAAGAGACTATCCAAATCCTACGCCGCATTGTACATATTTCAGCGCTGCGGATCACAATATAGAGGATTTCCCTCAGCTTATTGCGAAATAGAAAATGAAGCAGAACCAGAACTCAAATGTTTCGAAACCGCCACCTACAGTGCAGATGATTTCGACAGAAGCCCGAGGTAATCAGGAAATAGTAGGGATCATGACACAAGGAGGAGGGGTGACTGGAACCAATAATCCTGACACCCATATCAGACCAACACAAAGAGGACAAAAACAAGGTAATGATGGTGCAGAAGCAGAGAAGGATGTATTCTGGTAAGTGCAGAATGACAGGAGAAATCAACGACAAGTGGCCATGGAAGAAGAAGTCTACAACATGCCACCGACATTTGATCCGACAAGGTCGCAAAAGAAGGAAACCAACCTCAAGGCCTTTTTAGGAAGTTGCTTGGATTTGGCAAAGGACCCAAAAATATTGGATGAAATAGCAGGTCTGCTACAACGACAGAGGGGTACACGTCTGGAACAAAAAGTCAATCGCATACATAAAAGAAAAATAGACAGAGAGATGCAGATGTCCACAGAGATTGGAGAATTCGATATCGATTCCATCATCCTAGATTTGGGTTCGGATGTGAATATCATGACTAAACAGACATGGGAAACGATGGGGAAGCCACGGATGACCTATTCACCAGTACAGCTGCAATTAGCAAACCAAAGAAAAGTCACTCCGCTTGGACGAGTATGTCAACTTTCGGTTGAAATCGAAGGGCTTAGAACTTATGTGGACTTTGATGTCATCGAGATTGTGGATAACACCAGTCCCTACCCAGTGTTATTCGGGATAGATTGGGCTATGGAGAATCAAGCAATCATCAACTTTAAAAGAAGAGTAATGCCATTCGAGAACCAGGAACTAAGGGTAGTTGCGCCACTGGATCCGGCAGAAGGGATCTGCTATACGGAACCAGTCAAAGATGAGTTTATGGAAGGATGGGACCATCTGTACAACATTTCGGAAGATCATGTTAACCCCACCACGGATGGAGAGTTAGAGTGGTGCAGCACCAGTTCCGCATCCTCCGACTCAGATGAGGCCTTGGAGAACTGACAGAACCGATTGCACAAAGTATCCTTTCGAAGGTGTGCACGGATAACACATTCCATACAAATGGTAGCTAAATAGGAGTATGCGTTACCAACCTATGAGGGGATACCCAACGTGGGCATGTTTCTCAATGAATTCGAGAACAAAGTAGTAGAGCCACAACATCTTCTGGCCCTAGAGAAGGCCCTAAAGGCCACTCCTACACGATGGTGGGCAGCACATAAATCAAACACAACATCTTGGCCAGTATGTCGATGCTCCATGGAGGTTCAATTCGGTGAAGCTGTGGAGAACTACCAGGTGCGATACGATGAACGAGGGGACCCGAAAGCACATCTGAATGCCTGTCAACATTGATGGGGCTTGAGAGCACAACAAGAATGGGTACATGCATTTATACACACACTAGATGAGGTACCGCGGAGCTGGTACATCGAGGCAGAACTGTGACACAGAACAAAATCCTGGGAACAACTTACCATTGGCTTCAACCAAACCTTTTCATTCGCTGATAGAAACCACCTGATCTGCATCGCACTACAAGCAATCCACGGAAAAATATTTGAAGAAGGATCGGTCGGACAACCAATGACAACCCCATGGACTGCAACACCAGAAATGTTGATGGAATGTTATAACATCACGGGAGGACCAGAAGATGACGACGACCCTAGGGAAAAATATATACCAAACTCATAGGGTAGTCGTGGTGTTGAGGCACTAGACATACCGTTGGACAAATTTCAACAACCACTAAAGATAAAAAAAAATGTGAACATTGAATCAGAGGAAAACTCGAAATTCACAAACATTGGGGACTACTGGGATGAATCGACCATTGAGAAAGCCATCGACATACTACACGCGTTTTAGGATCTATTTCCAACAAAATTCTCAGAAATGAAGGGAATTTTGGGAGACTTAGGAGAAATGTGGATCCCCCTGAAACTGGATGTGAAACCAGTAAAACAACAGCCATATAGATTGAACCCGAGACATAAGGAATGCATACAAGATGAGATTGAGCGAATGTTGGAAGCAGGCATAATAGAACCAGTGGCAGAATCTGAATGGATTAGTCCAATGGTTGTCCAGGACAAGAAAACTGGTGAAGTACACATATGTCTAGAAGTAAGGAAATTAAATGACGCCTGCCTACATGATCCATTCTCGACCCCATTCACCGATGAGGTACTTGAAGGCGTAGGAGGCCAGGAGATGTATTCTTTCACAAACAGATTTTTGGGTTATCACCAAGTTAGGATTGTGAAAGAAGATCGACATAAAACCACATTCGTCATAGAGTGGGGATGTTTTCAGTACACAATGATGCCCTTTGGATTGAAAAATTCTCCTGCCATATTTTCAAGAATAGTGGTAGCCGCCTTCAAGGATTATATTCATAAATTTCTAGCCATTTATATGGACGATTGGACGATATATGGGCTAGCTAAGGATCATGTCGTGAGCTTACAAATAATGCTCGAACGATGCCGACAACACCAGATTTCCTTGAACCTCAAGAAATGTATCTTTTGCGCCCCGTTCGGCATACTGTTGGGCCACATCGTCTGCTGCGAAGGGCTGTTGGTAGATTCAGTGAATATTTCTATCATCATCGACCTCCCACCACCCACAACAACCAAACAGCTATGAGCAACATTAAGACACACAAGGTATTACCAAAAATTCATCGTCGGATACGCAGCGATCACAACAACCATGGAAACGTTACTCAAGAAAGACGCTAAGTTCGAATGGACCGCAGAATGTCAGAAAAGTTTGGACATATTGAAACAAAAGATGGTTGAGGCACCAATCCTTGCATTCCCATATTGGACGAAATAATTTCATGTACATGTTGATTCGTTGTCAGTCGCATTGGGCATTACCCTGGCCCAAGCAGGAACCGATGACATTGACCATCCAATAGCATTTGCTAGTAGGAAGCTATCTACAGCAGAGTGGAAGTATACGACCACTAAGCGGGAAGGGTTGGTTATGGTCTCTGCGTTGCAGAAATTCAGGCATTACCTTTTGGTAGGTCACTTCAAGATGTTCACCGATCACTCTGCATTAAAATACTTGGTGAAAAAACTTGTGTTGGGGGGGGGAATCTGCTGCTGGCTATTACTATTCCAGGAGTTCGACTTTGAAATCATCGTAAAGCCAGGGCGCTTGAACATGGGACCTGACCATCTTTCGCGACTAGAATCCGGAGAGGAACCAAAAAGAATTGACGAAGGATTTCTGGATGCACAATTTTTTAGGATTGGCATGGTCGATAACCACTTCAAAGAAATCATTCAATTTTTAGTGACAGGGGAAGCACCGGCTGAGCTCACTACCAGCCAACGGAAGTAACTAGTTGTCTGAGATGCATACTTTCAACTAATTGTAGGAGAGTTATATAAAATGGGCCTGGACAAGATTCTGCGACGATGCGTTCTTCCACATGAATAGGAACAGATTCTGTTGAAAGCACATGACGGAATTGCTGGGGCACACTATGGGGGACGAGAAACTACCCAGAAGATCCTTCACACAAGACTATGGTGGCTGACCTTGCACAGGGATGCGGCAGATTACGCCAAGAGTTGCGATGTGTGTCAACGAACTGGGAAACCCTCGTGACGTGATGAAATGCCATTAGTACCACAAGTAACATTGCAGGCTTTCGAAAAATGGGTTGTTGATTTTGTGAGACCCATCAATCTGCTTTGAAGAAGGATAGGGTCACGGTACATCATCACAGCAACAGACTACCTAACGCGCTGGGTGGAAGTGGTGCCAGTAAGAGACTGCTCAGCTGCAACTACAGCTCGATTCCTATTTGACAATGTGGTTACTCGGTTTGGTTGCCCAAAAGTATTACTAAGTGATCAAGGAACCCACTTCATTAACCAAACAATTGTTGTGATGACGAAGGAATTTCAGATCCAGCACAAGAAGAGTACACCCTACCACCCCCAGGCGAATGGTACCATTGAGGCATTTAATAAAATCCTGGAGCATGCACTCACCAAAGTGTGCAACGTGAACTACGGCGACTGGGACCTAAAAATTCCAGTGGTCCTCTAGGAATATCGCACCACCTGTAAGGGACTAACTGGCCAGATGTCATTCAAACTTGTATATGGCTAGGAAGCAGTGATGCCAATGGAATACATAGTAGCAAGTTTACGAATCACCGCAGCAACAGAGATGAATGATGATAGCACAATCAAGGAATGATTGACACAACTAATACAGTTGGATGAATATCGATTCATTGTAGGATTTCACCAGAAGGTAGAAAAGGACCGCCAAAAGGCATGGCATGATCGCTATGTCAAGATGAAACACCTAAAAAAGGGAAATACAGTTCTGTTGTATGATAGCAAATTCGCAAAACACCCTAGCAAGCTACAAATGCACTGGTTGGGACCATATATTATCACTTTTATTATGGATGGAGGCGTCGCACAGTTATAGAGCTTAGATGGGGTACTGTTACCTAAATTAGTCAATGGGAGTAGGCTGAAGCCATGTCACCATGATCCGACGCAGAGCAGATAAAAAAAAAAATCAAGGAAGGATTGTTTCGTAGTTTGGCGCATGGACTGTGATCATAGTAGGATCATGACTCTATCAAATCAGTATGGATGGGACTTTGTCGGATGACAGGAATGACAAACACGGATAATGATTAAATCAATGCCGGCATACGACAGGTCAGGAAAACAGCATGGCCGGAGGCACCAATGACTTAAGTTCGCACGAGAATGACACAAGGAGCATATAAGGAGGGCGGTATGGTCACTCATCTCGCATGTAGGAAACCAGTCACCCCATGCAGACAGAATGATGACAAAATCGGTGCATCGATAGAACGGATCCGCCGTGGATTTCTCGAAATAAACATCCCGGACAAGGGAAAGGCATAAATATAGAAACCAGACACTTAGCAGAGCACCGAGGTATTTTCCAGAAGTAGGAAACCCATGCTAATAGAGAGGCGGGTCATTGCATACGTTAGGAGTTTCAAGGAGTTTTGTGGAAATGCTCCATTGCATTTCGTGTGGTAGCACACCGGGGGCGCTACGGGCCCGAATGACGAGTATGCATTAGCGCCTGGAGCCACAGGAAGCCAAGACGCTCGGGCATCACAAAGCCGAGGTTTCATCTGAGATGTCTAAGTACGTGGTAGTAGCTCACAGCTTCCTGGCCCCAGCGAACACTAGAAGAACAAGGGCAGCAGGCCCCTGACCTTGGGAGGAAGCAATCCAAGGCACGAAATAGATGTGCCAGAGTAGTCGGCCTGTTTCCCACCTTGGCATCGTCGAAAACCCCTTTTTCTACAAGGGACAAATAGGGAATGATCCAGTAGACTCTGGAGAGGTAGATGATCAAGGTTGCAAGAGACTGGAGGATGAGTGCAGAAAATACATGACAACAAACCAACGACTGACAAAGGTGGATGCAAAGTACATAATAGTGAGTTCCAGACAACAAGAACAATTTCGAGACGACCAAGCACAATACAAGATGGATGCACTCCAGTAGTGTCCAGCTGAAGTGGCTCGAGACAAGCCACAAGTTTGTGTTGGGGGCCTGTTGGCATAGGATAGATCCGCAGGAAGTGCGGAAGTTGACAGGTGTGAAAGGGTCATTCCACAGAAGAAGGACCTTTTGCCACATTTTGTGGAAATATAAGAGTTGTTAGATTAGTTGAGTCAGTCATGTGGACCAAATTGTAATAGGAGAAAAACATATAAATAGAGAAAGATTGTAAGCCTAAGGGCATCTAAGTTTTGGAGATTAATGTAATCTTTTGGATTCTATTGGATCTGCAATAGGAATGACTTGATTATTCTCTGTGAGGTTTGTTCCACAAATGTTAATGAATGAAGATGTTCGGTTATGAATTCTTTTGTTATGCGATGATGGGTTATTTAAATGCTTTCTATTGATTTGTGTTTATACATGTTGTTGGTTACCATGAATATGTTGTTGAATATGCTTTGAGATAAATATGCGAATGATTGGTTAAATAGACTGTGGTAAATATTGTAATCTCTGGTTAACGTGCATATATCTTCTTCGCAACTGCGAAAGATTGGTTCTTGCAGCACCCTTATTCACTCCGGGTGAGACCTCGCCTGCTTTGCAGGCGTTGCTGGAAAGGTAACTCCTTTCCGAGCCAGTGTGTAAGGGTTGTTGGTGTTTGTTGACAACAGATTGAACCCTTGTCAAGAAGAGTTGTGTCAACAATCTTCCAAGTTCCAGGTGATTTTGGACATGTTTTATTGGGTGATGATGAGCCATGTAAAATTGTTGGAATGGGTAAGGTACGAATAAAGTTAAAGAATGGGGAATGGTTGTTGAAATATGTAAGGCATATTCCCGCTATAAAAAGAAATCTGATCTCAATAGGGTAGTTGGGAGATGGTGATTATTTATCTACATTTGGAGAGACGTAGTGTAATATCAAAAAAAAGATCGATGGTTCTAGAAAAAGGAGACAGGATAGGTACATTGTATTTATGTCCTCATAATACAGACTATTCTATCTCTTAAGTTTCCACAAGAATAGATACAACATTGTGGAATCATAGGCTTGGCCACATGAGTGAGAAGGGGATGCGGATTCTCCACTTAAGGAAGTTGCTGCAAGATCTGAAGCAGGTAAGTTTGGAATTTGATGAGAACTGTGTTTATGGAAAACATAAGAGAGTCATACTTCTCAGGGTTGGGAAACAGAAGAAGAGTAAAAATTTAGAGCTTGTACATACAGATGTATGGGGAATGGCTAAGGTACAATCTCTTGGTTTATTGCATTAGATAGAAATATGATGTGTTTGCTACTTTTAAGAAATGGAAATCTTTGGTTGAGAATGAGACAGGAGAAAGGTTGAAGTGTCTCAGATCTGATAATGGAGGTGAATACTACGGCAAGGAGTTTGATAGTTACTATTCAAACCATGGGATTTGTAGAGAGAATACAATCCCATGAACACCATAAGAAAATGACATGTCAGAAAGGATGAACAGAACAATCATGGAGCGTGCAAGGTGTATGAGATTGCATGCAGGGTTGTCCTTACAATTTTGGGCAGATGTTGTAGATATGGTTGTTTACTTAATAAACAGAGGGCCTTCAAGTGCTTTGAATGGTGGTATTCGAGAGGAGGCATTGACAGGTAAAAAGGTAAAATACTCTTTTCTGAGAACTTTTGGTTGTGAAGCATTTTTCCATATTGATAAAGAAAATAGAACAAATCTTGAGGCTAAATCCAAGAAATGTCCCTTTATTGGATATGGGGTTGATGATTTTGGTTATTTCTTATGGGTTATGAAAATAACAAAATAATTAGGAGTAGAGATGTGGTATTCAATGAAAAGGTCATGTATAAAGATCAGTTGCAGGAAAAGAAACTGGAAAAGGAAAACACAGAGTACACAATGTTTGATGAAATCAAAGAAAATGAAGTTCCAAAATGTTGGAGTCATTTTAAAACAACACATCATTTGTTTGGGATTAACAACCTAATTACCACTTATCCTAAGTGTTTTGACTCAAATATGTTCTTCAATCATCAGCATATCATCAGTTCCAGTCAAATGGGCCTCCTCCTTCATTCGGGGATCCAATTGGGTCATCAAATTAAATTAACTGGGCCTCCTCCATCATTCCGAGAGACAAATGGGGTGATTTGCATGATGAATTCACCCTACTCAGTCCAACTGGGTGTGTTTCACCTAACAATAAACTAAATGTAGTAAAAAAGGAACCCTCCTACTCACTTTGACCTAATTTTGGGCAATTTCACCTAAAAATCAATTAATTGAAGTCAGAAAGGCACCCTCCCCTAATTTTGGGAAATCAGTTGAGTTCTGGACTCTGTTAGACTCATTTTGACAGTTTGAGAGTCCGTTAGAGTCAATTACTTGCAAGTTAAGTGGTTAACTGATGTGTCAAATGGTGTTAAATGACAAGTAAGCCACTCTCATGCATTCAATTCAAATGACCTCTCTAGGATTCGAATTTCTTGGCTATTATTGCCATTGTTACACATTGTAATCTATCTTCCGAGCTAATGATAATGTTTCTACTGTTGCAAACCTTTTTCACTAGTGTTTCGACACTCAATTTATTGTAAAGATCCGCATGCATCTCTTGTAATTGTTTTTCTTTTTTTCTAGATCTATTGTTCTTGAATTTTACATGGTATCAGAGCCATGGAAGGACAAGGCAACTCTTCTAAAGAGTTTTTCAGATGAAGATTGAGCAAGTTTACTCAAAATGATTCCAACACTACACCAGAAGAAGAATTTTTTCCACATAAATCTTGGATAATTGTGCATCTGGTTTATTAAGCTTGCTTGATAGGCTATGTCGAGTGTGCTGCAACTTGAAAAGTGTAGGTTGTCAACCTAAAGATTGTTTGTTTGTTTTTTACTGCAGGTTTCTCACAGCTTCCTATTTCATTCTCTATATCCAAGATGGACTCTTCTTCTAAGCATATTCTTACTCCTTTCAACTATCATCAGTGGAAGGATGATATAGATATAGTATTACGCTCCAAGGGACTCTATAGAGTTACTATGGTCACAAAACTAGAGCCTAATGCAACTATAGAGAATTCCAAGTTCTTCAATAATATTGATGAAGCTTATGGTTTCTTATGTCTCAATATTTCGAAATACCTTCCTTTCCATATCAGCGGATTGAAGACTCCAAAAGAAGTATGGGAACAATTTCCAAACTCTTCGGTAAGCAAGATGAGATGAGGGCTTATCAGTTAGAGAATGAATTGGTTTCCATAAATCTTGAAAACTTTGAAACCATCAATGATTTTTTTACCAAGTTCAAGCATTTGGTGCTTCAGTTGAAGCAATGTGGTGTCGAGAAGAAGGACGATCAGTTGATCCTTTAAAAACTAGGAGCACATTATTTAGTGTTTGTCTCTACCTTTCATTTGGGAAAGCTCACCATTCTGAATTGGAAGATGCCATCCTTGAATGCATTCATTGAGTCCTTAACAAAAGAGAATGACAACCTTGTTCAGATGGGGTCCATGAGATCCTCCAAAGATCAATACATGTTTGCTGGAGGACCCAAGGCTACGAATGCTAAAGGAAAGCAAAAGCATAAGGACAAGACCAAGTTTTATTATCCTAAGCAGAAGGATAAGACCAAGCAGTCAGATGAGCCCTTAGGCTCAAGAAAAGACAAGCAAAAGGGAAAGGAGAAGAAAAAGTGTTTTTACTGTGGCAGGGGATTTCATCCTGAAAGCTCATGCATGAAGAATATTGTTGATCAGATGACCCTTCTCTTGGAGAAGAATAATATCACTCTTCCAGATTGCACAAGGAAGAAGGAAAATGGAGACCAAAATGATCATCCAGAAAGAGGTCATGCACTCATGGAAAGTGTTTCAAATCCAAAATATCTTCTCATAGATTCAGAAGCTTTGAAACACATGGTTGCAAGCAAAGACTCTTTCTCATCATTGGAATTCGACAACTGCATCTCCATCCACATGGGAGATGATTCACAAATTTCATCGAAAGGAAAAGGTACAATTCACTTAGAACATGGAAATTTTCAAAATTTTCTCTATGTCCCTTCTCTCGCTTCGAACCTGCTTTCTGTGTATCAAATGACACATACTGGTTTTCCCAAGAAGGTTGTATTCAGCCCTAATGATGTTGAAATTTCTAATATTAGCACTGGAAAACTCATTGCAACAAGCAAGGAAAATCATGCTGCAAAAACATATGAGTTTTCCCAATTTTTTCCATATTCAAAGCCAAGTGCCCTTCTGACTCATGGAAATGAGGTTAGCCGGATATGGAATGAGAGGTTTGGAAACCTTAATTACAAATATTTGCATCCTATACAAAATAATTCCATGTTTGAAGGCCTTCTGAAAATTAAATCCTCAAAAGGGATATGCAAAGATTGCATTATTGGAAAGCATCCTGAGCACAAGTTCGATCGAGGAAAAGCTAGCAGGTATTCTTGTGTTTTGGGGCTAATTCACAGTGATATCAGTGGTCCATTACCAAATCCCTCCATGAATGGATCAAGGTATGTTCTCACATTCATTGATGACTTTTCCAAGTTCACATGGGTCTACTTTCTCAAGAACAAATTGGAACTGTTTGAAAGGTTCATGAATTTCAAGGCTTCTGTTGAGACTGCCACTGGGAGCAAGATAAAATATCTTATATCTAATAATGGTGGAGAATATATAAAAAAAAAGCTTCTACAAATTTTTGTGGAAAATGGAATCCAAATCCAGCACACAGTCCCTTACACACCTCAACAAAATGGTGTAGTAGAGAGGAAAAACCAAGCATTGAAAGAGATGGCTACTTGTATGCTTGAGTCGAAAGGTTTGGATTCAAATATTTGGGATGAGGACATGAATTTTTATGAATACATTTAGAAAATAGTTCCACACTCATCTTTCAAATTCCAAACTCCCTTCAAAGTCTACACCGGTCACAAGCCTGATGTGTCACATCTCAGGGTTTTCGGGTCCACTACATGGGCTAGAATTCCGATTGAGAAGAGAATATATTTGGAACCACAAAGTACTGAGTGCATACTCATTGGATATGATGAATAATCCAAAGGATAAAATTCATGGATATCAGACCCAAAATAATATTCATCGAGAGAAGTGTCCAATTTGAAGAACCGCTTCATGATCTACAACTAGTGGAGGAAGAAACTGCCAAATTGCTTCCTCTTCCGGAAGAAGATTCAAGAGATGATACTGAAAGTTTATGTTCTGATATTTTTGATATTATGTCTAATATTAGTGAACATGAATAATCAGGTTTAGATTCAAATCCATATGAGACCCCTCAGTTTCCAAAGTGGCCAAAAAAGACTCTCGCATCTGCTGGTTCTAACATTGGAAATCATATCGATCCAAGAAGAACCCGAGCAGACATTCAAAGAGAAGGTATGGATATTTCATGTGATGATCCATTTCTGTACGTAAAGTGTTTTTTTATGGTTGGTTCATATTCTAAATCATACTACCATTCCCATCGTGATCCAAGATGGAAAACTGCCATGGATGAAGAGTACAATTCTCTTCAGAAAAATTCAACATGGGAGCTGGTTTCACTTCCACCGGGGAGGAAATTGGTTCAATGAAAATGGGTCGACAAAACCAAGGTTTCTGCTGATGGTTAATCTTGCAAATACAAATCTATTTTGGTGGAAAAATGTTTCTCACAAGTCCAAGGTGTGGACTACATAGAAACTTTTGCACCTGTTGCAAAAATGGACTCAATCCGGCTAGTTTTGGTAATTTCCGCATCCAAGCATTGGGAGGTGCACCACATAGATGTGAAGAGTGATTTTCTTCATGGGGATATTCAGGAAGAGATATACATGAAGCATCCAAAATTTTACATGTCATATCCATCACTTGTTTGCATATTAAGGAAATCTTTGTATGGTTTAAAATAGGCCCCAAGAGCATGGTATGCAAAGATGGATTCCTTTCTTCTGTCGCAAAACTTTGCAAGATGCAAATCGGATCCGAATGTTTATATACAGCAGCATGAAGGAAATTTTCTACATATCCATCATTTTAATTTATGTTGATGAACTATTTATTACAGGAATCGATCTTGCTTTGATCGGCACAATAAAAACCGCTTTACACCAAGCATTTGATATGAGTGATTTAGGCCTACTGAAGCAGTTTCTTGGTCTTGAGATCACTCAGAATTTTGATGGGATCATGATTTCTCAATCAAAATATGATTTGGACCTGCTAAAGAAGTTCAATATGGAAGAATGTATAGTTTCACAATTCCCATTCCTCTCAGGAATTAGTCTTGAGGATGGTGATTCTACACCGTTGGTGATCCACATTGTAGTTGGAATTTGTGTCGAATGCTAACTTCCCACTGCAACAAGTCATTGACATTGACACAACTATGACGAGTCTCAAATTTGACATACTGTGACACACTTCACACCTTCAACATGTTCATCAACCTCACAGTTCGCAACATCAACATGTAGTGTCGACATTCGACTGGCGATTGTCGAATTTTGACACACTATCTCTCTGTCTTCTAGTCGACTGTAACAGTTGAAATGTTGAACCGTTATAACTTATTCTTTGTAACTGAACATAACGGACAGGAACCCAAGCATCTCAGAATTCTATATAAGCATGTATAATATTGTAACATACATCAATCTACTTAGGAATTCACCCAGTAATAGAATCATTTGGCATTCCTGCATATTGTCTGTGCACATTTGTGTTTATTTGTGTAGTATAATCCTACTTTGGTCATTCTACTTATTCTTATAGCTTCCACCATAACATAGCTGACTCATTTAGTCGATTTGTTGTCCCCATTGTGCTTCCTGGGCACGACCTGGATCATTGGTATCAGAGCATACTCAAATCAGAGCATTCAGTTTCCATTCTTAAGTTTTGCGTATACACTTCTCTCGAAGTTACCTCAATTATGTTGGTTCAAACTCGCTCGCAATCTTAGCAATCCAAGTAGATGCTACCTCCAGAAATGACAGAAGAAATAGACGATAGACATGCAGCTGATGAGATAGCACAGATTATTGAGCAAGCTCTCACTCAACAATGGACTGAAATGTTTTCCTAGCTCAACAAAATTCTCATGTGATTTTCTTCGACATTCGAAGGATTTTCGACGCGAAGTCACTCCTATAAAATAAGCACGTTCAAAGTGCAAATGAATCTGGACATACCGAATCTTGAAGGAAAGATTGACGTGGAATCTGTCGACAATTAGGTACAACAACTAGAATCCTATTACACTGTGAATCAACTGTTGAGATATTGTAACTTCCAAGAATATTATATTTGTACTTTATTATTCCGGAGATGTTCCATTCCTCTATGGAGACTCTATTGTATATCCGAAGATGTTTATTCCTCCAAGAGAGTGTGGTAACTAGGGTTATTAGATCTCCCATGTGGGGTCGGCCCTGAGTTAGTTGTTTAGGGGTTATTAGACTCTCCTAGGAGAAGTCGGCCTTGTTAGGGTGAAAAGTCAATTAGGAGTTAAGTATAAATAGAGGAGGTGTGTTCCTCATTTATCTCACTCATTCACTCACTTGTGATTGGATCATAGGAGAGAGAGAGATCTACATAGGAGGAGAAGGAACTCTTGTTGAGGACTACATATTTGTATCGGTTGATTATATATATTGATGAAAGCTTTGCTGGGTTTTCTACCCCATTGTTATATTTTCATCATTTAATTCAATAGATCTAGGATCTTAACTGAAAGAACAACATGTACAGCATATCAAGCATAAGAGACAAGAGACAAGAGACACAAAACATTTCACCGGGGAAAACCAAGAAGGTGAAAAACCCCACAACTTCCTCAGAGATAGAATAAGCACCAATACAAGGATCACAATGATCAAACCCAAGAGATAGATATCTTCAACAGCATACTCCTCCTCCACTTGTGCACACTCCTCCTCTCTCTCACTAATGCGAAGTGAGTGATAAATAGAATGTGTCAAATGAGAGAGTCACACTCTCTATTTATACTTTTACTTTCACTTGACCTTTACTCAACCAGGTCGGCCCCAACTTAACCACTTAACATAAAACTGACTGGGCTGACCCCTCTAGGGTGGTCTAATAACCCTTTGACCCACATGACTCAAACAAGGCTAACCCCATCAAGGTGGTCTAATAACCCATCAAGTATAAGTTATGACACTTACAATATAACTTGCGACACATGCAAGTACAACTGACAACACTTCCAATCAGAGGAATAATACATCTCCATTGGGGATACAATAAAGTACAAATGTAATACATACAATATACAAGTGAATATCTTCCGAAGTTACAAATACATCAACACTCCCTCTTAATTAGGAAGGTATTCTCTTGACACAAGTCATCAATAAATATGGGCACAAGTCTTCAATTCTAGAGCTGGATCATCGTCACTGGATCATGGAGCATCATTGTCACTGCTATTGTACTCATCATCTCAATCACTGGTGCTATCTCTCAATTCTTCTCGTCATAGGAATTTCTACAGAGCCAACCCTTTTTCATGCTATATGTAGGCCTAGCCTCCATGTAGATCTTCATCATCTCTACGAGCAAGCCATCAAGTAGGTACACCTCAAGACTGATTACATTGCCTCTGCAAAACCTGCAAGATCTCCCAGGAATGATTACACTGCCTCTGCAAAACCTGCAAGAGCATCTCAAGACTGATTATATGCCTTCGCAAAACCTGTGTACCCTACTGTCACATCATCATCTTCAGATCACCTCATATTCCACGGAGCACAACCCAGATGCACACAACACAGCACTTACAATCACCGGTATGGAAGGAATTTCCTCTGACCATACAGGAAAGGCTCAGCACTTACATCAATGACCATGGAAGGAATTTCCTTTGACCATGTCGTAAAGGCTATAGAAATTACATCACGACCATGGAATGACTTTCCTATGACCATGTCGGAAAAGATTGGCAATTACATCACGACCATGGAAGGACTTTCCTTTGACCATGTCGAAAAATCCCCAACAATTACATCAACAACCATGGAAGGAATTTCCTCTAACAATGTTGGAAAAGCCATGCCCATCCCTTACATCTCATCATGGAAGGACTTTCCTCTAACCATGTGAGAATGGCCCAGCCCTTACATCTGCACCATGGGAGGACTTTCCTACCACCATGTGAGAATGGCCCCAACCCTTACATCTACACCATAGGAGGACTTTCCTACCTCTATGTGAGAATGGCTCATGTGCATATGTGTCTCCAGACTCATCACTTCCCCTTGGAAGGAATCTTGATCTGAAGTACACCAAGTCTCTCTCTGAAGTACTCAAACTTCACTCTGGCCAACAGCTTGGTCAACACATCGGCTAACTGCTCGTCCGTCGCAACATACAGGAGCTTCACTGCTCCTTGTTGACTGCTTTTCTGGGCAGACCCGGGTTTTAATGAAGCGCAGCAACAAAACCCCTTGGCGCACTGGCCCTCTCGGCAACGAGCTGCGCGGCAGCTCGAGGTCTCACCCGAAGTGGCTATGGGGGGGTTAAGGAATCAGGTTTCCTTAACCTGGGTGACGCGGAGATAGCTCTTCCTTGAATGGTTCCTGCGAAATCGGCGGTCGGACCTTCCCGCAGGCCGCTCGGCGCAGCTGCGTGGATTCCTTCCTTGGCAGGTCTACTGCGCGGTTTCTCCTCCCTAGCGCAGAAGGCAACTATTCCTGGCGTTGACGCGCTAAATACTTCCTTGCCCTTCGCATCCGGCGCAGTAACGTATTCCTAGCTCGCTGCAGCGACAGCGCGCTACTACTTCTTTAGTACTTAAGACACTTATAGCTATCAAGGGATCTTTCCAACTCGCTCAAACAGTCATAAAGATAAGACAGAAGTCTTGCATACACAAATAATGAACTCTAAATGGTTATCATTCACGCAAACATTATAACAAGAGGATATAAGTGAAGCTCATCTCCTCGAGGAAAACCACGTCCACGGGAGTGTTATATTAACCAGAAAATGATAGAGTTATACAATATGCTGCGCACACAGCTGCAGCCTTAGATCTTACAGGAAACTCCACGCACACAGCTGGGAGCCCTTCTCTCAACTTGTCTCCTCTCTATGGAGATTACAAAGGCACAGACGTCGAATCAGACTGTCTGGCAACTCAGGGATTAGCTCCTCGGCTATCCGATTTCCTCTCTAGTTCTACGCACCGGGTAGAAAATACAGTGAAGGATAATCAACACATGATCTATCCTTTAGACTGGCTCTCTAACAGTCTAACATCTAGCTCTCAATTCTCCAAAAGGAAAGAACTGAAGGAACCTCTACCCATTACAATGATTCATATATATAGGTGGCCATGACGGTCACACCTTTACAAAACTGTGGGCCTTTCCCAACAGTGATTCCCAAAAACCCTAACCACGCACATGGCTAGGTGTACTGTAGGCGCCGCTTGCAGTCACGTCGCCGCTTCCTGCAGGCTCCGTGAATTCCGGCGCAGATTGTGGGTATGGGCGATCGTCCTTCGCCTTCAATGCTCTGGTCCGTTGCTCCTCCTTGATCCGAGCAACCATAACTTCTGTACTAAGCCTTTAAATGAGGGTAGCTGAGCCCTCTACTCCATCGCCTTATTTATTATGGTAGCTGAGCCACCTTCATTCTTCGATGACGTGCGCGCGAGCTCCACAATTTCCGGTCCGTGATCTGCGCTGAGATCATCCATCTGGCACCGTACTGCGCACCGTCTCCTTCTTACCCAAAACTTAGTGCTTGTCCCAAAACTAGCACTTTCCTTCCATACTCGTGCTTTTTCCCAAAATTCGCAGCTTTTACTATAGCTGCGACCTTGGCCCCAACAGGCCCCCAACACTCACTTGTGGCTCGCCCTCGAGCCACTCGCACTAGCGCGTGGTTGTTTGATTTGCGCATTTGCTTTTGCTTGAATCTCCGCGAATGTTTTCTGCCACTTCGCAATAGCGGAGTCCAATTCCTCGATACACTCATCAGCTGTTTGCACTGTTTCTGCGGTCGCTTCGTCTTTAGTGAGTGTATCAATGATCTCCTGAGACTCGGTAATCTGTTTGATTTTTGTCTCAACCTGGCCAACAATTTCAGCATACTCATCCATGAATGGCTGAATGCTGTTGGTGAGCTTCTCATCTTCAGTTCTGAGCTTGTGCAGTTGCTGCTGCATTTTGCGCACTTCGCCCATTTTCTTCATCTTTGGCAAGCCTGTTAAGGACTTAGCTTCTTCATTCAGAACAGTGAGAGACTGTTCTGCAGCTTGCACCTGTTCTGATAGTCCCACTTTAAAAGGGAGGTTTACAAGCTCTGACCATGCTTCCATAGCCTGGTCCATCAGGTTCTTGGCTTCCTGTACTCGGTCTTTCATTCGTGTGGAAGCTCTGCTCAATGCTTCAAATTGTACCTGCGCATCATCCGTAAGATGCGCAGCAACGCGAGCTTCTAGCTCAGCAATCTGGGTTCTATGGTCCTCAGCCATAGCAACTTTTTCTTGCTCCAGGGTTTTCACCCTTCCTCCAATAATTTGAACTTTTGCAACCAGAGGGAGGTCTGGTTGAATCTCGCAAGCCGGCAATTCCTGGGCAATCTCTTCTATTGCGTTTCTGATGCCGGTGTCTTGCGCCTCATAGAGTGCAAGCTTCGCAGAGATATTCTTATGACTTTCCTTCAGCTCTATCTCCTGCGATTGCAGTCGTTGGTTTGCCTGGAAAGTAGAGAGCTCTCTAGCTCTCAACTCAAGAGAAACTTTCTCCTGTACAAGCTGTAGGGTTTCTATAGGAATCATAGACAAATTTATTTCTACAGGTCCAACTGTGCTTACCTGTAGTTCAGCTAGAGGATCTGGAAGTGTCATGTTGGTAGGCGGAATATGTACGACAGTGTGCCTTTCTGTGAGTTCTTCAACTCGCTCATCAGTTGGAATTTCTTGTGGCGCACGCGAAGTAGATGCTGGCACATGGGTCTGCGCAATCCTTCCTGCGAGACCTTTCAGTTCTACAAATTGTAAGTCTAGAGCACTTCGGATGTGAGCATGCATGTTCCTCATCTCACGAAATTGCTCTTTCAAGTATTTGTCGACCTCTGAGGGAATGGCCTCAGTGGGATGCGACACTTTCTGCTTCTTTGTAGCTGGTTCTGTTGAGCCTTCATCGCTTCTTTGCTCAGGGGCTTCCTTGCCCTTATCCTTTTCTTGCGCAGCGGCGGGTGGCATCGCAGGTGCAATGTCAGCTGCTGCTCTCCATTCGTCCGACCACGACTTAATGGTTTCTTCGACATCTTCTGTGGTCATCCTGTAAAGACCTAGCGCCCAGTCACCTGGAATGTCGCAAGGCCGAAGGTAGAGTTGATGGATGTCGGCAGTAAAAGCCAACTTGCCTTCATACAATGTGGCTGTCTCCTCGCTCAGCCTTGGCATATCTTGTATGGTATCTCGGAGGAGATAGTAGTACTCACAAAAGACAGCGCGATTCATCTTGCGCTTCGCGGGATTAGGGGAATCCCAGAGGTTGATGTAGCGCATGCCGGCAACCTCTCCTGCGCGGCGTGGAAGGAACTGAGTATTCGGGGGCTCCTTCCACCCGACGAGAGCGCATAAAATTAGAAGCCACGAAAAATGGAATGATTGGCCTGCATTGTCCTGCACATTCAGGCAATCAGCCAAAAAAGAATTCAGCAGGAAGAGAGACCAGTTGTACTGTTCTCCCTCCGCAGCTGCGATAGCGAGCTCTACGACAGCTCCAGTAACTTCTTTTGGTCGGCACTTGGTGAGAAGTCTGCCTGCAAGCAGACTTCCTGTGAAGCGAAGTGCCTCATCTTCTACTGTCGTGAGGTCATAAGCCCGACCTCCTCTTGTCAAGTTATATTTCTGGACCAGCTTTGCAGCCAATTTTCGGTCCTTCTCCTTTCCCACAAAATGGATATTGGGATCCTTACCAACCTTAGATAGACCGGTGATGCGGTGTATCAAATCAACATTTAGATCAATTGGCCTCCCGAGCCAAAGGTAACCTCCATGAACGCAGGATAGCAGTGTTTTAACGACTGCGTTCACTTCATTGCTACGCCCAAAGTGCGGTAGCTTCAACAAATTCAAGAGTCCAGGGCGCTCAAGATTTGCTGCAAATCCCTTCGGGACAAACTCGTCAACCTGCCTGGTGGGATTATGGACGATATCCAGATATCGGTCCAACTGGAACTGAGGATATGTCTTATAGTCTCCAAGGTTAAAATCAGAGAATTTAACCAATGGAATGTTTCCCAATAGTTGGCCTTCTACCCGCACACTAGCCGGTAGTGGCGGTAGCGGAATTGGATACTTTGCATTCTTCGGAATCTGTACATCCGGCGCATCATCTGGATGCGGCGGAATATAGTTCACCATAGACGCAAGCGGCTCTGGAACAGGTTCCTCCGGCTGCTGCTGAGATGCTCTTGTGCCTGGGGATGTTCTGGGATCAGTAGCACCGGGGTGTACGTAGGTCGAAGCCGTCACCGGAGTGGCCATGCCGAAATCTAAGCCTCGGCGCAGAAATTGACGAACCACTTCTTCAGTTGATAAGTTCTCCGTTGTGAACCAATGTAAATAACAAAACTCTGGACAGCAAATGGCGGAACTGCGTAGGGTATAGACTCTGAAAACAAGGGGAAATACTCTGCACACTCGGCTCTGAAAACAATACTTTGGGTCTTCAAACACAACTATGCAACTCGAGACAGTAACCCGAAATTGATACAAGTGTGAGGTATTTATAGCCAGCGGGGATAGTAAATGCGACCAAGTGGGGTAACGTAGCTACAGGCGGCTACAGATGAGTTGACAACACGCTATCCTCCTTGTCGTAGCGGTGCATTTAGTGTGATTGACGGGTTCTGACAGCCTTCCGGGAGAAGCTAATGCTTTCGGCGCCTGAGTTAAATGCAAATCTTTCGGAGATTAAGCCGAATCCGTCGGAACGGCTAGACTTAAATAGCGGCCTTATCCTTCATTTATTCAAACGCGGCTACATAACTGCTGTAATTCAAAATTTCCGGCGGGTCATTTCAACTTAGGAAACTGTGCCTCTATGGGTCCATGACAAAAAAAAAAAATTTCAAGCGGCAACAGAAAGGGAACTCCGCAGGAGCGATAGTTCCATGGTCCAAAAACAAAACTTCGCCAGAGCGCACCGATAAGCTCTCTTCAAGCAATTTTTATTCAGGATGCGCGGATATTTCGAGGAACTGCGCAGGAAGCTGGAAACTGAGGGTGTGTCGCAGCTTCCGTGTAGACTGAATGCGATGTCTCTTTCAACTACACTGGGCATCTGCATTCTTGAGTAATATATTATGTCGACAGGGCGGAGTGGCCGTCGCAATAAAGCTTAAGCCGACTCCCGTTTATCATTGTAGGTAGTAGTTCTCCATTCAGCTTTGCAAGCTGTACTGCGCCTCCGTCTGTTATTTTTATTATCTGAAAAGGACCTAACCAATGCACACGAAACTTGCCTGGAAACTTGATGAATTTACTATCATAAAGGAGTACCAAGTCTCCTTCTTCAAAGTGCTTATGCTTAATGTGCCTGTCATGCCAAGCTTTCTGTCTTGCCTTCTGTACCTGTTGATGAAATCCGGCCAAAAGTCTGTCTTCTTCTAAGGAAAGCAGTTGCGAAAGTCTTTCATTCATAGTGTCAGGATCTGCCATTTCTGTAATTTGCGCAATTCGGAGACTGGGAACAATGTATTCCATGGGCATAACTGCTTCTTGTCCATACACCAAGCTGAAAGGTGTGTGACCTGTTAATTTCTTGCAAGTGGTTCTGTAAGCCCATAATACAGCTGTGACTCTAAGGTCCCAATCATCTCTTTGTTGATTACAGATTTTTGTCAGGGCATTCTCAAGAATCTTATTGAATGCTTCCACCGTACCATTAGCTTGAGGATGGTAGGGTGTACTCTTATGGTGATTAATTTGAAATTCTTCAGTAAGGGCCTCTATAGTCTCATTGAGGAAATGTGTACCTTGATCACTCATGAGGATCACTGGGCATCCAAACCTAGTGATAATGTTCTCGAAAATGAACTGCGCGGCAGTAGCGGCGTCGCAGTTCTTAACTGGCTTCGCCTCAGCCCATCTGGTGAGGTATTCAGTAGCTGTAATGATATATCTTGCGCCAGTTCTTTTTCCTGGTGGGTTAATAGGTCCTACAAAGTCAATAGCCCATTTATCAAAAGCACGCAGTGTGATCTGGGGTCTTAGTGGCATTTCATCTCTCCTTGAGGGTTTTCCTGTGCGCTGGCACACATCGCAACATTTACAGAATTCCTTAGTATCCTTGTGCAATGTCGGCCACCAAAGTCCTGCGGCTAATATCTTCTGCGCAGTCGGCTTTCCTGCGAAATGGCCTCCTGCGGTACCTGAATGCGCTTCTGCGATGATAGAGCTCTTTTCATGTGGTAAGATACATCTGCGCAAAATTTCGTCAGGGCCCAACTTATAAAGCTGGCCTGCTATCAAAGTGAAATCTGCGGCTCTAACAACAAGTTGCTTTTTCTGCTGGATTGTAAGCTCAGCCGGCGCTTGTCCGGTAGTGAGAAACTCAAGAATATCAGAATAATATTCGTCTGCTGCTTGGATATAAAACAACTGTGCGTCAGGCAGATTGTCCTCCAGACTCGTAGGTTCCTCTCCTGACTCTATTCTGGATAGGTGGTCAGGCCCTGCATTCAATCTGCCTGGCTTTACAATAACCTCAAAATCATACTCTTGAAAGAGCAGTAGCCATCTGCAAATTCTTCCTCCTAAAACTGGTTTATTGACCAAATATTTCAAAGCAGAATGATCAGTATACATTTTAAAGTGAGCTCCTAACAGGTAGTGTCTGAATTTCTGTAGGGCATACACCATAGCTAGTCCTTCCCGTTCTGTAGTAGTGTAATTCTTCTCAGCTGTAGATAGCTTTCTGCTGGAGTAAGCAATTGGGTGGTCAATACTTCCTTCTCCGGACTGTGTAAGCACGATTCCTAGTGCTATGGAAGAAGCATCAACATGAACATGAAAAGGTTTTCTCCAATCCGGGAAAACTAGAATAGGCGCTGTGATCATCTTTTCTTTAAGTGTGTCCAAGCTCTGTTGGCATTCTTCTGTCCATTGGAACTTCGAATCCTTCTTCAGCAATCTTTCCATAGGCGCTGTGATCCTTGCGTATCCTTTGATGAATTTTCTGTAGTATCCTGTATGTCCCAATGTAGTGCGCAATTGCTTAACTGAGTTGGGCGCAGGTAAATTAGCAATGATGGCAACCTTCGTAGGATCCATCAGGAGTCCTTGTCTGCATACAATATGTCCCAACAAAATACCAAAGGGCGCACAAAATATACATTTTTTCAAGTTAAGGGAAATCTGATGCTGTCTACATTTTTCTAGCATCATGCGCAGATTCGCAGTATGGTTCTTTAGTAAACCAAATACAGTCCAGTCATCAAAATAGACTTCTAAAAACTTGTGGATAAATTCTTTAAAAACAGCAACAACAACTCTAGAGAAGATAGCAGGTGCGTTTTTAAGACCAAAGGGCATTACCGTATACAGGAATGAGCCCCATTCAGTTGCAAAAGTAGTCTTGTGGCGGTCATCCGGATGGATTCTGATCTGATGATATCCCGAGAATCCATCAGTGAAGGAGTAAGCCTCTTGTCCTCCAACATTATCAAGTACTTCATCTGTGAAAGGAGTGGGAAATGGATTGTGCGCTGATGCATCATTGAGTTTGCGCAAGTCGACACAAATTCGTATTTCACCTTTCGTTTTCTTTTCTTGGACCACCATAGGACTAATCCAATCGCTTTCCTCTACTGGCTCAATAATACCTGCTGCAAGCATCTTATCAATTTCTTCTTTGACTTTTTCTTTGTAGCGCGGGTTCAACCTGTATGGGCGCTGCTTTACTGGCTTGGCATCTGGTTTCAGAGGTATGCGCATCACTCCTAAGTCTCCTAGGATGCCTTTCATTTCTGTGAACTTGGTAGGAAAGATATCCTGGTAGTCACGTAATAAATCTGAAACATGCGCAACAGTTTCATCATCCCAATAATCTCCTATAGAAGCAAACTTTGGGTCAGCTTCTGTGCCAATGTTAACTTTCTTGAGCTTGACGTGTTCTGTGATGGCAGGAATATCAAGCTCAGGACCTTCAATATTACGCGTCCCTTCTGATTCTGGGATATTGATGTTGCGAGGATCGTCCTCCTCATCTTCAGCGGTGAATTTATAGCATTCCAGGGCATGTTCTATCTGGACAGCCCAATCTGGTTGGGAATATTCTGTTACTAGACCTGGTTCAAATACCTTCTTTTTAATACACTTCAGAGCCTGATCAATACTTGGATGCTCTGACTCAAAGCTGAATGTAAGTTGAAAACTTTCTATCATAAGAGCCCAAGTAAGAGTGCCTCTGCGCAATTCTGTTTCAGTATACCAATTCCTTGGAATTGTATCCAATGTGTGGATGAATTGGTGAACCCATTCATCTTCCGGAATATCTGACCATTGCTGAATACATGCTTCAATGTGTGACCTGGGGTCACTCTGTCCTTCATATTTGCGTAGCGCTTCGGCTGTGGTGTCCTGAAATCTGCGCAGTATCAATCTGCGACAGTCTTTCCATGTATGAATATTCTCCTTGTGCGCAATCCACCATCTTGCGGGTGTAGCGCGCAATGCTATATCTAGTGCCTGTATGCGCTGCGGTTCTGGAAGCTTTTGTTCATATTCCTGTATGAATTTAGTTAATTCAGTTAAGCCATCAAAAGTTGGAGTATCAATTAATTCTGTGCCAATCCATCGAATGGATTTAGTCATCATGGCGCAACGTCTTGCAGAAACCTCATGTAGACGATTCTGCCAGTTTTCCAATCCTGCATCTGAATCTGATGTGCACGAGCTATCACATCGCCAGCTGATATGGCCGTCTGCTGTGGGGTTGACATAGTCACTGTGGTTAGTGGTCATCTGGTACAAGCTTTCCATGTGGCGCGCTTCCTCTTCTGCGCGAATGGGTTCTATATATCTTGGTCCTTGAATAGGATCAAGAGGTGCGATGACCCTGATCTGGTCATCCTCAAAGGTCATCTGTCTTTTCTTCAAGTTAATGACAGCCAAATTATCGAATGCCCAGTCTATTCCTAACAGCGCTGGGTATGGTCTACTATCATCCATAATTTTGATTACTTCAAAATCTGCAGAGCTTCTTACTCCTTCAATATCAATAGGTACATTGGGTAATCTGCCCAATGGAGAGACTCGTTGCTGATTTGCGAGTCTTAGCTGGATAGGGGATCTTGTAAGCTGAGGGCTTCCCATCTGTTCCCATGTCTGCATAGTGAGAACATTGGCTTCTGAGCCCAAATCTAACATGACTTCGTCCATTTCAAATGCTCCAATCTGCGCTGTAAGCCTCATCTCTTTTCCAGTTCTAATGTGACTCCTAATCTGGTGAATAGCACGCTGCGGTGTGTTCGTCGAAGCAGAGTGTTGGCACCGATCCAACAGGTGTTGAAGTTCTAGAGTTGCTTTTTCATTGCGCAACAATTTTAAACATTGTCGCAGGAATGCATGGACACTGCCTAGTGCATGCTTCTCATCATCATCATCATCATCATCATCAGCCCTTCCAGCTGTAGTGGCCTGTTCTTGCACCAGGTTGTCTTGTTTTAGCGCTTGCGATCTAATATTGTTCTGCGGAATTGCGGCAGAACTTGAAGCTCTCGGATCTGAGAAATACTCTTGAGCTTGCTTAAATGCTTCTTTTTGCTTCTGCAGGTTAAGTGGGGCTGGTTTAATGTTAGCGCGGCGCACCCATTGCGTCGCTTGCTTTCCCGTTCCCATCTCTTGCGCACCGGTGGTTGCTCTACTGCGTGTCACTATATTAACTGTAGGGTCCGGTTCTCTTTTTTCTGCTCCAATCAGCTGAATATTCTGATTTACCTGTGGTGTCTTTGCTTGCATCTTAGCCTGTAACTGAGGGCATTCTTCAATGATATGGTCAGAAGATTTACAATACCTGCAGAGGGTTGTAGGATTTTGGCAATCCCTAGCAAAATGACCTTGTTCTCCGCAATTATAACAAGTGATCTGTCCTCTTCCGCGACCAAAGTTTGTTGTGCGTCCACGTCCTCTGTAATTTGCTGCTCGGGCGTCCCGAGTTTGGTCATAAGGTGGACCTGCTGTGGGTCCTTGTGTCTCTGCTTGTACCCGATAGACATCATGCTTTCTTTCTATCATAAGATCATATGCTCTACAATTGTTCTCATCATGACCTACTGATTTACAGAAATTACAATATAGATTCTTTGGAGTTTGTACATATTTATGAAGTAAGTGGCATTCTTGTGGTCTATGACCTCTAGTTCTACAGATTTCACACCAAGGCCCTTGTGCCTGTGGTAAAGGGTTAGGTGCTCCAGTTGCAATATAGTCTATGAAAACAGGACAATGGTCCTTTGAATGACCTTGGGATTTACATTTTGTACACCAAATTTCTTCCTTGATCTCCTTGCCTTTCTTAATATCATGCACTTGCAAGGTTAAGTTTGCTAATTGGTTCTGTAAATGCGCAACATCGTTGCTTGTCCCTGCAATTGGTGAAGCTTCTAGTTTCATAGCCATCTCTAGAGCTTGTTCCTGAGTATTGAGATTCTGTTGCATAAGGGGAAGTCTAATGTGTGGAAGCAGTGCAGCAATAAACCATTCTTTATGTTGCTGTGGTGCAAACTCGAAGCTTACTTGATCTATCAAGGCTTTGAACTTCTGGTCAAAGTCCCATACTGATTCTGTAGGTAACTGTTTGATGTCTTTGAGCTCTGTTATACACTGTGATTCTGATTTAGGTTTCTTGAATTCTCTAATCATGGCATTTCTTACCTCAGCAAGCGTCCTATTCTGTGCTGCTGAGTATTTCATGAACCAAGTCAAGGCTCTTTCTCTTAGTGTGGTTGCTAACTGAACCAGTTTAACAGCATCGTCATTAATTTGCTTAATTGTCCAAATGGCTTCACATAAGAACCAGTGCTGCTCAGGGTCCTCTATCCCTGTTCCTCTAAAAGTTGGTAGCTTCATGTCATCACCCATCCTTCTTGCACGGGTTTGAGGTGGAGGTACTGTAGCAGTGCCTCTGGGATGGTTAAACAAAGGTGGTACAGAGGTACTAGAAGTACCGTGTGGGCTACTAGAAGGTGTTACTGTAGGATTATACTGAGCTCCGTCTGGTTTTTGCGGTGTAAAGGGGTAATAAGGGATATGAGCACTCCCTTGTCTTTCTATATGGCTTGCTCTAGGGACTTGGCTATTGTCTGGGCTAGACTCAAAAGAATATTGGTCAAGGCCTACTTTATATCGTTTTCCACTACGAGTGCAACCAATAACTTCAGGATCACTATCAGAATCTACGGACATTACTTGTCTATGCTATTCATCAGAAGCAATACATAGCTTTCCTTTTTCATACAGAAGCATTTTAATCCATAAGTTCAGAGAATTTAAGAACTTACCTCTGTGCACTTGGAAGAAACTCCTCTCAGCTTCACTGAAACTCTTTCTTGTATCGACTGCAAATTCGGTAATGAAACCTTCCAGTAGACTATTCAACCAAAAGTCTACTGCGCGGGAAACAGAATTGTCGATCCGCGTCACAATACTGACTAGCTCAGGCGTCCACGTGACGGGTCGATCAACATGCAGCGTAGGTCTAGAATCTGCTAACTTGGCTATCCAAGCGTGTAACTCCAATGCAAACGTAACAAAGAAAATTTCGTAAAGGTCAGCATAAATATACTTCTGTAACCAATCTTCTGTTTGAAGCGTAGGGCTTCTATTTTCTTGTTCAGCAAACTCTTTAGCCTTTAAATCAAACCAATCTCCAATTTCTTTAGCTGTAGGATGCCAGTAACACATTTGTTAACTGAGCAAGTCTCAGTGTAACAGAACCTTATGTTGTCTTCAGCAACAATCTGAGATGTCGCGTAACTAGTAAGTCTTACAGCAACAAGTCGCAAGGCAAAGGAATCATTTGTTGGCTCAATCAACAGGGTTCAAAGCCATGGAAGTAATGTGATCAAAAAGTCATAAGACAACAGAACCATTTGTTGGTCACTAGGCAACGGAACCATTTGTTTCGCTGCTTCCTTTCTCTAGGTTGCGCGTCAATCTCGCACGTCACTGAAATAAGAGGTCTCCCTCACGCGGCAACGGAACCATTTGTTGACTCCTCAATCTCGCGCGTCGCCAAAATAACAAGTCTCATTCGCGCGGCAACGGAACCATTTGTTGACTCCTCAATCTCGCGCGTCGCCAAAATAACAAGTCTCATTCGCGCGGCAACGGAACCATTTGTTGACTGCTTTTCTGGGCAGACCCGGGTTTTAATGAAGCGCAGCAACAAAACCCCTTGGCGCACTGGCCCTCTCGGCAACGAGCTGCGCGGCAGCTCGAGGTCTCACCCGAAGTGGCTATGGGGGGGTTAAGGAATCAGGTTTCCTTAACCTGGGTGACGCGGAGATAGCTCTTCCTTGAATGGTTCCTGCGAAATCGGCGGTCGGACCTTCCCGCAGGCCGCTCGGCGCAGCTGCGTGGATTCCTTCCTTGGCAGGTCTACTGCGCGGTTTCTCCTCCCTAGCGCAGAAGGCAACTATTCCTGGCGTTGACGCGCTAAATACTTCCTTGCCCTTCGCATCCGGCGCAGTAACGTATTCCTAGCTCGCTGCAGCGACAGCGCGCTACTACTTCTTTAGTACTTAAGACACTTATAGCTATCAAGGGATCTTTCCAACTCGCTCAAACAGTCATAAAGATAAGACAGAAGTCTTGCATACACAAATAATGAACTCTAAATGGTTATCATTCACGCAAACATTATAACAAGAGGATATAAGTGAAGCTCATCTCCTCGAGGAAAACCACGTCCACGGGAGTGTTATATTAACCAGAAAATGATAGAGTTATACAATATGCTGCGCACACAGCTGCAGCCTTAGATCTTACAGGAAACTCCACGCACACAGCTGGGAGCCCTTCTCTCAACTTGTCTCCTCTCTATGGAGATTACAAAGGCACAGACGTCGACTCAGACTGTCTGGCAACTCAGGGATTAGCTCCTCGGCTATCCGATTTCCTCTCTAGTTCTACGCACCGGGTAGAAAATACAGTGAAAGATAATCAACACATGATCTATCCTTTAGACTGGCTCTCTAACAGTCTAACATCTAGCTCTCAATTCTCCAAAAGGAAAGAACTGAAGGAACCTCTACCCATTACAATGATTCATATATATAGGTGGCCATGACGGTCACACCTTTACAAAACTGTGGGCCTTTCCCAACAGTGATTCCCAAAAACCCTAACCACGCACATGGCTAGGTGTACTGTAGGCGCCGCTTGCAGTCACGTCGCCGCTTCCTGCAGGCTCCGTGAATTCCGGCGCAGATTGTGGGTATGGGCGATCGTCCTTCGCCTTCAATGCTCTGGTCCGTTGCTCCTCCTTGATCCGAGCAACCATAACTTCTGTACTAAGCCTTTAAATGAGGGTAGCTGAGCCCTCTACTCCATCGCCTTATTTATTATGGTAGCTGAGCCACCTTCATTCTTCGATGACGTGCGCGCGAGCTCCGCAATTTCCGGTCCGTGATCTGCGCTGAGATCATCCATCTGGCACCGTACTGCGCACCGTCTCCTTCTTACCCAAAACTTAGTGCTTGTCCCAAAACTAGCACTTTCCTTCCATACTCGTGCTTTTTCCCAAAATTCGCAGCTTTTACTATAGCTGCGACCTTGGCCCCAACACTCCTCTCTGCACGATATCCCTAATATAGTGATACTTGATCTCAATGTGCATTGACTTGTCATGGAACACTGGGTTCTCTAACAAATTCACATAACTCTAGTTGTCGCAATATATACAAGTAGCATCCAACTGGAGATCAAACAAATCAAACAGTAGCTTCCTAAATGATACTACCTCACAACTAGCCAAACAAGCTGCAACATACTCTGCTTCGGATGTACTCAGTGCCACACAGGACTGCTTCCTGCTAAACCAAGAGATCATACCGGATCCCATACTGAAGCAGCACCCTGAAGTGCTCTTCCGATCAATGGTACTACTTGCCCAATCTAAATCAACATAACCCTCCAAGTTAAACTTTTGATTCACATCATACTTGAGCCCATAGTCAACTGTACCCTTCAGGTACCTCAGAATATGCTTTGCAGCAATCAGGTGAACATGTCTCAGATCCATCCGGAACTGGCTCAAGGTGTTCACAGCAAAGCAAATATTTGGTCTCGTATTTGTCAAGTACATCAAGGACCCAATCATCTGACGATACATTGTGGCATCAACCGGATCAGATGAAGCATCACACAGAAGCTTTAGGTTCAATGCCATAGGTGTGGCCATGGCCTTGCAGTCTATCATCTTGAACCTCTTCAAGATCTCTACTGCATACTTCCCTTTTTCAAGGAAGATTCCATCCACACTCTGCCACATCTCCATACCTAGAAGGTAATGCATCACACCCAAGTCCTTCATCTCGAACTTGGCAGCAAGCTTCCTCTTCATATCAGTGATCAATCCATCCTCATCTGTTACAAATAGGTCATCCACATACAATAAGAGTATCACTGGATTTCCTTCCTAAACCTTGTAGTAAAGGTTGGAATCTGCTTTATCCTAGGTGCTTGCTTCCAGCCATATAAGGCTTTCTTCAATCTGCATAAATATGATTCCTTGTCATGTGTCTCAAAACCAAGTGGCTGCTCCACATACACTTCCTCTTCAACTACACCATTCAAGAAAGCTTTCTTGACATCCATCTGGTGTATCTTCCACTTCATCACTGCAGCCAGAGCAAGCACTATTCTGATGGAAGTGTATCTGGCTACAGGAGCAAAAATTTCTTCATAATCTATTCCCTCTTTCTGGGAGAAGCCACGAGCTTCAAACCTTGGCTTATATTTCTCTATGCTACCATCTGCCGCATGCTTGATCTTATAGATCCACTTGGAAGTCATAACAGACTTCCCTTCTGGTCTCGGGACCACATCCCAGACATCATTCTTCATGATCAATTGGTATTCCTTGATCATGGCATTACGTTATCCCGAATCCTGGGAACTTCACATTCTTCAATATCTTCAATATATAGTTTTCGATAGTTTTCTTGAACTTCGTTGCTAGAACAAATGTTGTTATCCTTCTTTTGTAGGTGATTGTACATGATCTTTCCTACAAGTCAAATTCAATCGCATGATTAGAAACTTCTCACAGTTTTTCAAATACAAATTCTTATGCATAAAAACATGTCATACAGTCATGCAATTATCTTATCCAATGCTTCAATACAACATTTATCCATATCCCGTAACTTTCTAGATGCCTTCCATCTCTACCAGAACATTTGTTAAGAGTGTGCACAACTCCCAACATGTTAGCAAAGAGGTTTCATTCTAGATAAGTAGCAATGGAATGTTGTACAGTACCATAGGCCACTTACCCATTACTTGCATATTAGTAGTATCTTGTTCATTAATGCATAATGTACATCCTAAATCTAGGAACATAAGTATGTACATGAATGAACAACATCATTTAAGTAATAATATATAATTCAAATACTTATCTTTGTTTATTTGTTGAGTGGACTCCCTCTTGATCTTTACTTCCTGGAGTGCTCCCTCTTGATCTTTGCTTCCTTGCAGGAACTATTGGAGTGTGCTCCCTCTTGATCTTTGCTTCCTGGATTACCTGTCCTTGAACTTATATCCATCCTGGACCACTATGTATGCTTAATTGTGCACTAGTTTTATCCTCAAGATCTCATACATAATCATACATCCATTAGTATAATCTCAATACTATCAAAGCATTATGATTCTAAATAATCTTAAATATGTATGGTCATGATCATTTCATACAAAGGTAATAAGTGTTAGTATTCAAGGTTTCAGGGAAGACTTCTTTTACTCTTATTTGACCATAGGACTCTTCTGGTTAGTCATATCATCAATCAAAGTAAGAAACATAATATGCATAAACTGTTGATTACTTAAACTTCTAACTTCAAGAATAACCATTCATACAAAAGTATAAGATCCTAACACAAGGTAGGTTTCTGACTTGATATAGGAAAAACATATCTGGTTATCGTGTTTGCTATTTATGTCTAACATACCCAAACAATGTCTTCTTGTTCTCTTCAATGACTTGTGCTTAGTAACCTGCATAACTCAAAAGTTAACCATTGTAGAACCAAATTATACATACCTTGTAAGTGGAGCTTCTATGCGATCCATGACTATGGATGAGTCTTTGTCTTCATGTCACCATGGTCATATGTTCTTGAACTAGAAATTTCTTGATGTACCTTTCATGTTAGAGAACAAAATCAACCTCATACAACACCACAGTGTATTAGTACAATCATAAGTGTCATAACCCTAATCAGTGAATGTCTTATATCATGCATTCATACCTTTACTAGGGCGATAAGACAAGTCTAAAATTAATCAAGATTGTACTAACCTCAATAATATGAAGACAAACATATCATAAACTTAATCATGAATAGATTTCAAAACATACCTATATTTCCTCAAGTCATACATGTCGAGATTGCTTGTAGTCTTCTTATGTAAGGCCTTAGCCTTGTCTCCCTCTGGAACTGGAACTTCTTCACTTATGCAGGTGTCCAATTCATTCTCTTCTAAGATTAACCCAATCCATTTTGATTTGCTGAAACTAGATCTGGAGCTGGACTAGGGTTTGTCAGAGAAACCCTAAAAATTCAAATTTTGAATTTCAAACTTCTGAATGGATGGAAAGATATGTCTTGCTGAGCTGATCAAGCTGGTATACTCCAATTTTGAAAACTGCAAAATTTGACCCCTCAAAATTACCTTTGAAACTTCTGGATCTTCTAGACAGGATCCCGAACTAGAGTTTGATAAATCCCAGTCTTTTTCCCATCCAAAAGGTTCAATATTGTGTTCTAAACTTCGATTTTCTGAGGAGCTTCCAGCCGTGGTCACAGATTTAAAAAATTCCAACTTTTGTAGAAGCCCTAATTTTCCACCTTTGCGATCAAAATCCCAAACTAAGGTTTGATCAAGCCCGACCTTCTGCCCAACCAAAAAATTCAATATTGGTCTCTAAATTTAGATTTTGATGAGGATAATCCAGCCATGGTCTCCAATTCCAAGAATTACAACTTTCTTCGAAACCCTAAATTCCCACAGCAGTGACAAGCCAAGAATGAAGGTGCTCAAAATCCAATTCTGTTTTGAGATAAATATGCACCTGATTGTTTCTGGTGCATCTCTGAAATTACAAATCCATAGGGTCTGAAATGTTGTCCTATCATAGCTTGACCTGTCATCTTTCCAATCCCATAGGTCTTACCTCAATTGGATTCTCTGAGAGAGAGTTATTCCAAGTGTCGCAACGTGACCTGTTTATGTGATAAAACAGGAGAGAGAACTTGTACGGTGTGCCACGTGTCACTAGTTCAACTTCGGACTTTGAAAAACTTACCTGAGAAAATACAGTCCATGCTCTACTTGTCACTTTTTACTAAATTTCATTTGGATCTTCCTAACCCAAGTTGTGACCTGTTTTCCTAGGTCCCCTGTTTATGACTAAGATATGGAAGAGGCAGAAACCCTAATTTGTACGGATCATAAATCAGAAAGTACAATGAATTAGATTCTGTTCTTCGGACACAAGGTACATGGGGATGTTATATACGACCTATAGAAGTTTCAGAACCTGAAGCTTCACCAAAATGGATATATAGTGAAAGTTCCACGATGACTGGTTTTTGCTATATCAAGCCCTAGCTTGCAATTTGTCGTAAGTGCAACAAGTCTCATAAATGCCATATCATGCCTTCCTTCAGGCTAGCTCTGATACCATGTTATATTTTCATCATTTAATTCAATAGATCTATGATCTTAATTGAAAGAACAACATGTACAACATATCAAGCATAAGAGACAAGAGCCAAGAGACACAAAACATTTCACCGGGGAAAACCAAGAAGGTGAAAAACCCCGCAACTTCCTCAGAGATAGAATAAGCACCAATACAAGGATCACAATGATCAAACCCAAGAGATAGATATCTTCGGTAGTATAATCCTCCTCCACTTGTGCGCACTCCTCCTCTCTCTCACTAATGCGAAGTGAGTGAATAATAGAATGTGTCAAATGAGAGAGTCACACTCTCTATTTATACTTTTACTTTCACTTGACCTTTACTCAACTAGGTCAGCCCCAAATTAGCCACTTAACATAATACTGACTTTGCCAACCCCTCTAGGGTGGTCTAATAAACCTTTGACCCACATGACTCATACAAGGCCGACCCCATCAAGGTGGTTTAATAACCCATCAAGTATAAGTTATGACACTTACAATATAACTTGCGACACATGCAAGTACAACTGACAACGCTTCCAATCGGAGGAATAATACATCTCCATTGGGGATACAATAAAGTACAAATGTAATACACACAATATACAAGTGAATATCTTCCGAAGTTACAAATACATCAACACCCATGGGGGTTTCCCAGGCTAAATCTTTGTCTATCTTGTGATTGTGTTTCTTTCAGTGATCTTGCTTGTAAATTTAGGCCAAAATTATCATGGTATCAGAGCTAGCCTAAATAGGAAATCTTTCAAAAGGTGAAAATACCTCTCTCCTCCTCTGGTGAAAATTAGGGTTTCTGCAAAAGTTGTAATTTTTGGAATCTAATTGCATGGCTAGATAACCCTCCTCAAAATCGAAGTTTTGAGCCCTAGATCGAACTTTTTGAGTGGGTAGAAATCTGGGAAAGTCAAACCCTAGTTTGGGTTTTGGACCAAAACTACAGAAAACTAGTGAACCAGAAAAACTATGCACCTGTGCACCAGTGAAGTAGAAAAGCTGCGAACCTATGCACTAGTAAACCATAAAAGTAAAGACCAGAAAACCATAAATTCTGTTGCAAATCTGGAAAGTGAAAAGTTGAAGTTTCCAGAAGCAGAGCACACCAGTAATCTCAATTCAATCAAGCTCATCTCCTGGTAAGTATTATTCTATCTTTTAAACTTCAATCTCTGTGACCTCCTATATAAGATGGCTCCAAGCACTAAGCTTGAAGACAAGCTAGAGGGTATAGCAAATTTATGGGCATGGAAATATAGGATTGGTCTCATTCTTGAAGAGAATGATCTTGCCCAATATATCAAAGATGAGGTTGCAAAACCTGAGGAAGATGAAGCCAAAGAGAAGTATAAGAAGGACTTGATTAGGTAAAAGAGAATCATTGTTGATTCTATCAAGGACCAATTTATTCCCCAAGTGGCATCCAAGAAGACCCCAAAGGAAATGTATGATTCCGTAGGTAGAATGTATGAAGTGAGGAACATCAAAAGAAATATGAATTTGAGAACTCAATTGAAGAATACCAAAATGAGTAAAGGAGAATCTATTCAAGATTATTTCACAAGGGTCTCCCAGTTCAAGGAACAACTAGAATCTATTGGAGACACCCTTGATGAAGATGAACTAGTCATGACTACACTCAATGGTCTCACTAGACCTTGGGAATCATTCATCCAAACTATGTGTGCAAGAAAAGAAAGTATGAAGTTTGATGTGGTATGGGAGGATTGCATTCAAGAGGAGTCGAGGGTATCCAATAGAGAAGCCCTGCTCAAAGAAGATGACCAAGCTTTGGCCACTCACACTAGAATAAGGAGTCATTTAACTCCATGAAGAATGGCCATAAGAAGTCTCATCCTCCACATAGATTTCAAAAGAAAGAAGGAGTAAGCTCAGAAAGAGATCTCTCCTCAGTTAAATGTTACAGTTGTCACAAACCAAGACACTGTTCTAGAAATTGTCCTTCAAAGACGAAGAAGAATCGTCACAAAAGACATCATGCACATCTAGCAGAAGATGATAGTTAAGAAGAAGAAGAGGTAAGGCCTAAAAGGAAGAGAGCCAAAGTAGAAGAAGAAGATGCAGAAGAGTGTGTTCTATTCTCTACACTCTCTAGGTCAGTAAATCCTGGAGAAGATAAATGGCTCATTGATAGTGGTGCTTCAAAGCACATGACAGGACAAAAGAAGACTCTCTCAAGTCTAAAAGAAAAGACCTCTCCACACAAGGTATCTCTGGGAGATGACTATCAATATCCCATCAAGGGAATTGATGAAGCTAGCTACAAGCTTGATTTTGGAACTCCATTGAAGATGAAGGAAATCCTTTATGTACCAGGTTTGAAGAAGAACTTACTTTCTATCTCAGCTTTAGACAAGAAAAGTTATAGGGTTGCATTCATAGATGGACAAGTACTCATTTGGTCTAAAGGAAAATCAATTGAGGATGCAATTGTTATTGGTGAAGAGGAAGGAGGTCTATACAAAATCAAGGGTTATCCTTAAGCTACCCTTGTTCATGAAGCCACTAGTCCAAGTGAGTTGTGGCATAGGAGACTTTCTCACATTAACTACAAAGCACTACCTCATGTGAGCAAGGTAGTCATAGGACTACCAGATCTAAAGATTGATCATGATGGCACATGCAAAGGATGTGCAAAAGGGAAGAATATCAAGAATCCATTTCCAAAGAGTGAAACAAAGACTAAGAGTACTTTGGAATTGATTCATTCAGATGTATGTGGATCAATGCCATCCACATCCCTGAGTGGGTAGGAATATTATCTTACATTTATTGATGACTACTCAAAAAAGACTTGGATATATTTCCTAAAGGGAAAAGATGAAGTCTTCGGAAAGTTCAAGCAATTCAAAGCCTTGATAGAAAATCATTCAGAAAAGAAGATCAAAATACTCAGGACTGATAATGGTGGAGAATACACTTCAAAGGATTTTGAAATCTTTTCTAAAGAAGCTAGAATCAAGAGGGAACTAACCACTCCCTACAATCCTCAACAAAATGGTGTCGTGGAAAGAAAGAATAGAACCATTATGGAAGCAGTGAAGACAATGATATATGATCAAGACCTACCTATGTATCTATGGGATGGAGTAGCCAGGACAACAGTCTATGTGCAGAATAGACTATCTCATAGTGCCCTTGAATTCAAGACTCCAAAAGAAGTGTTCACAGGGAAGAAACCTGAGGTAAGACACCTCAAGATATTTGGGTGTCCTGTATATATTCACATACCAAAAGAAAAGAGAATTAAGTTGGACCCTTATGGAAAGAAGGGAATATTTGTTGGGTATTGTGAAACATCCAAAGCATTCAGAATATACATCCCAGGATTCCATCATATGGAAATAAGTAGGGATGTGACATTTGATGAAGAGGCAGCTCTCAAGAGATCTAGGAAGTGCCAATATGAAGAAGTATATGAGGAAGATTCACCTTCCAGAATTACAGAAGTTGCACCCACCCCTGAAGAGACAACACCTGAAGACCATGACATGATGGAACCACAAGAAACCCCTACCATAAACATATCAAGAAAGAGAAAGCCAGCATGGGCAAGAGACATTATACTAGGAGCAGAAAAGTATGGAGCTCTTGAAGGCTCCACTAGAGTGAGCAAGAAACCAAAGTCATTCTCCAGCTATATGGCTTTGATGTGTGATCTTGTAGATCAAGAAACCACTAGTTATGAAGAAGCATCTCATAAGAAAGAGTGGGTGGAGGCAATGTCAGAGGAGTACCAATCAATAATGAAGAATGATGTTTGGGATATAGTTCCCAAGCCAAAAGACAAGAGTGTGGTATCCTCCAGATGGATATTCAAGATAAAGCATGTTGCAGATGGCAACATTGAAAAATATAAGGCAAGGTTTGTGGCCAAAGGATTCTCTCAGAAAGAGGGAACTGACTATGAAGAGACATTTGCACCAGTTGCAAGGTACACTTCCATTAGAACCATCATGGCACTTGCATCCATGATGAAGTGGAAATTACACCAGATGGATGTGAAGAGAGCCTTCCTGAATGGTGTGATTGAGGAGGAAGTGTACATAGAATAACCACAAGGATTTGAGGTTAAAGATAGAAGAACCCACATATGCAAACTTAAGAAAGCTTTGTATGGGTTGAAACAATCTCCCGGAGCTTGGTATGGAAGAATTGACAGTTTCTTGACAAGCTTGGGATTTACCAAAAGTAAAGTTGATCCTAATCTTTATCTCAAGGTTATGGATGATGAACTTGTCATATTGTTGTTATATGTGGATGATCAATTTCTGACAGGGAATGAGAAACAGATTATCAAGTGCAAGAAGAAGCTCTCCTCAGAGTTTGAGATGAAAGATCTCGGATTGATGCACTACTTCCTAGGTCTGGAAGTATGGCAAGGCCCAGAAGGAATCTTTCTCAACCAAGGAAAGTATGCTGTGGAAATCCTGAAAATATTTGATATGCTGGAATGAAAAGCCATGGCCACTCCCATGGATCTAACCTAAAGCTATTAACATATGACTTATCAGAGTTAGTGGATGTGACTCTGTACAGACAGATTATTGGGTCACTGATGTATCTAACAAATACCAGGCCAGATATATGCTTTGCTGTGAACACCTTGAGTCGGTATCTAGTGGAACCTAGACGTGTTCACCTGATAGCTACAAAGCATGTGATGAGGTACCTAAAGGGTACGATAGAATTTGGTCTATGTTATCTTGGAGATCATGATCTCAGATTGCATGGTTACACAGATGCAGATTGGGCAAGAAGTGTATCAGATAGGAAGAACACATCGGGAGGATGTTGTTGTATGGGATCTTCCATGATCTCATGGTTTAGTAGGAAGCAGTCTAGTGTGGCTCTCAGCACAGCTGAAGCGGAATATATTGCTACTTGTACTGCTAGTTGTGAAGCAATATGGCTTCGGAAGTTGTTATCAGGATTGTTTGAATTAGAGATGGACCCCACTGTGATCCTGTGTGACAACCAGAGTTGTATCAAGATGATAGAGAATCCAGTGTTCCATGACAACTCAAAGCACATAGAGATCTGATATTTTTATATACAAGATATGGTGTAGAAAGGAGCTATCAAGCTCGAGTATGTGAGCATTGACAAACAAGTTGCTGATATATTGACCAAACCCCTATATCGAATAAAGTTTGAGTATTTCCGAGATAAGCTTGGTGTAGTTCAGAAGGACCCTCCTCGAAAGGGGGAGTGATATGGTCACTGATGATGAGATTTCCTGCATCGATGGTAAGGTCGATGATGTGGATACCTATATTGATGAGAATAATGATGAGGCTATCTATTCCGATGATGAGTTCGATGATGTGGCTATCTATTCCGACAATGAGGTTGATGATGAGGCTACCTGTTCCGACGACTAGGTCGATGTGTGATTCTTAGACTTGGTCTAAGTGGATGATAAGACTGCATCATCCCTGAACATTTGGTTCAAAATTTATGTGATAGGACTGCATCGTCCCTGAACATTTGGTTCAAAATGTACGTGATAGGAATACATCGTCCCTGAACATTTGGTTCAAAATGTATGTGATAGGACTGCATCGTCCCTAGACATGATATTTGTCTTAAACGGATCACGGACTACATTGTCCCTAGACATGAGATTTGTCTTAAATGGATCACAGATTGCATCGTCCCTAGACATGAGATTTGTCTTAAACGGATCATGGACTGCATCATCCCTAGACATGGGATTTGTCTTAAATGGATCACGAACTGCATCATCCCTAGACATGAGATTTGTCTTAAACAGATCACAGACTGCATCGTCCCTAGACATGAGATTTGTCTTAAACAGATCACGGACTGCATCATCCCTAGACATGAGATTTGTCTTAAATGCATCAAGGACTGCATCATCCTTAGACATGAGAGGTGTCTTAAATGGATCAAGGACTGCATCGTCCTTAGACATGAGAGGTGTCTTAAATGGATCAAGGATTGCATCGTCCTTAGACATGAGAGGTGTCTTAAATGGATCAAGGACTGCATCATCCGTAGACATGAGAGGTGTCTTAAAAGGATTAGGATTGATCATCCTGTAAATAGATATGGATTGCATCATCCATAGACATGAGAGGTGTCTTAAAGTGAGAGGGATTGATCATCCCGTAATTGGATCATGTGAATTGCAGAGTATGCTGCTATGATGATATTGTTGATCGAGATGATCAAGATGATGATGATTGAGATGATCGAGATGATGATACTGTTGATCGAGATGATCTAGATGATGATGCTGTTGATTGAGATGATCGAGATGATCGAGATGATGATACTGTTGATAGAGATGATCTAGATGATGATCGAGATGATGATACTGTTGATCGAGATGATCGAGATGTTGCTGTTGATCGAGATTATCCAGATGATGTTGTTGATCGAGATAATCCATATTGCTGTAGCTGTTCGGATGCTGCAGAAGATGAAGACTCAATGCTAGAGATGTTCCAGTATTGAAGATTTGAAGATGTTCCAGTAACTGGTTGAGTTACTGATTATGTTAAAGAAATATTCCAATGATTTATAGATGTATCATGTATCATGTATTATGTAGTCGATGACTCCTTGCTCCTGCAGATGTTGTTATAATATCCTCCTCGTTAAGGGGGAGTGTTGATATATTGTAACTTCCAAGAATATTATATTTGTACTTTATTATTCTAGAGATGTTCCATTCCTCCGTGGAGACCCTATTGTATATCCAGAGATGTTTATTCCTCCAAGAGAGTGTGGTAACTAGGGTTATTAGATCTCCCATGCGAGGTCGGCCCTGAGTTAGTTGTTTAGGGGTTATTAGAATTTCCTAGGAGAAGTCGGCCCTATTAGGGTGAAAAGTCAGTTAGGAGTTAAGTATAAATAGAGGAGGTTTGTTCCTCATTCATCTCACTCATTCACTCACTTGTGATTGGCGCATAGGAGAGAGAGAGATCTGCATAGGAGGAGAAGGAGCTCTTGTTGAGGACTACATATTTGTATTGGTTGATTATCTATATTGAGGAAAGCTTTGCTGGGTTTTCTACCCCATGAGGGTTTCCCAGGGTAAATCTTTGTCTATCTTGTGATTGTGTTTCTTTCAGTGATCTTGCTTGTAAATTTAGGCTAAACTTAACATCAACTCTCAGAAGCTACAAGATCACCATTGCATCCTTAAATATGTCAACCTCCGTGCACTGCTGGTGGGAGAACCTCTCGACAAAGATGGAGTAAATTGTAAAGCACCCCATCGACACATGGGATAAATTTGTCGAACACATATGAAATGAATTTTACCCACCGAAATACCTTGAGCAACAGTATAAGAAGTGGTAGTAGCTAAGGCAATGGAAAGACCAATCAGTACAGAGTTACACTGACAAGTTCTACTGACTCATGGCTAGAATTGGCGTCCAAGAAGAAGAGAAATTGCAAGTTCTGAAGTACATTAGCAGATTGTCCCAGTACATTCAGCAGGAGATGGAATTTTTGACTGTCAATATGCTTGCAGATGCTTTCCACTATGCTAGCAAACTGGAAACCAAGCAGAAAGAAAAAGCATGTTTCGCGACAAGGTCGACATCAGGACAACCACCCGACAAGAAGGCACCAGTCGACTTCGACAACTCAAAATCTTCACAGCCAACACTACCAAAGCTAGATCACGGTAAGAATCCTTTTCACAAGAGGGAACGTAGCAAACAACCACCTACTAGAAAATGGTGCGATTACCACCACTCATCTTGGCATGATACGTCTGAATGCAAAGCTCAAAAGACATTTTTGGAAAAAGTGTCGACCTCCGATGCGTTCGACAAGACGGTGGAAGAATGTGATCCAGACGCAATGACCCTTTTGACCTCAACCACTCCAGTAGCCTGGACTATCGTTGACGAGGGCGAATGAGAGCACTTGTTCCATACATGGATATGGATCTAGAACAACCCATTGCATCTGATTGTGGACAACGATAGCCAGAAGAAATTCGTTTCTGAAGATCTCATGAAGAAACTAGGTCTTGTTACCACTCCACATCCTCAGCCTTACAACATCGGTTGGATGAAGGATGGACAAGAACTACAGATCACTCGATAATGCAAAACTTGCTTACTTCATAAATCCTTTTGAAGATGAAGTACTCTATGACATGGCAGCACTCTCCGTATCGATGCCCTATTTGGGAAACCTTACCTATAGGATAGACATGAAATTTATTAGTCACGACCTCAGAAGGTGATTGTCAAAATCCAAAATCGATGATTCAGCATACCAGAGCGTCAACCTACACCAACAGTTGCATTGATATCTGCCAAACAGACAAAGAAGCTCATCAATCATGCTTAGAAGTTCACATTAATCATGATCAAGCCGCAACATTCTAATAATACTGCAACAACGAGTCGAGTCACTAACCAATGCAACTCTCGACAGAAGCAGCAAGTTGATCATATTCTCGATGAGTACTAGAACCTCTTTCAAGATCCAAATGGAGTACCTCAACATTGTCATGTAAAACACTCTATTGAACTTGTTCCTAGTTCTTCTTTTCCTAATGCGTCTATTTACAGAAGATCCATTATGGAAAAATGAAGAGATTTGCAGACAGATCCAAGAATTAATTGACAAAGGTCATATTCGACCAAGCTCCTCTCCTTGTGGAAGTCCAGTCGTCCTAGTTCTGAAGAAAGACGGGACTTGACACATGTGCATCAACTATAGAGCTCTCAACAAAATTTCGATAAAGAATCGCTACCCTCTTCCATGGATAGACGAGCTCATCGACTGTCTGAAAGGTACTAAATTCTTTACTAAGTTCGACCTCAAGTCGAGATACCATCAAATTCCAATCGAGCCCTCAGATGTGTGGAAAACTGCTTTCAAGACCAAGGAAGGATTGTTTGAATGCTTAGTCATGCCTTTCGGCTTAACCAACTCTCCTACGACCTTCATGTGACATATGGATAACCTTATTCGACCTTTCATCGGAAAATGGGTTATTGTCTATCTCGACGATATATTGATATTCAGTCGATCATGGGAAGAACATGTTGGACATCTTCGACAAGTCCTTGACACTCTCCAGCAACATCGGCTCTACCTGAACATGGACAAGTGCTCTTTTGCAATGACCAACATCAAATATTTGGGGTATGTAATTGACTCTGTAGGTATTCACGTCGACCCATGAAGAGTACATATCCTCAAATATTGGCCCATTCCTAGAAGCATTCAAGAACTAAGAATTTTTCTTGGTTTGGCGAATTTCTATCAATGATTCATACTTGGATTCAGTCACATAGCCTGGCCCTTAAATCAGTTGATGACGAGAAGTCAAAAAAAATATCTTCTAGTGGACAGCAACACATCAAGCAGCTTTTGAGCATCTCAAACACATGCTCTGCATTCCAACAGTACTTGTGTTACTTGATTTGCATCATCCCTTTGAGATTGAGACAGACGCATCGGACTATGCCTTGGGTGCAGTGATCACTCAGTCTGGTCACCCAGTCGCTTTTCATTCCAAGAATTTTAACTACACAATTAGAAGATAATTGATGTACGAAAAAGAATTGTACACCATTGTGCAAGCTCTCAAGCAATGGAGGCATTACATCCTTGGCAAGGAAACGGTCATCCTCACTGACCATAAGCCTCTACAGTTCGCTCCGACATAATCAAATTTGTAGACAAACCGACAAATCAAGTGGATTAATTACCTACAACAATTCCAATTTGTGATTGAGTATTAGAAAGGTAAAGCCAATGCCTCCGCCGATTTCCTTGGTTGACTACCCATTACTCTCCTTTTTACAGTGATGAGTATGCAGGGATACGACACGACCACTTGGACACAGTTGTATGAGGACGACTGTGACTTCTCAACAGTCTACCAACAATTATAGACTAACAAGTCGTCGAACTCTGACTATTTTCTGAAAGACACCTTGCTATACAAGCTTGGACAACTTTGTGTACTGACCGGTGAGCATCGACAACACCTCATTTGGAACGCGCACTACTGCAAGACAACATGATATTTTGGAGTAGAAAAAACACTTACTATTCTGCAGAAGTATTTCTTTTGGCCTATACTTAAATCTGACGTCAACAAGTACATTCAATCATGCATGGTTTGTGCCATTGCTAAGCCACCTAATCGACGACAGGGATTGTACACACCTCTTCCAGTTCCTAGTCGACCATGGGAATCTATTTGTATGGACTACTTGATGGGTTATCCTACTAGAAAACATTAGCATGACGCAATATTAGTAGTAGTCGACCGATTTGAAGACCATGACAACGCAACAGACCGCTCAGCTCTTCTTTACACATTTTTGGAAACACTATGGTTTACTAACGACGATTATTTCCGATCAAGATGCCCGATTCGTCAACATCTTTTGGAAGACCCTCTGGAAACTGCTAGACACATGACTCTCATTGTCCACATCTTTCCATCCTCAGACCGACGAAAAGATGGAAGTTGTGAATTGCTTGGTAGTACAACTGCTTCACATGTACAATCACTAGCATCGACGCACATGGGATGAAAGTATTCCATAGATACAACATAGATACAACCGAAATCAGCACAACTCTACAAGCAAGAGTCCATTTGATATATGTTATGGATTTCAGCCCTCAGTGCTTATCGACTTGATCAGCTCCTCGACACAGCCGAGCGACACCGACTACAGCTAGCGATAAGTTGATAAAGCAGTCAAGTTCAAAGATTAGATTTGCGACATCCAGAAGCAAGCACGAGAAATGTTTCAAAGAGCTAATGAGAAAGCTAAGGCTTGACATGAAAAGTATCGTATTCCTCACTCATTCCAAATTAGGGATAAGGTCTGGTTACATCTCAAGAAGGAGCGCTTCACTGGCCCATTCAAGAATCTCAATCCTTTTCTATATGGTTCGTACAGTATTCTTCGACAAATTGGTGAGAACAATTTCCAGGTCAACATTCCTGCATTCCTTGGTCCGCATCCAGTATTCAATGTGGATCTACTTCAACCATACCATGCACCCTTGTTGGAACATAACGATTTACCGACAGCAGAACCCGAAGACATCAATCCAGATGTTCAGGAGCCTCTTCCTTGCGACACCATCATGGGACGACGAGTACGTCTTACAAGGATGAACACAATTCCCTTGTTTCAATTGGACAAGGCTGTCTAGATCCCATCTCAAGGAAAGTGGTACTCTATTACTAAAATAACCGACAAGTTTCCTCACCTTCATGAGAAAACTGTTAATTTTTTAGCATTAATTCAACATACTCTAGGATCTTTACTGAGAGAATAACATGTACAACATATCAATCATATCAAGCACAACAAGCAATCACATAATACAATAGACACACAGAGTTTCATTGGGAAAAACCATAAAGGTGAAAAACCCCACAACTTCCTCAAAAATAGAAAGAGCATTGATACAACCCAAGTACAAGAGATAGTCCTCCTAGAAGCTACTCCTCCTTCCTCACTTGTGAACCACTTTCTGGAGAGTGTAGAAGTGAACAATGAAGTGATAAAATGGAGTGCCTCCCGCACTCTATTTATACATGACCTGACTTGCCTAATGAACTAGCAGGGCCGACTTGTGTAACTCAGTCTAATAACCCATGGTAATACTAATCAGGGCCGACCCCACACTTGGTGGTCTAATAACCCATCACATGCAAGTTGCGACACTTGCGACACTTGTCAATACAAATGATGACACCTTTGTATAGAGGAATAATACCATCTCTATAGGAATACAATATGCATAGGTGAAATACATTCTGAAGTTACATATACATCAACACTCCCTCTAAACTAGGAAGGTATTTCTCGACACAGATCTGCTAGCACAAGTCTTCTTCTCTGGATCATCATCACTGGATCATCGTCATCAAAACATTGTCATCATCACTACTGTTGCTATCTCAATCAATCTCCAATCTACTCGTCATAGGAAGTTCTACAGAGCTAGTCCTTTTTCATACTGGATGTAGGCCTGTCACTTGCAGGTCTTCATCATCTATAGAGCCATCCTTTTTTCATGCTGGATGTATTCACAGAGCCAACCCTTTTTCATGCTGGATGTATTACAGAGCCATCCCTTTTTCATGCTAGATGTATCACGACTATAGAGACAACCCTTTTTCATGCTGGATGTGTCACAGAGCCAGCCCTTTTTCATGATGGATGTAGGCCATACTGTGGAATCCTCAGGACTCATTATGTGCATCACAAAACCTGGAAAGAGCATCACAGGACTTATTATAGGCACATGGCCCAACCTATCGGATCTCCCAGAGAGATATTATATGTTATCACCACAAAACCTCGCAAGAGCATCCCAGGACTTATTACAGGCGCAAAGCCCAACCTATCGGATCTCCCAGGACTACATTACATGTGGTCATGGAAAAACCTCGAAAGAGCATCCTAGGACTTATTACGGGCACACAGCCCAACCTATCGGATTTCCCAGGGCTATATTACATGCCATAGGACAAAAACTCAAAAGAGCATCCCAGGACTTATTACGGGCACACATCCCAACCTATCAGATCTCCCAGGGAAATATTACATGTCCTCCCAGAGCAATCCCTCGAAAGAGCATCCCAGGACTGATTACGGGCACACAGCCCAACCTATCAGATCTCCCAGGTCAACTTACATGCTCATCTGCACAACCTTTCCACGGCCACAAAGCATCAACCTGATACTCATCATACATCATCCTGATGCATATCATCTGAAGCAACATCTTGAAGCTCATCATCCATGATCATCCTGATCATACAATGTATCCACTTGATACATATCTAGAGCATTAACTGAAGGATCATCCTAATGCTCATCACACAATGCTTACATCCACAGCCATGGGAAGGATCCTCCTCTCACCATGCTTGGAATGGCTCCTGCAAATGTGTCCATCACTTCTTCCTCGAAGTTTCATCAATCTAAAGAACACCAAGCCTCTCTCTGAAGTACTCAAACTTCACTCTGGCTAGTGGTTTCGTCAACACATTTGCAACCTGCTCATCCGTCGAAACATATAGGAGCTTCACCGCTCCTCTCTGCACCATATCCCTAATATAGTGATATTTGATCTCAATGTGCTTTGACCTGTCGTCGAACACCGGGTTCTCAGATAGCTTCACACAACTCTGGTTTTCACAAAAGATACTAGTAGCATCCGACGGGAGATCAAATAACTCATACAGTAGCTTCCTCACCCATACTACCTCACAACTAGCCAAACAAGCTACAACATACTCTATTTTGGATATACTTAGTGCTACGTAGGACTGCTTCCTACTAAACCAAGAGATCACACCTGATCCCATACTGAAGCAACACCCAAAAGTGCTCTTCCTATCTACAGCACTTCCTGCCCAGTCTAAATCAACATAACCCTACAGGTTAAACTTTTGATTTGCATCATACTTGAGCCCATAATCAATTATACCTTTTAGGTACCTAAGAATATGCTTTACAACAACCAGGTGAACACCTTTGGGATTCGTTAGGAATTGGCTCAATGTGTTCACCGCAAAGCAAATATCTGGTCTCGTGTTCATCAGGTACATCAAGGACCCAATCATCTAACGACACACAGTGCCATCAACCAGATCAGATGAAGCATCACATAGAAGCTTTAGGTTCGATGCCATAGGTTTGGCCATGGCCTTGCAGTCCATCATCCCGAGCCTCTTCAGGATCTCTACTACATACTTCCCTTGTCCAAGGAAGATTCCATCTGCACTCTGCCACACCTCCATGCCTAGAAAGTAGTGTATCATCCCCAAGTCCTTCATCTAGAACTCAGCAGCAAGCTTCCTCTTCATGTCGGCAATCAATCTATCCTAACCTGTAACAAACAGATCATCCACATTTAAGAGTAGAATCACAGAAATACCTTCCTCAACCTTGTAGTAAAGATTGGAATCTGCTTTACTCTTAGTAAAGCCCAAACTGGATAGAAAGTTGTCTATCCTACCATACCAAGTACTAGGAGCTTGCTTCAATCCATATAAGGCTTTGTTCAGTTTGCACACATATGACTCTCTGTCATGTGTCTCAAAACCAAGTGGCTACTCCACATACACTTCCTCCTCGACTACACCATTCAAGAAGGCTATCTTTACATCCATCTGTTGTATCTTCCATTTCATCACTGCAGCTAGAGAAAGTACTGATTTGATAGAAGTGTACCTGGCTACAGGAGAAAAATTTTCTTCATAGTCTATCCCTTCTTTTTGGGAGAAGCCACGAGCTACAAATCTCACTTTGTATTTCTCTATGTTGCCATCTGCAGCATGCTTGATCTTGTAGATCCACTTGGAAGTCACAACTGAATTCCCTTCAAGTCTTGGGACTACATCCCAAACATCATTCTTCATGATCGATTGGTATTCCTCGACCATGGCATCCTTCCATTCTTTCTTTTTTGCTGCTTCTTCATAATTGGAAGGTTCTTTGTTCATAATATCACAGAGTAAGGAAACATAGTTGGTATGAGATCTAGTTATTTTCCTTTCTCTATATTCTTATTCTGGAATTCCATATCTTTCTGCATCTTAAATGAGCTCTCTATCCCATGCAGGTTTCCTCTTGTGAGAGTTCTTCTCATGGGTAGATCTACAGGTTCTTATGGATCTTCAGCTTCATGATCTGCTTCTAGAATTGCTTCAGTCATGGTGGTGTCTTGGAATCTGATTTCCTTTGGTTCTTCATGATCTTCAACAGGTGTCTTCCTTGATTTGATATAAGATGATTCTTCATCAAATGTTACATCCCTATTGACATCAATCTTCTTGAATCCTGTAAAGTATATTCTGTAAGCCTTCGAGTTTTCATTGTAACCCACAAAGTTTCCCTTCTTTCCTAAAGGATCTAGCTTAGTTCTCTTTTCCTTTGTAACATGAGTATATACTAGAAAACCAAATATTCTGAGATGGCTGACTTCAGGTTTCTTACCAGAAAATATCTCTTCTGGTGTCTTGTTGTCCAATATCTTGTGAGGTGCTCTGTTCTGTACATATACAACTATCCTAGCTGCTTCTACCCATAGATTCATAGGCATATCCTAATCATCCAGCATTGCCTATGCTACTTCCATGATTATTCTATTCTTTCTTTCTGCAACTCCATTCTGTTGTGGATTGTAGGGAGCAGTGAACTCCCTCTTAATACCTGAATCACTGCATAGCTTCTTGAAATCACCTGAAGTGAATTCTCTGCCATTGTCAGATCTGAAGGTCTTGATCTTCTTATCAGTTTGATTTTCCATCAATGCTTTGAATTCCTTGAATTTAACAAATACTTCATCTTTGTTCTTCAAGAAATAAACCCAAGTCTTCCTAGAGAAATCATCAATGAAAGAGACATAGTATACATACCCACTCAAAGAACTTGATGACATCGGACCACATACATCGGAGTGGATAAATTTCAAGATTCCTTTTGCTTTACTTTCACTACTTGGAAATGCCTTCTTAATGTTATTTCCTTTTGCACATCCTTTGCAAACACCTTCATGCTTTGTCTTGATTTCAGGAAGACCCTCTACTGCTTTACTTGCAACTGTTAGTGCTATGTAGTGCACATGTGCAAGCCTTCTATGCCAGAGTTCACTTGGCTCCATGGATTCATGTACCATGGCATGTTTAGGTTGTCCCTTTAATTTGTACAATCCTCCCTCTTGCTCTCCAATCACTACTGCATCATCTATGGTCTTACACTTTGGCCACATGAGTACTTGGCCATCCACAAATGCAACTCTAATTCCTTTTGCATCCAGAGATGATATGGATAGGAGATTTTTCTTGAGCCTAGGTACATATAAAACATCTTTCATCTTCAAAGACTTCCCAGAGTCTAGTTTGTAGGAGGCTTCACCACTTCCTTTAATAGGGTATTGATAGTCATCCCCAAGTTTCACTTTATGGGGTGAATCATGTTCAGATAGATCTATAAAAGATTATTTAAACCTAGTTATGTGTTTGGAAGCCCCACTATCAATAAGCCAAACATCACATCCATGAGAGATAGTACCTGTGAGAGCAGAGATTAGAACACATTCATCTTCACCAGATGAGTCATCACTTTCTAGTCTAGCTTTCTTCTTGGGAGGTTCATCATCGTCAATAGCATGAGCATGATATCTCTTTTTGTTGTTCTTCTTCTTGTTGTTGAAGTTCTTGTTGTCCCTTTTGTTCTTGGGACAATCTACAGTAATGTGTCCCTTCTCATTACATGTAAAACATCTTCTCTTCTCTTTATGTTGATGGTGGTGAGAAGATTTATTGAAATGAGATGGTTCTCTCTTGGGCTTTCATTTCTTGGTGTGTGTTGTGAGAGCTTGATCTTCATTCCCCATCTTTTCTTCTCGGGCCACAAGCCTTGCTTCTTCTTGTGAGCATTCCTCCCACAGTCTACTGAAGGAGACCAATTTCTTTCTTGCCTAGGTTCCTTGGATAAAGGAATCCCATGACCTGGGTAGGCCATTCAATGTGGTCATAACAACTTCACCATTATCCACTACTTCATCCATAGCTTCAAGTTGTTCCTTGATTTGAGAGACCTTAGAAAAATAGGATTGAATGGTCTCTCCATTCTGAAGCTTTACCCCTTCAATTGGTTCCGCAGAGTCATCTTCCGATTTATGTTCTTCCCTTCAAATAGCGTGGTCAGGCAATCAAACATCTCCTTGGTTGTCTTTAGAGATGGCACATGTGGTATGAGATGCTCTTTGATAGAATCAACAATGATCCTCTTTTCCTTGACCAAGTTCCTCTTATGTAAGGCCTTAGCCTCTTCTCCCTCTGGGACAGGGACCTCTTCACTTATGTAAGTGTCCAATTCATTTTCTTCTAGGATCAAAAGTTATCAGCCCCTTCAAGCTTATCCTCAAGCGTGGTGTGGTGAGACATCTTAAAGAGTACTTCAAATGGAAATAGAAAATATTTAGGTCTTACCACTTGATTTGCATAAATCTGGATCTCATGCTGGATTAGGGTTTGTTAGAGAAACCCTAAAAATTCAAAATGTGAATTTCAAATTTCTTAAAGGATAGAAAGATGTGCCTTGATGAGCTGATCAGCCTGGTATACTCAAAAAGTGAAAAATGCAAAGTTTCACCCTTCAGAAATGCCTTTTAGTCTTCCCGGATTCACTCGGGAGGACCCTGAATTAGGGTTTGAGTTTCCTGGAGCTTCACCCAACCAAAAAGTTCGATCCAAAGCTCTAAAATTTGATTTTTCCATGTAGCTTCCAGCTATGGTCTCAGATTTCAGAAATTCCTATTTTTGTGGAAACCCTAATTTTTAGGGCCAAAAATGAAAGTGCCTAGAACTGAATTCTGATTGGACAGAAAGATGCACCTTGCTGCGTAGATTCAATCTACCTTACTGCCTTTCCAAAATCTGTGGAGAGAAACCCAATAAACAAGAAACCCTAGTTTCCGCAACTGCACAGTGTCTTCTTCTCAGGTTAGATCTGATACCATGTTAATTTTTTAGAATTAATTCAACATACTCTAGGATATTTACTGAGAGAATAACATGTATAGCATATCAATCATATCAAGCACAACAAGCAATCACATAAGACAATAGACACATAGAGTTTCACTGGGGAAAACCATAAAGGTGAAAAACGCCACAACTTCCTCAGAGATAGAAAGAGCAATGATACAACCCAAGTACAAGAGATAGTCCTCCTAGCAGCTACTCCTCCTTCCTCACTTGTGCGCCACTTTCTGGAGAGTGTAGAAGTGAATAATGAAGTGATCAAATAGAGTGCCTCCCACACTCTATTTATACATGACCTAACTTGCCTAATGAACTAGCAGGGCCGACTTGTCTAACTTAGTCTAATGACCCATGGTAATACTAATCAGGGCCGACCCCACACTTGGTGGTCTAATAACCCATCACATGCAAGTTGCGACACTTGCGATACTTGTCAATACAAATGACGACACTTCCGTATAGAGGAATAATACCATCTCTATAGGAGTACAATATACATAGGTGAAATACATTCCGAAGTTACATATACATCAACACAAACAATGGAGACCATTGTTTCTTAAGGAAGGAGGTCTTGTCCACATGGTAGTTGGCATTTGTGTAGAATGCTAACTTCCCATTGCAACAAGTCATCGACATCGACACAACTCTGACGAGTCTCGACTTCGAAATACTGTGACACACTTCGCACCTTCGACATGTTCAACAACCTCACAGTTCGTGACATCAACATGTAGCGTCGACATGCAACTGTCAAATTTTGACAGACTGTCTCTCTGTCTTCTAGTCGACTGTAACGGTTGTATTGTTGAACCATTCTAACTTCTTATTTGTAACTCAATGTAATGGGAAGGCACCCAAGCATCTCAGAATTCTATATAAGCTTGTATAATATGCCCAGTAATAGAATCATTTCACATTCTTGCATATTGTTTGTGTGCGGTTGTGTTTGTCTGTGTAGTGTAATCCTGCTTTGCTCATTCTTCTTATTCTTATAGCTTCTACCATAACAGAGATGACTCATTCAATCGAACTGTTGTCCCCCTCGTGCTTCCTGGGCGAGACCTGGATCAGTTGGTGGATTCTACACTTTACCAACAATTGATTAGAAGTCTTTTGTATCTGACACACTCTAGGCCCGATATTTCTTATGCCGTGAGTGTTGTGTCAAGTTACATGCAGAAGCCCCATGAGATTCACTGGAAGGAAGCCAAAAGGATGTTGCATTATGTGTAGGGTATGAGACATTTTGGCATTCACTATGCTGCAGCTTCCTATCTTGACTTGGTTGGATTCACTGATTCAGATTGGGCGGGTGATAGCATTGATCGGAAGTCCATTTACAGATATGTTTTCATGATTGGCATAGGTCCTATTTCGTATTCAAGCAAAAGGAAGGATTCCATTTCCTTATCTTTACCAGAGGCAGAATATCGAGGAGCATTCAATGCTTGGATTCATGCAGTTTGGTTGCAGGGTATTCTAGCAGAGTTTGATATTGGTAGGACCACTTCTACTGTAATTTTTTGTGACAATTAGAGTGCTATAAATATATCTAAAGATCAGGTTTAGAGACAGAGGACCAAGCATATCGAGATCCACATGCACTACATCTGAAAGCTTGTGCATGACAGAACCATTGTACTGCAATATTTCCCTACAGAAGATCAAATTGCAGACATCTTCACTAAGAGCTTCACTGAGAAGAAGTTCTCTTACCTCCGTTGACTATTGGGGATGAGCTATACTATGGTGAGGGCATATTAGATCCTTCGGTGTTCACTTTGAGGAGGTGTTTTCTTTCCTGCTGGGTTTTTCCCTCTTTCCTCACTTAGATTTTTTGAGCATTTTTTGGATTATTTCTGTACTGGGTGACCTATGGCCTTTTTATATGGGGCCCTTTGATTATTTTATTTTACTCCTCCACATGAGATTAGCTTAAGGGTGGATGTTGGAGTCATTTTCCAACAACACATAATTTATTTGGGCTTAACAGCCTAATTACCACTTATCTTAAGTATTTTGACTCAAATATGTGCTTAGATCATCAGCATATCATCAGTTTCAGTCAACTGGGCCTCCTCCTTCATTCGGGGAGCCAATTGGGTCATCAAATTCAGTTAATTGGGCCTCCTCCATCATTCAGGGAGACAACTGCGATGATTTGCATGATTAATGCACCCTATTCAGTCCAACTGGGTGTGTTTCACCTAGCAATCAGCTAACTTGAGTAAGAAAGGCACCCTCCAACTCAGTTTGACCTAATTTTGGGTAATTTCACATAAAAATCAGTTAACTGAAGTTACAAAGGCGCCCTCCCCTAACTTTGGGAAATCAGTTGAGTTGTAGACTTAGTTAGACTCATTTTGATAGTCTGAGAGTCTGTTATAGTCAATAAATTGATAGTTAAGTGGTTAACTGATGTGCCGAATGGTGTTAACTTACCAGTAAGCCACTGTCATGCATTCAATTCGAATGACCTCTCTAGGATTCGAATTGCTTGGCTATTATTTCCATTTTTACACATTGTAATCTATCCTTTGAGTTAATGGTAATGTTTCTACTATTGCAAACCTTTTTCACCAGTGTTTCAACACTCAATTTGTTGTAAAGATCTACATGCATCTCTTGAAACTGTTGTTCTTGTTTTCTAGAGTCGTTGTTCTTGAATTTTACACAAAGGTGCCAGAAAATCAAGAGCAATAGTAGGTACCTTAAACTCCTGCAAGTGTTAGAATATCTACCATGTTAAGTAGACCCCCTGAACAATTCTCTCCTTCATTATATTATTTATTAATGACTGATTCTCGTGAACTAGAATGTTATGAAGAAGCAATGCAGGGGGAAACTAGAAAGAAGTGGGAGAAAGGCATGAATGAGGAGATGGACTCATTGGTAAGAAACCGGACTTGGGATTTGGTTCAATTTCCTGCATGTAAAAGAACATTGCAGAATAAATGGGTTTACAGGTTGAAGAAAGAAGATGGAGGAAAAAAGTGGTACAAGGCCAGACTTGTTGTAAAGGGATTTTCACAGAAGAAAGGTATAGATTTTGATGAAATATATTCTCTTGTTGTTAAAATGACTTCAATTAGAACTATTTTAAGTCTAGTGGCGGTAGAATATTTGCATCTTGAACAGTTAGATGTAAAAACAACCTTTCTCCATTGGGATTTGGAGGAAGATATTTATATGCAACAGCCACATGGGTATGAAGTTAAAGGGAAGGAGAATTTGGTATGAAGGTTGAAGAAGAGCTTGTATGTCCTGAAGCAAGCTCCAAGGCAGTGGTATTTGAAATTTGATAGGTTTATGACATAAAAAGGTTATAGTAGATGTCATTCTGACCACTATTTTTATTTAAAGGGGCTAAATAATGAAATATATACTATCTTGTTATTGTATGTGGATGACATGCTTGTTGCAGGGTCTAACATGCAAGATATAAATGTGCTCAAAAGGAAGTTAGCTAATTCATTTGCAATGAACGATTTGGGTGCTACAAAGAAAATCCTTGGTATGAGAATTACAAGAGACAGAAAAAATCACAAATTGACATTGTCTCGGGGTGAGTACATACAAAAGGTGTTGGATCGGTTCAGAATGCAAAATGAAAAACCAGTTAGTACACCTTTGGCCAGCCATTTCAAACTAAGTAAGGAAATGTGTCCCAAGACACGTGAAGAGATAGATTACATGTCCAAGGTTTTGTATTCATCAACAATTGGCAGCTTGATGTATTACATGTTGTGCACAAGTCCAGATATTGCACATGCAGTGGGAGTTATGAGCAGGGATATGAATAATCCACGTAAAGAACATTGGAAGGAAGTACAGTGGATTCTCAGGTATTTGAGAGGTACTACCACTCATGCATTATGTTTTGGAGGTTTAGACACTATTCTACAGGGATATGTTGATGTAGATATGGCAGGTGATAAATATAGAAAGAGGAGCAACGCAGGGTATGTGTTTACTGTAGGTGGAATAACAGTAAGTTGGATTTCAAAGCTGCAAAAGGTTGTTGCACTTTCAACAACAGAAGCAGAGTATGTTGCTACTACAGAGGCTAGTAAAGAGATTATTTGGTTGCAGAGGTTCATGGAGGAATTGGGTAAGAAGTAGGAGGATAGCAGGTTGTATCATGACAACCAGAGTTCCATTCATCTTGCAAGAACTCATCCTTCCATTCTAAGACTAAACATATACATATCAAGTACCATTGCATACGCTCTATTCTGGAAGATGAATGGTTGAAGCTGGAGAAGATACATACTATCTAGAATCCTGTAGACATGTTGACGAAGGTAGTAACTAGAGAGAAACTGAGTTCCTGCTTGGTTTCAGTTGGCCTTCTAGCATGAAGGTGAAGATGAGAAATTTTCCAAGTCCAAGGTTCAAAGCATAGTCCAGCAAATGCAGCGGTGGTGGAGTTGTTGTGATCAGTCTCCAAGTGGGAGATTGTTTGTTGCGGAACCTGATCTTCCTGATTCAGAGATGTTGTCGTTTCAGCCATATTTGTACCCAGGTTTCATATAATATCTAGGTGGAAGGTACACTCACCCTAGTAGGGGGTATTTCCCCCCTCGACTGGGGGGTTTGGGGGTGAAGCCCCCAAAAGAATTTTTTGGGTTGTTTTGTTGGCTAATAGATTACAAGCCCATGGTCTTGGATAGCTCGTGGTATTTTCCCATGGAAATTCCATTTAAACGGAAGACATTGTAATATGACTGTCTAATGTATTGTAGCATTGTAAAGATATCTGATTGTGTAAGAGAGACTGTGAGAGAGTGAAGAGGAAGTTGCAATGGATGTGCTGCAAGTTGTATCCCTTCATTTGCTGGATGGTATAATAATAAGGACTGAAAAATTCTTTGTGGATGTATCCCATCTTGGGTGAACCACGTTATATTGGTGTCTCTCTTGTAATTCATTTTATGTGATTTATATTTTCATCTTGTTTATTGTTATTTTTCTGCAATACTATTTTTCTAACATTATCCCCTTTTACTCTAACCTATTTGAATTAGGTTGTTCTAACCCTATGATGAAAATCTGAAAAAAATTACATTTATGAAATATGGTGAGTTGCTAGTTTTGGTCCATGACAAAGTACTTAATAGCTTGAACATTTACATGTCCCTAAAGCTAGGTCCACTTGTAAGTGGAAGCAACCCGATTTGCACATTCAAACATGGTCTTGACTTGGTAGTTATGTCTGAGTGGGAGAGAGGGAGAGTGATGCCATGTTTTGTAATAAGGGTGGATGAAATTCCGTAGCAAGTAATAAATACTAAAAATCCAAAAACCTGGTACTTCTTGAGCATAAAAATTTAAAATGAGATTTAAATAATACCTTATTTCAAGCGAACTTAATTCCATCTAGACCGAGGATATGTAAGAGAGAAAATAATTCATCAAGAACTATCCTTGGAGTCAAATGGGCATAGATAGTGCACAATTGTGACGGGGTTTCCCCAAATAGGAAAATCAAGAGCAGGTTGTTTAAGGTCTTGTTCATGGGCTTCAAATATTAAGTATGTAGCATTTCATATACTTGTTACATCCTAGATGGAGGTATCCTTAGCTTCATCCTACAAAAGGAAATGGTGAAGAAGATAAGCACATGAAACCATACTTGAAAAAATAGAGGAGTTCTACATTTAGCAGATAATGTGTAGTTACTTACTATAGAAGCTCCTTAAAAATGTATTTGTGACTGTTTTGCATTTGGGTCGGAGGAAGAGGAGGTAAAGATGGTATTGGGTTTATACTGAACTTGATAATAGATGTGACTGTGGTCTGTGACATTTGGGGAAGTGACTCCCAATATCTGAATTCTTGTGCATATTTGGATTTAAGGTTTAGCAGAGTTGTCTTTTTTATTAGGTGATGTTGCTTGAAATACTAATCATTGTTGATGGTTTTGATGGTTATGTGATTAGGAGTAGGAGAGTTGTGCTTGTTATTTTGAGTCTTGTAGACAAATCCATAATTATTCACAACCTCACATTCATCTTCTACTACCAAATCTAGTAAAGATTGAGGCCTATTCTTCTCCTCTTCCATTCATATAGGATTGAGCCATAGAAAATTAAAAGAGGGAAAGGGAATGGAAGTGATAAATTGAAATGACAAAACGAAAAAAATGGGAATGAATAAAATTGGGGAGAAAAGAAAAACATGAGCAGGAAGAAATTCTATTTTGAATAATTTTTTGGAATGCTAAAATATTTTGTTTTTATATTTTACAATATTTAAATATTTTTTTTTTATATTTTGCAATATTTAAATATTTTGTTTTTATATTTTACAATATTTTTTTATTTATAAAGTATTATATGATTTTTAATATGGAATGGATTTTTTAAATTTCATTTACAATAAAGTAAGTTTTAGAAAATATAAATAACATTTGGAGGATGATAGACTTATTACTTATAAAAATAGAATTTATATTATGAAGGTGGCATATTTGAAGAGAATTGTTATGAATGAAATCCATAAAATGCCATATTCTGGTCACCCATGATACCATAAAACAATTGCTACAACCAGGAAACAATATTTTTGGCCGAGGATGAAAAGGATATTGCTGAGTATATCTCTAAGTGTATGAAATGTTAGCAAGTGAAAGTTGATCATCAACACCGAATAGGTTTGTTGCATCCTTTTCCAATTCTGGAATTGAAATGGGAAGTATTTTCCATGGATTTTACTATAGGTTTGCCAATGACTTTGAGACAAAATGATTCCATCATGGTTGTGGTGGATAGATTGTCTAAGAAAGCACACTTTATTCCATTTAAATCCACATATAAAACATATGCCATTGCAAATATTATCATGAAGGAAATTTTCAAATTGCATGGATTGCTTAAGGCAATAATTTCATACAGGGATACAAAATTTACTTCAAATTTCTGGAAAGTCTTTTTGTAGATTTTGGTACACAACTAAACTTTATCACTTCCTACCATCCATAATAGATGGAAAAACATAAATATTAAATCAGGTTCTTGAAGACATGCTTCGCATGTATGTGATGGACAAACCATCCAAGTGGGAAGATTATCTACATCTGGTAGAGTTTGCTTATAACAATGGGCACAAGCTTTGTTGGGCATGAGTCAATTTGAAGCTTTGTATGATAGAAATTGCAAGGCACGAGTGACTTGGGATAATCCAGCGAACATAATTGCACTAGGGTCGGAATTGCTTAAGGAAATGGAACAAGAGGTTGCAAAAATCAGGCAAAATTTGAAGGCAACCCAAGATAGGTAGAAAATTTATGTAGATAAAAACATAGTGCATAGGGAATTCGGTTTTGGAGATCATGTTTACCTTAGAGTGAGACCATGGAAGAGTTCCTTGAATCTTGGAAGCTGTGCCAAGTTGTCCCCAATATATCGTGGTCCATTTGAAGTACTTGAAATTATAGGGCCAGTTGGATATAGAATTGCATTTCCTGCTAACAATAGAGCTCATAATTTTTTTCATGTTTATTTGATTAATAAATATGTACATGATCTTAACCATGTGATTGATTGGGATATGATTTAGGTGGAACTTGAGGGAGAGATCCAAATCGAGCCATAATGAAACCTAGACATGAAGGTAAAATTACTCTGGAATTAATCCACCGAACAAGTAAAGGTGAATGGAAACGCTTCAATCCCAATGAGGCGACATGGGAGTTGGAGGATGCCATGAAAGAGGCATACCTATTTTTTCTGATTTTGAGAAAACATAGAGAACGATGTTATTCCAAGGGGAAGGGGAATGCAATACCCCCAAATTTGATTTGGAATGCATTTAATCAAAATTATGTAAACAATGTAAATATGCTAGTATGGATTCCTAGTACAGATCTCAAGGCCAAGGCCCGACTAGGGAATGGATAAGCATGTATGATGTATATATTTTTATTTGGACCATATGGTTGGTTTATCATGCCAATTCGAAATATATATAAATATTTTGTTGGAAAATAATAAAATGGTCTAAGATGGTTGTGTAAATAGCACTAGAGGGGCTATGATTCCACCAGAGGGGAAGAGGAAAGGGGGATTATGGGAAGAGAAATCCTTTGTTGCAAAGTGTCAAACTAATTAGAACTCATCCAAATTCTTCCATGTGCTTTAAATGAGTCAATTACTTCATCTTGACTACTAAAATCAATCATTGAATGCATGTGTGAGGTTGGTGTAAAAATCACTTCATGTAGTTATTGAAGCATGGGGGTGGTGACAGGTTTGTCAGCTGTCAAGAGTCCTCTTCTTCTATGGTAAGAAGCTATCTCATTTTTCTTTTCACCATCATCTCATATCCCTTGGATTCAAGACTCATCCTATCATTCTATCATGTAGATTTTCTACACTATGTAGAGCTTCCTATTGTTGTTCATGAGCATTACCAAACTGTGTATAACCCAAAAATTTGAATATGGAGACATGGCCAAATTTTTGAAGGAAATATATATGGTTGTAGGTGAGCGTAGAGTTTGGGAAAGATAGTAACCCTTACCCATTGAGTTTTTCTACTCCCATATGCTTGAGAAGCCATAATTGATGCTATAGGAATTTTTCCAACAACATACAATAGATTGGAATCCTATTGCACACATTAGTAAGCACTGTAAGGGATGGGTTTAATGAGGGAACTATGGATTAGTGATCAGAAATTCCTTCCCTGTGTCGTGTAGGGTAGTTGGAAGGATTTCCATGGGTGTGATCGATGAGGGAGACCTCTATAGAGCTATGTATGAGTTTTTGGCTAAGAACATGGAGAATAACGATGGGTTATGGGTCAAGAGAGAGAATCCTATAGGTGTTTCCTTCACCCTAGTGGCCTCATATCCCATCTTGGGGGTGGCCTCTTAGCATAAATAGTATATGTTGGACAGAGTGCCCACGGTTGGGTGGAAAATTGCTCTTCCACATCTAGTTTCTTGGATCTTCTTTGTTTAAAGATAAGTATTCTTTTGTATTTGAGTATGCAATCTTTTTATTTAATTATTGTTATGATTATGCTTGTATATGCATGATGTGTGTGTGTGTGGATCGAGTTTATTTTCGCTGTGTGTTTCTATTTTTCATCTACACACATATTTTACATATTATGAATTTGAAATATGGTTATGGTACAAAATTTAGAAGCATGTAGTTGGCTAATGTCCCCTCTCGTTGGTCAGATTGGGTGAAGGGGACGCTACAGATCTTGACCAAATGCTAGATGTAAGGATCATATTTCCGGTTGAGGACTCAAAATGGATCATCCCTATGGTGGTGCAAGACAAGAAAACTGGCAAAATTCGAATTTGTTTGGATATGAGGAACTTGAATGTAGCCTTTGTACATGATCCTTTCTCTACTCCCATTACAAGTGAGGTGATAGATAATATGGGAGGAAGGGAATCCTATCTTTTTACTGATGGGTTCTCAGGATACCATCAGGTATGCATCATAGAGGAAGACTACAAGAATACAACCTTTGTGACCAAGTGGGGATCGTTTTCCTATAATGTCATGCCAATCGGGTTGAAGAACACAACAATAGTGCTCTCCAGGATAATGGTTGCAACATTTATAGAATTTATGCACAAGTTCCTGGAGGTGTACTTGGGTGACTAGATAGTGTTCAATCTATTGAAGAATCACTTGTAGGTGTTAATATTAATGTTGGATATATGTAGATAGATGGATATATCCTTGAACCTAAATAAATGCATCTTATGTACCCCATTTGGAATCCTTTTGGGGCACATTGTGTGCAAAGAATGACTTCTAGTAGACCCATCAAATATTGTAGTAATCATGAATTTGTCGGCCCCAACATACGCCAAGGAATTGTCTACAACCCAAGGACATAATGGATACTATAGAAATTTTATTTGGAATTACGCCATTTTTATAGTACCCTTGGAGATATTACTAAAGGAAGAGATCAAGTACTTATAAACCCATGATTTTTAGTAGGTGTTATTTGTCCTCAAGGAGAAACTCGTCACAACGCCTATCTTGATCTTCCCCGACTGGGAATGCATGTTTCATGTACATGTTGATGCATCATCTGTCACATTGGGAACACTACTAGCATAGCTGAGTGAAGGTACCATGACCAACTTGTTTCCTTTTCCACTAGGAAATTATCCCCAACTGAGAGAAACTACATGAGCATAGAGCATGAAGGCCTCATCATGGTATATGTGCTACAAAAATGTAGACACTACCTACTCTTGGGGGTTAGAATCTACATATGACTGCTCTTGTTTCAAGATTTTGAGCTTGAGGTAGTGGTAAAACCCAAAAAGTAAATTGTTGGGAAGAACCATCTATCCATAATAGAGTCTTGTGACACAGGAGGGTGTGGATGATGATTTTACAAATGCATAACTATTTCATGTTGAAGTAGTACCAATCTAGTTTAAGGATATTTTAACATTCCTATCAACAGGTAGAGAACCAGACATTGATTGCTAAAGCATGATTGTGCATTGGACAAAAGATAAGATTAAAAATATATCATACCGTGATCAAATAGAAACAAAATCAAAATAAAATTAACCCAAGATCCATCAAACCGAAGAAGGTAAATTATTGTTTTTGAAAATTTAAGTGGGGGACCCTTTATTTTGATAAAAAACTATAGGGGAGTTGTTGTAGCCAGAACAAGATCCCAACAACCACATAATGACTTACCATTTTTGGTGTTCCTCAAACTCCCTTATGGATGATTCGATATGTTTGAGGTTAATTCAAAGGAACCTTATTGGTAATTCCATAAAGTGGTATATTGAACTACCACATCATTTATTTAGTGATTTCAAATCCCTGGCCATGGCCTTCATGACTCATTTTCAATTACCAATATGTTATGAGATCAGAACAAAACTTTTAACCTCGCTTAGGAAGTCCACCTCCAATCACATTTCTAATCACATTCATGAGTGGATGAGGAGGCGTAGATTGGTAAAATCCATTATTCCACATCAGTTATTGGCTAATTGGTTTATGAAGTCCTTATTGCCACCTATTTCTAGGGATGTTTCCATGGGAGGAGCTGTTACTGACGAACAAGCCAGAGATTTTGGGTTCGTTCTCTAGTGGAGTCACCAATTTCTATGTGTAGAAATCCTGCTTACGGATAGGTAGAATCTCTCATGGGATTAGAAATCCCCCTAGTTACCTAACCCAATACATAAAGCAAACAAATGGACACTAACATTTCCTTAGATATAAATTTTGTGTAGACAAGAGGAGAGAAGGGTAGAGAAGAAAGTAGATTTCCTAACTTGTTCCAAACGGTTTTCCTTGCTACTCCATCCTTTAGCTTGATATTCCAAATCTACTAAGCTTGATGCAACCTAGAGAGAATAGTACAAAGCTTCCTTCATCCAAGTACATTAAGAATAAACAAGATCTACTCTACTTTGAATATCACAAAGTAAACATACATTGCATGAACACAAGTATTGGGAAATATGCCAAGTTTATATTGATTAGAAAGCTATGATGAAATACAAAAGTTATACCTAGCTTTGTTGTAGTGCTTCCCTCAATCTCTCCTTCCAAATCCCTTTGAGAATACTAAGATCATAAGGTCCACCTCTTCAATATTTTTCCACTATTTTGAGCCAAGGCATGAGGTCCACCTCTTCAATGTTTTTCCACTACTTTGAGCCAAGGCATGAGGTCCAATATATAGATTAAAGAGGCCAAACCACTCAGGAGAGGATTTGGGATCAAGGGAGGATTCTTTGGATCAAGGGATATGGAGACCATCTTTAATAGTAAGAGGATGTGATTCGAAGGGTAAAGGCATCCCTTGAATATCTCATTAATATCAAGATCCAAAATCCAAGGAGATCTAGTCAAACAAAATTTTCACTCCCCTAAAGGAGACCAAAGAGTGAAAATTAGGGATATTTTCACTCCCCTAACACTAGGCAGGGAACCACAATATCATGAAAAGGATAAAATCAAGGTTGTTTAGGGTGAATTCAACCTCCAAGTAGCATGGAAGCTTCCCAATCATGACTAGGAAGTGTGTAATCCATATGATAGTAGGTCCTAACACCCCTAAGGAACATAAAATTCATGTCTCTCATGGTGATAAATCATGAATGCCACAAATGAAACTCAAAGATGACAATTTTAGGTATAATATTTATGTATGCAAGTGTGTGTGTGGCATCGTGAAACTATGAGTGGGTTCTTCGTGTATCGACAGGATTATTGACTAGTTCCCCCGCTACTTCAAGAGTTTGCTTTTCCCAACTACGATGGATTGTTGGGTCTGCAATACTCTCATATTCACTATCAAAAAAATCATCTTCATGTGACTCTGACTATGTATCTGAATATGAAATTTCTCTTGAAGCATCGAAGGAAACATCAAAAACCTCATTTTGAGTGACTAGTTGTGCATTGGTAGGAGGATTAGTATCACACATTGTAGTTTCTTCAAACTTTACCCTTATTTCAATAAAAAAAACTTAGTATTGGGATCCAACATCCTATATCCTTTTATGTCATCCATATATCCCACAAAAAGGAACTCCTTTCTTTGTGGATATGAGGCCCTTGTTTTCATGGAAGGATTCTGAGACCAAGCACGGGATCCAAACACATTGAAGTGTTTTATTGTTGTTTTTTGACCGGTACAAGATTCAAAAGGAGTTAACCCTTTCTTTCAAAATTTTGTGATGTACTCTATTTTTAATATCATTTGAACAATTTATAGCTCCAACCCATAATTTTGGAGGTAGATCCTTGATTGTACCGTACAAGTAGCCATTTCTTTCAATGTTATGTTTTTCCTCTTTGCAACCCCATTCATTTGTAGTGTATAAGGAACGATATGTTGCAGATATATCATGGATGTGGAGCATAGATTATGTACATATTTATTGACATAATCCCCCCATTTTCCATGTAGAGGATCTTGATCCCCTTCTTGGATTGTTTCTATGCAAGTGCTTTAAAATCTTGGAGACATTCGAATACATCATTTTTGTTCTTTAGGAAGTATACCCAAGTTTATCTCAAATATTCATCAATGAAGGTCAATACATATTTTTCCTTTCTCTTTTATGGGTGAGGAAAAAGACCTATAATATATTTTTGGACTAATTTAAGAATAGAAGGGGCTCTCCATGTCTTCCCTTTCTCAAATCTTTCTTCAGGATGTGTACCAAGTGCACATCCTGCATATACTCCATCTGAAAAAGAGATGGGTGGCATCCCTACTACCATCCCTTCCATTCTTAATAGATGCAAGTAAGGGTAGTTAATGTTCCCAAACTACTCATGCCATAATATACTAACATCATTAGAATTTATAAATAAAACTAAAGAAGGAGATTTTGGTAACTTTTTTTAGGAAACATAGTGACTAATTTTTGTGGTCTACTTTCCCAAGTGAAACCTTTGATCCATCAATCATGTCGGAGATGATTATTGAGTATTTGGTGAACTCAAATTGATTTCCTTGGCCCATGTGTGTGATTTATTATATGGAAAGGATATTTTTGGACAAATATGGTATGCAAAGTATATCTTGAAACTTCCCATATTTTGTTGGAATGTCCTCTCTTCCACATACCTTGATTAGAGTGTTGTCTCCCATGAGTACTTCTTGATTGTTTCATGGTTGAATGGAAGTGAACATGTACTTAGACAAGGACATGTGGTTGAATGCCTCGGAATATAGGATCCAAAAAGTTGATTGCGAGGATGAAATTGTCACAAGTGCATAGCTTATTTTGCGAGTAGGTCTTTCACTCTTTTTCTTGCATAGTTTGCCTTCATTTTTTGCAAAAAAACATTATACTTGCACTTTTATTCTTTGTGAGGGCCCTTATTGCAAAAAGGATAGAAAGGCATCTTCTTACCACTATAAAAAATTGGTCTCCCAAGCATATGATGATGTGACATTATCCCATCAATACAAAAAATGTTAAATTTTCAGAATTTACTTCAATCTGATCTAGGATCTTAACTGAGAGAACAACATGTACAACAAATCTACAACATATCAATCATTGACACAATAATGCAAGCACACAAGAGACACAGAGTTTACTTGGGGAAAACTATAAAGGTGAAAAACCCCAATAACTTCCTCAGAGATAGATAAAGCAATGATACAACCAAAATACAAGAGATAGTCTTCTCCTAGCAGCAGAGCCTCCTCCTCATAAATGTGCCACTTTCCGAATGAGAGAAGTGTGTGAATGAATGATCAAATAGAGATCTCTCGATCTCTATTTATACTTGTTCTATCCTTCCCAATAAACTAATGGGGCCTACATGTCTAGCTTAACCCATGGTTAACTTAATCCGGGCCGACCCCACACTTGGTGGTCTAATAACCCTTTGACCCACATGGCTGACCCCCAATAGGGTGGTCTAATAACCCTTCGACCCACATGAATTATACAGGGACGACCGCAACAAGGTGGTCTAATAACCCATCAAGTATAAGTTATGACACTTATAATATAAATGACGACACTTCCGTATAGAGGAATAATAGCATCTCTATAGGAGTACAAAATACATATATGAAATACATGGGTGAAATACATTCTGAAGTTACATATACATCAACACTCCCTCTTAACTAGGAAGGTATTTCTCGACACAGGTTTGATAGCACATGTCTTCTTCTTTGGATCATCATTAGCGAATCATCATCCTTGAATCATCGTCATCGTCACTGTTGCTGCTATCTCAATCAATCTCTGAATCTACTCGTCATAGGAAGTTCTACAAAGCCAGTCCTTTTTCATACTAGATGTAGGCCTACCACCTGTAGGTCTTCATCGTCAATGGCCATACTGTGTAATTCTTAGGACTTATTACATGCGTCACAAAACCTTTAAAGAGTCTCTTGCCTAGCAAGAACCCTAAAGAGCATCTGAGGCCTTTTTCATCCTGTCCAGATCTCCAAGACTTATTACATGTGACCCCACCACAAAACCTAGCAAGAGCATCTCAGGATGTTACGGGTACACAACTCCAACCTGAAATATCCCGAGGGCACAAATTACATGTGGTCACCACAAAACCTAGCAAGAGCATTTCATGATGTTACAGGTACACAACTCCAACTTGAAATCTCCCCAGGGCACAAATTACATGTGGTCATGGAAAAACCTCGAAAGAGCATCTCAGGATGTTATGGGTACATAAATCTGACCTGAAATCTCCCAGGGCACAAATTACATGCCATAGGACAAAACCTGGCAAGAGCATCTCAGGATGTTATGGGTACACAACTCCGACCTGAAATCTCCCAGGGAACAAATTACATGTTCTCCCAGAGCAATGTCTCGAAAGAGCATCCCAGGCTGTTACGGGTACACAACTCCGACCTATAGGATCTCCCAGACATGCTCATCTACAAAACCTGATCCACGGCCACAAAGTATCATCCTGATACTCATCATACATCATCCTGATGTACACATGATCATCCTGATCATCATCAATGCAACATCCTGCTGCATGTCATCTGGAGAAGCTCGTCATCCACGATCATCGTGATCATACATTGCATCCACCTGATGCATACCAAGTATCGACCTGATACATATCATCATACATGATCTACCTGATCATACAATGTATCCACCTGATACATACACAGATACATGATCCACACAATGTATCCACCTGATACATATCAACATACATGATCTCAGTATCCACCTGATACATATATAGATACATGGTCCAAGCATCCAACATGATGCATATACAAAATACATACAAATGATCCAACTGATCATATCCAACATCCAACATGATGCATACATACATAAATGATTCAACTGATCATATCCAGCATCCAACATGATGCATATATACATAAATGATCCAACTGATCATAACAAGCATCCAACATGATGCAATGATCCAATTGATCATAACAAGCATCCAACATGATGCATGTACATATACAGAGTAGTAACTGGAGCATCGTCCTAATGCTCATCATCCATGATCCTCCTGATCATCATAGCATCATCCTCTTCAGATCATCTCATCGTCCACGAAGCACAACCCAGATGCACATCATCCAGCACTTACACCACCGACATGGGAGAACACATCTACCACCATTCGGGGAAGGCTCCAGCCCATAATTTTTCACCATGGGAGAACACATCTACCACCATGTGAAAAATGGATTAGCAATTACATCACGACCAAGGGAGAACACATCAACCATGTCAAAAAATCTCATGTGCATCTACATCTTCTGGACCCATCACTTCCCTTTGGAAGGAACCTCGATCTGAAGTGCACCAAGCCTCTCTCTAAAGTACTCAAACTGCACTCTGGCCAACGGCTTGGTCCATACATCTGCAACCTGCTCATACGTCGCAACATACTCTGCTTCGGCTATACTCAGTGCTACGCAGGACTGCTTCCTGCTAAACCAAGAGATCACACCCGATCCCTATCTGTAGCACTGCCTGCCCAATCTGAATCAACATAACCCTGCAGGTTAAACTTTTGATTTGCATCATACTTGAGCCCATAATCAACTGTACCCTTCAGGTACCTCAGAATATGCTTTACAACAACCAGGTGAACACTCCTCGGATCTGTCAAGAACTAGCTCAATGTGTTCACCGCAAAGCAAATATCTAGTCTCGTGTTCGTCAGGTACATCAAGGACCCAATCATCTGACAATACATAGTGATATCAACCGGCTCAGATGAAGCATCACATAGAAGCTTCAGGTTCGATGCCATAGGTGTAGAGATAGCCTTGCAGTCCATCATCCCGAACCTCTTTAGGATCTCTACTACATACTTCCCTTGTCCAAGGAAGATTCCATCTGTACTCTGCCACACCTCCATGCCAAAAACAAATAGTGCATCATCCCCAAGTTCTTCAACTCGAACTCGGCAGCAAACTTCCGCTGCATGTTGGCAATCAATCTATCCTCACCTGTTACAAACAGGTCATCCACATAGTAGTATCACTGGATTGCCTTCCTCAACCTTGTAGTAAAGGTTGGAATCCGCTTTATTCTTGGTAAGGCCCAAACTGGATAGAAAGCTGTCTATCCTACCATACCAAGTTCTGCACATATATGACTCCCTGTCATGTGTCTCAGAACCAAGTGGCTGCAGACTTGACATGTGTCTCCTGATAGAAAAGTATGGCAAAGGCTAGCGACTAGAAGAGTCAAACCTAGGGTTGTGGTGCTCCAATCACATGCATCTAAATTTGTGTTGGATGTAGTCTATCATACCTAGGGTTTGACTTATATGACCAACAAAAACCCCACATGCATCGACATTTTCAATACTCTACAAGTAGAGTAAGGTCTCACCCGAGATGCATGTAGGAAATAAAAGAGACCTAAATTAGGGTTGTGCAGGGAGGAATGTATTCTTTCTACTCAACATTTTAACAGTTCTTTACTTAGGCATGCATCAAATTATGTAATTTGCATGAATATCATCATCTACTAACATTCATCCACTGTACTTACTAAGCAAGCATCATCAATCCATACATAAACACAATGTGCAGAATATAGATACGACAACAACTTCTTTCTATTATTGGAAAATTTTGGCTATCACCATACATGACTACTAAAGTATGCTCAAAAGCTTAATATTTATCATAAATCAACTCTTCCTTCAAAGCAACATCTCTTTACAAAATAGGTATAGACTCAGAATCAACAACTAGAGCTTAAGTCCTAACCTTCTAGACAAAATCATAACCTGATAGAACAACAAAACCCAAAACCTTTACAATATAGGCCTTATATAGGCTGAGGTTTCCCAAAATTGCAAAAATATTGCTGCCACACAGTTCTAACTAAACTCAGTGCACAATGTAACTACTTTCTGTTAGCGCACAATTGTATTCTACCTATCTAGATCAATGAACAATTACTAATCAAAACTTGGGCACCAACAAATTGCTTGGGAAAGTCCTCAACCTAGGGCATAGAAATTATATGTCATTCCCTCTAGCTTCCCTCTAGATATTGTGGAGCACTTTCTCGACCTCAACTCCCTCTCCTAGGTGACCCTTTTCTCTAACCCTCCATCGATGCTCGGGGTACATTGTCGATTAAGATCAACCTACATTTTAATTATTATAATATATTTTTAGTGACTTTACACACTAAAAAAATGGTATATGTCTAAAAAACGAAAATTCATATATGACAAAAATTATAAAACATTTGAAACTTGAAAATCATTTTATGGATGTCTCCCCAGTGTGAATTTGTAGGAAGTGCTAGTTGTGGATTGTTTAGAAATTCCATACCAATGTAAGTGTATTCATCCATGCTAACCACCTGTTGTGACCACTAGTCAAATAAATCATCGTTGAATGAAATTGTCATGTATCCTCCTTCAAGATGATGCATTGTGTCATCACATACACTTATACAAGGATCCTATAGAATTAAAGCATTTAGATCTAGATACTAAAAAAGATAGCAATACTATGAAGAGAGATTAATAATAATAAAAATTCATGTAACAAATGTGATAGCATTAATGATTATTCAAAATAGATAGATCACATAGCAATATAGATTGTTATATTACAACAAACCCTAATGAATGAAATGAAAGGAAATTTGAATTAGGTAAGGGCGTAATTCAAATCACTCATGTAGTACATGAGAGTTTAGTTAGGATTAACTAGAGACAAAGACCCTTAGTAAGGCATGCAAACTCTCCAAAACTAAGTTTAATTGACTTATGACTCTTTGAGCACTAGTTCTAACTAAAATAGGTACATGCAACTGGTTGCATGCACATGCACATCCCTTAAAAAGATCAATTAAGGTTCTAATGACTAAAGAGGTCATAAAGGGTTAGTTAGGACCTGAATTAGTGGAGTGCAACTAGTTCCTAACTCACCTCTAACTCAAACATGCCCCAAATCATGGAAAGCACCCTAGAATCAAGGAGTGCACCCCCAAATCAACGAATGTTTCCCCAAATAAAAGAATGTACACCAATTGAGGTAGTTAGGTTAGTGTAGGACCCTTATAGTTTAGAAGTAAGATCTAGGGTTAGTACTCGGGTGGTCAAATTGAATGCAGTTTGGACCACTAGAATCACGAAATCATAGTCTAATTCAATAGGTGGGAGAATGAAGCTAAGTAGAGGATTAATATTCTACCCTAACAGCTCCCAATGCCTAGTCTATGGGTGTGTATTCCATGGGAACATTGTTGAGATTCTCTCCTTGAAGAAATATAATAATAAAGTCGCATACCCAAAAAAAATTGTGCCTTTATAAATTGAAATTAGTAAGATGATATTTCATGTTGAGAAGCATAGCCATGGCCTAGTCAATTACTATGTTTCAAACACTCTACTACATCATGCATTTGGGATCAAGAGGCTTGATGTGGTGAACCTTATCCCACTATCTACATTTGTGCAAATTTGAGACCACGTTCCTTACATAGGAAACAACAAAGGTCCAATGTAGTCTAGAAGCACTGTCATTTTCAATTTCCATTGAAAGAGAAGAAGGCTTCACCTGAAGCATAGCCAAGACTAGTGTTAGGTGAGGTAAATGCTAGTGAAGGAAAAAGTTGTAAATGTAAAGTTTATTTTCTCCTTAAATTTAGTTGAATAATAAAAAAGAAAAAATGTGTAACATTACATACCATACATGCATAAACATACATATATTATAACACAATTTTATGCATTAAACAATCATTAGACATCCATCACATAACAAGATTTTGAGGGGCACCAAAACCTTCATTATTTATTAATCATTCTATAGCAAGAACAAAGAAGTACACAAATTTTCCAATATCTAGGGATATATATCCCACAAATTAGATATAAACTATTATATCCCACCCTTTTAAAAATACATGACAAAATTAACTCTCTAACCCCATCCCCTATACCCTCATGATATTTTATAGAAATTACAATGGTTAGTTTTGATTGTGTCAATATGGTTACAAGACCATCACTCTTACTCAAATGCATTAATATAATTCTTATCTTTCTCCACGTTCTTTTGTGTACTTCTTCATGTGTTGGCTATCCATCCATCTTCTGCAACACGGTCTTCAAAACTGAAGGGGACAAGAAGACTCAACCATAATCATTGACTAAACCTTGAGTCAAATATGTTGTTCCGCCAACTCTTCAAATAAGTGGGACAACTTGGGTACCACATAGATGGCTTCACTTCAAGGGTCTTAAAAAAATCAAACCCATGCCTTCCATTTACTCGACAAAATATTAACACCAACAATGAATGCTTTGGATTTCTCACTATCTAGTACTAAGGTGATCCAAGAGGATCGTCTCAGTCGAAGAATGAAGAAGATATTCATTTTATTCGCAGGTGGACAGTCGATGAAGAGCTCGCAGAGACATTTCTAATGCAACTTGAATGGGATCAAATGGACTTTGCATGTGGGAAAATTCAAGGTTGAAGTTACGACCAAAAAGGAGGTTTCTCCAACAAAAAGTTCATAAAGTGTTTCATTCGAAATTCAATGAAAAAACTACATAAAAGGGAATTAGATGAAGATTCTCATTTAATTAGTTAAAAGAAAATTAAAAAAGGTGTGAGAATCCACCTCATTAGTTGGTTTCCTAGTCCTAAGGGGTGTTGAGGTCTTCATGGAGGAAGATGAAACCTTTTCTCCACATATGCCCTTAAGGTGTCTCTTGATCCTACTTTAGGGGATCATGGGAGAGATTTTCTCCTAAACATGAGTGATGACTAATCATCCATGAAAAAGCTATAAAAACCTCTCATATGGATAAGGAAGCAAGGATTTTGTTGGAGAAAGCATTCTTTGTAATATTTCCTTTGCATTGAAGAATTTAAGTGAGGAGGTCTTGCTTATGTAAGTTCATGTGAGAGCCTTAGAAGAAGGCTGCCCAAGATGGGAGAGAACGCCACATGATTCTGTCAATGTAAAATGCATGCATCTTGTGAAGGAATATTAATAAGAATGGTTCGGAGCTTTGACAAACCCGGAGACGTAGTTAGGAGGCATGACGAACTCCATTATCACTTGGTATTTGTCATTTTGTATGTGTGAATTTTGATTTATTCTCACTTTGTTAGTTATGAAAAATTGTTCATGTTTAATGATGCATAAGAATTGAAATGATCATGATTTCACAAAACAAATAAGTGTTATTAAAGATTTATTTTGGAGAAAGTTCTCAGCTAAATTTTCAGATCAAGTGGTATCAGAGCCGGTCTGACCAGTTTTGCAGATTGTGAACTGAATCATGGGAAAAATATTGAAGCGTGAACGGTTTCAAGAGTTGGAGGAAATTAATCAGTGTATCCAAGAGGAAAATGTTGATCTTAGAAGGTTGTTAGCTACTTCCCAAGATTAGAAGAAAAAGCTTCAACATCTATTGCAGGAACTTAGAGGAGAACAAGTCGAAGAAATATCTTCTACAAAGAGTCCTCCTAAGACAAAAAATGAATAAATTTGTTCATTCTGTCCACATTCAGAAGATGATCTTCTGGAGACCTCATATGCATCAATTCAAAGTAAGCAGAATGATGATACCTTGAAAATCGAGAAGGACCATATGTGCAAGTTTGTTCCTCCGTCAAAGGAAGATGAGGTAAGCAGTAATCATTCAAGTTCAAATTATTCATTTGACAATAATGTTTTAGGATCTTTCGAGAAACATACTCGAGGGATTGGATCGAGAATATTGTTGAAAATGGGTTATGAAGAAAAAGGATTGGGAATACATGGTCAAGGGATTACAAAGCCCATCGGTTGAAGAATGACCTCGATACCAAGGATTGGGTTATCATGAAAAAACATCATGTGAAAGTATTTGGGTGACTTGTTTATATTGTCAAAAACGAGGACATGATGAAGCACACTGTTGGGATAAGAATCCAAAATTGAAGCCAAGGTGGTATCAAATTCGGGAAGGAAAACAGAAAATGTATACAAGTACTGAATCAAAATCTGAAAGTGATTCATCAAAAGGAAATCTGGCTAAGGGATCTGCAACGAAGCATAAATCTTCAGGGTATGAATCAAATCATTTAAATAGCTATTCTGATTTTCCTGATCGCATAAAGAATGCAATTTCTTGTACTTTTTGTGGCAAAGAAAACCATTGTGTGTGGATTTGTTGGAAGCAAAAAGTTTATTGCAAAAGAGTCACGGTAACTCGCAGCAAGCGTCGACAAGAAGATCCTACTCTTCGTTTGAAGAAGGAAAACGTCAGAAGGAAGACACACTTACCTAATTTCTGCACTTATTGTAATCTAAGTGGGCATTGGGAGGAGAAATGATGGAAACTCCACCCACAGTTACTTTGTAATTCAGACAGGTAAACTGTGCACGAACCTATGCAGAAGGAGGATGAAAAAGAGATGATTGAACATGCAATCAGTATTTCTAAGCTATTCGTTGAAGAAAAATAACAACAGAAAGAATTTTTATTTTAACTGGTTGGGTCTATGGTAATTTCAATATGTTGGCAAGCAAGAGAAATGGTAGATATATGGCCTACTGATCCCCAACAAAGCACTGCTTTTGGTGGCAAGAATAGATTTCAATCCGGTGACATGAATTGCACCAAATCAACATTAAAAAAAGAGTATATTGTTGTATTGAGTTCCGCTCACGTGAAGAGGAGGAACCAGGTGCGGCCTTTGGGAGTGATGACCATATACAACCTGTCTCAAGGAGAGCAAATGTTTGATGCACCAGATATGTTAGAAAATACCCGAGCATATTTATCTGCCAAAAGAAATACGTTCTTGATGTTGTACATTGTTCAAATGCACACAGGTTGCGCCAAAAGGATCGGTTTAGTGGCCTTCGCAGACCCTTCTGTGGTCGATATAACTCTACAGGAAAAGCATACCATCGACGGCAGAGCGGTGGAAGCATGGAAAACAACCCAGAAATCTTTACATTTGCCAATTTAAGTCATCTGGTGGAAATCCACAATGGTGACCACGTTGACTGCGTGAAAATTCAATATGACGTGCTTCTTATTGCCGATCCAATCTGATTTGAGCCATGGCGGTGTTATTTTTCCTTGGGTTGTCTCCAAGTAGACTCCGGAGAGCCAATCCCTGCTGCGATGCAAACACAGACGTTTGCAGGTATATGGAAGCCACTGGTGACATTATTTGCATGATTGGGGTTGCGGTATATTAGCATTCTGATAATATCTGCTCTGTAATATTTCGGCTGCAAAATTAATAAAATTTCTGGGTACTATTCGCAGTTAGAAGTTTGTGTATTTTTGGTCTGTTTAAAGCCGTATCACCCCTTAGCCTCGATCTGTAATTCCCTAGCTATCTCGCAAGATTCTTCATTCTGGTTATGAAAAGCATCCGTCCGCGAAGTAAGTCTCAGTCTTCATTCTGGTTATGAAAAACATCCGTTCGTGAAGTAAGTCTCAGTAGAGGCCGAGGCTGTAGCGCATGTTCGACATTACAAGGAATGATTGAAAAAAGGTAACAAGCTCGTGAGTTGCAGATATTCAGCCAAAAGGAAGCAAGCCCACGCTGCAATTTCTATCCAGTCTACCAGATGTAGAGACCCCTGCATGCAAGTAACAAGAGTCTATCGGATCGATGTAGAGTTTGTTCAGTAGAGGGCACCATAGTTCTGGTGTTCATCGATTTGTCAGTTACGATCCCACAAAGTGAGGATCAAATATTGGAAGAACTGGCGATGGTTATGCCACGTCCTTTCAAAACAAATGGTGGACAGCGCTGGATTCTCCAGCTGTACTAACAGCGCATGGGTCACCGGATTCAATATTGGTGGACTCTCCAAGTATTGTGTTTCCGTCGTGTGTAAGTAGATCAGAGCACACATTTTGTTCTTGGCTACCCTTTCGATTTTCACAATGGAGACCCATCTGTATCCATACGGAGAATCATATGAACTGAAAAGGGAGGACAATATATCGAGGAGGTCACTGCATATTTCTTTGCAGGTCAATTGACATCAGATTGTGGTGGAAACCATGTTGGTCGTAATATCGTCCATCAGTGCATTTTCTTGAAGCATTTTCTAATTTGAAGGATTAAATGGTGGAGGCATTCAGCGGCGATGAGATTTCTCCATTCTTGGGCTCCAGCGCTCGGGAGCTGCGTATGGTACTGCGAAGAGTGGCATGGGCATGGTCTCCATGGGTGTGGTGAGGCCGGAACTTGTGATATGATCGATGGAAGAGTATTGATCTTATTCCAGGCATGGTTGAAGCCCCGATCCGAACCTCTTTTCTCCACGCGTGCAAATCTGTACACGCGTCTCTTATGGTCTCCAAACCTCCACTCCAGCGATGGTCCTCGGCGTTTTCCAATCGATGGCATCTACTCTTTAACCAGGTGACTCTTCTACGCTGATCGTTGGAAGCCTTCATCTAAGGAGCATCCACTCGTCCGACATCATGCCGAATCAACCAAAGCTCGAAGTTGCGCCAAGATTCTCCACCTAGGTCATGGACCATCCTGCAGTGCCGAGGACTGACAACCGAGAGTCAAGGTATATGGTGCTGGTGATATTTAAGTTTTGAAAAACCTCGGGCTTTACAACTTTGGGTAGCCATATTAATATGGTTTGAATTAATGCCATACCATTAATATTCAAAGACCATGGTTAAACGGTGTATTCATATAATTTAAGTTGGAAAAATGTCAAAAAAAAGGAGGTGAGAATTTTTTATACACCTTTTGTACTCGGGATTAAAAAACAAAACCATATCTAAGTTTTTACACTTGTGCACATTTGGGGGCATTTAAGGTATCCCACTTTGAATCTACAAATTATTCCATCTACTACAATGTAAGATAGATCAATTGGAATATAGGGTGAAATTCTATTGCATCTTTAATTTATTCATACGTCTCCCGTTACTCTAGAGAATTAATAATGGCCTATGTCTCCTAATGCATCTATTTAATACTTTCTCACAACTCATTAACATGCCTTTTTCACTATTCTAATGGGCCCATCCAATCCTACAAAGTGAAAAAATATGACCTTGCTTTTCTATGTAGCTTCATGGAGGCATGTGTGAGTTACATTGATATCTGTCACCAAAGGAGGTAACTAATCCATGATATCCTATTTCTACTACATCCCCTTTCCTTGTACTATGTTTAAATCAACCTAGAAAGTATCTTCTTTATTGCAAAATTATTTCTAGGAGGAGCAGAGTAGTTCAAAACCCTCATGTGGACTTGAATGTGAAAACTCCTTTGGAAGCACAAGGTTCTGTGATCTAATCTTGGGCCATATATCTGAAATATGCTAGAAAATTGATGCAACATTTATTTCTGTATCTTCTTGATCCTAGTGCTCAGTATCTCTATCCATAATGGCTTTGGCTAGTTGTATCCCCATCTGTCGATACATTGTTTGCACAACTTCCTAATCTTTCACCACTTTGAATATCCTCTATTCAAATTTATAGGTGGAGTCACACATCATATGAATAATTTTCACTATGGACCAACCTTGCATATAAGTTGAAGTGGAGGTAACACCAGTTGAAGGAATCCAACTCAAGGGTTATCCTCAAGAAATTGAGGGATGTGATTTATTGGTCCAGAGCTTTTCTTTTGCATGTGGCATGGTTGCATGATGTTGCTGAAAAATCCTATCATGTGTATCCTTTATGAAAAATGGAACCACATCTATGCTTTCTTGGTAGATCCTCAACATTTCTCTATAGTGCTTCAGACCTTGCGCTAAACATTATAGTTATTCCATGGGAGGTGGAAGGATTTCTTTAAATGGTTTCAGGAATGTACTCCTTCCCAATTCCTCCATCAACGCATATGAAGGGGTGCTCTCCTCAATCTGAAACTACACTAGAATATGAGAAGGTCATGGGGTCTCATCATTGCTACTACCTCCCATTTTTTAGCCCTCTTTATATGTTGTAGAATGTGTAGATAAAGAAACATTATCCAAAATATCCCAAGCATCTTACCCATAAACTATACTTGGAGGTGAGGTCACTCATTATTTATCCCAATCATTTGTGTGTGTCTGATTTCATGAGTGACCAAGATACAAGGCACATTTTGTAAGGACCCTAGTTTTTAATCATCAATGGTGATGACTAGAATGGTAGAGGTACACTTCTCAAAATCCTATATTGAATTCAGGGTATCATCTATCGAACACAATTCATGTTTTGCCCCAAAATTCTCCAATTCTTATAGGAAGGGGTCCCTTGGAGGAATGAAAATGGTTTACGTATAAGTAGTGGAAGTCAATGTTGTAATAGGTGTTGGAGATGAAGACAAACCACCCACCACAATTTTGAGTGGGTGTGGGTTCAAAGACAACACCACCTTCGATTTATTGGGCATGGTCCCCTGCAAAAATTGCACAAAAGACGAAATATAACATTTGAACTCCTTATTGGTTATCTAGGACGAGTCAATAATGGAGGAGGACAAAACTAAAGGGAGATAAAGTGTAGTTTATGATTTTGGCACATCTCGGTTTGAGCCCAATCATGGATGTTCCTCCACATTGTTAAACTTCCTTCTTTGGGACACTTTCTCCTTCAACACTATTTGCTTTTTCCATGGATTTTGAGTGGTGAATTTAGGTAGGATGTAGGTGGTTCCTTGTGCTATTTTGGATTTTTGCACATCTAACCACTGAGAAACCTCCCTATCAAATAACTGCTTGGTTAAATAGTAAGGTATGGGGTCACACAAATGTATGGTCCTTATCCATTCCAAACTAAATATTCACTACATGTGAATCCAACAGAACTTGGGGAATTTAAAAATAGGGATGGAAACTACAATCATGAAATCATACCACTTCTCAAACATGGCATCATTGAACACACCATTTTTAGTATCATTGTGACTCTTCCATGGTCATATTGTAGTGCAAAATCTCTCATATTTGCAGCTGGATACAATCCCACCTTTTAGGAGGCTTCCACTTCCACGTGGAAAAGGCCACCAATAGATACCCCAAAATAAAATAGGTGGAAGCTGCATGGGCATTTGCACATGCTTGGGGAAACTCATCCATGAGGAACCTGTGCTAGTTTAGAAGAACTACCTGGAAATAAAATTCCATGACAGAAATGGCATCCAATTTGCACTTGCCCCTTGTGTGCTTCCTCATAACCCTACCAAAGATCAATTGGTAGGAGAATTTAATCCATGGACTATAGATTAGGGATATGACTACATCACATCCACCTCTCTTGGTTCCATATTTTTATAAAGTTTGGTCTCATATTTCTTTTTTCCATGGTTGCTTCCACCTTAGAATGATGGTGAAATATCCTAACCTTCCATGGATAAGCCCATCAATAAGTGGATATCATTGAAATGAAAGGGGTAGTGTTTTTCTAACTACAAAGAGTGTCCATGCACCCTATTTACCACAAATTTTGTGCATCAAATGATCTCACTAGTGGTTTCAAACACATGTAAGTCTATCATAATTGCAAGAGTCAACTTACATACATGTTCAAATGAGGGTTTCCACAATGTAATAAGATACTCTATCTCCAACAACACATAATCCAAATACGTCTTTGGTTTCATATCCATAAATATATCCCCATATGAAAAAACATAGTTGACTAAGCAGGTCTTCTCAACCTTCCCATGCAAGTCACATGCAATGTTCACCCTTGGATCACAAAACTTTGCTGAAACAACCTCCTTACTACGAGGAGAGTTCTTCAATGTAGAATATTTATTGCTTGATTCTTTACCCATGATTTTTATTCTTCTTCTAGTAAAAACTATTGATCTCTAGTATAGTTCACAAATAGGAAGCTTTCCTACACACTTGAGAAAAATTAGAGGGATCTATAATGACAATTATCTCTCACATAGTGAACAAGGTGAAAAATTAGGTGAAAAAATTGGGACATTTAATGACTATGGCCACATTAAACACAACACTAGACTAACTCATTAAATGAAGAGTGTGACAAATATCACACTTAGAACCATAAATGTAGCAAACATTCAATGATGATTTGACTCATTGTGGCCATAAACCAATAGATTCCTTTGAAGACCAAAAATTCACCCAAATGGCTAAACCCACGGTAATGGAAAACAACCAAAAACTCAACTCCATCAGTGATACCAAACCTACTTACTTGACACTTTCAAAACCTTAATATTCAATTGTTGGAACAAGAATCAAAGACATGAAATTTACCCCGAACCACATGCAATTGACATAACTAAACAAAAAACTTTAAAAAAAACACACATTGATCTAACTTCGTTAGCATTTTTGGCATACCAATATGGACAAGATAAACGACTAAAACAGACTAAACTAACAATTGCCAACTCTAAAACCTACCCTACCTCACTCCCTATAACAAGAGTGCTTGAAAATGTAATTCAAGGATTTCCAACAAGGGCTTTAGGTGAACACCAATAACCCATCTAGGTCTTAGGACACCATCAAGTTGCACTAGCTAGATAGATATTAAATATTTGAGTTCAACAATAACAAAAGGACCAGTCCAATACATCCTAATTTAGCCTAGATCCTTGAGATATTTGCTGTCATATAGGAGAACCAAATCACACTTAGAAAAATTATTTGTCATTATGTGTCTATCATGCCATGGTTTCTATGTCACATTTTCCACATTTGCATGAAAATATGCTAGAAACCTAGACACCTCTAACTATGCCAATTATGAAAAGCATTCTACAATTGATTCATCCTCTGCCATTTGAGTAGGAGTTGTGATATACAAACTGTGAAAAATAAAATTGGTTGGGACAACAACTTCTCGACCATAAACCATATTAAAAGGGTGTTTTATTATGTATCTTCTTAGGTGTAGCTCGTTAGGACCACAATAATGTAGGTACACACTCATTCTAGTCTTATTTGTTAGTGGAACAAACCTTAGTCAATCTAGTCTCCAAAATTTTATTGAAAGCATCCATGGTGCCATTTTCCTGAGGATGATATCGACTGCTCTTATTGATCTGGGATATTTTATTCGATGACTATCATGAATTACATAAAAGAGCATGAACAAAATCTTATGTGCAACATAAATGAAGAAACATACACATGAAGATGAAGCACCATAAAAGAAGAACACAAGACATGATAACAAAGTTCGTCCAAAATATGGACTACATGTTCAGACCCATTTCTCAATAGAGAGGCCATTTCATTATCTCAACAAGTTACATGGAAAAATACATGGCAATACCTTAATGTTGGCACAAGAGAAAATCCGCTACTCATTGTTACACCTCAAAATGTCACATTTGTGCGTCCTTGATTTGTATATTTTATCACCATGAAAATGTGATTATTGTGCTTTCTAGAGGTGTTATAGAGGGAAACCTAAATCATATCATGTTCCTTAAACTTATTAGGGATATAAATCCATCAATAGGAGGTCAAAATCCACTTCAACCAACCCTATTTTAAGCCATGAACAAGAATTTTCGCCCCCTGCCAGTTATCTAGGGAGCGACAATCTCCTCTTTATTGCTCTATGGCCCTCTTTAGGGGAGCAAAATTTTCCCCAACTACTCTTCCTTGATATAAGGAGGTATTTTGGAGAGATTAGGTCTACCCTTCGAATCTTCTCCTCCATGCCATCCTAAGTATGTGTTGCAGCTGTAACCTAATCCTCAAAATTTTGTAAATTGTAGGGCTCCTCCTTCTATTTTTTATCAACTTTCTGTGATTGCAAAAGATTTAACACTTAGAAAATTTTATGAAGAAAGAATGAGTTTTTAGTTTCAGATCATAATGAGTTTTTCGCCAAAACGGTCAGAGCGAAATCAAAAGCTTCACCGAAATGGTCGAAGAACATTTTTGTTTTGCGTGGTTTTTTGAAGAAAAAATATGTTTCAGAGCAAAATCATATTTTGTGCTGAAACAGTCGGAAAAAGGTGAGCTTGGACTTGATCGGAGAAAAAGTGAATTTGATGCCAAAACAGTTAGAAAAAAGGTGAGCTTGGACTTGATCGGAGAAAAAGTGAATTTGATGCTGAAACAGTCAGAGAGTTGTTTGTTTTCCACCGAAAAGGAATTGGATTCTGCACCGAAGATATTTAAAGAAGTTCCATGATTGGAGAAAAATGGAATTTTATGCCGAAACGGTCAGAGCAAAACCATATTTACCTCCGAAACATTTTGGTGCAAAATGTTTTTATCTGATCTATCTTCGCCGATATGGCGCTCCACCAAAAAATTGAAAGGAAACTAACCATGGCCTAAAACTGCCAAGTTGTTTAAATTTAATGAATTGGGGCCAAGATAAAGCATTTCACCCAAAACGAGATCGGTGCTAAATGAATGTTAACCCAAAACTGCCAAGTTGCTTCAATTTGATGGATCGGTGCCAAAAGAAAAAATGGTCTGAAACGGTATCAGTGCCAAAATAAGTTTTGGTCCGAGCAGTTTCAATGTAAAAGGAGGAGGCGCTCTGAAATGGTTTGATAAAGTTAAAAAAAAAACTTATTTTGGACCCCATAGGCACAATTAGCAAGTCACATTTATTACTAGGGTTGCGTTATTTATATATAAAGGGTTTTGAAAGAATTTTTTGTAATGGCGTTTGATATTTTGGATCCTATTACCGAACGACAGAGAGCCTCCTAACTCCATTGAGCACTACATTTAGACCATTTGCGCACTGCCAGGTAGGTCTTTTTCATCCTCTTACCTTATTGTATGTAAACAATGTTCTTGCCATATTTTTAAAGGAGTTTGCAAACCTTGTTAGCACCCTATTTGCATTTAAATTGTGAATCCTGATAGGGTATAAGGCCATATTTTTCATACATTGGCTTGAAAATCCCTAGGGCGCCATCTCTCGGATATGGGTAGGAATGGGAGGCTACCAAACCTGCGTGAACATATGTTTTCTATATTACTTCTACCTGGATCTATCCTCCTTCCTCTCGCCAGAGCATTAACTACTAGTTGAATACAAACTACAACTTGAAGAGCTCAAGGTGATGAACTTTGTGGGCTTCATACTTTTTAAAGGGGCATTTAAGGAGGGAAAAAGGACAATGCTTATGGTGTGCTTGCGGGGATCACGTTTCCTTGCCACAGGATGGGATTATATGGATTCCACGTCCCTATTTTAATTCTATTAGCTATAGAGAAACTATTAGATATAGAGAAATTATGTAGCATGGAGAAGTCCTTTCCTCATTGGTCTCTATTTCGGTGACTTTCGGTAGTGTTTGGATAAAAGGATTTTTTTATTTTGGAATGCCCTTAATCGGTAGTTGTCTTAGATGGACCACCATGAACCATTGTCATCTCCAGGGTCGTGGGGTTCCCATTGGTTTACATATGGTCACTCAACGTTTTGGGTCATATGAAAGAGAATGTATATAAATTTGATGTTTGATGACCATAGTTGAACAAGGAATGTATTTCTTTCCACATTTTCGGCTTATCTAAAGGTCTTGGTCATTGCATTACTCTCGCCATTGGCGGTTTTTTTCAATAACTTGTCCCTCATCGGATCAATAAGTTATTAGGTTTTTGTGAAATTCTGTAATAGGGCCGCAACGTTTGTTTTGTTGGGTACCAACCTTGGCAGACCAGCTGCTTTGCTTAAATATTGGGAAGGCTTGCTTAGTGGGTGGTTGGCATGGCACAAAGAGATTTTAGGTTGTGAGAACCAACTGTTTTGAGAAGTATGGTGCCAAGAGTAGGATAACGGTCTCGTTCCAGTCCTATAGATTACAATAACCCATGCATACCTAGTAGAATTTCAACTTTTTTGACTAAGTTTTCGACTTTTAAGGCTAGTGGAAAAATGAAGAAATTCATCTAACAGTGCATTAGGAAGTCATCAAGATAGTCACTCAGAACCAAAAAAAAATTGACATTATGAAAGTATGAATCTCCTATTTTAGTTCCTTTTGTAAATAATACTGACAAATCATACATCTACAATTTATTTTTAGATTATTATGTTCATTATCATTTTGCTTGAAATTATTGACTTAAAATTGGATTTTTGTTTTATTTTTGTACATTAACTTTATTTTCACCTCGGGACTCATAAATGCAAAGGAGATATTCTAAGCGTAATGCCAAGGTCGCAGAATCTGATTCTAATATTGAAGTCATCTCAGAAACCATGATGGAGACCCAATATGAAGACACCAGAGCTACAATGGGGATCGTTCCTGAATATAGATGGGGTGAATTATATCACCTCATCTGAGACCTAAACGTGCCAAATGCATCCATTGATGAGATGATGGTGTACCAGAATATTAAAAAATCAGGTCTTCATAAGGTTGCCACCCATCCAGATATTTTCCCATGTTTGGAATTAATTGAGTGGATTTTACCCCATGTAGATGTTAGCACATGAATCATAGTGGGGGAAAATGGAGAAGGATTCACGTAGTTTCAACCATCTCATATTAGCACAACATATAAGTGACCGCCTCCAAAAATCATGTTGACAGAAGACTGAATAAAGTGGGTCAACATAGATCATTCTGAATATGCTAAGAAAATGTTGATTCCTGGAAAATAGTTGAGGCAGAGGACAAGTGGCAAACACGTTGCACAGAATTTGAAAACACCATTCAGAATTATAGCATTAATGTTAAATAGAATATTCAGAAGGAAAAACACAAATATCTACAAGCTTAGTTGGATGCCTCTTATGTATCATGTCTCCTCCCATGGTACCATCTTCAATTGGGTAGATATTATTTCAGAGAGTATGGCATCAACAATAGCAGCAGCCTAAGGGGGAATGACTTAGAAAAAGGCAGAATTCTTTATGTCTTCTTATCTTATTGACTATATCTCAATAAGGCACCCATTCCACAAGTTCGGGTGCTATTGGGTCCCATATTAGACCCATCTATATGTGGCCTACCAAATAATGTGGACTCATAAATATACAAGCTGATATGTAAGGAGTTGATAATTACTCTATATGGGTTAATATTTAACGAAGAACCTAATTGTTTGTCGAACAACGCAATGGCAGTGATCAATGAATAAAGAGACTACTAATTTACCTCGGAAGGAATGTATATCTGAATGTATGGGGGAACCAAAGCTCCTTCTCTAATGCCAAAGTATGCTACAAAATATGTAGTGCACAAGGAGGATGTAAGACAAGTTTTCGTCAATGGAGTCGGCCATTTTATGAACAAGAAAAAGAATGCCTCTTACCCTCCACTCCACTTCACCATTAGGGATTATAAATTCACTAAGATTAAAGCATAAGAGGTGTTCATAAAGTACTTAGCGACGTTTCATTTTGGAGAGAATAATTTCATTAGAAACGACAAGTTACAGAAATCTGCCTAGCATCAAGTGCGTCATGTAAAATTAATTTTGAATACACAGACAACTTCCTAAAGGATGAAGAGGTATATCGGAGGGCGAATAATATGACAGATTTAAACAGATGATTTGGAAGGAAGAATGGCGCAGGTTCTAGTCACACTAAGGATATTGCTAAAGAAGAAGATTTGCAAAAGGCCAGAGAGGAGGATGTAGTAGCAGAAGAAGCAAGGCTAAAGAAAGAGGAAGAATTAAAGCAGAAGGAAGAAGCAGAAAGAAAACATAAAGAATAAGAAGGAAAGAAAGAAAAAGATGAATCATGGCGAAGGAAAGAGGAAGAACATAAGAATAAAGAAGAAGAAGTAGAGGAGGCGAAGCAAAGAAAAGAAGCAGTAGATAAAGCAACAGAGTTGGAGAAACAAAAGGAGGAAAGGCTAAATTCAAGAAAGTTGTGAAAGACAAAGGGATCCAAGAAGAAGAGAAAAGTTTTCAAGACATGGACATAGATCCACCCAATGAGTCCAGAATCCCCTTACAGGACTGCATCTTCCATTCGCTGAGCTTGGTTTCACACCTTTTACTCCTTCAAAGAAGCATTCTGTAACGAAATTGGACACTATAGTCTTTGACCCCAAGTGGAAGACAATATTGAGAATAACGGAGAAAAGGTTGAAAATGGGCGCTCATCCAGATGTAGTAACTATTCAAGAAAGTACCTTAGTAGAAGGCACCCACAAAGATCCCAAGTTCACAGTTTCAGTAAACATAGCAGCTGCTCAGGAAAATTCTGACAATGTTGATAAGTTGATGAATGACCTGGAGCGAAGCAAAGAAAAGATGTTGAAGTTGAAGGATAACTTAGTAAAATCAAGAGGTGAGGGAATTGAACTAGAAAAGAAACATGATACCGTGGAATTAGAAAATAAAAAATTATTGCTAGATTATTAGCAATTGGAGAATGAAAAGGATTCCCTAAACGTGCATCTTATAATCATGGAAGGAGAGAGAAATTATTTATATTCTCAGATTAAGGAATTGGAAGAAAATGAAATCAAATCAAATTAGCAAGTGGAAACCTTGGTAAGAGAAAATGAGTCTTTGCAAGTGCACATAAATGAGATGATAGTTGAGAAGGAAGTTTTACAGTCCCAGGTGAACGAGTTAATAAATGAAAAGGAATATCTGATGGATCAGGTCAATGTTGCTCAAAATCAGAAGCTGTTATGTAGAATTTTTCCCTACGGATAAGTCAAAACTCCCTTAACTTTAAAGCAGACTTTAAACTAACTCTAAAGCAAGAAACAAGTCAAAACAAATGCTACCTTGAAACTCCTGAATTAACTTTTACAATAAGATTAAATGTATTTAGAAATAATGAGAGATGAGACACACCTTCCAACCGACGTTTGTCCTGCTTCTAGCTCTTGATCCAAAGCTCTGATGTAGAACCTATTAAGAGCAACCAAAGAACAAACATGCAAACTTCCAAATACCTTGAAAGTAAAGGTTAGATCCAAATCCAGATTAGATACACTTCATGTTAAAGACTTGCACAATACACATGAAATGGGAAAGACAAGACAAGTTATCTCATTACAACTTGAAGAATGCTTACATAGGTTGCTTGATGTCCAAGCCAATCCTCCAGCTCCAAGTGTCTTCTCCTCTAGCTATCTCCACAATGCTGCAAGACCATAAGTTTGATACTCAAGGAGTCCTCCCCTTTCCCAATGGAATGCCTCTCTTTTATAGTGAATGGTGAGGTTAACCAACAAGAGAGATGGGTGGATCTAGGGAGAGATAAGTGGATCAGGGTTTCTAATCGAAGGAAATGAGTTGAGATCGAATCAGGGACCCCAATCTTCCATTATATTCGAAAATCCAAAATCCCACAAGCCAAGGGAAAAAGGCTAATAAAAGAGTACCGCGCCCTGCAGTCTCAACATAACGCGGTACTACCACGTTTTGGGAAAAAATCATAGTGCGGTAGTGTGTAGTACCGCGCTCTTATAACTGAGCAAGGCATGGTAGTTTGTGTAGATAAAGTCTTAGCTGGGTCAGAACTTGTCAGGGTAGATTCACCTTCAAGGTTGACTCATCATCTGTCTCTTCTGGATGGTTTAAAATAGTAGGGAAAGTGTCGTTAACTCGTTTTGTGATGGAGATGCGACACTGTGAAACATAGAGGTATAACAGATGCCCCCTAAAGTGTGAGGTCAGAAGGGACTGATGGCCGAAAGACTTTACAAATATAGTGTGCAGAGATAGCATCGAGGAGAGCGACACTGAGCTGAAACAGAAACAAAGTGTTAGATATACCACCGAGGCGGGCATTCCCATGCTCGGAAACAGATGACTCAAAGCATGGCTGCCGACCAATACATCGCAGATCCATGAGTACTGAGATGATGTAGACTGTGGACAGATCATGGCTATTATGAACAATCGTAGATCCATGAGACAATAATGACACAGCCACGACCAATACAATAAGTGGATCTGTGTGACAATACAAGTGACATCTCCATCGCAACCTAGACGCAAAAATGTAGAGGTGCACCCAGGGTCTTCTACCCAATCGCAAAAGATACGAATCTAGCCATGTGATTACAAGATGTTGAAGTCGAACATGGTAGAAACCATTTGATTAGCGGTCAATGATGTGAACCGTTAACAAATGCGAGGGAGATCACCAATGATGACGATGATTCCCAAGGTATCTAAAGTACATCTCAACGAAATGTGAATAAATGAGTTGATGTCGAGCATCCGAGAGATCACTTGATCAGAGGTCAATGATGTAAACCTACTATCAAACACGAGGAAACCTGCCATTGAGGCATGCAGGTACCAAGGTACTAGTGGTTGATCTCTAAGTCTAATTCCCGGATAGTGATTTAGCGTCGACGGGAACAGACTCGTCGAAGGTGGGCCATAATGATTCCCACATCATCGACACGAAATCGGTACAAATGATAAGATGATGAAACAATGGAGTATGTACTGACATAGCGGAGGCCTGACACAATGAACGACTCGAAACAATGCAACCCTTTGAACATATAATGGCATGTAACAGGACTTGGCAGCAGGGATTATTGATAAATAGAGGATAGACACCAGATGAGTGGACTTGTGGCTAGGGAGACGACTCATGATGATGACCATAACTCAGTGAAAAATGAATACCCAAATATAGACAAGAGACGGACACATGCCATGTTCAAAGGTAACGACTGACAAGCTGCCATAAATAAACTTGACTTATCCCCCCATATTTCCCCGACATGATAGATGAGTACCTCTTTCTTTTTTTGCGAGCTTGAAGAGGATAACAGATGCTCGGTGTAGCTCATCTCATGGATGAGTCCAATCTCACATGTTTTACGAACCTGAGAAAGGAGGGGTTCGTCCCAAAGTGGGTCCTTCGATGTTAACATTTTAACGAGTCCACGGAAGGAAAACTCGGTAGTTTTTCATGTTTAGAGAGCCTGAAAAACTTAAAGGAAGCTCCATAATGTACTTTTTCGTGAAATTTAGTCCCTTGGTCCCGAAAAAGTGTAAAACAATTCCCGAGAGAACTCTCCCAGCCGAGATTGACTAAGGTATACCTTTCTCGTAAATAGTCTAGACGGGCCGAAAAAGGGGTAACCTATCACCAAATAGACGACCTTTCAAATACTTTTACAAGTGTGAAAGAGTCAAGATCACTTGGCAATCTTTGCAATTTTAAGGAGTCTGAAAAGAGCTTAACTATGGACTCCTATGGTCTTTTTCGTAATTTTTAATTATTCTGGTCCGAAAAAAGAATAAAATACAACCAGGATAATACTTTTCTCATCGTTTAACGAGCATGAGTAAAGTTGACCGTACTCGACACTATTTACTTGAGTTTGACAAGCACGACACAGGTGTAAAAGCGCTTGAAATCTTTTTCAAGTTTTAAATCCAGAGCACGAAAAAGATAAAGTGGGCTCAAAAAATGAAGGTCAGATTATGAATAAACACCAGTGTGAATGTATCACGTTTTTACCGAGGATCCTGTCAATAAATGCTCAAAAACTGGACATTAGCAATGTGAACAAGGTTTTATTTTAACCATTTAAAATAACAATTAAAAAATATGTGAAAATGCTATATAAGGAATAGTTAAAAATAGAAATTACTATTCATTTGTGTTTTTTACCCAAAGGAGAGATTTTCACCTATTTAGGAGCAAGACTTCAAGGATCCATATCGGGAGTTCTAGGACACCATTTCGACAGCCGTCTACGCCAGGTAAGAGTTCTTGAGCCCCTCTTCCATTTTATGTAGGAATTATTTGCTTTTACCTGGAAAAATTTGATTTTTGGGCAAGCCCTTTTGGGCAAAAATTGCCCTTCACAGTGCCGCGTGGGGGCTCTATCGAAAAACGTAGTACTGTCTAACAGTACCGCGCTGGAGTTCCAAACAGAGGCGCGGTAGTGTAGAGTGCGGCGCGATAGAATGTCCCTCAGGCGCGGCAAAGGCGAATTTTTAGTTCAAAAAATCAAATTTTCTCCAATTTTCTGCTGGAACTAAGTTGCTAAATAGTTACTGGCTGCTTTGTTTGACCTTTTGCAGGAGTTTGCAACTTGTTCGGAGCAAAATGGTAATCTGGAAAGAAAGAGAGCACGAAGTGGATGATTTTGCAGCTGAAAATGACTTACCAACCGTGACCGCATTGCGAGAATGTGGTTTGCTAAAGTTCTTTAAGACCAAGGGGATTCGTCAGCAACCCAAGCTCCTCACTCATCTCATTCAATTATGGGACCCTGACATTCAAGCTTTCCGAGTGGGAGAGCATGTTCTTGAAATTCAACTCGAGGATATTTATTTCCTCACGGGCCTCTCGAAAAGAGGGGCCCGGGTGAACTTTACTGGATACTCAGCCTCAGAATCAAGCACAGACAACTTGATTGCTCGGTATTGCCATCAGGGTTCGAGTAAGAAAAGTGGGAAGGTGGCCATAAAGGAGGTCATAGAACTCCCTGTAAAAACCGTACTATTCACTATCACGCGTGCAGCAGGAAGTGTGAGTCCACATCAGGCATCCCGCACAAAATTGAATCTCGCAGCAGAGTGCATGGGAGGAACAGTTTTTAACTGGTGTGAAGCGGTGTTGGCCAATCTAAAAGAACAAGTGCACAAGTGTAGGATTGGGAAAAATTCCCAATTTGGCTATGGGAGCATCCTGGTCACTTTCTTTTTGGCAAGGGTGCCATTACTGCGTCCACAGATATCTATGCGTCCTCGTCCACCTACCGAGCCATGGATGGCTCGATGGAGTGACTACGTTGGCCGTCTCGGGGGACCTCAGCAGCTAGCCTTTGGTGAGGACTTCTTCTCCTGGCTAGAGGAGCAGATAGTTATGATTGATGACTATCCCTACTCAGGGGTAGATTTCCGTGAGGACATTGACTTGGCATTGCCAGAGGATGATGATTGGGACAACTTAGGTATGACCTTCATGGATGTGTATTTTTTCCTTTTTGAATATTTAATTTTTATTACTTTTTTAGAATGTGTAAAAGATGTCTAATGTATGTTCGCATGCATGTTGCAGACCATGGACCATAGAGACCAGCTAGGTACTCGCCACTACGTCGTGGTGGTGTTGACCGTCAAGCTGTTCCTGACGAGGAGGAGGATGAAGATGAGGCAGGAGGTGTTCGGGACATTGAGAGGAACTTGCAAGGATTGACTCATGGTATCCCTGCTATGAGGATGGATGACGTCCCTTACCACCTCCAGCGGCATACTGTAGGTGTGCCTGGTCGTATCAGTCGACTTCTTCGCAAGGTGGTTCGAGCTGTAGTATGTTACCACCAGCAGCGGGAGGAGTCCGATGAGGGACATGATAGGCCTCCTAGATCTCCATAGATGGTATTTTGATATTTTTGCGGCATGTACACGATATGTAGGCTTTGAGGGCCAAATTTTGTATATGGGATTTGATCCCCAATTTTGTCTTTGACACAAACTTTATGTATTTTGGAAAAAACACTCTTATATACAGTGATATGGACCTATTTATGATCTAAATATTTACAATGACTTGTGTATTTTATTTTTAATGATGTATTTATGTGTGGGTAAGATGCCAATCCAAAATGTAATTAGCCAATGAATCAGCTATACAATTGAATTCTCTCGGTATGTGTTGATATGTTATAAAATTAAATGACCGTTCCAAGAGGTGTACTCTTCGAAATAAACAAAGTAGTGTAGGATCGCGAACTGTGTAAACACGGTTTAGATGAGAAACCACGAGTTGGGAGTCTAAAAAGACTGATAAGGAGTCAATCTCGAGTGAAGCAACCTCCGTCAAGAGACCAATGACTGCATGGTACTCCGCGATATTGTTGGTTGCAGGACCTAAACAATTGGCTCCTGAAGAAATCAACTCGCCAGTGGGGGAATAGATTACCCATGCTGCGGAAGCGAGATTTCGGGTATGTCGGCTTGCACCGTCGACGAATCCAAAATAGGCAGACATCTGCGCATAAAATTACGAGTCAAAGTAAGGTTGGATACATAAGGTCCACGCGCACACCAAAAAGAGTAAAAGCAAACTAAGTACATTATGTACAACAAGTAACCCGCGTAGGGTAACCTCACGCGTAGAAACGTTTGAGGTATAGCCCGTTGCGGGGCCGTGCCAATGGCGTACCATCACAATCAATTAGTTCATAGGCTCCTTTTTCTAAGACACGTTTTACAATAAAGGGGCCGTACCACATAGATTCAAGTTTTCCTTTTCCAAGCTTATCATGCATTTGATCATATGTAAGTACGAGGTCACCTTCATTGAAGATCTGAGGTTGAACGGATTTGTCGTATTGAGCTTTGACACATTTTTTGTGAGCTTCATTAGCTAAAACAGCATCGCGGCGGGTTTCATCTAGCTTAGCTAGGTATAGAAACCGTTCTTCTTCGGAAGTAGTGTGTGGGAGTAGCTCTATGGCTATCTTGAGTGATGGAATTTCACATTCAATCGGTAGAATGGCTTCTAGGCCATACACCAGTTGGAATGGTGTAAACCCAGTAGCACTTTTCACTAAGGTTCGGTATGCCCACAGTGCTGAGAACAGAGCTGAGTGCCAGTTAGATTTCTGGGTACCCACAATGCGCTGAATCATTCATTTCAGGACTTTGTTAATGGCTTCAACTTGGCCATTAGCTTGTGGGTAATACGGGGTTGAGTTTTCATGGCGAAAACCCAGTTTGGCACTTAGTTCTTCGATCATATGGTTCCTAAAATGGGAACCGTGATCGGTCACAATAGACTGTGGGACACCGAATCTAGCTATAATATGATTGAATATGAATTGCACTGCTGTTTTGCCGTCTTCATCATACATAGGCATCGCTTCAGCCCATTTTGTAAAATAGTCGACAGCTACTATGACATAGCTATGCCCCCCGGCTGAAGTGGGCTTACAGTGCATGAAATCGATGCCCCATTTGGAAAAGGGGCCGATGGCAATGACAGGATGGAGTGGAGCAGGATGCGAGCATGTTTTGCTATGAAAGAATTGACATGGCGGACACTTCTTGACTGTTTCAATGCAGTCTTTGAAAATTGAGGGCCAGAAGTATCCTGCTCGCAGTATTTTCTAGGTCGTAGCCATCCCAGAGAGATGACCACCACATGCTCCAGCGTGGCAGTCATTGAGAACGCGTTCCGCCTCATCTAAGGTCAAACAGCGTCGAAGGACGGTGTCGACACCACGTCGATATAGAGTATCGTTAACTATGAGGTAGTATTTTGCGTGATGTCGGATGCGTCGCCGTTCATCGTGAGTGAGGTTGGGATGGAAGCGTTGGGTTTGGAGATATAAAAGAATATCCCCGTACCATGGATCAGACGTGCTAATGAGGAACAATGATTCGTCAGGAAGAGAATCAATGGGCTCGGATTGCTCAGTAGCATGGGGCAGGTTACAAATTAACTCAGCGAAGACCAGAGATTTCTTAGACTTGGCTTGACAAATTCCAAGTCAAACTCTTGAAGGATGACAATCCAATGGGAGTACTTGCCCCCAAGCACTTGACGTGTGAGGATATAGTACATTGGATTGAAATCGGCGATGACGGTGGTCCGGCGGAGTAAGATGTAGTGACGGAATCTCTGGACAGTAAATACTGTTGCCAGAGCCAGCTTTTCAACATGTGAATATCAAGATTCGGAGTCAAGAAGACTCTTACTGAGATAGTATACCACATGTTCTATACCGTTTTGGTCTTCCTAGACTAGCACCATACCGATGGTGGAAGTCGAGGCTGCGAGATAAAGAATGTAGTCCCGTGTGTAATTGGGGGGTTGAATCACAGGATCTTTGGTTAAGGCTACCTTTAAATTGTCAAAGGAGCGTTGGGATTCGTCATCCCAGATAAAGGAAACATTCTTCTTGAGAAGCTGCATGTAGCCTTTTGTTATCTCGGACAGATTGCAGATAAAACGGCGTAGAAAGTTTGCATGCCCTTGCAAACATTGAAGTTCTAGAATATTGGTGGGTGAAGGCAGGGCTACGATAGCTACTACCTTTACGGGATCTAAACATATCCCGCCTTTGGAGACTGTGAAGCCCAACAGTTTTCCGGCTTCTACACAAAAGACGCACTTATGCGGGTTCAAACATATATTGTAGCGCCGACACCTTTCGAAAATGGCACTCAAGTGGTCTGGATGGTCTTCCCGGGTCCGAGAATGAGCGGGAAGATCATCAAGATATGGCTCTACAATATGTTTGATGTCATGAAATGCGTAGGACATCGCCCGTTGGAAAGTTGCCCCGGCATTTTTCAGGCCAAAAGGTAACTTTCGGTATGCGAAGATCCCCCAAGGGCAGATAAAGGACGTTTTGTGCTGGTCGGCTGGGAGGATATCGATCTGATTATAGCCAAAGAAGCCATCCATAAATGAAAAGATGACACTCCCGGCACAGTTATCGATGATCTGGTCGATAAACGGAGTTGGGTAGTTGTCCTTTGGACAAGCCTTATTCAAATCACGGTAATCAACACAGACCCTAATAGTTCCCTATTTCTTGGCTACGGGAACGATGTTGGATACCCATTCTGTCAATGGGACAGGATAGATAAAACCAGCACGCAAAAGTTTTTAAACTTCTGCTTTAATGGCGGCTACCTTACGAGGATGGACGGGTCGAAGCTTTTGCCGAATAGGTCGGGTGCCAGGGAAAGTTGGGATTTCGTGGACCACGATCGAGGGGTCAATTCCTGGCATCTCTTCATAACTCCAAGCAAAAACATCGCGGAAAGTTTTAAAGTAGGCACTATAGAACTCCGTTTCGAGGGGAGTACATGTCTTGCCAATGTGTACGTTTTCCATGATACCAGGCTTCACTGAAATATCGATGGGAGTGGTTGCCATAATATTGGCCAAGTTTCCTTCCAAAAATACCTCGTTGAGGGAAGTGGGGAACTTGGTTTGAACCATCCCAAGTGAAGCGCTAGGTTTGGTATCAGGCTCAAGTGGCTGAATGGTGAGGAATGAATATCGATGATTAAAATCTCCCCATGGTGGCTCGTCACCGCACATAACCTCCATGATTGATTCGTCAGTGGGAAAAATCAAGTTGAGAGGATCAAAAAGTGGTGGGTGTGGATGAGTTTCAGCTGAGAGCTGTGCCACGGTGTGATCAGTAGAACAGTCGACCCAATCTGTGGCTGATTGGATCGTGTCATATGCTGCAAGGTTTCTGTTCAAAGGCATGGAATTGCCATAGCCTTGAATCTGAGTGGGACTCGGAATCACCCATGAATCATCGGAAGGGGTGACATGCGATGAAATCATGTTGACTGGTTGAAGATGGGTTCCCAGCTCTGGCAAAACTCCAATGAGGGAAGAATCCTTCATGAGACCAACACCTATGTCTTGGAACCGGTACCGAGGTTGATCCAATAACGGGATGGTATTGGCGGAGTTCGGATGGGAGTCTGGGATACAGTAATCCAGTTGATCAATAGTGACAATTTTCCCTTCATGAGGAAATTGTACAATCCGGAAGATTGTAGATGCTATGGCGGTCATGGCATAGAACCAATTCCGACCAAGTAGGAGATTGTAATCCAAAGGTGCATCTACGACTTCGATGTGTACGGATACTGTTTTGCCCCCCAGTTCAACACCGATTGAGGGAATGAGTCCATATGGTTGAAAACCATGTCCATCAAACTCCCTGAGAGTAGTGGGAGAAGTTGTGACCTCGGGTGAGCCTAAGGCTCTCCAATAGTTCAAAGACATAATCGACGTGGAAGCACCCTCATCTAACACAGTGCGATGGATGACATTTCCACGGATTTTTGTATGCACCTGGAAGGTTAACTGGTGAGAAAGCCTAGGTTTAGCGTGCTCCAAGTTAAACATGATGGAGTTTGAATTATCTGGGTCCATTGCCCCCAATGTTGAAAGTAGGGTTCTACGCTGCGTGGGGAAGTGTTGGAGAACCTCGAGAGTCGACATGGCGCAAGGTGCTTGAGCCAAATCCTCAACAATGTTGTAGTTTTGGGCAGCTCGCGCATTAGGATTGAATGTCGCCTTTCGAATAGTTCCCTTGGGTGGGCGTAGCACTGTGTCCGTCAGCGGTCTCTGAATATGGAGATGACCGGTAGGAGGGGGAATAGGAATCGAATCTTCAACAGGAGATTTGCCTTTGGCTATCTCCGATTGTTTGTTTGAACCTGGAGGGTTGTCATAAGTCTTTGAACGAGTGGTGATATTAATCTCCTCATTACTTGTCATTAGGATTTCGCGGTTTGTGGACGTCTCTCCGCGGGTGGGATTGGTCGGGTTGCCCCCTTGTGGGGTTTCTTGGGAAACCATCTGCTATTGCTGTTGTGGGAAAGGGTCAGTTAACACTGCCGGGCGAGAGGATCCTTTAACGAACTTGTTGACCTCGTCCTTGTAGGGACAGTCATGCGTATAATGATCATCTTGGCAAATTAAGCAAGGAAACTTAGCTTTCCGACATGGTTTCTGGTCATTCTGGGTGGGTTGTGGCTTGGGGTTCTCCTGCTGGTTTTTCTTGGGTTTACCACGATTGTTTTTCTTCTTTCCTCCGGATGGTTGTGATGTAGATTGAACTGCGTTCACTTCGGAGGAGACAGCAAGAGAGGTGGAAGCTTTTGAAGCGGCCTGGGTAAAAGCGGGGGAAGCAGAAGCTTGTTGTCCCGTCCAGTTGGTAGCAGGCTGAGACTTGACTGAACCGACAATACCATCAATGGGTGGTTCAGTAGTAGGCTTTGTTGGATCAGTGTGAATGCGGGAGGCATGTGGAAGAAGTTCATGTAAAGTACCGGATTGAGTATATACTAAATCCATGTACTATGCTGCCGAGATGGCTTGTTCTTCTGTAACCAGCCCGTGCATAGCGATGTCTCTGGCTATGGGAGGCAAAAAGGATTTTGTAAACCAATCAGCCAGTAGCTGATCTAGAATAGGTGCCTTAATTAACCTACGGCGTCTTCACCACTCGTGGATGTGATCCAAAATATGTGTAGAAGTGGTTTGACGCAGTGAAGTTAGCAGTTCTGTTCCAGTCTCATACCGGATAGGGAGCTGGAAATGTGTGAGAAACTGCATAGCCAAAGTGTTGAAATCATGAAAGGAGTGTTGTGGCAGCTCGATATACCATTTTGCTTCCGTGCCGGTAAGTGTATGTTGGAAGAGCCGAAGTCGGATGGAATCATCCATCAAGGAGTTGGATAAACACCAAAGATGGAAGGTCATCACGTGGTTCTTGGGGTCTTCCCCGGGCTTGGCATCGAACTTAGGAATGTCCGATGGTAGTTTGGCTGGAATAGGTGGCCAGTGAGGTTCATGCCATATAGGATCGTTAATAAGCCTCAACAAATCAGGTAGATCAAGTGTGGCCAAAAAGGGAAGTTGACGGTTGGTCTGTGGGAATGAGTAATAACCATGTGGTGCAGAGAAGCCTGGAGGTCCCTGCATAGCATGCTGCTGCGTGTTATACACATATGTGTTTCCCGGGGGGTACTGCTGGAAGTTCTGTGGATGGTAAGCCATCTAGTTAACAGGTTGATTGTAAGCAACCGGTTGGTGGGTGTTCTGCTGAGTGGGTATAGTACCCTGGGGTTGCTGAAACCCATGAAAAGTTGTTGTTCCTTGTTGGGGAAAAGTTCCTTGGAATTGTTGTGTTCCATGGATGTTACCACTATATTGTATAAGTGGAGGGTTTCCCATAGCAGGGTTGGGGGGTGGCTGCGACGATGGTGTCCATGGAAGGCTCGTTCCTCCTTGGGGAACGAGTGGAAATTGTAGTGATGGGTTCCATGGAGTTGTAGCAGCTGAGGGGTAAGGGAAGCCAGAATTCAAGTTGGGGGGAATCTGAGATTGCCCCCCAGCTTGGTTCCAGTTTCCAAAAAGTGAGTACCCCCCACTCTGTGGGATTTGAGTATCCCAAGAAGGAAGCATGCCTGACAGGGGTTGTCGAGAGTAAGACCCGGTTGGAACACCGGAATAAGGTTTCCCACTGCCAGGTGGATTGTACATACCGAACTGAGTAGACGCTACTGGTTGGGAAGCTTGTTGGATCGAGCCAATAGGTTGTCCGCCAGCAGGTAGGTTGGATGGCCCTATATGAGGAGGCTGTTGACTGGGAACGGGGTTCCCAGCAAAAGGTTGTCCTCCAACTTGTTGGGTTGATGGCCCACCAGGTGGAGGTTGTTGACTTGGAACAGGGTTCCCAACAAAAGGTTGTCCACCAACTGGTTGGGTTGATGGCCCACCAGGGGGAATTTGGTAGTTAGAGTTGGGGACCACTGTAGTCGGTTGTCCACCTCCTGAAATAGTATAAATAGTGGCCGAAGGTGATCCTCCGGTCCAACCGGAAGATCCAGCAGTGTGACTAAGCGTTCTTCCGCCGCTGGCCAAATATGATAATGTGGATTGGCCAATGGCACCAAAAGTACTGATTTGCGAAGGGGGTCGTCCATATCGAACAGGTGAGGATGGGGAAAAAACTGGGTTATCCCTCATAGAATGTGCACCAAACATAGGTGATGACAGCAAATGCGAGGAATTTAGCCCAGGGGTATCGGCATCGTCCATAACGTGTTCAGTGGTAGGAGGACCCTCGAAAACTGGGTCCGAGTTCATGTCCTGGAAAAGGTTTTGGGGATCCGGTAGGAACCTAGGTATGGTAACATCCGAAGGTCCGGCGCCGTCTGCAAAGGAGTGACGAAACTCTGTGCTAGATGGGATGTTGGGATCCCTATAGTCAGAAGGACAAGTAACAGGGGGATATCTAGAAGCTGACGAGAGCATTTGCTCTGTGCTGCGTCTAAACCGTGCCGATGCTAACGGGGAGTTCGCTAGACTAACCATACTAGACTGGATGGAAGCCATGATTTCGTGTCCCAGAAGGAGGTTGGGTAGAGATATAGTACGAGGTACGTTGCTAGAAGAACTCGTTTCCTATGGGTGAACACTGGGTGACGTAGTGATAACAGGCGGAAGGTCCGCCTGGGAAGTGATGAAACCATAATCAGGTTCAAAGGGTGTGTCAGGAAGTCGAGTATCTTCAATGATTTCAACGTACCCGCCTGGGACTGAAATCAAGCCAGGTATGTCCTGGTCGGACCCTTCTGTGGTGCCAACAGATCCGTCTGTATCATTGTGAAAAGTGTCTGATGGACGGGAAGTGCTGACAGCCGGTAGAAGGATGACCTCAGGTCTAGTACTTTGGGTTGTACTAGGTTCAGTTGCGGTAACTGTGTCCACTGTGACAGATAAATATGGAATGACAGTGGGTGAAGTGACAGTGGAGGTCTCAGATATGCTAATGGTTGCAGAAGCTGCAATAGATTCTGAGACTGTGCTGTGAGTGGCAGTTATGGGTGGAACTGAAGCCGTTGTACGTATCGGCGGTGGAATGTTCCCTCGACCAGCACCGTGGCCAGGAGGAGCAGAAATGCGTGATGCAGGCGGACCAGTAGTCCATGGCGGTGGTGGTGGTGGAGGGCTTTGGCCCTGTTGTCGTCGTGATCTTCGTGGTAGATCTGACATGATGACAGGAAAAGGAAAATCGGGGGCAGTATCGTAAACAAAGAACTCAAAAACTCTAATGCAGCCGAGTGTGCAGAAGAGGAGCTAGAAAAAGCAAGGCTTGCAGGCCAAAAAAGCAAGCTCTAAAATCTATACTGAGACCGGTGTCTCAATAAGCGAGCTGATACAAAAAGTGGCCAGAATGCCAACAAGCAATCCCTATAAAGAAAAATGACCCTCTACTAAGATGAGATACCAAGCAAACTCCTAGCTAAGAGCTGGAGACCTCAACAGGCTGTATCCTTCGCAAGGTGATGAAATCCAAGTCGAACAATACAACATGAGAGACCAATATAAGAAGGATATCCCTCTACCGAAAGGGATCCTGGGTAAAAGAGCCCTAGTAGAATAGATACTAAGCTACCTCGTTCATGACACGTCGGAAAAGGTTTTTGGCACTTCATCCTTCCGAAGAAGACAGCGATCGATGTTTCCTTAGGGCTAAGTGGAGTGCGGTATTCCACAGAGTCCGTCCGGTTCTCAATCTCATGGCCGTTTAACCCCTGAAAGTTAAAAACAGTCAGGAGGCCCCTCCACAAACTAGCTGTGACCATGTCAATAAATACTAGAGGATTTTAGTTCCCTAAAGACAACAACTATGTCTCAGATGAAAATGACAAGGGGGAATTATTTTGATGCCTATCCCCGGTGTCCTACCTAACTACCAAATTCTTTTGATTTCCTCAGGTGAGGTTAAAGTTGGTTTAATTAGGGTGATTAATTTTAGTGGCTGTCTTACTCAATCAGGTAGTGGACATGAAACTTGATGGTGTTATGACGACTCAAACCATGCAAATGAGAATGAATAAAAAATAAGCCTTTGTCTTCGATGAAATCTAGCTAAGGAAGGGAGAGAGTTTTTCGATCGAATATGCATGAAATTTTTCACAAGCAAACATCAAAGCAAGAGATTTTTTCTTTTCGATTTATAAAGAAAGCCAAATTGAAGTAAACACTCTTTTCAATGCACTGATTCTACAATCTACAATGCTTCTACAATGAGAATTTCTGTGGCAAAATCAATGGTTCATTTCCCTATGCAAAATACTACTAGACTTTTTCAATTTAAACAACAAAATTGCTCTCAAATGATAACTTTTTTATTACTGAAAATGATAGAAATAATATGACTGTAAAAGCTACAGGGTTTAGTAATAGAGAACAGTGGTGTTGAGTTGGTTATGGTGAAAAAATAAAGTGAATGAAATCAAACTGGAAAAATGACCAATATGTCAAAAATGCCACTAATTCAATCAACAATCAAGCTCACAAACTGGGAAATAATCAGATCACACAGACTGTAAAATAATCAGGATGTTAACAGGCAACAACAAAGACTACCTAAGGTAGAGAGAGACTCAGGAAACCAAGCAAGTGTAAAAAATTTAAAAACTTGCAGACACTACCGCGGGTAATGGTCTGACTGGAGCGCGGCACTGTGACAGTACCGCTCTGGTACTAAGGAAGAGAACACGGTACTACCGCGCTGGAAGCAGTTCAGAGGGCGCGATACTGTGGCAAGGGAAGGAAAAAGCGCAACTTGAGAAAATAAAATGAAGTTTTCAGGGTTGTTGCTAACCCAGGGGACTCAGTGATCAAACAGGGAGATAATACAGCGAGGAGGGGTGAATAAAGGTCAAAAAGGACCAAGATTCAAACTGGTTTGAAGTGCAACAAAAAATCACAATCAAAAGATAAATGATAGTGAACTGAATCAATCAAGCAGTAATCAAACCCAGCGGAGTCACCATTCTTGTTATGTAGAATTTTTCCCTACGGATAAGTCAAAACTCCCTTAACTTTAAAGCAGACTTTAAACTAACTCTAAAGCAAGAAACAAGTCAAAACAAATGCTACCTTGAAACTCCTGAATTAACTTTTACAACAAGATTAAATGTATTTAGAAATAAGGAGAGATGAGACACACCTTCCAACTGACGTTTGTCCTGCTTCTAGCTCTTGATCCAAAGCTCTGATGTAGAACCTGTTAAGAGCAACCAAAGAACAAACATGCAAACTTCCAAATACCTTGAATGTAAAGGTTAGATCCAAATCCAGATTAGATACACTTCATGTTAAAGACTTGCACAATACACATGAAATGGGAAAGACAAGACAAGTTATCTCATTACAACTTGAAGAATGCTTACATAGGTTGCTTGATGTCCAAGCCAATCCTCCAGCTCCAAGTGTCTTCTCCTCTAGCTATCTCCACAATGCTGCAAGACCATAAGTTTGATACTCAAGGAGTCCTCCCCTTTCCCAATGGAATGCCTCTCTTTTATAGTGAATGGTGAGGTTAACCAACAAGAGAGATGGGTGGATCTAGGGAGAGATAAGTGTATCAGGGTTTCTAATCGAAGGAAATGAGTTGAGATCGAATCAGGGACCCCAATCTTCCATTATCTTCGAAAATCCAAAATCCCACAAGCCAAGGGAAAAAGGCTAATAAAAGAGTACCGCGCCCTGCAGTCTCAACATAACGCGGTACTACCGCGTTTTGGGGAAAAATCATAGCGCGGTAGTGTGTAGTACCGTGCTCTTATAACTAAGCAAGGCGCGGTAGTGTGTGTAGATAAAGTCTTAGCTAGGTCAGAACTTGTCAGGGTAGATTCACCTTCAAGGTTGACTCATCATCTGTCTCTTCTGGATGGTTTAAAATAGTAGGGAAAGTGTCGTTAACTCGTTTTGTGATGGAGATGCGACACTGTGAAACATAGAGGTATAACAGAAGCAACACAAGACCCCATTCTATGAGCATGCCTGTAAAATACAAGAACAAATATGTCGTTCGCAAGAATGATTGATTGAATAAATTTATAAAATGAAAAAGATGATAGGTAGGATGAACGATATTTCTGCAGGCACTTTTACTATAAGACATAAATTAGTTAGTACTTTTCATAAATTGAAAAAGTTGATGACCTGGAAAGGATAAAATACAAACTTCCCTAATCACTTTCCGAATAAGACAGCTACAAAACTCAATTTAGACATATCTCTTCTAGAAAGTTGTAGAAAATATTCCATGAAGATACAAGCAAAGTCTATCTCAAAGCGTGAATAAATTTACAAAGACATTTGTCAAGTACAAGAGAAATGCCATATCTCAATGGCTCAAGATATGTACGAGTTACCCACAAAAGACCAACATCTAAAAGAATTTAAAGATAACTTAAAAGAAGACCTAGAGTACATCAGGAAACTAGATGTGCTTAATGAAGAATATATCAAACAACACATAGGACAAGCATCTGTAAATGTTTATTTTCTGGAGGAAAGTTATAAAGAAGCTACTGAAGGAGTAATAAGTGTGGGGAAAGAATTATCCGTTCATGAGATCTCTTTAAAATTATTAGAGCCTTTACAATGTAATATAATATTTCATGAAACTAACTTGTGGGACAATTATATTTCCAGCTTAGAGGTCCCACTGGAAGAATAATATAATTTGTAAATAATTATCTATTTTTGGTTGTGCAAGCACAAAAGACAAATTTTAGCAATCCAAGAGTCGGAGGGTAGGTGAAGCAATTAGTCATGTAAAGACAAATCCTCTTGTAAGATAAATATAGGGGAGAATGGATTAGAGGAGGGAGGATTTTCTAGTGAAATAGAAGCCAGAGACATTTTGTAAGAGAACTAATTTTCTGCTAATGAGAAAGACCTATTTGTTGGGTAAAGCTTGCATGGATTTTTGTGCAGAATGTTTTGGATAATAAATAAGAATGATTTCTTCTCATGTTCATACTCATGCTGTGAGATCTTTCTAGATTTATTGAATTATTTCGATGGTAATGAATGATTTTACTTGTCTATGCAAATGTCTATGTGATATAAGAGTAATAAATGGATATAAATGTTATCAAAGCTATCTTTGTATATTTATGATGTGAATGTAAATTTTTTATCTAAATAGATATCTATTGGATTTGTATAAGAAGTCTCAGATATTACTCTCATTAAAACTCACTACTTGCAAGGATAGATTAGTTAAGTCAGAATAGAGTTAGCTGATTGATAAGGTAGAAGTGATAAGATGAGAGGTAAGAACCTGCACGTCACTTGTGAGGCTTCTTCCTATCAATTATAGGCTATGCATCAATTAGATTAGAAGCACTTGCATACTCATAATTTAAACATAAAATATAAACGGTGGGTCGGGCCACAACCGATAAATTCAACAAACATATCTACGGTAGACAGACCATTAACCGAACGGATTCCCTATTCCAAACAGTAAATGATCTAATTGGGATTTTCACTGGGGAGAATCCCTACTAATGATGAAAGAATTTTCTGAGCATCAACAGTTTTGGCGCTAGAAGGAGGGAAGCCAGTGCATGTATGGTAGAGGAAACTTGTTTTCGCATGGAAATTTCTCTGGGTCTCCATTTGAAACAACCCAACCAGAAGAATTAATTTCTGAAACTAATTATCAAGAAAATTTTGATTCTGAAATTGATCATATTGAACGTTTGTATGTTGTTCCTCACACATAAGTATATAATTTCAAGAGACATACTAGATCGTATGTGAGAAAACTTGGAGGATTATCGGTGGTACCTTTACTACCTAGAAGACAAGTTGTGCAAACTAGGGATTTTGTGGAGGAATTAGTTGATTTATCATTACAAGATATACCAGAGTCTATCAATCAATTAAGGCTTAATTATCCGGAATCAAGCACTTCTCCGCACATATAAACACTTACAACTACGCTCACACCCCCACATTCACCTCGAATTCCTAGGCTCATTTCTAACATGGATCACAATGCCAATCCACCACCTGCATGGAGATCCAAAGAACCACTCAACTTAGATGCTCCTTTGCATGATTTTCCTAAGCATCCAGAGTGAGTGCTACCTAAGTTTGATCCCAAAAAAGGAATCTTTTCTAATGATCACCTAAAGAGATTTTACTTAGCTTTAAATCTTCTCAATGTATAACATGAGGATGTGGTGTGTAGATTACTACCATATACTTTTGAACCTAGAGAATCATCATGTTTTTTTAGCCTACAGACTGGTTCTATAGCAGATTGGGACAACTTTGAAAAAGTTTGGTAACCAAAAGACTTTGGCTTCACTCATGAAAGAGTTTTTGTCTCCTCCGATGCAAAATAAGGAAAAAGTACAATATTTTAATCAAATATTTACTATGATTTTCAATAGTTTCAGCGCTGCAAAAAAACCTATTGAAGAGTCATTGGTAGAATATTATATTACATCGCTTCTCCCATCCATAGCCATGTTTGTTATAAAGAGATCTATTAAAACTACTTTAACAGGAAATTTTGAAGAGGTGAAGAAGGTAGAAAAAGACATAGACAGTATTATGAAACATTCTCTGGATATGGAAGAAAAACCAGTAGTAAATAAGAAGCCTTTGATGTTAACCATACCTAAAGAAGATTCTTCAAATGAATTGGAAAATGTGGTCAAAATGGTTCAAAAGTTGTCCAATAAAATAGTAGATCTGGAAAAGGAAAAAGGTGCTAGTTCTTAGGTGAGAAAACCATTTAAATCTTTCTACAAAAAAAAGGAATAAAACACACAACCACCATCAAATAATTTTTTTGTTCTAAATTTGAATGAAGTTGGCATGGATCACTTTTGCACATTTCATCAACAGCATCATTCTGAAAAAAATTGCCCACAGTGGATTAATTCAATGACTCTGGTAATGAATCAATTATTGGATACACAACTAGTAGATCAAGAGTATTAGGAAGAAGATCAATCAAATGAGGTGAAAGATCGAAATGAAGAAACCACATTGGTATTATGGGATTGGGATCCAAATTTGGGTTTAGATGACAAAGAGGGGGTGGAAGAAATACAAGTATCATCCATAGATTATGATACCAGAAGTAAGGGACCAGTGGAAGAACAAAGTATGGTACTACCCAAAATGAAAACAACCAAATAAAACATAAAAATGAATAACAATATAAATCAGTCACAACCGAAAGTAAATTCAAGGGTTGTAAAGAAAACAAATCCGTTAATCAATAAGAAAGTAAACTCGGTATTTAGCAAATCTGATATTGGTGAAAAAAATGGAGGAAAACATAATACGAGATATGACATTGTAGAAGGTATCAAGAAAACAAAAGCAAATATATATATGTTTGAAATGTGTAACCTGCCACAACTGAGGAAAAGGTTATTGTAAGTTTTGGATGTAAAATAAAGCAGTAGAGTAGACAAACAGTTAGAGAGGGTTGAGTCTGATTATGATATTAAAGAAGTAAGTATTGGTGGAAAATCGAAATCCCAAAATATTCCTTTCCTTTTGACTTTTGAAATCTTTAATTATAATGTGCATAACTGCTTGGTATATTCTGGGGCTTCATCTAACATCATGACTCTATCTATTTGCAAAACGATTAATGGACAATGCATAGCATCCCCTTCTCGGATTATACAACTAGATAGATCTGATGTTAAATTTATTGGAGAGATGAAGAATGTACTGATTAGGTTGGCTGCATATTCAAGAGCATGTCAGTTTATTGATATTATGTTAGTAGACATAACAGAAGCTTATGGGTTAATATTGAGTAGAGACTAGTCAAATAAGTTGAATGGTTATTTCGCAACAGATTGGTCTCATTTATGGTTTCCGTATCAGAATAAGCAGAACCAAATCAAAGTGTTGAGAGAACCTCATATGAAGCATAATGTAATAGAGTTGAAGGAAAAAATGAGCCAGTGAATTTTTCATCTTCAGTTTTGGGAAATTATTTTTTAGAAATTGAGCCCGGGAACTATTAGGTAGAAAATATTGACCATGATTCAGACACACTGTCTGATCTCCTTCAATTTGCATGGGCTGATGATATTTACTATAATATAGTAGAGTTAGTTACTAACATAGGTGATCATACTAACATACTTGAATTACATGATAAATTTTGGACTTTATACATTGATGGCTCCAAGACACAAGAGAGAGTGAGAGCTGGTTGTGTTCTTGTTGATTCCCAAGGAAACAAACAATTTCTCTCTTGTAGATTAGAATTTGAATGCACAAATAATATTGTTGAACATGAATCTTTAGTTCAAGGTCTAAAATATCCATTGATTTAAATGTTAAGAATTTAAAAACTTTTGGTGACTCGGAGATAGTTGTTAGGTAGATAAGGAACACCATTCATTGTTTATCTCCGCACTTGAAAGGGTATCAATGTGAGGTATGGAATTTAATATCTAATTTTAATGCTTTTAATATAAATGCCATTCCTAGGTTACAAAATGTCGTTGTTGATTTACTAGCCCCCTCTTCTTCACGGTTAGTACCGACCAATAATAAATGTTCCATTGAATTGCTTTTCAGGCCTTTTGTCCCTAATAATATTACAAATTGGATAATTTTCGATGATGATAAACAAATTATCAAATTTTTGACAGGTGAAGATACATTCAAAGAATCTATTATTGAAGAGGATGAACACCAGTCAGAATTGCAAGATAAGGATATCAGTAAAGGAAATTTTATGCCAAAAGGAGTACAAACTTTAGAAAAGTTATTTGATCTGCAGCCAACAAACATCAAAACAAACAACTCCTCAATGCAATACGAACTGGTGAACTTAGGTACGGAGCAAGAAACTAAATATGTCAATTTAGGACAGTGTTGCTCACCTAGAGAGAGATGCAAATTTATTGAACTATTTCAGCAATATAAGGAAATTTTTGCATGGACATATGAGGATTTGAAGACTTATGATATATGTATCATACAACATGTGATACATATAAAAAAAGGCGCGAAACCATTCTAGTACCAACTCTAGAAGATGCATCCTACTCTTGAACCCTTAATACAGAAAGAATTAAAGAAGCTGCTTGATGCTAAATTTATTTTTAAAGTTCGACACTCTGAATGGGTGGCAAATTTGGTACCTGTACGAAAAATAAAATAGGAGAAATAAGATTGTGTGTCGACTTTAAAAATTTAAATAGAGCATTGGATAAAGACAAATATCCAGTCCCACCAATGAAACAAATCTTACAATTGGTGTCAGGATCAGAGATGTTCTCCTTATTGGATGGATTTTCAGGATACAATCAAGTATTAGTGTCCGAAAAGGATCGAATCAAGACTACCTTTCGCACAAAATGGGGAACATTCGGTTATAGAAGAATTCCTTTTTGCATTATGAATGCCGGAGCCACGTTTCAAAGGGCCATGGATATCGCATTCTGAGGTTTAGTTGGCCACAGTGTTGTTATTTATTTAGATGATGTGACAGCCTTTTCCAATAAAAGAGAATATCATGCTTTTCATTTAAAACAGATTTTTTAATGTTGTAGGAAGTATGGCATATCTTTGACTCCTAAGAAAAGCATTTTTGTTTTCCTAGAAGGAAAAATGTTAGGGCACATCATCTCTAGAAATGGAATTTCTATAGACCCAGAAAGGATTCAAGCCATAATCCAAATTCCCATTCCCCATAATAAGAATACTATGCAATCATTCATGGGAACAATAAATTTTGTTCAAAGGTTTGTACTAGATTTTGCACAAATTGTAAAACCTTTGCAAAAAATGGTGAAGCAAAGTGTGTAGTTCAAATGGAATGAGATTGAAAAGAACGCATTCAAGGATATAAAAAATTCCATTTCCCATGCACCTTCATTGAGCATTCCATATTTTGAAAAGGATTTCATTATATGTACATTTTCTTCATATCATTCTCTTGCAAAAGTGCTCACATAGAAAGGAGAGAAAGGAGACAAATAACCAATATCTTTTATGAGCACTAGATTACAGGGAGCTGAACTAAATTACCCAGCTGTAGAAAAAAAAAGCATACGTAGTATTTAATGAATTAAAACAGTTCAGAACTTACATTCTAAAGAATAGAACAAAGGTTATAATACCTCATACGGCTGTCATATCTTTATTTGTACAAAAGGATTTGGGAGAAAGACGTGGAAATTGGGTGACTTCGTTACAAGAATATGACTGAGAATTTAAACCAGTTAATATTATCAAAGGACAAGGGTTATGCAATTTTCTTACTAAACATCCAAATGATGGATATCATGGATGGGAAAATGAATTTGAAATGAATTTAATCGAAGCATGTTCCATTTTTACCACTTTAGATTCATGGTATGGATATTTGATTCATTATCTTGAACATGGATATTTACCAGAGCACTGGAATTCTAAACAAAGAAGGGCTCTCCGATTGAAATTAGCGTCATATAAGATAATAGATGGAGTAATTTTTAGAATAAAGTATGATGGAGTGCTTCTCATATGTCTTGAAAGAGATGATGCGGAGAAGGTGGTCAAGTAGTTACATGATGGTCCTCTAGGAAAACATTATTTTTGGGACACTACTGCTCATAAAATATTGAGAGCTAGATACTACTAGCCCGCTTTTTTTAAGGATGCCAATGATTACGCACTTAAATGTGATATATGTCAGAAAAGTGCTAGTAGATTATCAAAATCAGTAGAACCATTACAGCCGGTCATCATTTTGGAACCATTCGAGCAATGGAGTTTAGACATAATCATGGAGATAAATCCCAACTCTTTGTTGCAACATCGATATATTATTACCGCCACTGATTATTTTACAAGATGGACTGTGTCATATCCCCATATTTTTGCTATGGTCCATGGGGTAATTTTGGCCTAAGTCACCTAGGCAATAATTATTTAATTGATGAGCAAGTATGAAAACTATCTTATGGAAGATGTCTAAGGTTGTATTTGGGTATTAAATGGATAAGGTGGGATCCCGAAAGATATTAATGCCCAAACTAAGTATCTAAGGAAACTAATGGAGTTATCATTAAATTAATGGAGATATTTGTTGAGGGCTTGCACCATAATAATTAATTAATTACTGGATAATTAATTAATTGCTAAGTTGAATTAATTCTGAGTTGTATTATCTTTTATTAATATATTTATTTATTATGATGAATAAATGGAGAACATGGCCTAATAATTCGAATTGGTGGATAAGGGTGGAGGAATTACTTGGAGTAGAAGTCAAGTAAACATTAGAGTCCAAAAATGTTGCCAAAATGGAGAAAAGAGGCTTATTTTAGGAAAAGCAGCATAAATCCAAGAAAAGCAGGAAAGTTGGAAAAGCAAGAAAGTTTTGAAAGTAGGAAAGTTTAGAAAAGGAAGGAAAATCATAAAAAGAGGAAAGCCAAAGAAAAGCAAAGCAAGGAAAGTATGTCCACTCATGGGTGACCTATTTTCACAGGTCACCGAGCCAAGTAACTTGCTCAACAGGTCAACATGAATTCTATAAAAGAAGGATTCCAAATCCATTTCACATCTTTTGTTAGTTTGAGAAATTTTATGAATGCATTTGTGCATCCAAGGCTTAAGAGGTGTGCCCCTAATCAAGCATGGGAGATGTGCCCCAGCTTTCTATGATAGGATGATGGCATCCAGCCATTATCACTGAGTGTATTTGTAGGTACTGAAGCTAACCAGGTCGAATTTCAAGTTCAGAATCATCTTCACCAAAGTTAGAGATCGAATCCTTCTTCTCTCTTCTATTCTACAACTAGTTTCCTATGTGCAAGAGGAGAGACACTTCTATCATCTTCTGAGAGGAATATTGGCATATTTATGATGTAATAACACATTATGTAATTTTCAGATATCATTCACTTCAATACAAATTACAGAACTCTGATTTATTCTCCAATTTATGCACCCCTTCTAGATTTAGCTAGAATTTGACTAGCTTTCAATCAATGATTCATAAGTCATTGAGTAAAAGTCAAAATGAATTCATTCTTGTTCTTGGAGTTATATAATATATCACATGACATGATCCAACATCTGTTTCAAAAATTCGATTGCATTTGAGTACTGTTTGGGAGTCCAAAATTCGAGCTAGTTGAGCTATCCAAAATTGTCATTTTACTAGTTATGCTATAATACTTGCTCAGATTTCTTTGAAACATTATGGAATGATGTATTAATTTTTAATGACTATTATTAAATGATATTTAACCTCTTTAATCTTAGAAGAACCCATCTCCAATTTCCAATTAAATACCTCACCCATACTAGTCTGTATATGTTGAGAACCCCCGAAGCATTGGATTAGAGTTCAGCCAGGTTGTTCTTGAAATATAAATGGTCTCAATACTTTTTTTAAAGGTATAAATTCATATCAGAACCTTCCATCCATCCATAACCTTTGTACTTTCCCATCTCTAGCAATTCTAGCTTCCTTAGCCATTGTTTTGATCAAATTTGAGAAGTCTAGAGTCTTTGTATCACTTGTATAAGTTGTTACATTAAAGTGGTACCTCCATGAACACAAATATCAGTTTATTAATACTTACAAACTCCCTGGTCTAGTTTATATATGGGGATGTACCCAGGAAGCCTTGTTGTAGACTTTAGCAATGCTGATGTTCGAAGCATAAATGGTCTCCATGCTTTGTACAAAGGATCCTAAAATTTTTCCTTATGTCTAACTTGATGCTGAACTCTCCCATGTAAATTCTAGAACCTAAAGTCACCCCTTCCATACTTGATCAGTGCCCCTGTACACCTCACTTACATCCTGCTCACCATAAAGAAATTGTCTAAAAATTACTAGTGAAAATCCTGATAAATTCGACAGTTGGAGTTAGTATTCTAGCTAATTCTTGGCTGTGATATTATAGTGGTATCAGAGCACTTTCCTTGGCTCACCCTGTGGAAATAAGTAAGCTCAATGATTGAAGGAAGATTGAAGATCTTCTCATAAATGAAAAATGTGGCTCCTACCAGCCAGTGAAGAAGAAGAATTTTATTTTGAGCCATATGAAGAGGAGGAGACAACCCCTGTTGGAAATTTCTATTTGCAAAAAGTTGAATATGATTACCTTGCTGAATAAATGTTTGAAGAGGACATAGGAAATGACCTACCGATGACTAATTGGGATTATGGAGGTAACCCAAAGAAATCCTATGAGTACTTCATGGAGTCTTCCTTGAAGAAGGAGGTTCATAAGTGCCTGACCTTTAGAGACTATTGTGATTTGGAGATTCAGAGGTTGTTCAAAGACCCCTACAATAGTGATAGCAAAAGAAGTATTGCACATATGGTTGATGGTGTGTGCAAAGAAGTTGAGGAAATATTTTTACCCCTAGGAGCTAAGATGGAAGGGAGGGATAAAGATGTGTCCTCACAGCCAGAAAAAATCAAAGGAGGAAACCAAGAGACACCTAGTTCTTTAGGTGGAGAAGAAGTAGGAAAAAATAAAGATGAATTTGCAGCCCTACATATGGATGCATCCCAATATCAGGGAAAAGGAATCAAGAAGGAAGTTTCATGAAGGCCATTGGCAAGGCCAAGCATTGCGAGACTGTTTGGTTTTCCTTCAAGAAGGAAGTCCAAAGGTTGTGATCTTAGCACCACACAATGTGACGAGACATCAAGTTTCTTGGAAAGAAATGACCAAGAAGACCTTGTTGGTGCCCCATTACTCCAAGAAGTGGATGAAGAAGATCAATGCACAGTGGAAGATCCAACAGTCAAACATTTGATTGTTGGTGATGAGAGACGTAAAACCACTCTCAATCTTTTAATGGTTGATTTCAAAACAAGTGCAGAACAAATGAGACAGATTGATGAAGGTGAGACATATTTTGGATCTGATCCAAAAGAGGGACATAATTTAGATTTACAATCACCCCTTGAGGCTCACCAGGAAGCAGAAATTGAGCACATCTCAGTAGGGTGTGAAGCAGAGAAATGGGTGGATGAACAAGCCATCAAAATTCCATCGCATAAGGAGGAGAACATGACACCTGGTGAATTAGTAATTTCTGATTTTTATGTTTCTTTAGGTCAATTTGATGTGGCATCCAGTTCCATTGAAAAGTTCATAATGGTTGAGCCCCATAGTGATGAGATTCAGAATTCTGGTGTAAAAAATGAAAGAAGTATGAAGGCTGAAACCTTGAGAGAAGATCTTTTTGTTGCACCAAGGATGAATGAGCACTTATGTTGTAGCCCAAATTATGTTTTTAAAGACATGAAAGATGAATATATTGCAGCAGCAACATATAGATCAGATTTCAAAACCTCAAGTGCACTGCATAAAATTGACCCCGACGATGGAAAATGAAGAGGAGGAACATCTGCAAGAACCTCATCTTCTTGCAGGATCTTTAAAGATGGATGAACAGAAGATCCAAGAGGCCCTAAAAATTATCCATGAAATTCATGCTTCAGTGTCAAAGCTGTGTTGGGAAGCTACTTTAATGGAATACCTATCTTCCTTTGAAGCCATGGAGAATATCCAGAAAGCAATGTCCACAATCAAAGGTAATTTCTCACAGTTGCTTTCTGATAAAAATTACATGTTTGAGCTTGTTGAGTTATTGCGAGAAGAAACATTGCATGATGAAGAGAGTATTAGCATATATGAAAAAGAGAACTAGAATCTAAAAGGTGAGTTGTTGGCCACCCGAGATTCTTTGAGATACACTCAAAGTGCCCTCTTAGAATCACAAAGGAAGATAGAACAATTCCAACAAGAGTGGCAAGAATTGGTCGAATCCACAATTTTTTCTGAGAGTCATCCCTTTTGGGTAAATGACATAAAAATGTCTATGGAGGAACCTCATGAGTGGGTGGACCATGAGGAGCAGTATGTTTAGTATGTGCTGGAAGAAAGTGCAGAAAAAGTGGATGAAAGGTTCAGAAGCATGGCTCACCACCCTTCATTCCCCACTTCACATTCAACCACAAATTGTGGGAATGAAAATTGGGTAAAAGGATTCTTCCTCTTGGTGTCACATGATGAGCAAGAGGATCCTAAAATTGAGGTTGATGACATATTCCTTAACCCACAGTAGTGGAGTCATCCCATGCTTAAGTGTGCGGCCACTTTTGACAAGGAGGTATCAGATCCACACTTACTTTCAATGTGTGGGTCATTTGATGGAGTTTTTCACCGTTGGATCAATGGAAAAGAGTTGAGCCATTGGATGAAGAGGGGAACACCTATGGAGTTCCATAGAGATCATGAGTTCTCTTTATGTGAGGAGAACATGCATATGGATGATCACATTCCATATGATTCAGAAAATCAAAGTGCTTTTCCATCCATTGGTTGGATGGGTAGGGGAAACATTGCAGTGAAGACCTTGGAAGGTAAAAAGTTCACTTGTTTCTGCAATAAATGTTTTGTTATAATTGACATTGTCTTGAATTGTGAGCAGCAACAAAGATGTATTTTGCAATCATTTGATTTCACTCATCCACATATGGGTTGGGTGAAAGATTACCTGACAAGCATGAAGTCTCTTTGCAAAAAAATTTCTGCTTATGGTCAAGGGAAGGCAGCTAAGCAAGCAAGTTGCCAAGATAAATTAATGATTGCTTGCAGAAGTTGGCCTATGTCGAGGGAATCCACATGCTTGGAGTTGATACTTTGGGATCCTGGCATTCATGCGAGTGACAGACTGCCAAAGGTGATAAAAAATTTTTGGTCCTTACAGGAGAAACAGTGGGATCCAGGAATTCTACTCAAGTTATCCTAGTTGAGTTGAAAATTTTGTTCATTACTGGTTAATTGCAGATATAAATTATAGGGCAGTTTTTCTTCAATTTTTTTTTAAGGCCCAAGTTTAATTTTTAGATGGTTCAGTGGATGGGGACAAATTTAATCAAAATGGTGCAGCAAAAGCTTGGTGGGATCCTAAAATTGCTTGAGGACAAGCAATATTGGGAAGGGAGGACTGTCATATCCTCAGATTTTTGCTATGGTCCATGGGGTAATTTTGGCCTAAGTCACCTAGGCAATAATTATTTAATTGATGAGCAAGTATGAAAACTATCTTATGGAATATATCTAAGGTTTTATTTGGGTATTTAATGGATAAGGTGGGATCCCGGAAGATATTAATGCCCAAACTAAGGATCTAAGGAAACTAATGGAGTTATCATTAAATTAATGGAGATATTTGTTGAGTCCTTGCACCATAATAATTAATTAATTACTGGATAATTAATTAATTGCTAAGTTGAGTTAATTCTGAGTTGTATTATCTTTTATTAATATTTTTACTTATTATGATGAATAAATGGAGAACATGGCCTAATAATTCGAATTGGTGGATAAGGGTGGAGGAATTACTTGGAGTAGAAGTCAAATAAACACTACAGTCCAAAAATGTTTCCAAAATGGAGAAAAGAGGCTTATTTCAGGAAAAGAAGCATAAATCCAGGAAAAGCAAGAAAGTTGGAAAAGCATGAAAGTTTTGAAAGTAGGAAAGTTTAGAAAAGGAAGGAAAATCAGAAAAAGAGGAAAGCCAAAGAAAAGCAAAGCAAGGAAAGTATGTCCACTCATGGGTGAACTATTCTCACAGGTCACCAAGCCAAGTAACATGCTCAACATGTCAACATTAATTCTATAAAAGAAGGATTCCAACTCCTTTTCACATCTTTTGTTAGTTTGAGAAATTTTATGAATGAATTTGTGCATCCAAGGCTTGGGAGATGTGTTGCTAGTTAAGCATGGGAGATGTGCCCCAGATTTCTATGAAAGGATGATGGCATCTAGCCATTAACACTAAGTATATTTTCAGGTACTGAAGCTGACCAGGTCGAATTTCAAGTTCAGAATCATCTTCACCAAAGTCAGAGATGGAATCCTTCTTCTCTCTTCTATTTTACAGCTAGTTTCCTATGTGCAAGAGGAGAGACACTTATATCATCTTCTGAGAGGAATATTGGCATATTTCTGATGTAATAACAGAGTATTTAATTTTTATATATCATTCACTTCAATACAAATTACAGAACTCTGATTTATTCTCCAATTTATGCACCGCTTCTAGATTTAGCTAGAATTTGACTAGCTTTCAATGAATGATTCATAAGTCATTGAGTAAAAGTCCAAATGAAGTCATTCTTGTTCCTAGATTTAGATCATATATCACATGACATTATCCAACCTCTGTTTCAAAAATTTGATTGTCAAAACTTTTTGGGAGTCCAAAAGTCGTGCTAGTGGAGTTGTCCAAAATTGTCATTTTACTAGTTATGCTATAATACTTGCTCAGATCTCTTTGAAAATTTCTAGAATGATGTATTAATGTTGAATGACTGTTATTAAATGATATTTAACCTATTTAATCTCAGAAAACCCATCTCCAGTCTCCAATTAAATACCTCACCCATACTAGTCTGCATATGTTGAGAACCCTAGGAGCATTGGAGTAGAGTTCAACTGGGTTGTTCTTGAAACATAAATGGTCTTAGTACTTTGTGCAGAGGTATAAATGCATATCAGAACCTTCCATCCATCCATAGCCTTTGTACTTTCCCATCTCCAATAATTCTAGCTTCCTTAGCCATTGTTTTGATCAAATTTGAGAAGCCTCGAGTCTTTGTATCACTTGTATAAGTTGGTACATTAAAGTGGTACCTTCATGAACACAAATATCAATTTATTAATCCTTCCCAACTTGCTATTCTAGTTTATATATGCAGATGTACCCAGGAAGCCTTGTTGTAGACTTCGGCGATGCCGATGTTCGAAGCATAAATGGTCTCCGTGCTTTGTACAAAGGATCCTAAACTTTTTCCTTATGTCTAACTTGATGCTGCACACTCTCCCATGTAAATTCCATAACCTAAATTCACCCCTACTATACTTTATTAGTGCCCCTGTTCACCTCACTTACATCCTTCTCACCGTAAAGAAATTGTCTAAAAATTACTAGTGAAAATCTTGATAAATTCGATAGTTGGAGTTAGTATTCTAGCCAATTCTTGGCTGGGATATTACAAACTAAAGCCATTCCTTTGCACAAATTAAATGAAGATGTGGTCATCAAATTCTTACAAGAAAACATCATAACTAGGTTTGGGGTTCCAATTCCATTAGTCTTTGATAATGCATCTTATTTTTCTTCTTTTAAGTTGAGTACATTTTTTATTGAAAAGGGAATTAAATTGCATTATTCGTCTAATTACTATCCTCAAGGGAATGGGTTAGCAAAATCCACCAACAAGAACCTCATATGAATATATAAGAAAATCGTTATTTAAAACCAAAGAAATTGGCATACATCTCTTCCCAATGCTTTATGGGAAGATAGGGTCACTCCAAAGAATTCTTTAGTGGTTTCTCCTTACACCTTAGTCTATGGGAAAGAGGCTATTCTTCCCCCAAACAGACTACTCCCATCCTTGTAGTTAGCTCAGGCATCCCGAGGGTCAAATAGTGAAATCATGCAGTCATGCATTAATACCCTGCTAAAACTTGAAGAGGAATGTCAAAAGGACAGGGATAGGTTCAATCGTCACCAAGATATCATTAAAAAGTGGTTTGATAATCATAAATATGGAAAGAAAACATTTGAGGTAGGATATCTATTTCTAAAGTGGGATCATCCTTATGAGGAGAAGGGAAAACACACTGAGTTCCAGCATTTGTGGCTTGGCCCTTATCAAGTTATGGAGAATCTTGGCCCAACAACTTATAAATTACAAGATCTACAAGGGGGGAAGGAAAACATCCCTATCAATGGCCTAGCACTCAAACAATACTTCTCCTAGGATTAGGGAAAAAAATTTACAATCGCCATTTTTTGCAGCTGCAACCTGATCCCCAAAATTTTGTAAATTGTAGGGCCCCTCCTATTTTTTATCAGATTTCTGTGATTGTGAAATTTTTAACACTTAGAAAATTTTCTGAAGAAAGAATAAGTTTTTAGTTTCGGAGCATAATGAGTTTTTCGTCGAAACGGTTGGAGTGAAATCAAAAGCTTCTTCCAAACGATCGGAGAACATTTTTTTTTTGTGATTTTTTGAAGAAAAAATCTGTATCGGAGAAAAATCATATTTTGTGCCGAAAGGGTAGGAAAAATGTGATCTTGGACTTGATCGAAGCAAAAGTGAATTTGACGTCGAAATGGTCATGCAAAGGTGAGCTTAGACTTGATCGGAGAAAAAGTGAATTTGACACCGAAACGGTCAGAGCATTGTTTGTTTTTCATTGAAAAGGAATTGGATTCTGCACCGAATACATTTAAAGAAGTTTCGTGGAGAAAAATAGAATTTTACGCCGAAACGATTGGAGCAAAACCATGTTTTCCTCTAGAACATTTCGGCGCAATTTTTTTTTATCCGATCTATCTTCATTGATATGGTGCTCCGCCAAATAATTGAAAGGAAACTGACCATGGCTCGAAACTGCCAAGTTGTTTAAATTTGATGAACTGGGGCCAAGATAAAGCATTTCACCCAAAACGAGATCAGTGCTAAATGATTGTTAACTCGAAATTGCCAAGTTGCTTCAATTTGATGGATTGGTTCCAAAAGGAAAATTGGTCCAAAATGGAATTAGTGCCAAAAGAAGTGTTCGTCTGAACAGTTTTGGCGTAAAAGGAGGAGGTGCTCTGAAATGGTTTGATAAAGTTTTTAAAAAAAACTTATTTTGGACCCCATTGGCACAATTACCAAGTCACATATGTTATTAGGGTTGCATTATTTATATATAAAGGGTTTTCAAAGATTTTTTTGTAACCATGTTTGATATTTTGGATCCTATTACCAGACGACAAAGAGTTGCCTACCTCCGTTGAGCAGTGCATTTAGACCATTCACGCACTTCCAAGTAGGTCTTTTGGTCCTCTTACCTTATTGTATGTAAACGACGTTCTTGCCATATTTTTAAAGGAGTTTGCAAACCATGTTAGCACCCTATTTGCGTTTAAAATTGTGAAACCCGATAGGTTATAAGAACAGAGTTTTCATACATTGGCTTGAAAAACCCTAGGGCTTCATCTCTCAAATATGGGTAGGAATGGGAGGCTATTGGAACTGCATGACCATGGGTTTTCTATATTACTTCTACCTGGATCTATCCTCCTTCCTCTCTCCAGAGGACGAACTAGTAGTTGAATACGAACTCAAACATGAAGAACTCAAGGTGATGAACTTTGTGGGCTTCGTACTTTTTAAAGGGGCATTTAAGGAGGGACAAAGGACGATGCTTCCGATGTGCTCATGGGGATCATGTTTCCTTGCCTCAGGGAAATATTCTATGGATTCCATGGCCCTATTTTAATTATATTAGCTGTAGAGAAATGATGTAGCATGGAGAAGTCCTTTCCTCATCGGTCTCTATTTTAGTGTTGTCGGTAGTGTTTGGATAAAAGGATTTTGTTATTTGGGAATTCCCTTAACTGGTAGTTGTCTTAGATGGACCTCCATGAACCATTGTCAAATATAGGGTCATGGGGTTTCCATTGGCTTACATACGGTCACTCAACGTTTTGGGTCATATGAAAGCGAATGTCTATAAACCTGAGGTTTGATGACCATAGTTGACCATGGAATGGATTTCTTTGCACAGTTTTATCTTATCTAAAGGTATTGGTCATTGCATTACTCTCTCCATTGGCATATTTTTTCAATAACTTGTCCCTGATCGGATCAATAAGTTGTTAGGTTTTTGTGAAATCCCGTAGTAGGGCCACAACATTTGTTTTTTTTGGGTACCAACCTTGACAGACCAACTGCTTTGCTTAAATATTGGGGAGACTTTCTTAGTGGGTGGTTGACATGGCACAAAAGGATTTTAGGTCATGAGAACCAACTGTTTTGACAAGTATGGTGCCAAAAGTAGGATAACGGTTGCGTTCCAATCCCACAAATTACAATAACATGCACATATATAGTAGAATTTCAAGTTTTTTTACTAAGTTTTCGACTTTTAACGCTAGTGGAAAAATGAAGAAATTCATCTGGCAGTGCATTAGAAAGTCATCAAGATAGTCACTCAGAACCAAAAACACTTGACATGATGGAAGTATCAATCTCCTGCTTTAGTTATTTTTGTAAATAATATTGACAAATCATACATCTACAGTTTGTTCATTATCATTTTGCTTGAAATTATTGCATTAACATTGGATTTTTGTTTTATTTTTGTACATTAACTTTATTTTCACCTCAGGACTAAGAAATGCAAAGGAGAGATTCTAAGCATAAATCCAAGGTTGCAGAATCCGATTTTGATATTGAAGTCATCTCAGAAACCATGATGGAGACCCAATATGAAGACACCAGATTCGCAATGGGGATAGTTCCTGAATATAGATGGGGTGAATTATATCACCTCATCTGATACCTAAACATGCCAAATGAATTCATTGAAGAGATGATGGTGTACCCGAATATTAAAAAATTAGGTCTTCATAAGGCTTCCACACGTCCATATCTTTTCCCCTGTTGGGAAGTAATAGGCTGGATTTTACCCGATGTAGATGTTAGAACATGAATCATAGATGGGGTAAATGGAGAAGGAATCACATTGTTTCAGCCAGCTCATATTAGCGCATCATATAAGTTTCCGCCTCCAAAAATCATGATGACAAAAGATTGGATAAAGGGGGTCAACATAGATCATTCTAAATATGCTAAGAAAATGTTGATTCCCAGAAAACAATTGAGGTAGAGGGAAAGCGAGGAACACGATGCACATAATTTGAAAACACCATTCAGAATTATAACATTAATGTTAAGTAGAATATTCGGAAGGGAAAACGCGAATATATACAAGCTTAGTTGGGTGCCTCTTATGTATCATGTCGCCTCCCATGGTACCATATTCAATTGGGTGGACATTATTTTAGAGAGTATGGCATCAACAATAGCAGTAGCCTAAGGGGGAATGACTAAGAAAAAATAATAATTCTTTATGTATTCTTATCATATTGATTGTATCTTAATAAGGCACCCATTCCACAAGTTGGGGTGTTATTGGGTCCCAGCTGAGACCCCTCTATATGTGGCCTACCAAATAATGCGGCCTCATAAATATACAAGCTTCTACAAGCTGATATGTGAGGAGTTCATAGTTCCTCTATATTGGTTAATTTTTAACTAAGAACCTAATTGCTTGTCGGACAATGCAATGGAAGTGATCAATGAATATAGAGAATGTATGGAGGAACCAAAGATCCTTGTCTAATGCCAAAGTACGCTACAAATTATGTAGTGCACAAGGAGGCTGTAAGACAAGTTTTCGTCAATGGACTCGGCCATTTTTTGAACGAGAACAAGAAGGCCTCTTACCCTCCGCTCCCCTTCACCATTGGGGCAAATAAATTCACTAAGTTTAAAGAAGCGGAGGTATTCATAAAGGACTTATAGGAATTTCATTTTGGAGAGAATATTTTCATTAGAAACAAGTTGCAAAAAGCCACCCAACATTGTGCGTCGTGTAAAATTCACTTTGAATACAAATACCACTTCCTAAAGGATGAAGAGGTACATCAGAGGGTGAATAATATGATAGATTTAAACGGAGGATTTGGACGAAAAAATGGCGCAGGTTCTAGTCACACTAAGGATATTGCTAAAGAAGCAAATTTGCAAAAGGCCAGAGAGGAGGCTATAGAAGCAGAAGAAACAAGGCTAAAGAAAGAGGAATAATTAAAGCATAAGGAAGAAACAAAAAGAAAATAGAAAGAATAAGAAGTAAAGAAATAATAAGAGGAATCATGACGAATGAAAGAGGAAGAACATAAGAAGAAAGAAGAAGAAGCAAATCAGGAAAAGCAAAGAAAATAAGTAGCAGATAAAGCAACAGAGTTGGAGAAACAAAAGGAGGAAGAGGCTAAATTCAAGAAAGCTATAGAAGACAAAGGGGTCCAAGAAGAAGAGCACAATTTTCAAGACATGGACATAGATCCACCCGATGAGTCTGGAATCCCACTTACATGAGTGCATATTCCATTTTTTGAGCTTGGTTTCACACCCTTTAATCCTTCGAAGATGCAATCTGTTGTGAAATTGGAGACTATAGTTTTTGACCCCAAGTGGAAGAAAATCTTGAGAAGAACAGAGAAAAGGTTGAAAATGGGCACTAATCCAGATGTAGTAACTATTCAGGAAAGTGCCTTAGTAGAAGGAACCCACAAAGATCCCAAGTTCACTGCTTCAATAAACATAGTAGCTACTCAGGAAAATGCTGACAATGTTGCTAAGTTGATGAATGACCTGGAGTGAAGAAAATAAAATATGTTGAAGTTGAAGGTTAACTTAGTAAAACAAAGAGGTGAGGGAATTGAATTGAAAAAGAAATAGGATAGGTGGAATCAGAAAAGAACAAATTACAGCTAGATTATTAGCAATTGGAGAATGAAAAGGATTCCCTAAATGTGCAGCTTATAATCATGGAAGGAGAGAGAAATGATTTTGATTCTCATATGAATGAATTGGAAGAAAATGAAATGAAATAAAATCAGCAGGTGGAATCCTTGGTCAGAGAAAATAAGTCTTTTCAAGTGCACATAAATGAGATGATAGTTGAGAAGGAATTTTTACAGTCCTAGGTGAACGAGTTAATAAATGAAAATGAATCTCTGATGGAGCAAGTCAACGTTGCACAAAATCATAAGCAAGACATGACCCCATTCTATGAGCATGCATGTAAAATACAGGAACAAATTTGTCATTCACAAGAATTTGTAAGGAACCTCTAGCAATTAATTAATTAAATGCACGATATATTAGAAATAACAAAACATAGAAGATATTTATTGATCGTGGGGCACTTCTAAGGGGAAACCTCCTTTGAGAAATCTCAATACAAAATAACTCGTGGATGCCTTCATTCGCCTCAACATGCACTTATATACTAATTCTATGCACCAATACTATTGATCAATACCATGGAACATATAATACCATGGGACAACTTACAAAGCATATGTGTCCAATAGTATGGATCAATACCATGGAACATATAATACTATGGTCTAATACAAACTATGGATCAATATCATGGAACATATAATACTACGGGACGACTTACAAAGCATATGCGTCCAACAACAATATACTAACAAAGTAAAGAGAAGGGTTGACATGGGTTCCTAATATCCCCTCCCCCTTAGAAAAATATTTGTCCTCAAAGATTTAGATGTGGAAATTGATGTTGAATCTGAAGGAGTGGTTCCCATGTAGCATCCTCTGGTTGCATTCTGTGCCATTGAATTAATACCTCTGTGATAGATTGAGAGCAAAGTTGATGAGTGTGCCTATTGAGGATGGCCTCCAGCTCCAAAAGGATGGATCCTTCATTATCCAGTTCTGGTAAAATAGTTGGTCCTCTTATGTTGGTGCCAAGAACTTTCGTTAGAAAGGAGACATGAAATACTAGATGAATGTGGGAAAAGGAGGATGTTCCAATTTATAAGCAACAGACCCAATATTATGAAGAACCTTATAGGGCACATAGAACTTTGGAGCGAGCTTATGACACCTTTTGAGTTTCAAGAAGGATTGCTTGAAAGGATGTAGATGAAGAAAACCATATCACCTGCTTGAAAAGTGCGCTTAGAATGGTGTTGATAGGCTTGTTGTTTCATTCGAATTTTTGCCATGTGAAGATTGTCCTGCAAAATGTGAAGAATCTAATCACAGTTTCGAAGAACCGTGTCAACTTCCTGAACTAGTGAACTACTGAGGTTGTATGGAAGAAGAATAGGTGGTTCTTGACCATATATTTCTTCATATGGAGTCATTTTAGATGCGGCATTGTGCCACCATTCAACGAGAGGGAGCCACTTCTCCCACTAAGGTTGTTGTTCGGACGTGAATCAACAAAGATAAGTTTCCAAACATTGATTGGTAATTTCAGTCTGACCATCTGTTTGTGGGTGATACCCTGAACTCATCTTCAATTTGGTGGTGGTGTGGAGAAATAGTTCTGTCCAAAAATGAGTAGTGAAAGTTGCATCGCGATTCGAGACAATTGAAGAAGGGATTTCATGAAGATGGAAGATCTGGTCCAGGAAAATTTGTGCGACTAAGGAGGATGTATATGGATGGTAGAGGGCACAAAATTGGCTATATTTGGAGAGGCGATCAACCACAACCAAAATCACTGTCTTCCCTCTATATTTAGGGATCCCTTCAATGAAATCCATAGAAATAGCTATCCAAATATGTTTAGGGATGAGTAAGGGTTCGAGCAATCCTAGAAGGAGTGTCGTTTCACCCTTGTTGAGCTAGAAAGTATCACATTCAACCAACATCTATTGAATTGTCATTTTCATTCCCTGCCAAAAGAAGTTACACTGTGCCTACTCATACGTTTTGAGGAACCGAGGGGGCCCTGCCAATGGAGAACCATGGAGTTCATAGAAGACAGCCTGTTGAAGATATATGCTCTGGGGAAGCACCAGATGACCCTTGTATCTCAGGGAAGTACCATCCAAAGAGTAATGTGGTACAATAGAATGGTTTTTGGACAATCAGTGGATGATTTGAGATAATGAGGAGTCATTGATATAGCCTTGTTGAATAGATTGCAACCAATTTGGAATGGGCATAGAAATAGCTAAAAGAAAAAATTGGTCATCAAATGTGAGAGAAGGATAATCCTTCACTAGATTTTCCTTACCCTTCTTGTAAGTGATATCCTAGTCATAACCCATGAGTTTTCCAACCCATTTCTGTTGTGCTGGGGAGGAGATGCATTGTTCCAGGAAATATTTTAGATTCTGGTGATCAGTCTTGATGCAGAAATAATTCCCTAATAGGTATGGTCGCCACTTCTGTACTGCTTGCAAAATAGCCATCATTTCCTTCTCATATGTAGAGGCGCCTAAATTCTTACCAAAAAGGGATCTTGAAGGTAGAAATCCCACTAGTTTTGAAAAGACACCTGCATATCTAGCCAACATTTGTTGTAGATCCAAAGGAGTAGTGGAGACCATTGATGGGTGCATCTGAATGGAATGTAGCTGAGTGATGACACCATGTGAATTCTTCTTAAGGATATTTTCCAGGTGATGTGAATTGATGATGCGGAGAGACCCTGGTTGTAATCCCATCAATGTGTGTTTTTTCCCATTGACTAAAAACTGAAGGGAAGTATGTAGTAGAGATCCTGAAGCGGTTCGGGATGATGGAATGCAAGGCCATGACCACACCTATGGCATCGAAACTGAAGCTTCTGTGGGATGATTCATCTGATCCGATTGATGCCACAATGTATCGTCAAATGATTGGGTCTTTGATGTACCTGACCAATACAAGACTAGATATTTGCTTTGCTGTGAACACCTTGAGCTAGTTCCTGACGGATCCGAGTCATGTTCACCTGATTGCTGCAAAGCATATTCTGAGGTACCTGAAGGGTACAATTAACTATGGGCTCAAGTATGATGTGAATCAAAAGTTTAACCTAGAGGGTTATGTTGATTCAGATTGGGCAGGCAGTGCCATTGATCGGAAGAGCACTTCGGGGTGCTGCTTTAGTATGGGATCCAATATGATCTCTTGGTTTAGTAGGAAGTAGTCCCATGTGGCACTGAGTACAGTCGAAGCAGAGTATGTTGTAGCTTGTTCGGCTAGTTGTGAGGAAGTATGGCTTAGGAAGCTACTGTATGATTTGTTTGATCTCTAGTTGGAGGCTACTTGTATATATTGCGACAACCAGAGTTGTGTGAAGTTGTTGTAGAACCCAGTGTTCCATGACAAGTTGAAGCACATTGAGATCAAGTATCACTATACCAAGGATATGGTGCAGAGAGGAGCAATGAAGCTCCTGTATGTTGCAACGGACGAGCAGATAGCTGATGTGTTGACCAAGCCGCTGGCCAGAGTGAAGTTTGAGTACTTTAGAGAGAGACTTAGTGTACTTCAGATCGAGATTCCTTCCAAGGGGAAGTGATGAGTCTGGAGACATAGATGCACACGCACCATTCTCACATAGTGGTAGGAAAGTCCTCGTATGGAGTAGATGTAAGGGCTAGGGCCATTCTCACATCGTGGTAGGAAAGTCCTCCCATGGTGTGATGTAAGGGTTGGGTGTGGCTTTTCCGACATGGTTAGAGGAAATTCCTTCCATGGCCGTTGATGTAATTTTCGAGGATTTTCCAACATGGTCAGAGGAAAGTCCTTCCATGGTTGTTGATGTAATTGTCGAGCTTTTTTGACATGGTCAGAGGAAAGTTCTTCCATTATCATTGATGTAATTGTTGTAGCTTTTCCAACATGGTCAAAGGAAAGTCCTTCCATGGTCGTTGATGTAAGTGCTGATCCTTTCCTGGATGGTTAGAGGAAAGTCCTTCCATGGCAGTGATTGTAAGTGATGTGTTGTGTGCATCTGGGTTTTGCTCTGTGGACTATGAGGTGATCTGAAGACGATGATGTTACAATAGGGTACATAGGTTTCGCAAAGGCATATAATCAGTCCTAAGATGCTCTTACAGGTTTTGTAGAGGTAGTGTAATCAGTCCTGAGGTGTACCTACTTAATGGATTGCTCGCATAGATGATGAAGACCTACATGGAGGCTAGGCCTACATATAGCATGAAAAAGGGATAGCTTTCTGTAGCTAGGGTTTTACCCCTAGCTTGTGCCAATGAGCACCTACTAAGGAGAATGGACTCCTTAGTAGCAGTTCAGTATATTAAACTAATTATGCAAAAACAAAAAATTAAGTTATTTCTAAGACAAGCATGAAGCATAAACACCAAAATGAAAGAATGACTTTGTATTGATGTTACCTTGAGTGTCAAGGTTGGTGAAGCCCTTTGCAGTGTCCAAGAGGATGCTCCAAGCTTCTGAATGCTCCTTCTCCTTCTCCAATGTTGGGGATGGGCCAAAGGTGGCTCTCAAGGTGAAAATAGTTCAAAGGTGAACTAGGGTTTCGAGAGAGATTTTGGCAGAGTAAGAGTGCTTGTGATTGTGGATATGAAATAAGGGATCTCCATCACCTATTTATAGTTTTTTGGTGGTGGAGTGTTGACCCATGGTTTTGGGAAACACATGGTTTTAGGCAGCTGTATAGGGTTTTTTCCTCCTTTTCCTCATTATTTTATATTTTTTATTCCTTTTTAGGGGATTTTTGCTATTTTTGGAGGAAAAGGGGGTTTTTTAGCCTTTTTTAGGCTATTTTGATGGTTTTGTGGCCTTTTGGAGGCATTTTAGGCCTTTTGGAGGCTTTTTAATGGGATTTTTTGGGATTTTAAGGGAAAAAGGGTAGGAAAATGGACAAATGAGCCATATAATGTGGTAAATGAGCTAGTGAGCACTTTTTGGGTGTTAACAGATTGCCCCCTGATGTGCGAGGTCAGGAGCTCATCGTATGGCCGATGGACATCATAAGTCATAAATGGTTTTCCTGGGATGTGGAGAGAAGAGAAGAAACAAACTGGAGCCCGGAACAACGATCCCGAACAACTGCAAGGACTAAAAGTACATAACCTCAATAATGGATGAGGAATCATCTGATCATATGGACGAGGCGGGCATTCCCATGCTCGTATCAGGATATAATATAACAATAACAATGGGGCCCAAAAAATGGGGACCTGAAATATATATGGCCTCAAAAACTGACCGAGGAATAATCTCAATATATGGACGAGGCGGGCATACCCATGCTCGTATCAAGATACATAAATATAACTGTAAGGCCCAAAAAAGGGGGACCTGTAAGAAACATGACCACTGTGTACATCATAAGAGTCCGGAGGAGACACAAATCTGGGACATACTGCTGAGCGGATCATGTGTGAACTGCAGAACTGGTGCACTGGAACAATCAGCAGTGCTACTGAGTGTGGTACCAAAGGAACTGATGAGCTGCTGGATCATAGTGACTGGGGTCAAACTCTCCATGGTACACTGAACTGGAACTGAAACTGGGTACTCAAGGAAGCATGGAACTGGATGGCTTCCGAATACAAACGCCAACGCAGCCCGGACATCCACGGGAACATACAACTGGGCGTTCCGAAGTGACTCACCAATGTGCTAGAGTCAGGGGAAATCCGGGGTCTTCGACTAAAAACTGATGGGATATAATCCTACGCGATCCTCAACGATGCGATCAAGGTGCTGAAGTCGAGCATGTGAGGAACAACCACTCGGAGAGGCAATGATGTCTCCTCTCAGAATGATCCGTAGGCACTTACCACAGATGGTGATAAGTCCAAGGCGTAGGGACCTCTAGGCCTATCCTCTAGAATAGAGGAGCTTTCGTCGACAGAGGGAGACCTGCAACTATCAAGGCAATGATGTTTCCTTGACAGGAGCGCGAGGTACAAGACCGAAATGTGATAGTGCTGATGGCAGGACTGATAAACTGTGGGGGTACAACTGGGCAAGTAGAGTGGGTGGACTCAAACTTCCTTTGTTCAGAGTATGATAATGGGAATGATCTGGCAGCATATGAAACGAACTGAGGGGAAAGGGATCATAGCTGTAATGGATCTGGGAGGATAACTGGTTGAGGGAGACTCAAGCTGGTGTAAAATGGCAGAAAACTGCTGAATACTCTGAACAAAGGCGACCTGATTGGGGGTGCTGCCGAGATGATAGATCAAAGTGCCGGGAGGCACAGGAGGGTACTTCTTCATGGGTTTAGGAACTAGAAGAAGTGTGTGTAACAATGATACTGTCGTGTGGATTTTACGAGCCCAGGACAGTTCATGCTCGTGGTGGCTTTCAATTTTAAGGAGTCTGAAAGCGATAAGAAGACTCTGAGGTAGTGGAATGGTACTGTCGTGTGGATTTTACGAGCCCAGGACAGTGCATGCTCGTGGTTGCTTTCAATTTTAGAGAGTCTGAAAGCAAGTAAGAAGACTCCAGGGGGTTGCTTTTTTGTAGATTTAGTCTCCAAGGCCCAAAGAAGCATAAAAGGATGCAATGAAGAACTCTTCTAGCCGGTGTGACTAGAGTATTCATTTTTCGTAATTAGTCTACCAGGTCCGGAAAAGGGTTAAACTTATACCAGATAGACGCCCTTTCAAGTACTTTAACGAGCATGAAAGGAAGCAAGATTGCTCGGCGATCTTTTCATTCTTTTAGGAGTCAGAAAAGAGCTTAACGGAAACTCCCTAAGTTCCTTTTTCGTAAAGGACTTGTCCGGCCCGAAAAAGGGATAAAATTATACCCAACAAAAGGAATGGCCAGGCAAGGAGGAAGTGTTCAATCAAGGTTTAGTAATGATGACCAAGAACGAGGGTAGGTGGGAACACTGATGGACCTCCTTGCGGGGTAGATGAAATGGTGGCAAAATAACGAAACGGTTGCAGTATGACAGGAGTGAATGGCTCATGTAAAAATGTGGAACAATCCGATGGCGGCCGATGTGGCATGCAAACCGAGGCAGCAAGGTGTCGGGACACAATGTTGAAATTGTACCAAGTGAGAGCGAGAAATGATCTCAAGCATCATCACGAGCTCGGAAAAATGAATCCGGCGATATAAAGGATGTCAAAAACGGGTGACGGCCGATGTGGCACGTAAACCGAGGTGACGGGGGCATTTTGAAAAATGCCCGGAAAATCTGGAGGTGAGAGCGAGAAATGATCTCTAGCATCATCACCAGCTCGGAAAAATGAATCCGATGATATAAAACATGTGAAAAACGGAGAACGGCCGATGTGGCACGCAAACCGAGGCGACTAGTGGCGTTTGAAAAAATGGGTAAAAAATGACAGGACAAAAATAATGCAACGAGGTGACCATCATGACGGTCGCGTCGCGCTGATTCCAGTGGTGGAAACTGTGTGAAAAAATGGAGGGCATAATACTAGGTGTATCATGATGGCCCGCGGGGGCAGAATACTAGGTGTATAAAATCAAATCTACAAGTGATATGTGACCTCAAAAATGGTTGAGATCACAAGTGTGAAAAAGTGAGCAGGGTTAATGACTTGCCCCCATGCTATGTGCATGGGGTTTGTGATTATGGATCACATATGTGTGGGTTTGAACAATGGGTTCATTGACGTGCTGAGATAGATGTGATGGGGAATGTTCAAAGTGATTGATCGTGCCCCCTATCCCAGTGTCTATTATGCCCCTTGACTTAGAGGTGTCAAGGTGGTGCTCTTTGATGGCGGGGTCAAGACCAGGCATTTCAGTATAGGACCAGGCAAAGACATCACGAAATTCTCTGAAAAGGTTTATGTAGTCCTCAATCTCTTGTTTACTGCAGAATGCTCCTAAAGTGATGAGTTCAGGGGCACGACCTGGAGCAGCAATATCGACTTGAATGACAGGTGAGATGTTGGCCATGTTTCCCTCCTCGAAGGCATCAGGAGCAGGAATAGGGTCCTTGAACCAGTCAACCTTGGTGGGGAGGAAGTCTTTGGATTGACCGGAGATTCTGGGTTCGATCCCCAGTGGAGTCGCCAAAACTGTAGCTAGGGTTTTACCCCTAGCTTGTGCCAATGAGCACCTACTAAGGAGAATGGACTCCTTAGTAGCAGTTCAGTATATTAAACTAATTATGCAAAAACAAAAAATTAAGTTATTTCTAAGACAAGCATGAAGCATAAACACCAAAATGAAAGAATGACTTTGTATTGATGTTACCTTGAGTGTCAAGGTTGGTGAAGCCCTTTGCAGTGTCCAAGAGGATGCTCCAAGCTTCTGAATGCTCCTTCTCCTTCTCCAATGTTGGGGATGGGCCAAAGGTGGCTCTCAAGGTGAAAATAGTTCAAAGGTGAACTAGGGTTTCGAGAGAGATTTTGGCAGAGTAAGAGTGCTTGTGATTGTGGATATGAAATAAGGGATCTCCATCACCTATTTATAGTTTTTTGGTGGTGGAGTGTTGACCCATGGTTTTGGGAAACACATGGTTTTAGGCAGCTGTATAGGGTTTTTTCCTCCTTTTCCTCATTATTTTATATTTTTTATTCCTTTTTAGGGGATTTTTGCTATTTTTGGAGGAAAAGGGGGTTTTTTAGCCTTTTTTAGGCTATTTTGATGGTTTTGTGGCCTTTTGGAGGCATTTTAGGCCTTTTGGAGGCTTTTTAATGGGATTTTTTGGGATTTTAAGGGAAAAAGGGTAGGAAAATGGACAAATGAGCCATATAATGTGGTAAATGAGCTAGTGAGCACTTTTTGGGTGTTAACACTTTCTATAACTTCCTATGATGAGTAGATTGGAGAATGATTGAGATAGAAGCAGTAATGACGATGACAATGATCCAATGACGATGATCCAGTGATGATGATCCAGAGAAGAAGACTTGTTCTAAAATACCTATGTCGAGAAATACCTTCATATTTAAGAGGGAGTGTTGATGTATTTGTAACTTCGGAATGTATTTAATATATGTGAATTGTATTCCTACAAAGATGTTATTATTCCTTTGTACGGAAGTGTCATCATTTGTATTTACAAGTGTCGCAAGTTGTATTACAAGTGTCACAACTTATATTTGATGGGTTATTAGACCACCAAGTGTGGGGTCAGACCTGAGTTGAGTTACCATGGGTTACTAGGCTCTCCTAGAGAAGTCAGAACTGTTAGGTTATTAGGCAAGTCAAGTTAGTGTATAAATAGAGTGAGGGTGTCACTCTATTTGATCATTCACTCACTTATCTATTCTCTCATGTGAGAGTTGCGCACAAGTGGAGGAGGAGAAGCTGATAGGAGACTATCTCTTGTATTTGGGTTTTGTATCATTGCTCTTTCTATCTCTGAGGAAGTTGCAGGGTTTTTCACCTTCTTGGTTTTCCCCGAGGAAACTCTGTGTCTATTGTCCCTTATGATTGTCTCTTGTGTTTGATATGTTGTACATGTTCCTCTCTCAGATAATATCCTATATAATATTGAATTCATGCTCAAAATCTAACACCTTGAAGATTTGAAGGCATTTGGAGCCAATTTGAGACCTAGAGACCAATACTAGTCAAAGGGAAATCACTAGTAAAGTTCCCTACATTGGCCAGAATTGAAAGAGGATTTGCAAAAGTATTTTAAAGGTCCAAAAGCTTCCCTGAAACAAATTTTTATGTTCTAAAATCATCCATATGCCTTCTCAGAATATTTGGAAGCAACTGGAGAAATTTGGAGACCTAGAGCTCAAAACTAGTCAAAGGTCGAACTAGGAAAAAAAAAGTGAAAAATTGCCATTTTAATCAAATTCCTAACAAGGGACATTACAGTGGTATCAGAGCATGGTCCTTGAACCTGTGGATTAGGTACATATATGCAATAATAATTGGAATCCATGTATTACTATTATGATTAATCCTATGAGTACAATTCTTATGAGGAATATGCAGATGCTTATGAGCAATATGAAGCAGAATGTGAATGGTACGAGGAAGAGGTGCCATCATGCAACACTTCTTACAAATTCAGGAGAAATGAAGATTATTCTTATGAATTTAAATCTGATGAAGATGAGTGTGTCACACAAACCAAGGATAATTCTATGAATGAGTTACAAATATGGAGAGCAACATATAAAACCTTGCCCCAACAATATAAAAAATATCAAGAATATATTGCTTTGAGCAAAAATACACAAAATGCCATGTCTTTTGAGTACTACGCTGAACATATTTTTGCAAATAGGCCCAAAAATGAATATGTGGAGTTAGTAAAGAAAGGTTTATGCCATTCTTGTAAAGAACCTTGGAGAGAGTATCATATATGTGTGCGTGAAATGAGGGTGAGTGAAAAGCTCAATGAAATATCCGAAGCTTCCGTGAAGGCATGCATGTCGTACTTGAGGAGAGTTTTTGGGAATTCTTCAAAAAGAGATTCCAAAGATATTGATCATAAGGAAAACAAGGGGAAAAATGCATCATCTTGCTTGAGGGAGAAAAGGGAAGATACATCACAAGAGCATGAAGAATATTCTATTGAAAATATGGAAGATCATTTTGAGACACCTACTAGCTTAGACATGAACCAAAGAGAATCTACTGATGGATTCTTAAACTATGAAGGAGTACCTAATGATGGGTGCTCACACCTATATGTTGGTGACATGGAGATCACTTTTGAAAGTGTTGCTGCAAGCCCAAGTTCCATTAAGCATGATAATGAAGACCTTGTAGCAGTTGAAGAAGAACCAAGATCAACTTCCCCATCACCACTTGAGCTTCATGAAGTTGGTCCAAGCAAAAATGAAGAAGATGAGGAGGTTCATTTGCAAGAGCCTCATTTTCTTGAAGGGTCCTTAAAGACGAATGAAAAGAAGATCCAAGAGTCCCTCAACATTCTCCATGACACTCAAGCATTGGTGTCAAATTCTTGTTGGAGAGATACTTCATTGGAGGAAACATCCTTCCTTGAAGACATGGATAAGATTCAAAGAGCAATGTTGCACATCAAAGGTAATTTCATGTCTTTTCTTTTTGATAGAAACCATTTGTTTGAGCTTAATGAATTGTTACATGATGCATACTTGAAGAATAATGAGGATAATCATAAGCTCACAATTCAAAATGAGCAACTTCTTGAAAAGTTGCAAGATACTTGTTTTTCCTCCTATGTTTCAGATTGTCAAATCGTAGATTGTTTGGAGGATTCTCATGACATGGTGGATCATGAGAAATGTGGAAATATGAATGTTCTTTATGTGTTTGAATATGAACTTGAAGAGATCCAAACACTTGATGTGGTGGAAGAGGAACTTGAATTGTCTCTTGATGAAGGTTATGCAATTTTTAAAGAAGAGCATGATTCCTATACATTGGAACCAATCTATGACAAAGGTTTCACAATTTTGAAGCAGCTGCATGATAATACCCATATGGATCCTTCCCATGATGAAACTTCTGCACATTTTTATCATTTGGGTGAGTTAGTTCATTCTCCTATATCCTACAGTTCCATGTTTTGCAGCATTAGTCTCCATGAAGAATGGGTGAAAGGGTTTTTTTTATGGTGCCACATGAGTATGGAACTCCTAGATTTACCTTTTATGATGACATGGTTGGAGCACATTCTTATTCACATTTGCAGCAGAATCCTTTGTTACTTTATGATGATGCACATCTACCTGGATGCCCCTATGATATGCATTTGAGTCACTTGAAGACTCATGGTTTTTCTTGCTCAACACTTGGTTCATTTGATGTTGGAGGAACTTCATCCAAAACTTGGGTGAATAGATTTATGATTGAAGAATATTTTTTTGGAAGCCACATACTTTGCTACATCTTTATGATTCTCACATTCATGGATGTATGGGTGAGACTTCTTTGAGTCCTTTGAAGTCTCCTTGTTTTTTATGCTCCTTATTTGGTTCAGATTTTAGTGGAGATTCTTCATTCACTTCTTGGATGAAGGAATACATGGCTGAATATTTTGATGCATATCACATCCTTTTGGAGTAGCATTATAGGACATAGGAACCTCACCTATGTCATAGGAGCATATTTTATGGGTCACTTGAAGATTGTATTCACTTGGAAAATGGTGGTCTACTTGCTTGGAGGTATAAGCACTTTCATGACTCTTTGCTGAAGCATCTCCTTGATGTACATTTTCATTATGTTGTTATGTACTTTGATGATATATATTTTGTACTCATGATGTTTGGAAGAATGCATATAATAAAATGGGATCCAAAAATCCTCTTATCGGATGGTATGGGTTGGAGAGCACTCTTAATTGTTGGGGTGCAATACAAGCAATGGGACCCTGGAATAAGTTTTGTCTCATTGGTTTCAATTTTTTGGGGAAACAAGCAGTATGGGAGATGGATTTAACACTTAATAAAGTGATTTTTATCAGAGTAGTGCAGCAGCAAGCATGGTGGTTCCTCTCTAAAATATTCATGGAATCTCGAAGACTCAAAGTTGGGCAACTCAGTGGCAACTTCAAAGAATTATACAGAAAGCAGGTTCTTCAACACCCATGTTTGAAATTGCTTGAGGAAAAGCAATATTGGGAAGGGAGGATTTTTCATGTCCCAAATTTTACATTGGGTCAAAATGGCTTAATCCCATTGGCCATATTCATGAGAGTTTATCAAATTGATGCTAAAGATCAAATAATTGCCAAGGAGGAAAATTACTATTTTCTTAGGTTTGGGGTGGAAGATTTGGGATTTGGAATAAGGGGGATAATAAATGATGTTTGAACATTAGAATGGCATAAATATTTAATAAATGAGCTAAATAAATATATACAAGTGAAAATCAAAGTGGCATTTGATCATGAAGACACATGGAGGAAGTGGGACCCACATATGGCTAGATTTCCCCACTACACTTGGCATCATTTTCTCACCAATTCGAATTCAAGGTGAATGGTAACATACTTGGGGGATTTACAAAGGTATTATTCATGGCATGACTCATACAAGGTATAAATATAGAGGAATATTAACTCCCATGGAAGAGGAAGAGGCAATTTAGAGCTAGTGGGACACTTGGGCTAGATTCCCTAGCTCTATGACAACAATGATGAAGATGCTATGACACCTATGGCACAAATCAGACTTGAAGGATGAAATATGACATATATGACATGTCAGGGATAAAAATAGCCTCCAAGAGGGTGCTCAAGGGAGTTAGGGCAGCTAAGATTCTTCCACATGTGATTTGGTGGAAGTGGGAGACCAGGAATTGTTGTACAAGTGGCATTCTTTGGAATCTCTTCCCAACTTGAGTTGGCATGAGTCTATTGGAAGGAATTAGACCCATGGAGGACATTATAAGTTTATAAAATTCATCAATGAAGAAGAATAGCAGCTTTTGATCATTTGATAAATTTTCAATTCCATTTGTGAAGAGGGAGAGCTAGTGGATGACTAGTTTCTTGCCTTGGCCAATTTCGAGGGTGAAAGATTCCCATCCAAGTTGGTAGTTGGAAAGGCCATTTAGACCTTTCATTTGGAGCTTTAATGGATTCATTTATTTCAGGTTTAAGCTACAGGGTAGATCATGGTTTCTTCTAATGCATCACATTCTCTCAACCATTTCCAGTTTTGAAGGAATATTCTTGCTCCTTGAGGGAGGGCGTTTTTGGTGAGATACTGTACTCTTTGGGGGAGATTATAATGCCCCATTTATTTTTTAATATGAATTAAATACTCTTTTATTCATATCCATAAATTTTCAGGTTGAAATTCCAAGTAGAAATGTATAAATCTCATTTTTAATGAAAGAACAGTGCCATTTCCCCACTACGTTGTTGTGAACCAATGCAATGTTGATGGATTTGAATGGATAAGTAAAATACTGATGTTTTATTGATGAATGGAATTTTATTGATGTATTATACAAGTTTCATGTTCAGTACTCAAGCATTTGAAGTCATTTTACTCAGTTTATTTACATTTGGAGAAGATTTGGTGCCATTTTCCCAAGGGTCGAACTAGTGACTTTTGCTGCTGTTTGGGAGAAGGTTAGAGTAGAATTAATAACTTATTAATTGTGAATATTATACCTTAATAATACCCCTGATACATAACCTAACTTTTTTCATAAATTCGAGTGGGTTTGGAGGCATTTGGGAAGCCATTTTCAGTATTTACCCCGGGGGGATTTGAACCTCAAATTGCTAGTTGAATTCCATACTTTTTCCAGAATCTTAAACAAGTTTGAATAAGTATTTTTATGGTCATAAATAATCCATGAACATCATAATCAAGTACAAATATCATTAATACACCTTCCTTGAATATTTGAAGGAATTTGTAGCCAATTTGAGACCTAGAGACCAATACTAGTCAAAGGGAAATTACTAGTAAAGATCCCTACATTGGCCATAATCGAAAGAGGATTTTCAGAAGTATTATAAAGGTCCAAAAGAATCCCTGAAACACATATTTATGTTCTAACATCATCCATATACCTTCTCAGAAGATGTGGGAGCAATTGGAGCAATTTGGAGACCTAGAGCTCAAAACTAGTCAAAGGTCGAACTAGGGTAAAAAAGTGAAAAATTGCCATTTTAATAAAATTCCTAACAAGGGACATTACAATCCCCTTGTCATCCAAACATTTCTCCATGTTGGTTTGGGATCCCAAATCCTATAAATGAATATCCTACCTTGTGTTCCACACATGAAAAGTATGCTTGGAGATCCATCCTTATGTTAGCTTAATTCTCAAAGGGTTTAGAAGCAAATCTTGGAGTAGGTGTTGCTACAATGTAAGGTATACCATTATACATGCTTCTTTATGGCTTTTCATTAATACAACTTTGCCTATTTCTCCCATATGTTTCTTCATTTATATGTATGCTTACTCTTGTTGTATTCAAAGTAAGTAGGCTTCTTTATGCTTAACTTGCAGAAGGAAAGTATTCATTTGTGTTGTCTCTATAGGATCTACTCAACTTTGGAGCTTTGGAAATCAAAACTAAAGTCTAGATCATTGAGGAAAACCACCAATAAGGAGGTGTCATCTACTCTCCCTCACTCTTCTTCCTTATTGTGTTGTTGTATGCATAAATCCTATGTAATATAGGAAAAAATTAGAATCCATTTGTTTTGATTCTGTCTTAGATTAGGGATCTAGGGAACCTTTGCATGTCCAAGAGGGATTCTACCTATCTGTAGGGAGAATTTCCTACAACACTCGGATCCAAATTCTGACTGCACTAGTGAATTTGTCTCAAACAAACGATGAAAAATGACTATATGTATGGCCACTTTAACCCCAAGGACAACCACAACAGTCTCCTTCTCTCTCTCTGCAAAATTATGCAAGCTTACATAAAGAGTTTTTTCCAAAGGCATGTGGATTCTCCCCAATGCACTAGTGGGTTCATGTGGTACCTTTGGCAGACTTACCAAATAAGTTGTTGGTGTAGTCAGTTAGCATGGCTACTTTAAGTTATTTGTTGCATAGAGGTTCTAAGTTCAAAACCCATGAACCCCGTTTTGGTGGGTTGTTTGAACATAAAAACGTTTTGTGGGATTTGTATTAGTTGGACCATTTAAATAGTTGTAACGTATGGTTGTTGGTTTGTTTTAAATACATATCACGTTATGGGCGAGAGACTTGGGGTCAACCCTGTGAGCTCTTGCCCCCCCTTTTTCTGCCATAATACAAATCAACTTTAAATAATTTTATTTCCATATTATATAACAAGCAATGATGGCGGTGGAGTGGTTAGGGTGTTGGCCTATGGTTTGGTTGATCACAGGTTCAAATCCCCCCGTCCACAAATTTTTTCATAAAAAAAGAGAGCATGTGGGACAATGGGTTTTCCACATGGCGGATCCCAATTAGTTCATTGTGCCACCTCTAATGCCATGTGTCCAAGTGTAACAGGTCCACCTCATTGCCACTGGATGCCAACTCACCTGCTAATTAATCACCAAGATTCCATGTGTCACTAAATCACTATGCCTAGTCAACAATCCATCTATCACATGTCATCACGGAGGGATACCACATGTTCTCCATTCAGGCCACATGGCACCCTTTCATTGGTTCCACGTGACACCTTTATTGACACTCCACGCACTTGGAAATGTTGTCTTGTTGAAACTTTAGAGTTGAATATCTTTCTCATTCAGATCTTGTTTGACACGATTCAAGCGACATTGGAATCGTCTCGATGATCCCTTCATGATGGTACTATGTATTCTAATATTTGAATCCTTTTCATTTTCGGCCATTTAAGATACTCATGGATCATTCCCCCCCCATTAAGAGGCTTTTGGGCCTCCAAAATCCTTATTAGTCATCAGATAGGTGATGGGATTGCTCCCTCACTTTTCCCTTCTTGATCCACCATGATTTTCTTGGATGTGTTCCTTTAAGACCCACTCAAATATAATCAACATCACTCTTGCGTGAAGTCCTTATTCTTCTGTCCAAGATGACATTTTCTTTCAACTCGTCCAAGTGCTCAAGAGAAAAATCATCCACTGATGGTACAGAAACACTCTTCCTCTAATCCCTGATCAATGGAGGCTTATAAAGTTTCAGGTTCTCCACGTTTAGAACTGAGTATATCTGCATATATGGTGGTATATCTATGTGGAAATAATTTGTTCCAATCTTTTCCAATATGGTGAAGCTTCCATATCTGATGGGATTGAGATTATTTCCTTCACCCTTCAATCTATATTTGCTTATATGAAGCCACACTTGATATCCAACCTGAAACTGGTGATCAACTCTATGATTTTCATGGCAGTCATTGTACTGTGCCTGAATCTTTTCCAATTTTTCCTACACTACCTAGTGTACCTACTGGATCCTCTGAATGAACTTGTTGGCTTTGTTTTCATCTCTTGATTCACTTAAGTTGACATAATTCCCATATTTCAAATCCAATAGAGTCTTAAGAATATACCTGAAACATGTCTCAAATGGCGATTTCTGAGTGGAAGAGTGCAAGGCTCGATTGTAGGCATGGTGAATATAGTGTATATGACCATCCCACAACTTAGCATGTTTGTTTCAGTAACCTTGGAGAAAATGAACCATTGTTCTATTGAACACCTCTTTCTGTCTGTCATTCTATGGATGGAAATAAGCACTCATATTTAGCTCAGTGTCCATCATTCTCCACAAGATTTTCTGAAACTCTACAAGGAATCGAGAATCCAATCCGAGATAATGGATGTGGGTAGTTAAAAACCCATACATGCTAAAAGAAAAGATGATTAGTTTTCTTGGCAGTGATCTACTTTTTACATGGCATCAAGATGTGAAGGAATAGGAAGTGGTGAGTACAACCCCAATTTTCCATTAGTGGTATTACAAATTAACAACACACACCCATTTACATTCATGGTTACAATCATTTTCACAAGTACTACAATCTTCTTAAAATTTCCAAATATAAGATAATTGTAATCTGCTCTAATTACATGCACCTTTTCAATGGCGAGAATACATAACTTTTCAAGATGGTAAAGTAACTTGTCCTGCAGATAATAGTTCTTCGTATGTGCACCATGGATTATCTTCTCACATACATATTTGAATACTTCATCAAGAGCGTATTGTTCAACATAGTTGACATTATCTAAGGAAGAATTATTCAGAACAATAGTTACAGAACTAGGACATCTAAAAATATTATCTACTCTCATGCAATCTATACTAGCACTGACCTCAATATTAAATGGATGTTGAATGGTAGGTAGAGATAGAATTGGTGTGGTGCTGATATTTTATCTCCAAGTGTTGAAGGTCATTTGTTCTCTACCTCCCCATTCAGAACAATAGTTACAGAACTAGGACGTCTAAAAATATTATCTACTCTCATGGCATCTATACTAGCACTGGCCTCAATATTGAATGGATGTTGAATGGTACGTAGAAATAGAATTGGTGTGGTGCGGATATTTTATCTCCAAGTGTTGAAGGTCATTTGTTGTCTGCCTCCCCATTGGTAAACCTATCTCATATCAATAATTTCATTCTTATGAAAATGATTAGAAACATCAAAATCATTAGACTCCTCAATCTCTTTTGATTTTACAATCGTAACCAAAAGGTTCTTGTGATTATTTGAAACTCTCTTCATTTGACTTGCACTAACAAGTGATGAGTTAGCTTCCATTCTATGTTCTCTAACAATATATTCCACTCCATCCTTCATGAGATAGTACTTGTTCTCTTTCCGAAAGAAGATATCCTTTCTATCATAAAGATAAGGAATCCCAAGCACAATACCACAAATATCCAAAGGAGCCACATCCAAATCAACCTCATCTATCAACTTAGAATCAATAGCAAACCTAAATCTACATTGTTTGGTAACCTGAAGTTTTGCATTGTCATGCACCCAACCTAGAAGATCAGGTTTATGGTGAAGTCTTGTGGTTAGTTCCAATTTCTTCAGAATATCTTCATATATCAAGTTAACTTGTGAGCCTATATCAAATAGAGTTCCCACCTTTGTATGATTTTTCACTACTCTTATGTGGAATAATTCACTTCTTCTTTTATCATTTTCAAGAGATGAAACTATAGAACTTGAACTAGCATGAGAGGAAACTGTACATTGCAATCCAACTATCATGATCATCTCTTCATCAACTAAACATGAACCCAAGTCTTGTTGCATGGTAGCAACCATTTTCTTCTTCCCTTTCCCACCAAACTTGTTTGGTCTTAAATTTGGATGCAGCTTCCAACATTGCTCATGATAATGCTCATCTACGTCGAAATGAATGTAATGGAGCGTTTCCTTCTCTTTCTTTGTCGCATTTGTCCTCTTGTCTTTTCCTTTTTCCTTGTTGTTTTGGAACTTGGAAGTCTTCTTCAGATGATCTTCTTCCACATTCTTTCCCCTTCTTTCAAGGTGAGTTTCTTGTACACTCACTTCAACCAAATTAGTAAGATTAAATAACAACAATGTGTGACGAAGGTAACTCTGAAGTGCACCAATATATTTCATCAAATTCTCTGGAGAGTCTAAAGGAACATTCAATTCAAGTGCATTTTTACTAAACTCTTATATGAAACTCTGAACACTCTGAACTTTCCCTTGTCGAAATTTTTTCCATTCTATCATATATTTTTGAACATGACCCAATAGATAAAATTGCTTTCTTAATGAAGAAGTAAATTCAGACCATGAAGAAAAGAGTTTACCATTATGATTGCTACCTTTCTAAAGTTTTCTCCCCCACCATACAAGGATTGTTCCTACCAACCGAAGAGAAGCCAACTAAATATTCACCTCTTCTTCTTAGATCTGTTGGAAACAATAGTAAACTTCGATCTGTTTAATCCAATTGTTTAGCTTATTTGCATTAGCTTCTCCATTAAACATGGTAAAATCAAATTTTACATCTAGTTTCGACAATGGATTTTTAAAAGCATTTTTTTTATGATAACTAGAATGATGAGAATGAGAGGAAGAAGAAGAGAATGAACTTGAAGATGGAGATGGAGGTTCAGGAGGGTCTCCTCCATTTCCATTGTTCACTGAAGCATTATCCTCTGCTTTCACCTTCTTCTTTTCCTTATTTTCCAATCTCTCTTGATATTCTACAAACAATTATTCTACCCTATATGCCATCTAGTAGAAATCCTTGTGGAAATCCTTCACGTTCTCATTATGAGAGTCTTCATTCACCATTTTAGTTCTTCGAACTGCACATCCAATCTATGGTTTCAACGGCTCAAGTTTTCCTTCACCTTCTTTAAGCTTGGACCTAGTAAGCATCCACACTCACAATTCAAGTCAAATAATACCACTTTGATACAAACATGATCCAGGATATTTTATTCGATGACTATCATGAATTACATAAAAGAGCATGAACAAAATCTTATGCGCAACATAATTGAAGAAACATACACATAAAGATGAAGCACCATAAAAAAAGCATACAAGATGTGATAATGGAGTTTATCCAAAATATGGATTACGTCTCTAGACCCACTTCTCAAGGGAGAGGCCTTTTCATTATCTTAGTAAATTACATGTCAAAATACAAGGCAATACCTTAATGCTGGAACTAGAGATAATCCATTGCTTGGATCCAAAATATGACTGCACCGGTGACTCCATCTTGAAAAAAAGGTGAAAAATAACTATATGCACGACCACCTTCTCCCCAAGAACAACTGTCTCCTTCTCTCTCTCTTTGCAAAATTGTCTAGGATTACACAGAGATTTTGTGCCAAAGGCATGTGGATTCTTTCCAATGCATTGATGGGTTCATGTTCTTATAGTGGTTCCTCCGGAAGAATTACCAACGAATCCATTGACATGGTCGATTAGCATGTATATTTTAAGATATTTGTTGGGAAGAGGTTCTGGGTTCAAACCCCATGAACCCCCATTTTGGTGGGTTGTTGGCGCATAAAAACGTTTGGTGTGACTTACATCTGTTGGACCATTTGAATAGTTTTAACGTGTGGTTGTTGGTTGGTTTTAAATACATATCATGTGCTGGGCGGGAGACCCGGGTTTAACCTCAAGGGTTCCTTCCCCCCTTTTTTTCCTCCACAATACAAACCAACTTTAAATAATTTTATTTTCATATGTTATAACAAGCAATGACGATGGTAGAGGGGTTAGGGAATTGGCCTATTTTTTGGGAGTTCATGGGTTCGAATCCCCTCGTCCACCAAATTTTTGATAAAATAAATGATCATGTAGGCCAATAGGGTTTCCGCATGGTGGCTCCCCATTGGTTCATTCTGCCACCTTTAATGCCATGTGTCCAAGTGTAACTAGTCCTCATTGCCACTAGATGCCAACTCACCTGCCAACTAAGTGCCAAGATGCCATGTGTTTCCAAATCACTCTTCCCAATCAACAATCCATCTACTACGTGTCATCACGAAGGGCTGCCACATGTGCTCCATTCAAGCAACGTGACACCCTTTTATTGGTTCCACGTGTGTCCTTTTTTTTTCCACTTTGGGCATTTGGAAATGATGTCTTTCCGAAACTTAAGAGTTGAGTATCTTTCTCATCCAAAGCCCGTTTGACATGATTCAAGCGACGTTTGAATCATATCAACAAGCCCTTCATGATGGTACCATGTTTTCTAAGATTTGAAGTGCTAATATTTGAATCCTTTGAATTTTAGTCCATTTAAGATCCTCATGGATCACTTATAATGCTATATGAGAAACTCCCATGTTAAAGTTGTGATAGTTGTTCTCATAAAGTGTATCCCTTGTTCACTAATTATAATTTTAGTAAATCTAGACTGAGTGATAGTATTTTCAAATATAAAACAAGCAGAAGTGTCCATAGAATAGTTTTTCATTGGATCATCTTCTTCCCACCTACTCAACTAATCAGTTGTGGTAATGATATATCTAGATTTGGAATGGTGAGCTAGTGGGTTAATAGGACCAATAAAATCCACAAGCCATTTTCAAATGGTTTAATAGTATGAACGATATGGAGAGGAAGTTCATCTCTTTGGGATGGTGTTCTAACTCATTAGCATACATCGCAAGACTTGGCATATTCATTCAAATATTTAAAAACTATTGGCCACAATAATCCATCTTCTAAAACCTTACTAGCTATAGATTCCCTCCCAATGTGGCCTCCAAATATTGCATGACATTCCCATAAAATTTCATGGTATTCATAGTCCATGACACATCTCCATAAGAGTCCATAAATACCTAATTTATATAATTGTATTGCAATTAACTAATAACCTGTAGACCGAACAATTGGGTAATGTTTCTGAGTTCCAGAATAAATCTCTAGCAGTGAACTTATGGTTAGAAACAAAGTAATATCTCCCAAATAGTTTGGGATGGCCTCAACATGAAATAATTTTACATTAGGTAGTTTATCATTGATAGGGCCACTAAACTCAACTGACTCCATTTGTGATACATGATCAGGTGCCACATTAAGCTTCACTGGTTTCACTATTACATCAAAGGATAACTCCTGGAGTAATAACAAGCATCTGCAAATACATCCTTCCAAAACTAGCTTATTCACCAAATATTTCCATGTAGAGGGGTCAATGAAAAACTTAAAATGGCCACCCAATGACTGAAGACGAAATTTATGCAATGCATATATCATTGCTATCCATTCACGGTTAGTAATGGTATAGTCGAGATAATTTTCTATTGGTGAAATAGATAGGATGGTTGAGGTTACCTTCACCAAGTTGTACAATAACAACTCTAAGAGAAATACTTGATGCACACATATGTACATGAAATTTTACATTCCAATCAAGGAAAATAGTGATAAGAGGATTTACCATCTTATCTGTGAGTAATGCAAATTCCTTATCACATTCTGGAGTCCAAATAAATGATTTATCCTTAACCAAGATTTTCTCTAATATGGGTATGCTAGCCTCATCGTTGGAAATGAATCTTCAATAATAGCTAGTATGTCCCAAGGTAAAATACAAATTTCAAACCGAAGTAGGAATTTACAATAACAAAAATTTATGTATGATCAACCAAGACCCCTTCCCAACAAACAATATGCCCAAAAATATTACCAAAATGGAAATAGAAGAGATACTTCTTCAAGTTTAGCGAAATCTAAGCTGAAAAACATCTATTAAACATTATCCTTGGGAGACTAACATGCTCTTTCAACAAGCTGTAAATAGACAAATGGTCTATGTAAACCTCCAAAAATGTGTTTATAAATTCCATAAATGCAATGATCACAAGGCTCCAGAAAAATGCAGGAGAATTCCTAAGACCAAAGGGAATCACATTATAGGAAAAAGAACCCCATTTTGTCATGAAGGTAGTCTATTCTTCCATAATTATAACCAGATGGTATCCTGAAAAGACCTCAGTGAAAGAGTATGCTTCTTTCTTTTCGACTTGATCCAAGACCTCACAACTGAAAGGGGTAGGAAAAGGATTATGAACACAAGCTGAATTAAGGATACAAAAGTCAACACGGACCCTAATATCCACTGATTTATTTTTTCTTTGGATCACAATTGGATTGATCCACTCATACTTTTCCACTAGAAAAACCATTTGTACCACCAAAATGCAGTCAATTTCTTTCTTGACTTTCTATTTAACCCTAGAATTGAGTCTATATGGGTGATGATTAATAGGTTTAGTATCAATTTTTAGAGCAATCTTCATCTCACCCAAATCACCTTGAATCTATTTTATTTTTGTAAACTTTTGTAGAAATAGATCTTTATACTCTTTAAGAAGAGTAACAATTTTGAATATTGTTATGCAACAAATTCCCAAAAAAGAGAATAAATAACCAAGTAAAAGTAATTCCATGCCTTAATAATGAATAAAATACATGAATAGAAAGCCTCTTTGGGGGGGAACCTCCTTATACAATGTACTAAATGCACAAAGCCAGATGAGAGATAATTCGAAACTAGATCTCCTTGATATATATATATATATATATATAAGACAAATGGTACAATTACAAGTATAGATCCTATATAATTACAATTAGGGTCCTAGCTAACCAATTAAGATAATAATAATATGATATAATGTCCAATATATGAGGATTATGTTGGAATATCAAGTAATATTGGGAGGGGGGGGTGAATCAGTATTACACTATTTTCTAAATTTATCACAATTAAAAATTGAATCAATGGGAAAGATAGAAGCCACAATTTATCGTGGAAGCCCAACTGGGAAAACCCCCAATTCTTTCTATTACTGCAAAATTATGTTTACAATTAATTTGCAAGCTCCAACTTGTTGGATGCACCAACACCCAAATTCTTAGCTACCACTGAAGGATGCACCAACACCCTGTTTTGTCAGCTACAACTGACAGGATGCAGCAACACCCTTTTAGCAGGATACAACATGCCCTTGCTCCACCCTTCCACCCTATTTTGTCTTCTTCATATTTCCAAAATTTATTTCCTTCAATTCTGGATCTTCATTGGTTTCATCCTGTTCTTGATGCTCCTTCAACCTGGACACCTGAGACATCTTTCTTCCACTTTGTGAAGAACCTGCAACAATTAATTAATGAAAATAAATGACATAGCAGAAATAATAGAACTCAGAATCACTTTATTGATCGCAAGCCACTTCGAGGGGGTAACCTCCTTTGAGCAAGCTCAATACAAATAACTTCACGGTACCTTCATTGGCCTCAACACACACTTATATACTAATTCTATGCCCAATACTATGGGTCAATACCATGGAACATATAATACTACGGGACGACTTACAAAGCATATGCGTCCAATACTATGGGCCAATGCCATGGGCTAATACAAACTATGGATCAACAAATACTACAGGATGACTTACAAAGCATATGCCTCCAACAAAAATATACTAACAAAGTAAAGAGAAGGGTTGACAAGGGTTCCTAACATCCCCTCTCCCTTAGAGAAAGCTTTGTCCTCAAAGCTTTAGATGTGGAAATTGATGCAGAATCTGAAGGAGTGGTTCCCCTGGAGCATCCTCAGGTTGCATTTTATGCCACTGAATGAATACCTCTGGGATAGATTGATAGAGAATCTGACGCCTTCAGAGTTTCAGGGAGGATTGCGTGTAAGGTTGTAGATGAAGAAGAACCATATCAGCTGTGTGAAAAGTGCATTCAGAATAGTGTTCATTAGCTTGTTGTTTTAGTCGAATTCGTGCCATGTTAAGATTGTCTTGCAGAATGATAAGAATTTGATCGTGGTTTCGAAGAACTGAGTCAATTTCCTGAACTGGGAAACTGCTGAGGGTGTATGGAAGAAGAACTGGGGGTGCATGTCCATAGACTACTTCATATGGTGTCATTTTAGATGTGGTATTGTACTACCATAGCTCTTCAAGTAAATCCATATACATAGCTGTCCAAATCTGTGTAGGAATAGGAAAGGGTTCGATCAGTCCCAAAAGGAATGTCGGTTCACCCTTGTTGACCTGGAAAGTAGGACAATCATCCACCATCTGTTGAATTGTCATTTTCAGTCCCTGCCAAAATAAGTTACATTCGTCCTGGTCATATGTTTTGAGGAACCCAGAGTGTCTTGTCGATGGAGAAGCATGGAGTTCATAGAAGAGATAGCCTTGTTGAACAGATTGCAACCAATTTGGAACAAGCAGAGAAATAGTTGTAAGAGAAACTGGGTCATCCAATGTGCGAGAAGGAGCATCTGCCACTAGATTGTCCTTACCTTTCTTGTAAGTGATCGCAAAGGAATAACCCAGGAGTTGGATAACCCATTTTAGGTGTGCTAGGGAGGAGACCCGTTGTTCCAGCAAATTTTCCAGACTCTGGAGATCAGTCTTAATGTAGAAATAATTCCCTAATAGGTATGGCTACCACTTCTGTACTGCATGCAAAATAGCCATCATTTCCTTCTGAGATGTAGATGCAACTAAATTCTTATCGAAAAGGTCTCTTGAAGGTGACAAGCCCATAGGTTCAGCAAAGACACCTGCATATCTATCCAAGAAAGTAGTGGAGACCGTTGATGGGTGCATCTAAATGGAGTGGAGCTGAGCAATGACACCATGTGAATTCTCCTTAAGGATCTTCTCCAGGCGATGTGAACTAATGATGCAGAGAGACCCTGGTTGTAAGCCTGTAAATTTGTGTTGTTTCCCATTAACTGAAAACTGCATCCAAAGTTTAGCAAAATCCCATAAGATGGGGCCAAGAGTGCATAACCATTGAATTCCCAAAACCACATCGCTTCTGCTTAAGGACAAGGCAAACATGTCAGACCGCAGGTTATAATATTCCAGAGAGATATGCACATTGTGACACTTCCCCTTGTATGGTAAGGTGGCCCCATTGGAAACCACGACTTCAAAGTTGGAGCAAGGATGGACAAAACAATTAGCCTGTTTGGCTATCCGAGAGTCAATGAAGTTATGAGTGCTACTAGAATCAATGAGTATTGTAAGAGGAATCTTATTGAAGTAACCCCTGACCTGCATTGTTTAGGGGGTGGTGATTCCAGCTAAAGCATGGAGAGATATCTCTGGGTGGTCTTCTTAAGATGGAGGGTCAATAGGTGGCTCCTGAATGTTGACCTAATCATCTGTTGTATCTGGAGCTTCTTCACCAATTGCAGAGGCAGGCGGAGAATCCACATCCAAGAGATAGAGCTTTTGCTGAACACATCTATGTCCCCAAGTGAATTTCTCATCACAATTATAACAAAGCTCTTTTTCGCTGCGTGCCTGCATCTCTGTTTCAGACAAATGCTTGATAGGAGTTGGTCGAGAAGCTGGCAAGATGGGAGGTTGTTGAGAACCCATATTTTGGAAGGGAACAAAAGTGGGTTCGGAGCATTGTTGTGCTACAATCTTGTCTTCTGCCAACTTAGCCAACCCCAGTGCTTCCATCATTGTGTTAGGATAGAACATTTTAACCTCTGAGCAGATTTCATCCTTAATACCATTGATAAAACAACTCCTGTAGAATTCATCAGACAATCCTTCTGTGTGATTGGTTAGTTTCTCAAATTCTGTCTGATACTCTCTCACAGTGCCAATTTGGTGAAGTTTAGTGAGGGCTCTTGTGAAGTCATCAAAAGCACTAGGACTAAATCATTGCAAAAGGAGTTGGTAAAAATCTGGCCATTTTGGCTCTTCATGAGCCTTGATGTACCAATGGTACCATTGAAGAGCTTCCCATTCCAAATTAAAGGATGCAAGTGGAACTTTGTTGACATCAAAATTATTATGCAGACTGAAATATTATTTTGCACAATAGATCCAACCAGTCGGATCAGTACCATTGAAGCAAGGAAAATCAAGCTTCCGACCACGAAAATTGCTGGAAGAAGAGAACCCATTGTCTGATGAAGACTTAGACTGTCGTTTGTTGTTCATGGCTAAATGCTCAAGATGGAGGCCAAGAAAATTTTCATCCAGATCCTGGAGTTTGGTTTGGATGGCTATAAGTGCTTCCTCCATGGTTTTTGCTCCTATGTGGGTGACAACCATAACCAGGAGTTTTTTTTTTTTTTTAATGGGTAGAAAAACATAAACAAAAGCTTATTTAGTAAAGGGAAATTTGGATTTGGGAAAAAATATGATGGGTAATTGGGGTTTGACTAGGTTTTGGACACTTTTGAATGGATAGGGAAGCAAAAAATGAATATTTCAGAAGCAGGATGAAAGAATGGGAAAATTTGTCAGAGAGGGACAAAGAAGTAGAAATATGGAATGAACACGGTGGAGAAATTTGAAGGCGATTGGGTGAAAATTAAAGAAGTTATGGCAAACCCTAAAAATAGACAAATGTGAGATTTTTGGCTTTGGGAAGTGGAATTTGGGATAGGGTCGTCAGGAATGAAAGATGGAGAATGGGGTGACAGGGGTGTCGGGGATGTTTCAAGGGAAACGGAGTGAAAAGAAGGGAGATATGGCGAAAAAATAGATTTTTATTTTTATTTTTTTTATTTTTACAGAATGGATCTACTACGGCATAGAAGGGATCAGAAACATATGGAGCTGCAGCGGCACAGAAGAGATCGAGAATAGATGGATCTGAAACGATGCGGAAGGGATCAACAATAGATAGATTTGAAAGGACGTGGAAGTGATCAGCAATAGTTCTGGATAGAGGAAATCTGTGATTTATTAGCTTCAAAATAGATATGGACCCCATATGCTTGGCTTCCTAACGGTTCAGGGGATTCACTCGGCCACCAATACTATCTGACGGCTTGCGTATTAGGGAAATACCCCTCACTCCATAGCTCAAGTAAAACTGATAACCTCTTTGCCACAAATGACAACTCTTGGTTTACCTCACGGTTGGGAACTAGTCAATCAAGTAGGGGTCGATGCCCTTTTTGCTGGCAGGTCCTCTCAATGGGCCAACTACTTTGGGGTTCTTGTGGTACTCCTCACAATGCTTTTTAGGGCTTATGCCCAAGTACTTCACACAGTTAAGCGGATAGGGATTATTCCCATATCCGAACCTGTAACAAATGCGAAAAAGACAATTTGGCAAAAATTTCACCCAACGAGCCCAAGAAAGTGCTATGATACCAGATGTGAATAACCTGCAACAATTAATTAATGAAAATACACGAGATAGCAGAAATAAAAAAACTCAAAATTGCTTTATTGATCGCAAGCCACTTCGAGGGGGAAACCTCCTTTGAGCAAGCTTAATACAAATAACTTTACAGTACCTTCATTGGCCTCAACACACACTTATATACTAAGTCTATTCCGAATACTATGGGTCAATACCATGGGACATATAGTACTACGAGATGACTTACAAAAAATATGCGTCCAATACTATGGGTCAATACCATGGGCTAATACAAACTATGGATCAACAAATACTACGAGACGACTTACAAAGCATATGCATCCAACAATAATATACTAACAAAGTAAAGAGAAGGGTTGACACGGGTTCCTAACACACTTCGATCTTTTGCTTATATATTCTTCTTCCTTTAAACCTTACATCTTTCCAAAACACGCTCATGGCCTTTCATCCTCATGCCTCTTCAAATCAAGTCTTTCACATTCCTGTATTTCCATATCTGTTAATTAACATTTAATTTATAATTCTGTTTATTACTAATTTTTAATTAATTAATTAATTAAGACTTCTTTGATCATCTCAGGCATGCCGACTCCTTCCATATCAAGCCGGTGGGATTCCTCTATCTCAGGATGTAGGATTCCTTTCGCAGGCTCACCTTTCCTCCCTTGCAAGCATCTCCCATTGCATGCGAGCTTCCCATTGCGTGCATTCTTAAGCCCCTGTGAACTTCTCTTTAGCCCTTATACATTAAGACGCTTATGGGAATAACATAATCCCTTACCGGCATTTAAGCCCCTGAATGCTTTTCACAAGCCCTTGTGGGCATATTTTGAACCTTGCGGGTATTTCTTTAGCCCCCGTGGGCATAATAAAGCTCTTGGGAACTTTTATCTCTTAAGCCCTTTGTGGGAATAATATAAGGTGTAATTAAACTTATTTTTCTCTTATTTTGGCAGGCCAAGATATCGCACGTGTGAGCATCAAGGAGGAAACTGATACCACATCCAGATGGCTAGATCACTACGGAACATGCCCATGTCATTTGGAGAAATTATCAGCACAAGGACACTCTTTGGCGGGAATTTCCAAATGCCTTTTCAACCTTCATTTGAATAGCAAAACAAGCTTTTTCTCATTTTGGCAGATCGATATTTCGCACGTGTCAAGACCAATTAGGAATATGACTACATGGCTGGATAGACAGTTCATCAAGGAACAAGACCATGTTAACTGATGGATTTTACCAGCAAAAGGACACCTCCTTGTGGGCATTTCCAAATTCCTTATCAACCATGTGATTTTGACATAGTCAATTTTTTGTCTTCATATGTAAAACAAGTTTTCTTCTACTTTGGTAGATTGAATTCTTTCTCATGTGATCACCATATGGAAAAATAAAATCATGGATAGATATCCACTTCAACAATGAACAAGACCATGTCAAAATATGAACTTACTAACACACACATCATCTGGTGAGCATTTGAAAATAGATTCCAAACTGTTAATTCAACACTTAGACAAAATTGTCAAACCCTATGTCAACATGATGATATTTTTATTTTAATCAAATTGAAGTGTGAGACACCCAATCAATACCAATTTCATCCTCTTAAGCTTCTTTCTCTCTCCTCGACGAGCATTTTACTGGAGTAGTGCAAATCAGTTTGGGAGGCACTTTTGGCAGATCAATGTCTTCAACTACAGATACTATTTGGGAAAAATAATGATATGGTTAGATGCACTAATCAAAACTCTAGAGACCCCTACCATCAGAATAATTGAATCCATCAACTATAGAAAATGGTGGGCATTTTACAAAGGTCACTTAGGCATTTTTACCAATAATTTTCTACTTAGACAATTTGTGCAATTTCTAAGGTGGATTTATTATTTCACCAAAATCTCGAAACAATGCAAGTAGATGATGTATTCCACTTCACTGAGAAAACCCAAGCTGATTTTACTCTGAGACTCGTCTTCATTTTCCCTAGGTAGGCATTTTACTGAACTTGGTGCAAAATTGCATAAAACCCTGTTTTGGCAGACCTATAACTTCGTCATCACACATCTTTTGTGCAAACTTAGACCTTGGAAAGATAGCCTCTTTGACAAGATGGAGCATGACAGTTCCAGATAATTTTTATCATTCTCCTATGAGGTACAACGAGCATTTTCCCAATGTCACCTGGACTAGTTTTCCAACACTTAGCCATTTTCAAGAATTTCTCAAAGTTTATCCTCAAACCCTATTTTGGAAGACTTATAACTTTCTCCTCAGATATGCTTAATAAAAACTGAGACCATGAATAGATAACCACTTCAACAAGCTATAGCCTGATATGATGGTGTGTGCATTTTTCTCAAATAATGAATTATGGCAGGCATTCTCTTAGAGCAGTATTGACTAATTTTTCCATACTTAGTCAATTTCCAAAGTTTCACAATCTTGCCATTCTTTTTCCAAAATGATGTCAGATTGCAAGACTAACTTAATGATAGCACCAGAACATCATCATGTGTCTTTCCAGCTTCATCACACATGCCACATCATCATACATGCCATGTCATCACTTCCTTTGTCATTCATTTTTCTTTCACTGAGTTCACCCTACCATCATGTCCTTGGTTATTCCTTTGTCCTTACTGAGCTCCTTTGACATCAATGACAATCATATTCAAACTTCTCCCCCTTTGGAATTGATGAAAACATCTAAACATTCTCCCCCTTTGACAACAATGACAAAGGATAACTTATTATGTTCTTTTGTTGTAACCATCTTGATAGAGAATTTCCTATCCTTCTTCCTTTTGATAACTGCCCTTCTTTTGCTTCTCTTCCTGCTTTTATTTTGGAATTGGTACTACCCACTTCTGTTATGATAATCTAGTTATCATTTTGTGGCTAGTATTTGAGTGAGAAAGGTGATGATGAGTTCATAGACTCCCCCTTTCAATGTTCCTCCCCTTTGTCAACACTTTCTCCATTTTGTGATAGGGTTTATGCTCTTCTCTTTGTCAACCATACACCAGTCTTAACATTTAACCATGATCATTTGTTCTTGTCTAATTCTCCTTTTGGATTTCTTACACTTCAACCATGTGCTTGTCACATAGATGTTTTCTGGACCAAAGTTTGTCACCTCTACTTCACTTTTATTTTATTTTATGAAGACATCCTTTTATTATTTTTCAAGTGATATTAATTACTTTCAACTCCCAATTGTAATTTTTTGATTTTTACTCCCCTTGAATATATGATCCCTTCCGAAGTTAGTTTCAGGGTTTCTCTTTTAGGTCATGAGATACTTTAGAAGAGAATTTCATAATTTCTCTCTTCATCGGTGAGTTCTTCATCTTAATATTGCTTTCCATCATAATGGATGTCATTCTCATCTATAACACTATTATGCTGAAAATCATCTTTGGAAACTTCATTGACGCTTGGAATCTATGTTTCTTCTAACTATTTGTAGTCTTCCTTTCTTATCCACATATTTCCATGAGGTACCCTGCTTACTAACCTTTTGTGTTCCTTGAATTCCCTGCTTAGTTCTTTTCTCTTGGTTCTACAATCAAAAGCCTTGTGACCAAACTTGTGACAGTAGTGACAATATCCATAGAATCTTCCTCTATGTTTGAGGAATCTTTGATCTTCCTGCTTCACATCTTCCATCTTCTGCCATCCCTTCTTTTGTTCTTGAACTTCTATTGAATCATTCTTCCTCAGCTTACATTCTCTAGTCATATGTCCAAATTTATTACATGATTATCAATTACCAAAAAATGTCTGTTGGACCCTTCTTGTCATTGGTTTTTTAGGTATCGTATCAGTTTTGTCTTCATTATGCAAGAAGTGCATATTTCTGACTATCCTTCTTAATCGGGCTTTTGAGAGCAGCAGCATAGCTTCTTTTATTTATATCTTGGAAAGTAAAGGACACACATTCTGGATTCTTTTCTTTGTCATAACCTAATCCAGTTTTGTCACTTGATGGTCTTCGGCTGGTTAGGATTTCATCTAAGGTCCTTGAGCCGTTCTCAAATTTTGATTTAATAGATTCTTTATCAAGCTTCTTTCTAAACAACATAACTTCTTGAATTAAGCTCTCGGCATCTTTCATGTGCTATTTTAGCTTTTTTACTTCTTTCTTGAAGCTAGCACATTCTTTCCTTGACTTGTGCAGCTCTTCTTGGAGGGTCTTGACTTCCCCTTCTTTTGATTTCACCTCTTCTTTATATTCTGACAATTTTTCTATCAGGGATTTGTTCCTTCTTCTACACTTTTCAATTTCCTCAAGAGCACACATGAGTTCAGCTTATAGGTCCACTTCCTCTTCCACAGATGAATTACCTTCTACTTCTTTTTCAAGGTTTTTGTTCTTTATCCCCATGAATAAGATTTCTGCTTCGTCATCTTCACTAGAGTCATCTGAACAACTGTCATCCATGGAATACAAATTTTTTCTTTTGTTTTTCTTAAAAACTTTTTGTTCTTCTTGAATTCATCAGGGCACTCACTTTCTTCTTCTTGTTTGGGATAGGGACATTTGTTAGCAAAGTGACCAATTCTCCCACAATTAAAACATTTCAAAGGTAATTTCCCTTTGAACTTACCAGTTCTTCTCTTAATATTTTTTATTAGAAGTACTTCTTCATCATCAAATTCATCTGCTTGAATCTTTTTAGATTTATTATCTATTTTTTATGCTTTAAAGGCTGCTTCCTTCTTTTGAGAGTCGTCTTGCCCAATCCTCATTTCATAAGCTATAATAATTCCATATAACTCATCCATGGTGAGTTTTTCAATATTTTCTCTATCTTCCAGTGTAGAGATCTTAGGATTGTAAATCATTGGAAGAGATCTCAGTACTTTCTCAACTATCTCCTTTTCTTCCAATTCTTCTCCTATCCCTTGAATAGTATTCACAATTTCATGCACTTTCCCAAAATATTCTGAAATGTTTTCTTCTTCCTTCATTTTAAGACTTTCGAATTGAGTTTTAAAAGTCTGGAGTTTAGCTCTTTTTACTTTAGTGTCTCCTTCATAGATGGTTTTCAATTTGTCCTAGGTTTCCTTTGTTGTTTGGAAATTCATTACTTTGGCAAAAACTATTCTGGTTAACACTGCCAAAATTGCATTAACAGCTTTGGTAGTGTTTCCAAAAAATTTAATTCCTTCAAGATCTCTAGGAGGGAATTTGGGATATGTGTACCCTGTTTCTATGGACATCCAAACATCCAATCCAAGAGAGTATATTCTCATTATGATTCTCCAGAAGGCATAATATTCTCCATTGAATAAGGGAACCTTGGAGGATACTTTTCCTGACTGATCCATACTGATAAAATATCTCTCTTCAAGTGTTTAAACATTTAATGAAGAGCCTTCTCTAATACCAATAGTTTGAATATAAAGCAATACTGATAAGGGGGGTGAATTAGTATTACACTATTTTCTAATTTTATCACAATTAAAAACTATATCAACAGGAAATATAGAAGACATAATTTATCGTGGAAGCCCAACTAGGAAAACCACCAGTTCTTTCTATTACTGCAAAATTATGTTAGAAATTAATTTGCAAGCTCCAACTTGTTGGATGCACCAACACCCTGTTTTGTCAGATACAAGTGAAAATATGCACCAACATCCTTGTAGCAGGATACAATATGCCCTTCCTCCACCCTTCCACCATATTCTGTCTTCTTCAGATTTCCAGAACTTATTTCCTTCAATTCTGGATCTTCATTGGTCTCAGCATGTTCTTGTTGCTCCTTCAACCTGGACACCCAAGACATCTTTCTTCCACTTCGATCTTCTACTTATATATTCTTCATCCTTTAAACCTTGCATCTTCCCAGAACAGGATCATGTCCTTTCATCTTCATGCATCTTCAAATCAAGTCTTTCACATTCACGTCTTTCCAAATATCTGTTAATTAACATTTAATTTATAACTCTGTTTATTACTAATTTTTAATTAATTAAAACTTCTTTGATCATCTCAGGCATGTTGACTCCTTCCATCTCAAGTTTGTGGGATTCCTCTATCTCAGGTTGCGGGATTCCTTTCGTTGGCTCACCTTTCCTCCCTTGTGGGAATCTCCCATTGCATGCGAGCCTCCCATTGGGGGAATTCTTAAGCCCCGGTGGGATTCTCTTTAGCCATTATACATTAAGTCCCTTATGGGAATTTAAGCCCCTGCAGGAATTTCACAAGCCCTTGTGGGTGTCTTTTAGCCCTTGCGGGTATTTCTTTAGCCCTTGCTGGCATAATAAAGCTCCTGGGAGATTTTATCTCTTAAGCCCTTTGTGGGCAGGCCAAGATCTCGCACGTGTGAGAATCAAGGAGGAAACTGATACCACATCTACATAGCCAGATCACCAGGGAACATGTGCATTTCATCTAGAGAAATTATCATCAAAAGGACACTCTTTGGAGGGCATTTCCAAATGCTTCTTCAACCTTCATTTGAATAGATAAAACAAGCATTTTCTCATTTTGGCAGATCGATATTTCACACGTGTGAGCACCAATTAGGAATATGACTAAATGGCTAGATAGCCAGTTAATCAAGGAAAAATACCATGCTAACTGATGGATTTTATCAGTAGAAGTACACCTCCTTGCGGGCATTTCCAAATGCCTTATCAACCATGTGATTTTGACACTTAGTCAAATTTTTGTCTTCATATGTAAACAAAAAAAAAAATTCTAGTTTGGAAGATTGATTTCTTGATCATGTGATCACCATAAGGAAAAATAAAAGAATGGTTGGATATCCAATTCAATAATGAACAATACCATGTCAAAATATTAACTTATTGACACACACACATCATTTGGTGGGCATTTGAAAATAGCCTTCCAAACTGTTAATTCAACACTTGGACAAAATTGTCAAACCCTAGGTCAACATGATGAGATTTTCATTTTCATAAAATTGAAGTGTGAGACACCCAATGGGTAGAGGCCAACAATATTCTTCCATCAAGACCAATTTCATCCTCTAAAGCTTCTTTTTCTTTCCTCGGCGGGTATTTTACTGGAGTAGTGCAAATCAGTCTGGGAGGCACTTTTGGCAGATCAATATATTCAACTATAGAGACTACTTGGGAAATATAACGATATGGTTAGATGCACTAATAAACCCTCTAGAGACCCCTACCATCAGAATAATTTAATACATAAACTATAGAAAATGGCGGGCATTTTACAATGGTCACTTAGGCAGTTTTACCAATAATTTTATACTTAGACAATTTGTGCAATTTATAAGTTGGATTTTTTATTTCACCAAAATCCTAAACCAATGCCACTAGATGATGTATTCCACCTCAGTGAGCACACCCAAGCTGATTTCACTCTCAAACTCATCTTCATTTTCCCTAGGTGAACATTTTACTGAACTTGGTGGAAAACTGCCTAAAACCATGTTTTGGCAGACCTATAACTTCATCATCAGACATCTTCTATGCAAACTAATACCATGGAAAGATAGCCTCTTTGACAAAATAGAGCATGATAGTTCCAAATAATTTTAATCATTCTCCTATGAGGTATGGCGAGCATTTTCCCAAGGCCACCTAGACCAGTTTTCCAACAAGACCATTTTCAAGAATTTCTCAAAGTTTATCCTGAAACCCTATTTTGGAAGAATTATAAATTTCTCCTTAGGCATGCTTAAGGAAAAATGAGACCATGAATAGATAACCACTTCAAAAATATTTAGCCTGATATGATGGTGCATGCATTTTTATCAAACCATGAATTATGGAGGGCATTCTCTTATAGTAGTTTTGACTAATTTTTCCATACTTAGTCAATTTCCAAAGTTTCACAAACTTGCCATTCTTTTTCCATAATGATGTCAGATTGCAACACTGACTTAATTATAGCACCAGAACATCATCATGTGTCTTTCAAGCTTCATCACACATGCCATGTCATCAATTCCTTTGTCTTTCACTGAGTTCACCCTGCCATCATGTCCTTGGTTATTCCTTTGTCATTACTGAGCTCCTTCGACATCAATCAAAATTGTATTCAACATTCTCCCCCTTTGGAATTGATGGAAACATATAAATATTCTCCCCCTTTGGAATTGATGGAAACATCTAAATATTCTCCCCCTTTAACAACAATGACAAATGATAACTTATTATGCTCTTTTGTTGTAACCATCTTGATAGAGAATTTCGTATCCTTCTTCCTTTTGATAACTGCCCTTATTTTGCTTCTCTTCCTACTTTTATTTTGGGCTTGGTACTACCCACTTGTGTTATGATAATCTAGTTATAATTTTTTGGCTAGTATTTGAGTGAGAACCTAGATGATGAGTTCATAGACTCCCCCTTTCAATGTCCGTCCCCTTTGTCAACACTTTCTCCATTTTATGATAGGGTTTATGCACTGCTCTTTGTCAACCATACACTAGTCTTATCATTTAACCATGATCATTTTTTCTTGTCTATTTCTCCTTCTCGATTTGTTACACTTCAACCATGTGCTTGTCACATAGATGTTTTCAAGACCAAATTTTCTCACCTCTACTTCAATTCTTGTTTTTTTTATGATGACATCCTTTTATTCTTTAGCAAGTGATATTAATTACTTTCAACTCCTGATTGTATTTTTCTGATTTTTACTCCCCATGAATATATGATCCCTTCTAATGTTAGTTTTAGGATTTCTCTTTTAGGTAATGAGAGACTTTAGAAGAGAATTTCATAATTTATCTCTTCATCGGTGAGTTGTTCATCTTCATCTTGCTTTCCATCATAATGGATGCCATTCTCATCTACAACACTATTATGCTGAACATCATCTTTGGAAACTTCATTGATACTTGGAATCTGTGTTTCTTCTGACTCTTTGTAGTCTTCCTTTCTTCTCCACATATTTCCATGAGGTACCTTGCTTACTAACCTTTTGTGTTCCTTAAATTCCCTACTTATATCTTTTCTCTTGGTTCTGCAATCAATAGCCTTGTGACCAAACTTGTGACAGTAGTCACAATATCCATAGAATCTTCTTCTATGTTTGAGGAACCTTTGATCTTCCTGCTTCACATCTTCCTTCTTCTTCCATCCCTTCTTTTTCTCTTGAACTTCTAATGAAGCATTCTTCCTCAGCTTACATTCTCTAGCCATATGTCCAAATTTATTACATGAGTAGCAATTACCAAAAAATGTCTGTTGGACCCTTCTTGTCATTGGTTTCTTAGGCATCGTATTAGTTCTGTCTTCATTATGCAAGGAGTGATCATATTTATTACTATCCTTCTTAATTGGGATTTTGAGTGCAGCAACATAGCTTCTTTTATTTATATGTTGGAATGTAAAGGACACACATTCTGGCATCTTTTCTTTGTCATAACCTAATCCAGTTTGATCACTTGATGGTCTTTGGCTGCTTAGGATTTCATCTAAGGTCCTTGAGCTGTTCTCAAATTTTGATTTAATAGATTATTTATCAAGCTTCTTTCTAAGCAACATAACTTCTTTTCTTAAGCTCTCGGCATCTTTCATGTGCTCTTTTAGCTTCTTTACTTCTTTCTTGAAGCTAGTAGATTCTTGTCTTGACTTGTGCAACTCTTCTTGGAGGGTCTTGACTTCCTCTTCTTTTGATTTCACCTCTTCTTGGTATTTTGACAATTTTCCTTTGAGGGATTTGTTTCTTCTTCTACACTTTTCAATTTCCTCAAGAGCACACATGAGTTCAGCTTCTAGGTCCACTTCTGCTAAACCACATTTGAATTACCTTCTCCTTCTTTTTCAAGTTTTTTGTTCTTTATCCCCATGAATAAGATTTCTGCTTCTTCATCTGCACTAGAGTCATCTGATCAACTTTCATCAATGGAATACAAATTCTTTCATTTGTTTTTCTTAAAAAAAAAATTGTTCTTCTTGAAGTCATCAGGGCACTCACTTTCTTCTTCTTGTTTGGGATATAGACATTTTTTTAGCAAAGTGACCAATTCTCCCATAGTTAAAAGATTTCAAAGGTGATTTCCCTTTGAAATTACCAGTTCCTCTCTTAATATTTTTTATTGGAAGTACTCCTTCATCATCAAATTCTTCTGCTTGAATCTTTTTAGATTTATTCTTTGTTTTTTATACTTTAAAGGTTGCTTTATTCTTTTGAGAGTTGTCTTTCCTAATCCTCATTTCATAAGCTATAAGAATTCCATATAACTCATCCATGGTGAGTTTGTCAATATTTTCTATTTCTTCTAGTGTAGAGATCTTAGGATTGTAAATCATTGGAAGAGATGTCAGTACTTTCTCAACTATCTCCTTTTCTTCCAATTCTTGTCCTAGCTCTTGAATAGCATTCACAATTTCATCCATTCTCCCAAAATATTCTGAAATGTTTTCTTCTTCATTTTCAGACTTTCGAATTGAGTTTTAAAAGTCTGGATTTTAGATATTTTTACTTTAGTGTCTCCTTCATAGATGGTCTGCAATTTGTCCCAAATTTCATTTGTTGTTTGACAATTCCTTACTTTGGAAAAAATTGTTTTGCTTAATCCCACCAGAATTGCATTAAAATCTTTGGCATTGCTTCCAAAAATTTTAATTCCTTCAAGATTTATAGGAAGGACTTTGGGATATGTGTACCTTGTTTCTATGAACATCCAAACATCCAATCCAAGAGACATTATGTAGCTTCTCATTTTGATGCCTTCAAAGACATAATATTATCCATTGAATAAGGGAACCTTGGAGGATACTTCTCCTGGCTGATCCATAGTGATAAAATATCTCTCTTCAAGTGTTTAAACTTTTAATGAAGAGCCCACGCTGATACCATTGTTGGAATATCAAGCAATACTAAGAGGGGGGGGTGAATTAGTATTACACTATTTTCTAATTTTATCACAATTAAAAATTGAATCAATAGGAAAGATAGAAGACACAATTTATCGTGGAATCCCAACTGGGAAAACCACCAATTCCTTTTATTACTGCAAAATTATGTTTACAATTAATTTGCAAGCTCCAACTTGTTGGATGCACCAACACCCTGTTGTTTCAGCTACAACTAACAGGATGCATCGACACCCTTTTAGCAGGCTACAACCTGCCCTTGCTCCACCCTTCCACCCTATTCTGTCTTCTTGATATTTCCAGAACTTATTTCATTCAATTCTGGATCTTCATTGGTCTCGGCCTGTTCTTGTTTCTCCTTCAACAGGGACACCCTAGACATCTTTATTCCACTTCAATCTTCTTCTTATATATTCTTCATCCTTTAAACCTTGCATCTTTCCAAAACGAGCTCATGGCCTTTCATCTTCATGCCTCTTCAAATCGAGTCTTTCACATTCATGTCTTTCCAAATATCTGTTAATTAACATTCAATTTCTAACTTTGCTTATTACTAATTTTTAATTAATTATTTAATTAAAACTTCTTTGATCATCTCAGGCATGCCGGCTCCTTCCATATCAAGCTTGCGGGCTTCCTCTATCTCAGCTTGTGGGATTACTTTCGCAGGCTCACCTTTCTTCCCTTACGGGCATCTCCCATTGCATGCGAGCATCCCATTGTCGGCATTCTTAAGACCCTATGGGCTTATCTTTATCCCTTATACATTAAGCCCCTTATGGGCATAACATAAGCCTCTGCGGGCTTTTCACAAGCCGTTGTGGGAATCTTTTTTCCCTTCCGGGTATTTCTTTAGCCACTGAGAGCATAATAAATCTCTTGGGAGCTTTTACCTCTTAAGCCCTTTGTGGGTATAATACTGTTCGGATATCCACATCATCTTTTTCAGTGATATTGCATGCAATTAGGGTTTGCATGCAAATTCTAGGGTTTGCATGCATCCCAGTCACCAGTTTGATGCCTCCAGTACCTTAGCCAGCTCATTCTAGCACCCGGGAGCCACTTACTACAGAGTTTTAGCCCTCCTAGGATGAAAGGTGCCCACTTCTCACCTACTGCCAGAGAAGGGCAAACTTGTTCACCTACCACTGCAGTTCCACTTCAGTTACATTCAGTTAGCTCTGATTCTCCCTAATTTGAGGCTAGTTTCACTCCCGACTGACTGTTTCACTTCCGTTGGACCTCCAGTTTGACTAGATGACTTGTTCTGACTTCAGTTAGTCTCCCATGCGCCCCCCACTAAGCCTCCTTCCCTTAATCAGTGCTACACACTTCAGTTACACATGACACACTCAGTTAGACTCAGATTGACACCTGGATGACTGGTTCTTGTGCATTGATGACCACCACCGATTGATGATGAGGACTCCTAGTTGGAGTCAAGCTACTCCATTCAGTGATTCGAATGGCCTACTTAGTCAATTCGAATTGCTTATTGACAGATATTGTATTCTATTGTAATTCATTCACCTTTACTGGGATATTGAGCACTGCTGCATGTTTTGCACAGTTTTGCACCATATTTTCTATGTTCATCTATTGTGATTGATTTACTTGTTCATTAGATCTGTTATGACTAATTTTACATGGTATCAGAGCCATTGCAGGGACAAGATCTCTTTTCTACAGGTGTTTCTACAAGAGGATTTGAGTGAATTTCTCACCAATATATTTCAGCAGCGGCATGCAAAAATCTCATGTGCATTCGCTCATGTGCATGCAAGGCTGAAAACATAGTGTTTGTTTGTGTGTGATTTGCAGGTTTCTTACTTCCTCCATGTGCATTCGCTAATGCAAAGATGGAGACTTCTTCTTCACAAAATATTCTTACTCCATTCAACTATGATGAATGGAAACCAAATATGATTGCATTCTTGAAGAGACAATGTCTTTTTGATATGTGCATTGGTAATACAAGAGATTTTGATTCCGATGAAGAGGAGAATGATTGGCTCAATGATTGTGACAGATATTTTGGAACAATGTGTCTTGCTATGTCTCCTTGTATGCGCTACCTTAGTAATACTGCTGAAAATCCAAGTGATCTATGGGTCCAACTTGACAGAGAATTTGGAAAGCAGGAAGAAGAGGATCATGCTAGCCTTTTGGAGAACAAGCCCAGTGAGATCTCCTTATGTGTTCTTTCCGATCATGTGTTGGCCTCAACAATTGTTCAAGATGAAGAAGAAACTATAGATTCAACACTCATTCTCTCAAAGTCTTCTATTTCGAATTTTGAGCAAGATAAACAAGCTCATACTCTAGATTCCGAAGAGGTTCTTGAATCCTCTCTTTCACATGAGTTTGTCGGCATGCGGAATAATGATCTACTTGATGTTTTGGAGGTAAAATCTGATTTTGGAGGTGAAGCATTCGCCCTCATTGATTGCATGCCTTCTATAAACTTATGTTCTATCATTTGCAAAGTTTCTCAGAGTTTTAATGAAGATGAAGAGCACTACCATTCGCTTGAGTTCAATTCTCATGCACTTTTTGCTGATTTTGGTTTTGATCTCACCCTTGTTGGTTCAAAGGAGATCTCAAGAAACCATTCATCTATTTTTGGAGCTGATTTAACTTCTATTGATAAGAAGTTCAAGTTTCAAGATCTATTTGATCCGATTGGAGCTATTCCTACCTCACTTGGTTCGAATCACAGGTTCCAGGATCATCCTCATATTTTCAGATTTGTTCTCACCTTTTTCGGTATGAAGAGCAAGTTCTTAAAGTCTCCACATTCGCTTGCATCCACTGATGGAGAATTCAAGCACATGTTTTTGGAGCATGATCCATTTACTCCCAAGAGTAAGATACCTCCAGACATATCTACTTGATTTTGGAGCAGTTAAATCTTTTTGTGTACTACAGTCTATTTTGAGGGGGGGTATTTTTCCCATGAGGTTTTCCCCATTTCCTCGGTTTATTGACTGTTATTAGTTTTTGGATTATTGTATTGGGGTGACCTTTGGTCTTAGTTACCAGGGCCCCACATTATTTTTTGCACATCATAGTCTAGCTTGAGGGGGGGTGTTCGGATATCCACATCATCTTTTTCAGTGATCTTGCATGCAATTAGGGTTTGCATGCAAATTCTAGGGTTTGCATGCACTTTGCATGCATCCCAGTCACCAGTTTGATGCCTCCAGCACCTTAGCCACCTCATTCTGGCACCCGGGAGCCACTTACTACAGATTTTTATCCCTCCTAGGCTGAAAGGCGCCCACTTCTCACCTACTGCCAGAGAAGGGCGCACTTGTTCACCTACCACTGCAGTTCCACTTCAGTTACATTCAGTTAGCTCCGATTCTCCCTGATTTGAGGCTAGTTTCACTCCCGACTGACTGTTTCACTTTCGTTGGACCTCCAGTTTGACTAGATGACTTGTTTTGACTTCAGTTAGTCTCCCATGTGCCCCCCACTGAGCCTCCTTCCCTTAATCAGTGCTACACACTTCAGTTACACATGACACACTCAGTTAGACTCAGATTGACACCTGGATGACTGGTTCTTGTGCATTGATGACCTCCACCGATTGATGATGAGGACTCCTAGTTGGAGTCAAGCTACTCCATTCAGTGATTCGAATGGCCTACTTAGTCAATTCGAATTTCTCATTGACTAATATTGTATTCTATTGTAATTCATTCACCTTTACTGGGATATTGAGCACTGCTGCATGTTTTGCACAGTTTTGCACCATATTGTTAAATTTTCTGAATTTACTTCAATATGATCTAGGATCTTAACTGAGAGAACAACATGTACAGCATATCTACAGCATATCAATCATGGAGACAATAATGCAAGCACACAAGAGACACAAAGATTTACTTGGGGAAAACCATAAAGGTGAAAAACCCCAATAACTTCCTCAGAGATAGATAGAGCAATGATACAACCAACCAAGAGAGATAGCCATAACCTAGCAGCAGATCCTCCTCCTCCATAAGTGCTCCACTCCTCCTTGAGTGCATGTGTGAAGTGAGTGAGAAAATAGAGTGCCTCCCGCATTCTATTTATACTTGACTTGACTTGCCTTTTTACCTAACTCATGTAGGCTCGAACTTAACCACATAACATAATGCTGACTGGGCCGACCCCCAATAGGGTGGTCTAATAACCCTTTGACCCACATGGCCGACCCCCAATAGGGTGGTCTAATAACCCTTCGACCCACATGACTTATACAGGGCCGACCCCAACAAGGTGGTCTAATAACCCATCAAGTATAAGTTACGACATTTACAATATAAATGACGACACTTCCTTATAGAGGAATAATACCATCTCTATAGGAATACAATATACATATATGTGAAATACATTCCGAAGTTACATATACATCAACACATATTTTCTATGTTCATCTATTGTGATTGATTTACTTGTTCATTAGATCTGCTGTGACTAATTTTACAAATACAAGGTGTAATTAACCTTATTTTTCTCTTATTTTGGCAGGCCAAGATCTCGCATGTGTGAGCATCAAGGAGGAAACTGATACCACAGCTAGATGGACAGATCACCAGGGAACATGCCCATGTCATCTGGAGAAATTATCAGCACAAGGACACTATTTTCAGAAATTTCCAAATGCCTCTTCAACCTTCATTTGAATAGCAAAACAAGATTTTTCTCATTTTGGTAGATCGATATTTCGCACGTGCGAGCACCAATTGGGAATATGAATACATGGTTGGATAGCCAATTCATCAAGGAACAAGATCCCTGATGGATTTTATCATTAGAAGGACACCTCCTTGTGGTAATTTCCAAATGCCTTCTCAACCATGTGATTTTGACACAGTCAAATGTTTGTCTTCATATGTAAAACAATTTTTCTTCTACTTTGGAAGATTTATTTCTTGCTCTTGTGATCACCATAAGGAAAAATAAAAGCATGGATGGATAGCCACTTTAACAATGAACAAGACCATGTCAAAATATGAACTTACTAACACACACACATCATCTGGCGGACATTTGAAAATAGCCTTCCAAACTGTTAATTCAACACAGACAAAATTGTCAAACCCTAGGTCAACATGATGAGATTTTTATTTTCATCAAATTGAAGTGTGAGACACCCAATGGGTAGAGGCCAACAAGGTGATTCCATCAAGATCAATTTCATCCTTTGAAGCTTCTTTCTCTCTCCTCGTTGGGAATTTTACTGGAGTAGTGCAAATCAGTCTGGGATGCACTTTTGGCAGATCAATATCTTCAACTACAAAGACTATCTGGGAAACATATTGATATGGTTAGATGCACTAATTAAAACTCTAGAGACCCTTACCATCAGAATAATTTAATCCATCAACTATAGAAAATGGTGGGCATTTTACAAAGGTCACTTAGGCAGTTTTACCAATAATTTTATACTTAGACAATTTCTGCAATTTCTAAGGTGGATTTTTTATTTCACCAAAATATTGAACCAATGCCACTAGATGATGTATTCTACCTCACTCATCACACCCAAGCTGATTTCACTCTCATAATAATCTTCATTTTCCCTAGGCAAGCATTTACTTGAACTTGGTGCAAAACTGCCTAAAACCCTGGTTTGGAAGACCTATAACTTCGTCATCAAACATCTTCTTTGCAAACTAAGACCATGGAAAGATAGCCTCTCTGAAAAGATAGAGAATTATAGTTCCAAATATTTTTTATCATTCTCCTATGAGGTATGGAACGCATTTTCCCATGGCCACCTGGACCTGTTTTCCAACACTTAGCCATTTTCAAGAATTTCTCAAAGTTTATCCTGAAACCCTATTTTGACAAACTTATAACTTTCTCCTCAGACATGATTAAGGAAAAATGAGACCATGAATAGATAGCTACTTCAACAAGATATAGCCTGATATGATGGTGTGTACATTTTTCTCAAACCATGAATTATGGAAGGCATTATCTTAGAGCAGTTTTGACTAATTTTTCCATAGTCAATTACCAAAGTTTCACAAACTTGCCATTCCTTTTCTAGAATGATGTCAGATTGCAACACTGACTTAATGACAACACCAAAACATCATCACGTGTCTTTCTAGATTCATCACACATGCCACATCATCATACATGCCATGTCATCACTTCCTTTGTCATTTCTTTCTCTTTCACTGAGTTCACCTTGCCATCATGTCCTTGGTTATTCCTTTGTCATTACTGAGCTCCTTTGACATCAATGGAAATCATATTCAACATTCACCCCATTTGGCATTGATGGAAACATCTAAACATTGTCCCCCTTTGACAACAATGACAATGGATAACTTATTATGATCTTTTGATGTAACCATATTGATAGAGAATTTTCTATCCTTCTTCCTTTTGATAACTAACATTATTTTGCTTCTATTCCTGCTTTTATTTTGGACTTGCTACTACCCACTTGCTTTATGATAATCTAGTAATCATTTTGTCGCTAGTATTTGAGTGAGAACCTAGATGATGAGTTCATAGACTCCCCCTTTCAATGTTCCTCCCCTTTGTCAACACTTTATCCATTTTGTGATAGGTTTTATTCTCTGCTCTTTGTCAAACATACACTAGCCTTATCATTTAACCATGATCATTTCTTCTTGTCTAATTCTCCTTCTGGCTTTGTTACACTTCAACCATGTGCTTGTCACATAGATGTTTTCTGGACCAAATTTTGTCACCTCTACTTCACTTCTTGTTTTTTTACGAAAACATCCTTTTATTATTTAGCAAGTGATATTAATTACTTTCAACTCCCAATTGTAATTTTATGATTTTTACTCCCCCTGAATATATGATCCATTTTGATGTTAGTTTCAGGGTTTCTCTTTTAGGTCATGAGAGACTTTAGAAGAGAATTTCATAATTTCTCTCTTCATCGGTGAGTTCATCATCTTCATCTTGCTTTCCATCATAATGGATGTCGTTCTCATCTACAATACTATTATGTTGAACATCATCTTTGGAAACTTCATTAATTCTCGTAATTTGTGTTTCTTCTAACTCTTTGTAGTCTTCCTTTCTTCTCCACATCTTTCCATGAGGTACCCTACTTACTGACCTTTTGTGTTCCTTGAATTCCCTACTTAGATATTTTCTCTTGGTTCTGGAATCAACAACCTTGTGACCAAACTTGTGACAATAGTGACAATATCCATAGAATCTTCCTCTATGTTTGATGAAACTTTGATCTTCCTGCTTCACATCATCCATCTCCTTCCATTCCTTCTTTTGTTCTTGAACTTCTATTGAAGCATTCTTCCTCAGCTTACATTCTCTAGCCGTATGTCCAAATTTCTTACACGAGTAGCAAATACCAAAAAATGTCTGATGGACCCTTCTTGTCATTGGTTTTTTAGGTATCGTTTCAATTCTGTCTTCATTATGCAAGGAGTGAGAAGAGTTTTGACTATCCTTCGTAGTCGGGCTTTTGAGTGCTGCAACATAGCTTCTTTTATTAATATATTGGAATTTAAAGGACACACATTCTGGATTCTTTTCTTTGTCAAAACCTAATCTAGTTTTATCACTTGATGGTCTGTGGTTGCTTAGGATTTCATCTAAGTTCCTTGATTTGTTCTCAAATTTTGATTTAATAGATTCTTTATCAAGCTTCTTTCTAAGCAACATAACTTCTTGTCTTAAGCTCTCGTCATCTTTCACGTGATCTTTTAGCTTCTTTACTTCTTTCTTGAAGCTAGAAGATTCTTTCCTTGACTTGTGCATCTCTTCTTGGAGGGTCTTGACTTCCTCTTCTTTTGATTTCACCTCTTCTTGGTATTCTGACAATTTTTCTTTCAGGGATTTGTTCCTTCTTCTACACTTTTTAATTTCCTCAAGACTACACATGAGTTCAGCTTCTAGGTCCACTTCCTCTTCCACATTGGAATTACCTTCTCCTTCATTTTCAAGGTTTTTGTTCTTTATCCCCATGAATAAGATTTCCACTTCTTCATCTTCACTAGAGTCATCTGAACAGATGTCATCCATGGAATACAAAGTTTTTCTTTAAAAAAAATTGGTCTTCTTGAAGTCATCAGGGAACTCACTTTCTTCTTCTTGTTTGGGATAGGGACATTTGTTAGCAAACTAACAAATTCTCCCACAATTAAAACATTTCAGAGGTAATTTCCCTTTGAACTTACCAATTCCTCTCTTAGGATTTATGACTAGAAGTACTTCTTCATCGTCATATTCTTCTGCTTGAACCTTTTTAGATTTATTCTCTGTTTTTTATACTTTAATGGTTGCTTCCTTCTTTTGAGAGTTGCCTTGCCCAATCCTCATTACATAAGCTATAAGAATTCCATATAATTCATCCATGGTGAGTTTGTCAATATTTTCTCTATATTCTAGTGTAGATATCTTAGGATTGTAAATCATTGGAAGAGATCTCAGTACCTCCTCAACTAACTCCTTTTATTCCAATTCTTCTCCTATCCCTTGAATAGCATTCACAATTTAATCCACTCTCCCAAAATATTCTGAAATATTTTCTTCTTCCTTCATTTTTAGACTTTAAAATTGAGTTTTAAAAGTCTGGAGTTTATCTCTTTTTACTTTAGTGTCTCCTTCATAGATGGTTTGCAATTTGTCCCATATTTCCTTTGTTGTTTAACAATTCATTACTATGGAAACATTTGTTCTAGTTAATCCTGCCAGAATTGCATTAACAACTTTGGCATTGCTTCCAAAAATTTTAATTCCTTCAAGATATTTAGGAGGGACTTTGGGATATGTGTACCCTATTTCGATGGGCATCAAAACATCCAATCCAAGAAACATTATGTAGCTTCTCATTCTGATTCTCCAGAAGGCATAATATTCTCCATTGAATAAAGGAACCTTGGAGGATACTTTTCCTGATTGATCCATAGTGATAAAATATCTCTCTTCAAGTGTTTAAACTTTTAATGAAGAGCTTGTTCTGATACCAATTGTTGGAATACAAAGCAATACTGAGAGGGGGGGGGGGAAGTGAATCAGTATTACACTATTTCATAATTTTATCACAATTAAAAATTGAATCAACAAGAAAGATAGAAGACACAATTTATCATGGAAGCCCAACTAGGAAAACCACCAATCCTTTTATTACTGCAAAATTATGTTTACAATTAATTTGCAAGCTCCAACTTGCTAGATGCACCAACACCCAAATTCTCAGCTACAACTGAAGGATGCACCAACACCTTGTTTTGTCAGCTACAATTAACAGGATGCACCAATACCCTTTTAGCAGGATACAACATGCCATTGCTCCACCCTTCCACCCTATTCTTCCTTCTTCATATTTCCAGAACTTATTTCTTTCAATTTTGGATCTTCATTGGTCTCGGCTTGTTCTTGCTACTCCTTCAACCTAGACACCCGAGAAATATTTATTCTACTTCGATCTTATGCTTATATATTCATCCTCCTATAAACCTTGCATCTTTCCAGAATAGGCTCATGGCCTTTCATCTTCATGCCTATTCAAATCAATTCTGTCACATTCATGTCTTTCCAAATATCTGTTAATTAACATTTAATTTCTAACTCAGCTTATTACTAATTTTTAATTAATTAATTATTAAGACTTCTTTGATCATCTCAAGCATACCGAATCCTTACATCTCAAGCCTGTAGGCTTCCTTTCCTAGTCTCACCTTTCCTCCCTTGCCGACATATCCGATTGCGGGAATTCTTAAGCCCCTATGGGCTTCTCTTTAGCCCTTATACATTAAGCCCCTTATGGGCATAACATAAGCCCTTTCGAAAATTCAAGCCCTTGCAGGATTTTTACAAGCCCTTGTGGGCATCTTTTATCCCTTGCGGGTATTTCTTTAGCCCCTGTGGGAATAATAAATCTCTTGGGATATTTTATCTCTTAAGCCCTTTGTGGGCATAATACCAGGTGTAATTAACATTATTTTTCTCTTATTTTGGAAGGTCAAGGTCTCACACGTGTGAGCATCAAGGAGGAAACTGATACCATAGCTAGATGGCTAGATCACTAGGGAACATGCCCATGCCATCTGGAGAAATTATCAGCACAAGGACAATCTTTGGAGGGCATTTCCAAATGCTTCTTCAACCTTCATTTGAATAGAAAAAACAAGCTTTTTCTCATTTTGGTAGATCGATATTTCGCACGTGTGAGCACCAATTAGGAATCCGAATACATGGTTGGATAGCCATTTTCATCAAGGAACAAGACCATGCTAAATGATGGATTTTATTAGCAGAACGACACCTCCTTGAGGGTATTTCCAAATTCCTTATCAACCATGTGATTTTGACACAGTCAAATTTTTGTCTTCATATGTAAAACAATTTTTCTTCTACTTTGGCAGATTGATTTCTTGCTCATGTGATCACCATAAGGAAAAATAAAAGCATGGCTCGATATCCACTTCAACAATGAACAATACCATGTCAAAATATGAACTTACTGACACACACACATCATCTGGCGGGCATTTGAAAATAGCCTTCCAAACTGTTAATTCAAGAGGAAAGCAGGAAGAAGAGGATCATGCTAGCCTTTTGGAGAACAAGCCCAGTGAGATCTCCTTATGTGTTCTTTCCGATCATGTGTTGGCCTCAACAATTGTTCAAGATGAAGAAGAAACTATAGATTCAACACTCATTCTCTCAAAGTCTTCTATTTCGAATTTTGAGCAAGATAAACAAGCTCATACTCTAGATTCCGAAGAGGTTCTTGAATCCTCTCTTTCACATGAGTTTGTCGGCATGCGGAATAATGATCTACTTGATGTTTTGGAGGTAAAATCTGATTTTGGAGGTGAAGCATTCGCCCTCATTGATTGCATGCCTTCTATAAACTTATGTTCTATCATTTGCAAAGTTTCTCAGAGTTTTAATGAAGATGAAGAGCACTACCATTCGCTTGAGTTCAATTCTCATGCACTTTTTGCTGATTTTGGTTTTGATCTCACCCTTGTTGGTTCAAAGGAGATCTCAAGAAACCATTCATCTATTTTTGGAGCTGATTTAACTTCTATTGATAAGAAGTTCAAGTTTCAAGATCTATTTGATCCGATTGGAGCTATTCCTACCTCACTTGGTTCGAATCACAGGTTCCAGGATCATCCTCATATTTTCAGATTTGTTCTCACCTTTTTCGGTATGAAGAGCAAGTTCTTAAAGTCTCCACATTCGCTTGCATCCACTGATGGAGAATTCAAGCACATGTTTTTGGAGCATGATCCATTTACTCCCAAGAGTAAGATACCTCCAGACATATCTACTTGATTTTGGAGCAGTTAAATCTTTTTGTGTACTACAGTCTATTTTGAGGGGGGGTATTTTTCCCATGAGGTTTTCCCCATTTCCTCGGTTTATTGACTGTTATTAGTTTTTGGATTATTGTATTGGGGTGACCTTTGGTCTTAGTTACCAGGGCCCCACATTATTTTTTGCACATCATAGTCTAGCTTGAGGGGGGGTGTTCGGATATCCACATCATCTTTTTCAGTGATCTTGCATGCAATTAGGGTTTGCATGCAAATTCTAGGGTTTGCATGCACTTTGCATGCATCCCAGTCACCAGTTTGATGCCTCCAGCACCTTAGCCACCTCATTCTGGCACCCGGGAGCCACTTACTACAGAGTTTTATCCCTCCTAGGCTGAAAGGCGCCCACTTCTCACCTACTGCCAGAGAAGGGCGCACTTGTTCACCTACCACTGCAGTTCCACTTCAGTTACATTCAGTTAGCTCCGATTCTCCCTGATTTGAGGCTAGTTTCACTCCCGACTGACTGTTTCACTTTCGTTGGACCTCCAGTTTGACTAGATGACTTGTTCTGACTTCAGTTAGTCTCCCATGTGCCCCCCACTGAGCCTCCTTCCCTTAATCAGTGCTACACACTTCAGTTACACATGACACACTCAGTTAGACTCAGATTGACACCTGGATGACTGGTTCTTGTGCATTGATGACCTCCACCGATTGATGATGAGGACTCCTAGTTGGAGTCAAGCTACTCCATTCAGTGATTCGAATGGCCTACTTAGTCAATTCGAATTTCTCATTGACTAATATTGTATTCTATTGTAATTCATTCACCTTTACTGGGATATTGAGCACTGCTGCATGTTTTGCACAGTTTTGCACCATATTGTTAAATTTTCTGAATTTACTTCAATATGATCTAGGATCTTAACTGAGAGAACAACATGTACAGCATATCTACAGCATATCAATCATGGAGACAATAATGCAAGCACACAAGAGACACAAAGATTTACTTGGGGAAAACCATAAAGGTGAAAAACCCCAATAACTTCCTCAGAGATAGATAGAGCAATGATACAACCAACCAAGAGAGATAGCCATAACCTAGCAGCAGATCCTCCTCCTCCATAAGTGCTCCACTCCTCCTTGAGTGCATGTGTGAAGTGAGTGAGAAAATAGAGTGCCTCCCGCATTCTATTTATACTTGACTTGACTTGCCTTTTTACCTAACTCATGTAGGCTCGAACTTAACCACATAACATAATGCTGACTGGGCCGACCCCCAATAGGGTGGTCTAATAACCCTTTGACCCACATGGACGACCCCCAATAGGGTGGTCTAATAACCCTTCGACCCACATGACTTATACAGGGCCGACCCCAACAAGGTGGTCTAATAACCCATCAAGTATAAGTTACGACATTTACAATATAAATGACGACACTTCCTTATAGAGGAATAATACCATCTCTATAGGAATACAATATACATATATGTGAAATACATTCCGAAGTTACATATACATCAACACATATTTTCTATGTTCATCTATTGTGATTGATTTACTTGTTCATTAGATCTGCTGTGACTAATTTTACAAATACAAGGTGTAATTAACCTTATTTTTCTCTTATTTTGGCAGGCCAAGATCTCGCATGTGTGAGCATCAAGGAGGAAACTGATACCACAGCTAGATGGACAGATCACCAGGGAACATGCCCATGTCATCTGGAGAAATTATCAGCACAAGGACACTATTTTCAGAAATTTCCAAATGCCTCTTCAACCTTCATTTGAATAGCAAAACAAGATTTTTCTCATTTTGGTAGATCGATATTTCGCACGTGCGAGCACCAATTGGGAATCTGAATACATGGTTGGATAGCCAATTCATCAAGGAACAAGATCCCTGATGGATTTTATCATTAGAAGGACACCTCCTTGTGGTAATTTCCAAATGCCTTCTCAACCATGTGATTTTGACACAGTCAAATGTTTGTCTTCATATGTAAAACAATTTTTCTTCTACTTTGGAAGATTTATTTCTTGCTCTTGTGATCACCATAAGGAAAAATAAAAGCATGGATGGATAGCCACTTTAACAATGAACAAGACCATGTCAAAATATGAACTTACTAACACACACACATCATCTGGCGGACATTTGAAAATAGCCTTCCAAACTGTTAATTCAACACAGACAAAATTGTCAAACCCTAGGTCAACATGATGAGATTTTTATTTTCATCAAATTGAAGTGTGAGACACCCAATGGGTAGAGGCCAACAAGGTGATTCCATCAAGATCAATTTCATCCTTTGAAGCTTCTTTCTCTCTCCTCGTTGGGAATTTTACTGGAGTAGTGCAAATCAGTCTGGGATGCACTTTTGGCAGATCAATATCTTCAACTACAAAGACTATCTGGGAAACATATTGATATGGTTAGATGCACTAATTAAAACTCTAGAGACCCTTACCATCAGAATAATTTAATCCATCAACTATAGAAAATGGTGGGCATTTTACAAAGGTCACTTAGGCAGTTTTACCAATAATTTTATACTTAGACAATTTCTGCAATTTCTAAGGTGGATTTTTTATTTCACCAAAATATTGAACCAATGCCACTAGATGATGTATTCTACCTCACTCATCACACCCAAGCTGATTTCACTCTCATAATAATCTTCATTTTCCCTAGGCAAGCATTTACTTGGACTTGGTGCAAAACTGCCTAAAACCCTGGTTTGGAAGACCTATAACTTCGTCATCAAACATCTTCTTTGCAAACTAAGACCATGGAAAGATAGCCTCTCTGAAAAGATAGAGAATTATAGTTCCAAATATTTTTTATCATTCTCCTATGAGGTATGGAACGCATTTTCCCATGGCCACCTGGACCTGTTTTCCAACACTTAGCCATTTTCAAGAATTTCTCAAAGTTTATCCTGAAACCCTATTTTGACAAACTTATAACTTTCTCCTCAGACATGATTAAGGAAAAATGAGACCATGAATAGATAGCTACTTCAACAAGATATAGCCTGATATGATGGTGTGTACATTTTTCTCAAACCATGAATTATGGAAGGCATTATCTTAGAGCAGTTTTGACTAATTTTTCCATAGTCAATTACCAAAGTTTCACAAACTTGCCATTCCTTTTCTAGAATGATGTCAGATTGCAACACTGACTTAATGACAACACCAAAACATCATCACGTGTCTTTCTAGATTCATCACACATGCCACATCATCATACATGCCATGTCATCACTTCCTTTGTCATTTCTTTCTCTTTCACTGAGTTCACCTTGCCATCATGTCCTTGGTTATTCCTTTGTCATTACTGAGCTCCTTTGACATCAATGGAAATCATATTCAACATTCACCCCATTTGGCATTGATGGAAACATCTAAACATTGTCCCCCTTTGACAACAATGACAATGGATAACTTATTATGATCTTTTGATGTAACCATATTGATAGAGAATTTTCTATCCTTCTTCCTTTTGATAACTAACATTATTTTGCTTCTATTCCTGCTTTTATTTTGGACTTGCTACTACCCACTTGCTTTATGATAATCTAGTAATCATTTTGTCGCTAGTATTTGAGTGAGAACCTAGATGATGAGTTCATAGACTCCCCCTTTCAATGTTCCTCCCCTTTGTCAACACTTTATCCATTTTGTGATAGGTTTTATTCTCTGCTCTTTGTCAAACATACACTAGCCTTATCATTTAACCATGATCATTTCTTCTTGTCTAATTCTCCTTCTGGCTTTGTTACACTTCAACCATGTGCTTGTCACATAGATGTTTTCTGGACCAAATTTTGTCACCTCTACTTCACTTCTTGTTTTTTTACGAAAACATCCTTTTATTATTTAGCAAGTGATATTAATTACTTTCAACTCCCAATTGTAATTTTATGATTTTTACTCCCCCTGAATATATGATCCATTTTGATGTTAGTTTCAGGGTTTCTCTTTTAGGTCATGAGAGACTTTAGAAGAGAATTTCATAATTTCTCTCTTCATCGGTGAGTTCATCATCTTCATCTTGCTTTCCATCATAATGGATGTCGTTCTCATCTACAATACTATTATGTTGAACATCATCTTTGGAAACTTCATTAATTCTCGTAATTTGTGTTTCTTCTAACTCTTTGTAGTCTTCCTTTCTTCTCCACATCTTTCCATGAGGTACCCTACTTACTGACCTTTTGTGTTCCTTGAATTCCCTACTTAGATATTTTCTCTTGGTTCTGGAATCAACAACCTTGTGACCAAACTTGTGACAATAGTGACAATATCCATAGAATCTTCCTCTATGTTTGATGAAACTTTGATCTTCCTGCTTCACATCATCCATCTCCTTCCATTCCTTCTTTTGTTCTTGAACTTCTATTGAAGCATTCTTCCTCAGCTTACATTCTCTAGCCGTATGTCCAAATTTCTTACACGAGTAGCAAATACCAAAAAATGTCTGATGGACCCTTCTTGTCATTGGTTTTTTAGGTATCGTTTCAATTCTGTCTTCATTATGCAAGGAGTGAGAAGAGTTTTGACTATCCTTCGTAGTCGGGCTTTTGAGTGCTGCAACATAGCTTCTTTTATTAATATATTGGAATTTAAAGGACACACATTCTGGATTCTTTTCTTTGTCAAAACCTAATCTAGTTTTATCACTTGATGGTCTGTGGTTGCTTAGGATTTCATCTAAGTTCCTTGATTTGTTCTCAAATTTTGATTTAATAGATTCTTTATCAAGCTTCTTTCTAAGCAACATAACTTCTTGTCTTAAGCTCTCGTCATCTTTCACGTGATCTTTTAGCTTCTTTACTTCTTTCTTGAAGCTAGAAGATTCTTTCCTTGACTTGTGCATCTCTTCTTGGAGGGTCTTGACTTCCTCTTCTTTTGATTTCACCTCTTCTTGGTATTCTGACAATTTTTCTTTCAGGGATTTGTTCCTTCTTCTACACTTTTTAATTTCCTCAAGACTACACATGAGTTCATCTTCTAGGTCCACTTCCTCTTCCACATTGGAATTACCTTCTCCTTCATTTTCAAGGTTTTTGTTCTTTATCCCCATGAATAAGATTTCCACTTCTTCATCTTCACTAGAGTCATCTGAACAGATGTCATCCATGGAATACAAAGTTTTTCTTTAAAAAAAATTGGTCTTCTTGAAGTCATCAGGGAACTCACTTTCTTCTTCTTGTTTGGGATAGGGACATTTGTTAGCAAACTAACAAATTCTCCCACAATTAAAACATTTCAGAGGTAATTTCCCTTTGAACTTACCAATTCCTCTCTTAAGATTTATGACTAGAAGTACTTCTTCATCGTCATATTCTTCTGCTTGAACCTTTTTAGATTTATTCTCTGTTTTTTATACTTTAATGGTTGCTTCCTTCTTTTGAGAGTTGCCTTGCCCAATCCTCATTACATAAGCTATAAGAATTCCATATAATTCATCCATGGTGAGTTTGTCAATATTTTCTCTATATTCTAGTGTAGATATCTTAGGATTGTAAATCATTGGAAGAGATCTCAGTACCTCCTCAACTAACTCCTTTTATTCCAATTCTTCTCCTATCCCTTGAATAGCATTCACAATTTAATCCACTCTCCCAAAATATTCTGAAATATTTTCTTCTTCCTTCATTTTTAGACTTTAAAATTGAGTTTTAAAAGTCTGGAGTTTATCTCTTTTTACTTTAGTGTCTCCTTCATAGATGGTTTGCAATTTGTCCCATATTTCCTTTGTTGTTTAACAATTCATTACTATGGAAACATTTGTTCTAGTTAATCCTGCCAGAATTGCATTAACAACTTTGGCATTGCTTCCAAAAATTTTAATTCCTTCAAGATATTTAGGAGGGACTTTGGGATATGTGTACCCTATTTCGATGGGCATCAAAACATCCAATCCAAGAAACATTATGTAGCTTCTCATTCTGATTCTCCAGAAGGCATAATATTCTCCATTGAATAAAGGAACCTTGGAGGATACTTTTCCTGATTGATCCATAGTGATAAAATATCTCTCTTCAAGTGTTTAAACTTTTAATGAAGAGCTTGTTCTGATACCAATTGTTGGAATACAAAGCAATACTGAGAGGGGGGGGGGGGAGTGAATCAGTATTACACTATTTCATAATTTTATCACAATTAAAAATTGAATCAACAAGAAAGATAGAAGACACAATTTATCATGGAAGCCCAACTAGGAAAACCACCAATCCTTTTATTACTGCAAAATTATGTTTACAATTAATTTGCAAGCTCCAACTTGCTAGATGCACCAACACCCAAATTCTCAGCTACAACTGAAGGATGCACCAACACCTTGTTTTGTCAGCTACAATTAACAGGATGCACCAATACCCTTTTAGCAGGATACAACATGCCATTGCTCCACCCTTCCACCCTATTCTTCCTTCTTCATATTTCCAGAACTTATTTCTTTCAATTTTGGATCTTCATTGGTCTCGGCTTGTTCTTGCTACTCCTTCAACCTAGACACCCGAGAAATATTTATTCTACTTCGATCTTATGCTTATATATTCATCCTCCTATAAACCTTGCATCTTTCCAGAATAGGCTCATGGCCTTTCATCTTCATGCCTATTCAAATCAATTCTGTCACATTCATGTCTTTCCAAATATCTGTTAATTAACATTTAATTTCTAACTCAGCTTATTACTAATTTTTAATTAATTAATTATTAAGACTTCTTTGATCATCTCAAGCATACCGAATCCTTACATCTCAAGCCTGTAGGCTTCCTTTCCTAGTCTCACCTTTCCTCCCTTGCCGACATATCCGATTGCGGGAATTCTTAAGCCCCTATGGGCTTCTCTTTAGCCCTTATACATTAAGCCCCTTATGGGCATAACATAAGCCCTTTCGAAAATTCAAGCCCTTGCAGGATTTTTACAAGCCCTTGTGGGCATCTTTTATCCCTTGCGGGTATTTCTTTAGCCCCTGTGGGAATAATAAATCTCTTGGGAGATTTTATCTCTTAAGCCCTTTGTGGGCATAATACCAGGTGTAATTAACATTATTTTTCTCTTATTTTGGAAGGTCAAGGTCTCACACGTGTGAGCATCAAGGAGGAAACTGATACCATAGCTAGATGGCTAGATCACTAGGGAACATGCCCATGCCATCTGGAGAAATTATCAGCACAAGGACAATCTTTGGAGGGCATTTCCAAATGCTTCTTCAACCTTCATTTGAATAGAAAAAACAAGCTTTTTCTCATTTTGGTAGATCGATATTTCGCACGTGTGAGCACCAATTAGGAATCCGAATACATGGTTGGATAGCCATTTTCATCAAGGAACAAGACCATGCTAAATGATGGATTTTATTAGCAGAACGACACCTCCTTGAGGGTATTTCCAAATTCCTTATCAACCATGTGATTTTGACACAGTCAAATTTTTGTCTTCATATGTAAAACAATTTTTCTTCTACTTTGGCAGATTGATTTCTTGCTCATGTGATCACCATAAGGAAAAATAAAAGCATGGCTCGATATCCACTTCAACAATGAACAATACCATGTCAAAATATGAACTTACTGACACACACACATCATCTGGCGGGCATTTGAAAATAGCCTTCCAAACTGTTAATTCAAGAGGAAAGCAGGAAGAAGAGGATCATGCTAGCCTTTTGGAGAACAAGCCCAGTGAGATCTCCTTATGTGTTCTTTCCGATCATGTGTTGGCCTCAACAATTGTTCAAGATGAAGAAGAAACTATAGATTCAACACTCATTCTCTCAAAGTCTTCTATTTCGAATTTTGAGCAAGATAAACAAGCTCATACTCTAGATTCCGAAGAGGTTCTTGAATCCTCTCTTTCACATGAGTTTGTCGGCATGCGGAATAATGATCTACTTGATGTTTTGGAGGTAAAATCTGATTTTGGAGGTGAAGCATTCGCCCTCATTGATTGCATGCCTTCTATAAACTTATGTTCTATCATTTGCAAAGTTTCTCAGAGTTTTAATGAAGATGAAGAGCACTACCATTCGCTTGAGTTCAATTCTCATGCACTTTTTGCTGATTTTGGTTTTGATCTCACCCTTGTTGGTTCAAAGGAGATCTCAAGAAACCATTCATCTATTTTTGGAGCTGATTTAACTTCTATTGATAAGAAGTTCAAGTTTCAAGATCTATTTGATCCGATTGGAGCTATTCCTACCTCACTTGGTTCGAATCACAGGTTCCAGGATCATCCTCATATTTTCAGATTTGTTCTCACCTTTTTCGGTATGAAGAGCAAGTTCTTAAAGTCTCCACATTCGCTTGCATCCACTGATGGAGAATTCAAGCACATGTTTTTGGAGCATGATCCATTTACTCCCAAGAGTAAGATACCTCCAGACATATCTACTTGATTTTGGAGCAGTTAAATCTTTTTGTGTACTACAGTCTATTTTGAGGGGGGGTATTTTTCCCATGAGGTTTTCCCCATTTCCTCGGTTTATTGACTGTTATTAGTTTTTGGATTATTGTATTGGGGTGACCTTTGGTCTTAGTTACCAGGGCCCCACATTATTTTTTGCACATCATAGTCTAGCTTGAGGGGGGGGTGTTCGGATATCCACATCATCTTTTTCAGTGATCTTGCATGCAATTAGGGTTTGCATGCAAATTCTAGGGTTTGCATGCACTTTGCATGCATCCCAGTCACCAGTTTGATGCCTCCAGCACCTTAGCCACCTCATTCTGGCACCCGGGAGCCACTTACTACAGAGTTTTATCCCTCCTAGGCTGAAAGGCGCCCACTTCTCACCTACTGCCAGAGAAGGGCGCACTTGTTCACCTACCACTGCAGTTCCACTTCAGTTACATTCAGTTAGCTCCGATTCTCCCTGATTTGAGGCTAGTTTCACTCCCGACTGACTGTTTCACTTTCGTTGGACCTCCAGTTTGACTAGATGACTTGTTCTGACTTCAGTTAGTCTCCCATGTGCCCCCCACTGAGCCTCCTTCCCTTAATCAGTGCTACACACTTCAGTTACACATGACACACTCAGTTAGACTCAGATTGACACCTGGATGACTGGTTCTTGTGCATTGATGACCTCCACCGATTGATGATGAGGACTCCTAGTTGGAGTCAAGCTACTCCATTCAGTGATTCGAATGGCCTACTTAGTCAATTCGAATTTCTCATTGACTAATATTGTATTCTATTGTAATTCATTCACCTTTACTGGGATATTGAGCACTGCTGCATGTTTTGCACAGTTTTGCACCATATTGTTAAATTTTCTGAATTTACTTCAATATGATCTAGGATCTTAACTGAGAGAACAACATGTACAGCATATCTACAGCATATCAATCATGGAGACAATAATGCAAGCACACAAGAGACACAAAGATTTACTTGGGGAAAACCATAAAGGTGAAAAACCCCAATAACTTCCTCAGAGATAGATAGAGCAATGATACAACCAACCAAGAGAGATAGCCATAACCTAGCAGCAGATCCTCCTCCTCCATAAGTGCTCCACTCCTCCTTGAGTGCATGTGTGAAGTGAGTGAGAAAATAGAGTGCCTCCCGCATTCTATTTATACTTGACTTGACTTGCCTTTTTACCTAACTCATGTAGGCTCGAACTTAACCACATAACATAATGCTGACTGGGCCGACCCCCAATAGGGTGGTCTAATAACCCTTTGACCCACATGGACGACCCCCAATAGGGTGGTCTAATAACCCTTCGACCCACATGACTTATACAGGGCCGACCCCAACAAGGTGGTCTAATAACCCATCAAGTATAAGTTACGACATTTACAATATAAATGACGACACTTCCTTATAGAGGAATAATACCATCTCTATAGGAATACAATATACATATATGTGAAATACATTCCGAAGTTACATATACATCAACACATATTTTCTATGTTCATCTATTGTGATTGATTTACTTGTTCATTAGATCTGCTGTGACTAATTTTACAAATACAAGGTGTAATTAACCTTATTTTTCTCTTATTTTGGCAGGCCAAGATCTCGCATGTGTGAGCATCAAGGAGGAAACTGATACCACAGCTAGATGGACAGATCACCAGGGAACATGCCCATGTCATCTGGAGAAATTATCAGCACAAGGACACTATTTTCAGAAATTTCCAAATGCCTCTTCAACCTTCATTTGAATAGCAAAACAAGATTTTTCTCATTTTGGTAGATCGATATTTCGCACGTGCGAGCACCAATTGGGAATCTGAATACATGGTTGGATAGCCAATTCATCAAGGAACAAGATCCCTGATGGATTTTATCATTAGAAGGACACCTCCTTGTGGTAATTTCCAAATGCCTTCTCAACCATGTGATTTTGACACAGTCAAATGTTTGTCTTCATATGTAAAACAATTTTTCTTCTACTTTGGAAGATTTATTTCTTGCTCTTGTGATCACCATAAGGAAAAATAAAAGCATGGATGGATAGCCACTTTAACAATGAACAAGACCATGTCAAAATATGAACTTACTAACACACACACATCATCTGGCGGACATTTGAAAATAGCCTTCCAAACTGTTAATTCAACACAGACAAAATTGTCAAACCCTAGGTCAACATGATGAGATTTTTATTTTCATCAAATTGAAGTGTGAGACACCCAATGGGTAGAGGCCAACAAGGTGATTCCATCAAGATCAATTTCATCCTTTGAAGCTTCTTTCTCTCTCCTCGTTGGGAATTTTACTGGAGTAGTGCAAATCAGTCTGGGATGCACTTTTGGCAGATCAATATCTTCAACTACAAAGACTATCTGGGAAACATATTGATATGGTTAGATGCACTAATTAAAACTCTAGAGACCCTTACCATCAGAATAATTTAATCCATCAACTATAGAAAATGGTGGGCATTTTACAAAGGTCACTTAGGCAGTTTTACCAATAATTTTATACTTAGACAATTTCTGCAATTTCTAAGGTGGATTTTTTATTTCACCAAAATATTGAACCAATGCCACTAGATGATGTATTCTACCTCACTCATCACACCCAAGCTGATTTCACTCTCATAATAATCTTCATTTTCCCTAGGCAAGCATTTACTTGAACTTGGTGCAAAACTGCCTAAAACCCTGGTTTGGAAGACCTATAACTTCGTCATCAAACATCTTCTTTGCAAACTAAGACCATGGAAAGATAGCCTCTCTGAAAAGATAGAGAATTATAGTTCCAAATATTTTTTATCATTCTCCTATGAGGTATGGAACGCATTTTCCCATGGCCACCTGGACCTGTTTTCCAACACTTAGCCATTTTCAAGAATTTCTCAAAGTTTATCCTGAAACCCTATTTTGACAAACTTATAACTTTCTCCTCAGACATGATTAAGGAAAAATGAGACCATGAATAGATAGCTACTTCAACAAGATATAGCCTGATATGATGGTGTGTACATTTTTCTCAAACCATGAATTATGGAAGGCATTATCTTAGAGCAGTTTTGACTAATTTTTCCATAGTCAATTACCAAAGTTTCACAAACTTGCCATTCCTTTTCTAGAATGATGTCAGATTGCAACACTGACTTAATGACAACACCAAAACATCATCACGTGTCTTTCTAGATTCATCACACATGCCACATCATCATACATGCCATGTCATCACTTCCTTTGTCATTTCTTTCTCTTTCACTGAGTTCACCTTGCCATCATGTCCTTGGTTATTCCTTTGTCATTACTGAGCTCCTTTGACATCAATGGAAATCATATTCAACATTCACCCCATTTGGCATTGATGGAAACATCTAAACATTGTCCCCCTTTGACAACAATGACAATGGATAACTTATTATGATCTTTTGATGTAACCATATTGATAGAGAATTTTCTATCCTTCTTCCTTTTGATAACTAACATTATTTTGCTTCTATTCCTGCTTTTATTTTGGACTTGCTACTACCCACTTGCTTTATGATAATCTAGTAATCATTTTGTCGCTAGTATTTGAGTGAGAACCTAGATGATGAGTTCATAGACTCCCCCTTTCAATGTTCCTCCCCTTTGTCAACACTTTATCCATTTTGTGATAGGTTTTATTCTCTGCTCTTTGTCAAACATACACTAGCCTTATCATTTAACCATGATCATTTCTTCTTGTCTAATTCTCCTTCTGGCTTTGTTACACTTCAACCATGTGCTTGTCACATAGATGTTTTCTGGACCAAATTTTGTCACCTCTACTTCACTTCTTGTTTTTTTACGAAAACATCCTTTTATTATTTAGCAAGTGATATTAATTACTTTCAACTCCCAATTGTAATTTTATGATTTTTACTCCCCCTGAATATATGATCCATTTTGATGTTAGTTTCAGGGTTTCTCTTTTAGGTCATGAGAGACTTTAGAAGAGAATTTCATAATTTCTCTCTTCATCGGTGAGTTCATCATCTTCATCTTGCTTTCCATCATAATGGATGTCGTTCTCATCTACAATACTATTATGTTGAACATCATCTTTGGAAACTTCATTAATTCTCGTAATTTGTGTTTCTTCTAACTCTTTGTAGTCTTCCTTTCTTCTCCACATCTTTCCATGAGGTACCCTACTTACTGACCTTTTGTGTTCCTTGAATTCCCTACTTAGATATTTTCTCTTGGTTCTGGAATCAACAACCTTGTGACCAAACTTGTGACAATAGTGACAATATCCATAGAATCTTCCTCTATGTTTGATGAAACTTTGATCTTCCTGCTTCACATCATCCATCTCCTTCCATTCCTTCTTTTGTTCTTGAACTTCTATTGAAGCATTCTTCCTCAGCTTACATTCTCTAGCCGTATGTCCAAATTTCTTACACGAGTAGCAAATACCAAAAAATGTCTGATGGACCCTTCTTGTCATTGGTTTTTTAGGTATCGTTTCAATTCTGTCTTCATTATGCAAGGAGTGAGAAGAGTTTTGACTATCCTTCGTAGTCGGGCTTTTGAGTGCTGCAACATAGCTTCTTTTATTAATATATTGGAATTTAAAGGACACACATTCTGGATTCTTTTCTTTGTCAAAACCTAATCTAGTTTTATCACTTGATGGTCTGTGGTTGCTTAGGATTTCATCTAAGTTCCTTGATTTGTTCTCAAATTTTGATTTAATAGATTCTTTATCAAGCTTCTTTCTAAGCAACATAACTTCTTGTCTTAAGCTCTCGTCATCTTTCACGTGATCTTTTAGCTTCTTTACTTCTTTCTTGAAGCTAGAAGATTCTTTCCTTGACTTGTGCATCTCTTCTTGGAGGGTCTTGACTTCCTCTTCTTTTGATTTCACCTCTTCTTGGTATTCTGACAATTTTTCTTTCAGGGATTTGTTCCTTCTTCTACACTTTTTAATTTCCTCAAGACTACACATGAGTTCATCTTCTAGGTCCACTTCCTCTTCCACATTGGAATTACCTTCTCCTTCATTTTCAAGGTTTTTGTTCTTTATCCCCATGAATAAGATTTCCACTTCTTCATCTTCACTAGAGTCATCTGAACAGATGTCATCCATGGAATACAAAGTTTTTCTTTAAAAAAAATTGGTCTTCTTGAAGTCATCAGGGAACTCACTTTCTTCTTCTTGTTTGGGATAGGGACATTTGTTAGCAAACTAACAAATTCTCCCACAATTAAAACATTTCAGAGGTAATTTCCCTTTGAACTTACCAATTCCTCTCTTAAGATTTATGACTAGAAGTACTTCTTCATCGTCATATTCTTCTGCTTGAACCTTTTTAGATTTATTCTCTGTTTTTTATACTTTAATGGTTGCTTCCTTCTTTTGAGAGTTGCCTTGCCCAATCCTCATTACATAAGCTATAAGAATTCCATATAATTCATCCATGGTGAGTTTGTCAATATTTTCTCTATATTCTAGTGTAGATATCTTAGGATTGTAAATCATTGGAAGAGATCTCAGTACCTCCTCAACTAACTCCTTTTATTCCAATTCTTCTCCTATCCCTTGAATAGCATTCACAATTTAATCCACTCTCCCAAAATATTCTGAAATATTTTCTTCTTCCTTCATTTTTAGACTTTAAAATTGAGTTTTAAAAGTCTGGAGTTTATCTCTTTTTACTTTAGTGTCTCCTTCATAGATGGTTTGCAATTTGTCCCATATTTCCTTTGTTGTTTAACAATTCATTACTATGGAAACATTTGTTCTAGTTAATCCTGCCAGAATTGCATTAACAACTTTGGCATTGCTTCCAAAAATTTTAATTCCTTCAAGATATTTAGGAGGGACTTTGGGATATGTGTACCCTATTTCGATGGGCATCAAAACATCCAATCCAAGAAACATTATGTAGCTTCTCATTCTGATTCTCCAGAAGGCATAATATTCTCCATTGAATAAAGGAACCTTGGAGGATACTTTTCCTGATTGATCCATAGTGATAAAATATCTCTCTTCAAGTGTTTAAACTTTTAATGAAGAGCTTGTTCTGATACCAATTGTTGGAATACAAAGCAATACTGAGAGGGGGGGGGGGAGTGAATCAGTATTACACTATTTCATAATTTTATCACAATTAAAAATTGAATCAACAAGAAAGATAGAAGACACAATTTATCATGGAAGCCCAACTAGGAAAACCACCAATCCTTTTATTACTGCAAAATTATGTTTACAATTAATTTGCAAGCTCCAACTTGCTAGATGCACCAACACCCAAATTCTCAGCTACAACTGAAGGATGCACCAACACCTTGTTTTGTCAGCTACAATTAACAGGATGCACCAATACCCTTTTAGCAGGATACAACATGCCATTGCTCCACCCTTCCACCCTATTCTTCCTTCTTCATATTTCCAGAACTTATTTCTTTCAATTTTGGATCTTCATTGGTCTCGGCTTGTTCTTGCTACTCCTTCAACCTAGACACCCGAGAAATATTTATTCTACTTCGATCTTATGCTTATATATTCATCCTCCTATAAACCTTGCATCTTTCCAGAATAGGCTCATGGCCTTTCATCTTCATGCCTATTCAAATCAATTCTGTCACATTCATGTCTTTCCAAATATCTGTTAATTAACATTTAATTTCTAACTCAGCTTATTACTAATTTTTAATTAATTAATTATTAAGACTTCTTTGATCATCTCAAGCATACCGAATCCTTACATCTCAAGCCTGTAGGCTTCCTTTCCTAGTCTCACCTTTCCTCCCTTGCCGACATATCCGATTGCGGGAATTCTTAAGCCCCTATGGGCTTCTCTTTAGCCCTTATACATTAAGCCCCTTATGGGCATAACATAAGCCCTTTCGAAAATTCAAGCCCTTGCAGGATTTTTACAAGCCCTTGTGGGCATCTTTTATCCCTTGCGGGTATTTCTTTAGCCCCTGTGGGAATAATAAATCTCTTGGGAGATTTTATCTCTTAAGCCCTTTGTGGGCATAATACCAGGTGTAATTAACATTATTTTTCTCTTATTTTGGAAGGTCAAGGTCTCACACGTGTGAGCATCAAGGAGGAAACTGATACCATAGCTAGATGGCTAGATCACTAGGGAACATGCCCATGCCATCTGGAGAAATTATCAGCACAAGGACAATCTTTGGAGGGCATTTCCAAATGCTTCTTCAACCTTCATTTGAATAGAAAAAACAAGCTTTTTCTCATTTTGGTAGATCGATATTTCGCACGTGTGAGCACCAATTAGGAATCCGAATACATGGTTGGATAGCCATTTTCATCAAGGAACAAGACCATGCTAAATGATGGATTTTATTAGCAGAACGACACCTCCTTGAGGGTATTTCCAAATTCCTTATCAACCATGTGATTTTGACACAGTCAAATTTTTGTCTTCATATGTAAAACAATTTTTCTTCTACTTTGGCAGATTGATTTCTTGCTCATGTGATCACCATAAGGAAAAATAAAAGCATGGCTCGATATCCACTTCAACAATGAACAATACCATGTCAAAATATGAACTTACTGACACACACACATCATCTGGCGGGCATTTGAAAATAGCCTTCCAAACTGTTAATTCAAGAGGAAAGCAGGAAGAAGAGGATCATGCTAGCCTTTTGGAGAACAAGCCCAGTGAGATCTCCTTATGTGTTCTTTCCGATCATGTGTTGGCCTCAACAATTGTTCAAGATGAAGAAGAAACTATAGATTCAACACTCATTCTCTCAAAGTCTTCTATTTCGAATTTTGAGCAAGATAAACAAGCTCATACTCTAGATTCCGAAGAGGTTCTTGAATCCTCTCTTTCACATGAGTTTGTCGGCATGCGGAATAATGATCTACTTGATGTTTTGGAGGTAAAATCTGATTTTGGAGGTGAAGCATTCGCCCTCATTGATTGCATGCCTTCTATAAACTTATGTTCTATCATTTGCAAAGTTTCTCAGAGTTTTAATGAAGATGAAGAGCACTACCATTCGCTTGAGTTCAATTCTCATGCACTTTTTGCTGATTTTGGTTTTGATCTCACCCTTGTTGGTTCAAAGGAGATCTCAAGAAACCATTCATCTATTTTTGGAGCTGATTTAACTTCTATTGATAAGAAGTTCAAGTTTCAAGATCTATTTGATCCGATTGGAGCTATTCCTACCTCACTTGGTTCGAATCACAGGTTCCAGGATCATCCTCATATTTTCAGATTTGTTCTCACCTTTTTCGGTATGAAGAGCAAGTTCTTAAAGTCTCCACATTCGCTTGCATCCACTGATGGAGAATTCAAGCACATGTTTTTGGAGCATGATCCATTTACTCCCAAGAGTAAGATACCTCCAGACATATCTACTTGATTTTGGAGCAGTTAAATCTTTTTGTGTACTACAGTCTATTTTGAGGGGGGGTATTTTTCCCATGAGGTTTTCCCCATTTCCTCGGTTTATTGACTGTTATTAGTTTTTGGATTATTGTATTGGGGTGACCTTTGGTCTTAGTTACCAGGGCCCCACATTATTTTTTGCACATCATAGTCTAGCTTGAGGGGGGGTGTTCGGATAACCACATCATCTTTTTCAGTGATCTTGCATGCAATTAGGGTTTGCATGCAAATTCTAGGGTTTGCATGCACTTTGCATGCATCCCAGTCACCAGTTTGATGCCTCCAGCACCTTAGCCACCTCATTCTGGCACCCGGGAGCCACTTACTACAGAGTTTTATACCCTCCTAGGCTGAAAGGCGCCCACTTCTCACCTACTGCCAGAGAAGGGCGCACTTGTTCAACCTACCACCTGCAGTTCCACTTCAGTTACATTCAGTTAGCTCCTGATTCTCCCTGATTTGAGGCTAGTTTCACTCCCGACTGACTGTTTCACTTTCGTTGGACCTCCAGTTTGACTAGATGACTTGTTCTGACTTCAGTTAGTCTCCCATGTGCCCCCCACTGAGCCTCCTTCCCTTAATCAGTGCTACACACTTCAGTTACACATGACACACTCAGTTAGACTCAGATTGACACCTGGATGACTGGTTCTTGTGCATTGATGACCTCCACCGATTGATGATGAGGACTCCTAGTTGGAGTCAAGCTACTCCATTCAGTGATTCGAATGGCCTACTTAGTCAATTCGAATTTCTCATTGACTAATATTGTATTCTATTGTAATTCATTCACCTTTACTGGGATATTGAGCACTGCTGCATGTTTTGCACAGTTTTGCACCATATTGTTAAATTTTCTGAATTTACTTCAATATGATCTAGGATCTTAACTGAGAGAACAACATGTACAGCATATCTACAGCATATCAATCATGGAGACAATAATGCAAGCACACAAGAGACACAAAAGATTTACTTGGGGAAATACCATAAAGGTGAAAAACCCCAATAACTTCCTCAGAGATAGATAGAGCAATGATACAACCAACCAAGAGAGATAGCCATAACCTAGCAGCAGATCCTCCTCCTCCATAAGTGCTCCACTCCTCCTTGAGTGCATGTGTGAAGTGAGTGAGAAAATAGAGTGCCTCCCGCATTCTATTTATACTTGACTTGACTTGCCTTTTTACCTAACTCATGTAGGCTCGAACTTAACCACATAACATAATGCTGACTGGGCCGACCCCCAATAGGGTGTCTAATAACCCTTTGGACCCACATGGACTGACCCCCAATAGGGTGGTCTAATAACCCTTCGACCCACATGACTTATACAGGGCCGACCCCAACAAGTGTGGTCTAATAACCCATCAAGTATAAGTTACGACATTTACAATATACATGACGACACTCTTCCTTATAGAGGAATAATACCATCTCTATAGGAATACAATATACATATATGTGAAATACATTCCGAAGTTACATATACATCAACACATATTTTCTATGTTCATCTATTGTGATTGATTTACTTGTTCATTAGATCTGCTGTGACTAATTTTACAAATACAAGGTGTAATTAACCTTATTTTTCTCTTATTTTGGCAGGCCAAGATCTCGCATGTGTGAGCATCAAGGAGGAAACTGATACCACAGCTAGATGGACAGATCTCCAGGGAACATGCCCATGTCATCTGGAGAAATTATCAGCACAAGGACACTATTTTCAGAAATTTCCAAATGCCTCTTCAACCTTCATTTGAATAGCAAAACAAGATTTTTCTCAATTTTGGTAGATCGATATTTCGCACGTTGCGAGCACCAATTGGGAATCTGAATACAATGGTTGGATAGCCAATTCATCAAGGAACAAGATCCCTGATGGATTTTATCATTAGAAGGACACCTCCTTGTGGTAATTTCCAAATGCCTTCTCAACCATGTGATTTTGACACAGTCAAATGTTTGTCTTCATATGTAAAACAATTTTTCTTCTACTTTGGAAGATTTATTTCTTGCTCTTGATGATCACCATAAGGAAAAATAAAAGCATGGATGGATAGCCACTTTAACAATGAACAAGACCATGTCAAAATATGAACTTACTAACACACACAACATCATCTGGCGGACATTTGAAAATAGCCTTCCAAACTGTTAATTCAACACAGACAAAATTGTCAAACCCTAGGTCAACATGATGAGATTTTTATTTTCATCAAATTGAAGTGTGAGACACCCAATGGGTAGAGGCCAACAAGGTGATTCCATCAAGATCAATTTCATCCTTTGAAGCTTCTTTCTCTCTCCTCGTTGGGAATTTTACTGGAGTAGTGCAAATCAGTCTGGGATGCACTTTTGGCAGATCAATATCTTCAACTACAAAGACTATCTGGGAAACATATTGATATGGTTAGATGCACTAATTAAAACTCTAGAGACCCTTACCATCAGAATAATTTAATCCATCAACTATAGAAAATGGTGGGCATTTTACAAAGGTCACTTAGGCAGTTTTACCAATAATTTTATACTTAGACAATTTCTGCAATTTCTAAGGTGGAATTTTTTATTTCACCAAAATATTGAACCAATGCCACTAGATGATGTATTCTACCTCACTCATCACACCCAAGCTGATTTCACTCTCATAATAATCTTCATTTTCCCTAGGCAAGCATTTACTTGAACTTGGTGCAAAACTGCCCTAAAACCCTGGGTTTGGAAGACCTATAACTTCGTCATCAAAAATCTTC